>NC_069404.1:82529414-82622044 GCF_026875155.1 Cherax quadricarinatus
AGGATAAATAAGTATACAAGATGTGATGTAGGGCGAAATGACAGTAGTATGTTGGATTATGTATTGGTAGATAAAAGACTGTTGAGTAGACTTCAGGATGTACATGTTTATAGATGGGCCACAGATATATCAGATCACTTTCCAGTTGTAGCTACACTGAGAGTAAAAGGTAGATGGGATACAAGGAGAATAGAAGCATCAGGGAAGAGAGAGGTGAAGGTTTATAAACTAAAAGAGGAGGCAGTTAGGGTAAGATATAAACAGCTATTAGAGGATAGATGGGCTAATGAGAGCATAGGCAATGGAGTCGAAGAGGTATGGGGTAGGTTTAAAAATGTAGTGTTAGAGTGTTCAGCAGAAGTTTGTGGTTACAGGAAAGTGGGTGTGGGAGGGAAGAGGAGCGATTGGTGGAATGATGATGTAAAGAGAGTAGTAAGAGAGAAAAAGTTAGCATATGAGAAGTTTTTACAAAGTAGAAGTGATGCAAGGAGGGAAGAGTATATGGAGAAAAAGAGAGGTTAAGAGAGTGGTGAAGCAATGTAAAAAGAGAGCAAATGAGAGAGTGAGTGAGATGTTATCAACAAATTTTGTTGAAAATAAGAACAAATTTTGGAGTGAGATTAACAAGTTATGGAAGCCTAGAGAACAAATGAATTTGTCAGTTAAAAATAGGAGAGGAGAGTTATTAAATGGAGAGTTAGAGGTATTGGGAAGGAAGGAATATTTTGAGGAATTGTTAAATGTTGATGAAGATATGGAAGCTGTGATTTCGTGTATAGGGCAAGGAGGAATAATATCTTGTAGGAGTGAGGAAGAGCCAGTTGTGAGTGTAGGGGAAGTTCGTGAGGCAGTAGGTAAAATGAAAGGGGGTAAGGCAGCCGGAATTGATGGGATAAAGATAGAAATGTTAAAAGCAGGTGGGGATGTAGTTTTGGAGTGGTTGGTGCAATTATTTAATAAATGTATGGAAGAGGGTAAGGTACCTAGGGATTGGCAGAGAGCATGCATAGTTCCTTTGTATAAAGGCAAAGGGGACAAAAGAGAGTGCAAAAATTATAGGGGGATAAGTCTGTTGAGTATACCTGGTAAAGTGTATGGTAGAGTTATTATTGAAAGAATTAAGAGTAAGACGGAGAACAGGTTAGCAGATGAACAAGGAGGCTTTAGGAAAGGTAGGGGGTGTGTGAGCCAGGTGTTTACAGTGAAACATATAAGTGAACAGTATTTAGATAAGGCTAAAGAGGTTTTTGTGGCATTTATGAATCTGGAAAAGGCATATGACAGGGTGGACAGGGGGGCAATGTGGCAGATGTTGCAAGTGTATGGTGTAGGAGGTAGGTTAGTGAAAGCAGTGAAGAGTTTTTACGAGGATAGTGAGGCTCAAGTTAGAGTATGTAGGAAAGAGGGAGATTATTTCCCAGTAAAAGTAGGCCTTAGACAGGGATGTGTGATGTCACCGTGGTTGTTTAATATATTTATAGATGGGGTTGTAAGAGAAGTAAATGCGAGGGTCTTGGCAAGAGGCGTGGAGTTAAAAGATAAAGAATCACACATAAAGTGGGAGTTGTCACAGTTGCTCTTTGCTGATGACACTGTGCTCTTGGGAGATGCTGAAGAGAAGTTGCAGAGGTTGGTGGATGAATTTGGTAGGGTGTGCAAAAGAAGAAAATTAAAAGTGAATACAGGAAAGAGTAAGGTTATGAGGATAACAAAAAGATTAGGTGATGAAAGATTGGATATCAGATTGGAGGGAGGAGTATGGAGGAGGTGAATGTATTCAGATATTTGGGAGTGGACGTGTCAGCGGATGGGTCTATGAAAGATGAGGTGAATCATAGAATTGATGAGGGGAAAAGGGTGAGCGGTGCACTTAGGAGTCTGTGGAGACAAAGAACTTTGTCCTTGGAGGCAAAGAGGGGAATGTATGAGAGTATAGTTTTACCAACGCTCTTATATGGGTGTGAAGCATGGGTGATGAATGTTGCAGCAAGGAGAAGGCTGAAGGCAGTGGTGATGTCATGTCTGAGGGCAATGTGTGGTGTGAATATAATGCAGAGAATTCGTAGTTTGGAAGTTAAGAGGAGGTGCGGGATTACCAAAACTGTTGTCCAGAGGGCTGAGGAAGGGTTGTTGAGGTGGTTCGGACATGTAGAGAGAATGGAACGAAACTGAATGACTTCAAGAGTGTATCAGTCTGTAGTGGAAGGAAGGCGGGGTAGGGGTCGGCCTAGGAAAAGTTGGAGGGAGGGGGCATGCGTGAGCGTGTTTGATAGGAGTGAATGGAGACAAATGGTTTTTAATACTTGACGTGCTGTTGGAGTGTGAGCAAAGTAACATTTATGAAGGGATTCAGGGAAACCAGCAGGCCGGACTTGAGTCCTGGAGATGGGAAGTACAGTGCCTACACTCTGAAGGAGGGGTGTTAATGTTGCAGTTTAAAAACTGTAGTGTAAAGCACCCTTCTGGCAAGACAGTGATGGAGTAAATGATGGTGAAAGTTTTTCTTTTTCGGGCAACACTGCCTTGGTGGGAATCGGCCAGTGTGTTAATAAATATAAAAAATAACATATATATATATTATATATATATATATATATATATATATATATATTAGTATATAATATATATATATATATAATATATATATATATATATATATGTGTGTGTGTGTGTGTGTGTGTATATATATGTGTGTATATATATATATATATATATATATATATATATATATATATATATATATATATATATATATATATATATATATATATATATATATATATATATATACATGCAATAAGATTCCAAGTGTTTTCATGACTTCTCACATTACCAAGGAACTATAAAAACAAAACATCAAAGGAAGGCATATAAAGGATCAAGACTACACCTCTCCATATCACCACGACAAAGCTACACCTCACACACGCATGACGACACCCAACTCTGCGAAACGCGCCTAATACTCTACCCAAGCATTAAGATTTTTTACTTGTCTAATGTAGCATTAAATTCTTTCCAAATTTTGTTAATTATAATTGAATCCAATTTATATAAACCAAAAGAAATATTCATATTATTTTCAAAATCACTTTTTATGAAACAAGATTCAGTTATATTCCTGTGGATCATGGACTTGCTTGATACAACTTTCTCAACTTTTTGAAAATCAATTGGATGGTTGAAATCTCTCACATGAACAAACAGAGCATTTGAATCTTGTCCACTTCTAATGCTATATTTATGTTGTTTTAATCTTTGTTCAAGACTTTTACCAGTTTGACCGTAATAAACTTTATTACATGTTTGACAAGGAATAACAACTACCACCACTACCTCTTCCTGCCTATATATACCCGTCCTGCTCCACTTCTCGTTAGCTCCTCTCTTCTATGTGTGGGTTATTTGTGTACTGACAAGGAATCTTATAGACACATCCATCAGCATTTAGGGGGGAAATTTTATCAAAAGTTTTGTTTTACTATATCAGAATTTTTTGATATTAAAAGTCTTAAGAAGAGAAGGCATATCAACCAAGTTTTCATGGTAAGGGAGAACCAACATATTTTTAGTTGAATAAGGCTGGTTGTCCTTTTTTGGATTGTAAAAAGTATTTCTAGCAATTTTAACAGATTTATCAATTACGTTTCTTGGGTAATTCAGATCATTAACTATTGCATAAATTTTGGAGATTTCTTCATCTGTTAACCCTGGACTACAAATACGTAAAGCTCTCAAAAATATTGATGAGAAAACCGACAGTTTAACTCTGTCTTGATGTGAAGAATAATTGTGTACATAGGAACAGTTATTTGAAGGTTTTCTGTAAAATTTAAATTTAAAATCATTGTTACCCTTAATAATTAAAACATTTAGAAAAGGCAATGAGTTATTTGCTTCAAACTCAACAGTAAAATTTATAGAATGGGCTAAGCTATTTAATTTAACAAGTAAATGGTTTATAT
This sequence comes from Cherax quadricarinatus, assembly GCF_026875155.1. Classification (NCBI taxonomy): domain Eukaryota; kingdom Metazoa; phylum Arthropoda; class Malacostraca; order Decapoda; family Parastacidae; genus Cherax; species Cherax quadricarinatus. Next base: position 82,533,380 of record NC_069404.1, read on the forward strand.
CTACATTCGTAAGCATAAGACACAAAATATCAACATATCTAAACCACTTATCTCTATTAGGATGGATTGTGTTAAGCAGTTTTGTTTCAAAAACTTCCATATAAGTTACCAAGAAGAGGTGAAAGAGGATTTCCCATTGCCATACCAAACTTCTGAGTATATAAATCAACATTAAATACAAATGATAGTAGGAACTGGCAATGGTAAATCATAATTAACAAGTTCTTCAGATTAGAAACTTAATAAATCATCAACTGGAACTTTTGTAAACAAAGAAGTAACATCAAAACTAACCATGTTGAAGTCATTGAAATCAGTCAAGGTGCTTAATTTATCCACTAAATCTAGCTAGAAATTTTTCCAACAATAGGGCTCAAAATGTCTACAAGCCATTTGGATAATTTATGCAGCACAGAACCTATGGAGCTAATAATTGGTCTAACTGGATTACCTGGTTAATGTGTTTTTATTAATCCATATATGTTGTGTGAAGATGAAAAGTGTGAGTAAATTTTTTATTAATTCACCTTTGCCTTTCAGTAGAAGTTTTGCTGTTAACAGTTTTTAAGAGATTATTTCTAAATTTAGAATAGGTTTCTTTTTCTATTTTAAATAATATAAATGCCCTTAGACTAGGCAAGTCGTTTACCCTTCACGAGCCACGACTTTTGTTTACGTTACACAGTCAAGACCGTGACATAGGCGCTTGTGGGGAAGAATTATGAACTTTGGAAGGATAATTCACATTTGAAACTTGGAGAGTCAATATTTAAGGAAGGATTTATAAAACTGTAATAGTAATATCTTTTTTCGGGTGTAATTAATACAATTATTTTTCTTCCTGATTTTTGTGTGTGCTCATTTAGTGCTTTAGGGATTTATTTAATAATAATAATTCTCTGCGAGTAATACTAATTTAGTGTACCTATGTGCTTTGCTGTGTGATTTATTATAATATATAAGTAATTTCTGCTGTAATGAGCAAGTGTTTTGTGCTATTAATTTCTAAGATGTCTGTAAGCAGTAAAGATTCTAGTGGTAAAAGGGGACTGGGAAGAGACCCTGGATCAAACACCACTGCTAAAACACTGGTCAACAGCCAAAATGCTTCCGAGACCAGAGTAGCAATTTCCAGCTAATTTTAGGTCACTGATAATAAATATCATTGTTAAATTTGTTTGTTAACTCTACTTTTCAATATAGACCTACGTGTCACAACAGGTTCCAACAGGCTTGTGGCAATGTGTTTCTTACCACACTCACAGTCTGACTGACCTTCATTATTGTTCCAGCAGTCATAGAAGGTGGTTGTGATGTCCAAGTTTATATTTTGAGGTGAAAGGCGGGTGATTGTCTTAGCCAAACACTTTCTAAACTGCTGCTTTCTATGTGAATGGGACAGCTGTGCAAGAGGTTCCCGCTACATCAGGAGAGACTGGCCACCTCGTCAGTCACTGGAGCCTGGGATGAAAAATGTTCAACATCCACCTCTCACTGAACCAAACAAAATTTTGCTACCACCACTATACATAAAACTGGGGGTGATGAAAAACTTTGTAAAAGCTATGGACAAATCCGGTCAGGGATTCAAGTATTTAACATCAAAATTCCCCTCACTGAGCGACGCTAAGATAAGAGGAGGAGTCTTCAATGGTCCTCAGATTCGAGAGCTTCTTAAAGATGGTGACTTTGAATCAGACCTTCATAGGGAGGAGAAAGCTGCTTGGGAAACATTCAAGTTAGTGACGAAGGGATTTCTCGGAAACAGAAGGGAAGGTAACTATGAAGAATTGGTGGAAAACCTCATCAAGGCTTACAAGAACATGGGATGTAACATGTCACTTAAAATCCACTTTTTGGACTCACAATTAGATTTTTTCCCCAGCTAACTGTGGGGCAGTTAGTGACGAACATGATGAAAGGTTTCACCAAGATATTTCAACCATGGAAAAATGGCACCAGAGCAAATGTGGCACAAGAATGCTTGCAGACTATTGCTGGACATTGGCAAGAGATGATTCTTCAGCCCACTATAAGCGTCAAGCAAAAAAGGCAGAGAGTAGGTACGGATTAGACTTTAAAACATACTGACACATATTGTATGTTATAATAAAATAATCAACTATTACACGTCTCGTATCTTTAAACCTACAGCCATTAAACATTTTTCAAGGTGATATTTGGGTTCAGGACATGAAAATACATAAGAATTAATTAATCTCATTTAAGAAGCATACAATTTTCAAAAATTGTTGACCAGTGTAATGAGAGTAATAAAGTACACATTTTAAGACTAAAACTAGCTCTATGGAAGAAAAAGATCTGAGAAGGCTTGAACATGCTAAAATATGGGAAGAGAAAGAGTTAGAAACCTTCAGAGCTAAAGAGAGAAAGAGAGAGACAAAGAGAGTTAGCTGCTTCACAAAATGAAACAGGTAACAGGGTAGACATATTTAATTTGAAACATGCTAAAAAGTTTGTCTAAAAATTTTTGGAAAAAGATCCTGAAAACTTCTTTACACTGAAAAAACAGCAAAATCCCAGAAGTGTCCAGACAGTAACTGGGCCACATTAGCAAGAACCCAGTTAATAGTAAAGGGTTAGAAGCTGTTAGTTCTCTAAAGGAACATGAATTTTCAGATTATGAGAAGATGTAGGTTGTTGTGTTATTGGCTTATCATATATTGCCAGAGAGGTATAGGCAGAAGTTTAGAGGTTTAAAGTTTCAGGAAGGACCATCCTTGGTGGAGTATGGAAAGGAAAAGTTGTCGCTCCTGACGAAGTGGTGTCGCTCTAAGGATGCTGTAGGTAATTATGAAGGTGTAATGACTTTAATTTTGCTAGAGGAGCTTTTGATCAGTGTACCTCCTGACCTTAAGGCATATCTCGAGGAAAAAGATTTTAATGATTTTAATCATGCTCTAGAGTTTGTTGAAAGGTTTTTAAGTCAACCAAAAAGTTGGAAGTAGTTATCACCCAGATAATGTTAATAATAATTTTTCTCCAACTAAGAGGAGTAAGAAATTTTATAGGTTTAAGATCAATTTTTTCCATCCTCATAATCCAAAGAGTTTCCAGCCTACTAACCACCAGAATCCTGGTTCCCAGGAATTTAAGTCTACTTCTCAGCTTCCTGCTCAAGGAAGCGGTAAGTCAGTTTCAGGTGCAGGAAATCAGGGAACAGGTAGGAAAAGCCCAGTTCCCCAAGGACAAGGGATCCAGTCTACCTCAGGTGGGGATGATGCCTTTAAAGTTTATAATTACACTTACTGTAATAAGCAGGGTCACTTACAGCAGTAATACAGAGAGATGCTACAAAAACAGGCTGCTGCACAGGACTCTCAAGTAAGTACTCCAATTACACATGCAGTAGTTTGTATTGCAGTCTTACCCCAGAGTACACCAGGAAATTCAGCTGTTTTAGACCCTCAGATGGAGGTCTTCTCAAGTAAGTCCGCAGTGACCTTGTACCAAGATGAAGGTAGGATAGAAGGTGTTATGTCTTTAAGGGATGGATGTAGCACATTATCATTACTGAGAAAGGATGTATTAACAGTGTCAGTAGATACTTACACTGGAAAAGATATGTTTTAAAAAGGGTTTTCAGGATCCACTGTTAGGACTCCTGTACATAGATTGTGGGTGGAGTCTGTTTACCAGTGTGGGTACCTGCCTGTAGGTATTACAGATGATTTGCCTTTTCCAGGTGTTAACCTACTAGGCAACAATGTAATGGGTCACCTCAAAAGTGAGGAATGTTTGGTTTGGAGGGACCCTGATTTACAAGGTTTTAAGGAAAAAACTAAAGCTACTGTGACTGAAAATTTGTTATTGTGTACTATGACAAGCCAGGTGAACAAGGGAAGAACTTCTGTGCCTCACCTTGATCCTTCTATTGACTGTGGTGACAGTTTGGGCCTGGGGAGCCTGTTCACTGAGTCTGACCTGCAAGAGACTCTGGGCAGTGATGAACCGGCCCAGGTCAAACCCGGTTTAGGGAAGGGGTCTTGGTGCTGGCATGGGACTGAATACCCTGACTCAGAGGCAGCTGGTTGAGGTCCAGGGATGTGGTGACTCCCTGAAGGCTATTCAGTTGGAAGCTGTTACAGAGGAAGTGGTTCCCAAATTTAACAAATGCTTATTATACAGAGTAGATGATCAAGCAGTCATGTCATAGCCATTTGAGGATATGGTTCTGAATTTTTTACAGATTCCCAGTGGAGGATATTTCAGTACTGAGAAGGGAGAACTGGATAATAAATGTTTACCAATCACTCATCTTTTTCCCAGGTTACCAGAGTTTCTGCCCCTTCTTAACAATTTTGTTTGTGTGGTTTTGAAATTTCTGGTGAAATATTTTTATCAGCTAGGCTTTGCACAAGCCAACCAAAAGTCAAATTATATAAAATGTCATGTAGTTTTGAGAGATGTAAATAAGAAACAATCTACCATTGTCTATCACTCTAAGAGTCAAGTAGAGTGGTTTCATTAGTCTCTCAGTGTCAGAAGGACTGGGATGAGGGTATTCCCCACCTTTTAATTGTCGTGAGGGAAGAACTCTGGAATCATTGAGCAATGGGTTAGGTGAGGACGGTGATGCTTCCCTCTCGGAGTTTTTTTCTGAGTTTCAGAGACTGTTTGGCTAAGATAAAGGGGGAGGCACCAGTGAATCAGTCTGCCAGTCTGACCAGGATGACGTGGGATCGTGGTGCTACATGATCTGGAGGCTAGAGAGGAGGTGTTGGTACTGGAGCCGGCTCCTAGGAACGCTCTGATTAGCAGTGCTCATTGTAGAGATAAACTTAAGGTGATAAATGCTTATTGTATTTTTTTATGTAAAAGTAAATTGCACAAAGACAGTGCTTGATGCAGTTTTCTTTGGAGAATTATGTGTTTCCCCAGTCCTAAGATCAATTTTTCATTTTTGTTTCCTTGACTAGCCGCAGCCGACTGGATACAGCAAGCTGAGTGAGACCGGTGGTCTAGAGAAGGAGGTGTGGGGGGGGGGGGGTATTTGTAGTGTATTTATTACGTAGTTGGTTGGTGAATACTGTATAAAAAAAACTCTCCATATATAATGTCAGTTACAGGGATTTGTTCTGAAGCCGGACATGTGTTATTCCTGGACAGTCAGAGTGGCCAGGAGAGAAGAGTGAGGTGAGTATTACTCAGTATGTGGAGTGCAGCAGCCGGAGTAAGGTGTCCTAACATGTCACGGTTTGGTTTTCGTGGGGATTTTTTTTTTTTTTTTTTTGTAAGTTTATACCATAGGTTAGTTTTTTGGTTTAAGTGCTCTCATGTTTACCTGTAAGGTCCTAGTGCGCAGAGACCTATTTAAGTTTTGGGGGATGTAGTACAGCCTCAGGTGAATAGCCTGCAGAAAGGGGATGGGTGCAGGACCTCCCGTTATTATTGTTTACCGCTAGTACAATTTTATGAGTAATTTGAGTAAAGTAAATGGTACCAGTTTCTTTTTTTATTTTAAATAAAATTTAAGCCTCTAGACTAGGCAGGGCGTTTACCCTTTTAAAAGGGAGGACTTTTTATTTTCGTTACGCAGTCAAGAGCGTAACAAAGGACTGAAATTGGCACGCTAATGGGAACTTTTTTTATTTTCTCTCCTTTAAAATGTACGCAAAAACGGAAAATATAACAAAAGAAACGATAATACATTTCAGAAAAAAAGAACTCATAGAGAAAGACTCAGGACTTAAGGGAAAATCCCGCCTTTAAAAATTACTGAAAATTTTTGACAAAATAAAACGTAAGCAAAGACAATGATGAGTCACCTTTTTTCCCCGGACTTCAGGAAGACAGCTGATACATTCACAAAAACAACAAAGATTACAGGGGGAGGGAACATCATAGGGGTTCCTCAAGGCAGGGACGGGGCTTTATTCTTATCATACCTACATTCGCCAGAGATCACATCCTGGCATTTCTGCTTGCTGAAGTTGTCACGCAAAGGGTAATGGAACTAGAGATTTTGACAAGGTGCAAAAAGACATGTAGAGCCTGCAAAAGGGCCTTTAGGTTCCAACACTGGTTTTCCCCAGGTTCCAACACTGGTTCCACTTTCCCCCTTTTCCCCGGGTTTCCAACCTTTCCACTAGGTTCCAACATGGGGTTTCCCCTGGGCCCCTCTAGGTTCCAAAACTGGTTCCACTAGGTTCCAACACTGGTTCCACTAGGGTTCCAACCCCTGAAATCCATGGGGCTGGAATACTTACAAAGGGGGATATATCCAGGGGGTTAGGTTATCTCGAAGGGTGGGGGATGGGTTAGAAAAAAACACTGCTTCCTTAGCGTGTTAAAAAAACATGATCCTCATTTTTGAAACTAACACGCCCCCTCATTTCTTTTAAAAATAACACTGTTCCCCTGTGTGTTAGAAACTAACACTGCCCCTTAGTGTTTTAGAAACAAAAACTTTTCCTTTTTTGTGACAGAAATAACACTGCCCTCCCAGTGTGGTTAAAAACTAACTTGTCTCCTCAGTGTGGTTAGAAACTAACATGCCCCCCAGTGTGTTAGAAACTAACACCTCTCCCCGTGTGTGTTTGAAAACAACATTTTCCCTCAGGTGTTTAGAAACTAACACTGTCCCCCAAGTGTGTGTTAGAAACTAACCTGTTACTCATGTGTTTGGGAGAAACTAACAATGTCTCCCGAGTGTTGTTAGAAGCAAAATAACTCCTTTGGTTTAGAAAAATAACACTCCTCCTCGGGGGTCAGAAACTAACACTGCCTCTCTGTGTGTTAAAAACAAAATCTGTCACCTCGTGTGTTTAGAAATAAAACTTCCCCCCTCAGTGTGTGTTAGAAACTAACCTTTTCTCCTCAGTGTGTGTTAAAAACTAACCCTGCCTCCTGTTTTGTGTTAGAAACTACACGCTTCAGTGTGTGTTAGAGATCAAAAATTGTCTCCTCAGGTTGTGTTAGAAGCTATCACTGTTCTACTCAGTGGTGTTAGAGGATCTAAACATTGTCTCTTCAGTTTGTGTTAGAAATAACACTGTCTCCATTAAGTGTGTTAGAAACTAACATGCCTCCTTAGTGTGTTTGAAGAAACTAACACATGCTCCTCAGTGTGTGCTAAAAAAAACTCACTCTCTCTCCTCAGTTTGTGTTTAGAAACTACACTGTTTCTCAGTGTGTGTTAGAGGAGATCTAACATTGTCTCCCTCAGTTGTGTGTGAGAAAACTAAACACGGTCTCCTTTGTGTGTTAAAACACTAACACTGCCTCCTTAGTGTGTTAGAAACTAACACATGCTCCTCTGTGTGTTAGAATCCAACTCTGTTCCTCAGTGTGTTAGTAGAAACGAACAAAGTCTACTCAGTGTTTGCGTGTTAGAAAAAAATCTAACACTGTCTCCTGAGTGTGTGTTAGAGAAATACACTGCCTCCTTAGTGTGTTTAGAAGAAACTGCACTGCTCATCAATTGTGATGTTTGATACTAACACTGTCTCCTCAGTGTGTCTGTTTGACAATACACTCCCTCGTTAGTGTGTTAGAAACTAACACTGCCTCCTCCTCGTTGTGTGTTAAAAAAACTAAACTCTGTTCTCCTCAGGTGTGTGTTAGGAAAACTAACCATGCCTCCTCACCTGTGTGTTAGAAACTAACTAATATTATTGTATATGAGTTAAAGAGCGAAGAGTGAAGAAAAATGGCAGCCATTAGGGGGGTACAGGTGCCTAATTTTATTTATATTTCTTCTTCATTCCATGAAGAAGAAAGTCAGTCATGGGGGGCTGGAAAAAAGGTTAATGGAAGTAACAGCGCCTGGACAGTAAAGTCCAACAATTTGCCATCTACCAGAAAAGTAAATTGTACTATCGCCGCAAGGTATGGCAAAACACCGATACCCAAACAAAAACGTGGCACCACAGCTATTATTGTATGCGCACCTTAAGGTGGTGATATCCAAATTTCTCCAGGACCTCAAACCTATTGTGCAGAGGCAATACAGACAGATAAATGACGGTGTAATGACGGTTAGTTGCTAGGTATGATAACCTAATCCATATGTAATGAATAAATAGGTCTATGTGAGACCCAATACAGCCATTATTATCTCACAACACTACCAAACAGGTGCAGGACACTGTATAAAGTACGCAGGAAAAAAGAAAAGGCAACTTATGTAAATTGTGTAAGGGGTGGGTGCTGAGGGATGTATGTACAAATTATAGCAACGGTGCCAGAAATTCATTTTGTGGTAAACAAAATGCACTTTGGACAGTTACCCTTTAGCAGTGATGACACTGGTTTTACCTAATTTTAATACAAATGACCCACATTACCATATATTGATGATTTGATTGTTTTTTGAACAAACAGGCCTTCACTTCTATTCATGTCAAATGCTAGATCACTTCTTCCTAAATTGGCAGAGATTAGATTCTAGCTAACAATATTAGGGACGGCAGTTTATTAACATCTCAGATCTGGTTGGATGTTTCGGTGACTGACAACGAGGTCAAAATAGATGTGTACATATAAAAAACGCTTAGATAGGAACAGAAAAGGGTGGTGGAGTATGTGCCTACTTTAAGTATGACCTTTTGCTTTACACAACCCAAGGACACTTGATTTTAAATAAACAATAACACTGGAGATTGCTATGGTTTGAAGTGCTGCTTCCTAAGCCAAACCCATCATTTTAGGGAACCTGTTTACGCCCTCCTACCCAGGACTGTATCTTAGAAGACATTTCCAGAGTCTTGTCGGAGTGAAAACAATTGCGTGACAATAATACTGGGCGGACTCAATATCTGTTTTCAGCAGCAAAATAAACGGGCTCATGCAAAGGTGAAATAAGCAAATTCTAGGATTAAATAGTTACACTCAACTAATTAATACTCCAACCACAGATCATCTAACCAGTGATATGTCATCATATAGCCACACTAATTGACCACATACTTTGTAACCGCTTTGAGAACATAGTTCTGTCTCAGGGCGTCATTACCACAGGTATTAGTGATCATTGTCATCATTTACTGACACAGGAAAATCACTGGGATAGGATAGGCTACACAGGGACAATAAAAATGAGGTCAAACTAGAAAAAACTTCAGTAAAGTAAACACTGGTAAACAGGTTTCAACCAATTGTGATGGACAGAGATAACAAGTTTTGCACGGACGTAAAAACGATGCATGGGACAATCAATTCAAAACATTGTTCACTACCTTCCTTGATATTTTTGCACCAGTTAAGAGCGTTTAGTGATTAAACGAAGAAACTGAACCATGGACATGAATACTGAGATATTATGATAAATATGTAATTCAGAGTACAGAGACCTGCTGCTAAATAAAGATTTAAGCAAATCAGAGAGGATATTGCGGCACTAAATGAATTTCAAGTGGTGATGGAAACAGAGTACGAGACTTATAAAAGGAGCAAGGCAATGCCCAATACTGCTAAAAATTGAGAAGTATAAAGCATAAACCCTGAAGCTCTGGCAACAACTAAAACTGTTTGGGTTTTAGCCTTAAGCCAGTAGATAGGTCTTACACATGTACTCACTATCGATAATGAGTATGCCACGAACATCTAAGTTGGCAAATTTGCTTTAATTCCTACTAGCAATCTGTTGCATCAAAACACTAGTAATAAAATTACCGAGCATCAAATACCTTTAACCACAGATCTGATAAGTTTTCAAGCATACTATTCCAATAAAGGGTAACCCCAAATACAGTTGTCAAATCGTGAGTGTATTATTCATGTACTTATTCAAAAAGACTAAGCAGGTTTAAACCCAACTAAGGTGCACGGCCTGATAACATCCCGTCGAAGTTCCTAATAGATGGTCTTCTGAACTGTCAATCCCTATTGCCTCCATAATAAATCTATCATCACCACTGATTCCGTACGGAGGGGTTCCAAGGAGGCAAGGAGGTTACTCCTTTTCTTCAAGTAAAAAATAGTAGTGTATGATGTTAAGCACTAAGGGGCCTGTTCAGTTATACTCAGGATAATATCTAAAAATTCTGAGAGGGCGGTGTATTTCTCAAGTAAGTTATAAGTACATAATGGACACAACATTCTCCTTTAGCTATCAATCGGGCTTTAGAAGTTCTACTCATCCGACACCTCCCTTATTTAATCTGATGGACTACCTGAGAACTGAAATGTCAATGGGGAATCTCATAGGTATGTAACCTTAGATGCATAAGGCCTTCGCTACTTGTAACAACAATATTTATGTAATAAACTTCATAGATAATCGGTATAGGTTCTGTAGGACTGGGTTTAAGTCCTACCTTAGCAACGGAGACAAATAGTCAAAATCAACAAAAACTGAATCAGAACCACTCCGATAACTTGTGGAGTTCCCCAAGGTAGTATTCTGGGTCACTTGTTATTTTTATGTTTATGTCAATGATATGCTATCAGTGTCAAGTGGCAAAACTTCATACTGTATGCAGATGGACTGTGCTCTGTTAGTGTCAAGTAAAGACCCACAAGTTATTGCTATGTTTTTAACTCTGAAAACTGGAGTCCTGCAGCAATAGGTTTGTAGTCAACAAACTATCATTACACCTAGGCGAAAAAACTGAAGCCATTCTTCTTTGGCACGATACTTAAACTGAGACAGGGTAATAATTTTAATGTGCAATGTAATGGGGGGCCATCACTTTGGTTTCATCAGGTAAATATTGGGATATCCCTTGGACCCAATGCATGTCAGGAGAATTGATAGCAACAGTGTAGCTAAAGAAAGCGAATGCCAGACTGAAGTTCCTGTATAGACAAGCCAGTGTCGACCTTATGAGGGCTCGCAGGTCCCTATTGTCTAAGCCTTATACAATGGCCATATGGATTACGGCTTGTCTTCATTGGTACTCGCGCCTTGACAAAAAATAAATGAAAGATAGTGCAAATCACCCAGAAAACAAATCGTAAATGATTCTCCTGGGCTGGGGACAAAGCGCAACATGTAGGCCAGGATGAATTACAGCTGGGGATATGCTGAATGTTGAAGACAGGTAAACAATCTGGAAGCTAAATCATGTTTTATAAAATTCTCACAAACAATGTCCAGAATCTCTTGCTGTCAATTTTGTCAAGGGTATGGGGAACCCAAGCAATAATAGGACTAGGGAGAGAGCACAACTTTGTAGTACCCACAGTAAGTGGCCAGGCTTCAAACACCTTTTATTGTACAGGCAATAAAGGAATGGAACAGACTGGCCCGCACTATGTCAAAGCCAGTTCATAGCATGAACCAGTCAAGAAGAGTGCCAAAGGTATCTGATGAATGTGCTACTGAATGGAGGGGAATGATTTTCTATTTTCAAAACTTAGCTAACATTACGTGTAAATTTTACCTTATTCCTAGATAATGACCCTCGTATTGTAGATAGTCCTTAATGACCTTGGTGTAGTAGATGTCTTTTAGTATGATAAATAAGCGTTTTCTTCAGTGTAGAATAAAGAAAAGTTTTATACTTTATATTATAATAAAAGGTAAAAGGACCCAATGGATATAAGTCCACTCTGTCTGACTTTTTTGGTTATCCCAAGGTTCTCTAACAATATGCTGTATGTATGATAATTCTATGTAAACTGTATCTCTTGTGTATACCTGAATAAACTTATTACTTACTTTCATACTTACTTACTCTCTCCTCAAGTGGGTGTAGAGATCTTGCTTTGTCTCCTCAGTGTGTGTTAGAAACTAAAAACATCTACGTCTCCAACTTAGGGTGTGTCGAAAATAAACACTGCCTCCTTAGTGTGTTAGAAACTAACACTTGCTCTTCAGTGTTAGAAACTAACACTGTCTCCTCAGGTGTGTTAGGAAAAAAAACTAAACAATGTCTACTCAGTGTGCGTGTTAGAACTAACACTGTCTCATGAGTGTGGTGTTAGAAACTAACACTGCCTCCTTAGTGTTGTTAGGAAACTAGCCTTGTCCTCAAATGTGTGTTAGAAACTAACACTGTCTACCTCAGTGTGTGTTAGAACTTACACTGCTTCATTAGTTGTGTTAGAAGACTATCACTAATCCTTCCTTAGTGTGTTAGAAACAGCCACTTGCTACCTCAGCGTGTGTAGAAACTAGCACTGCTCTCTCAGTGTGTGCTTAGAAAACTAACCACTGACCTTCCTCACTGTGTGATTAAAAACTAACTCTTCACCTTTGTGTGTTAGTAAACTTAAACATTGCCTCACTTAATGTGTGTTTGAAACTAACACTCTCTCCTCAGTGTGTGTTAGAAACTAACACTGTCTATTCAGTGTGTGTGTTAGAAACTAACACTGTCTCCCCAGTGTGTGTTAAAAACTAACTCTGTCACCTCAGCGTATGTTAGAAACTAACACTGCCTTCTCAGTGTGTGTTAGATAACTAACACTGCCTGTTCTAGGTGTTGTGTTAGAAAACTATACACTCTCTCATCAGTGTGTGGTAGAAACTAACATTGTCTCCTCAGTGTGTTAGAAACTAACACTGCCTCCTTAGTGTTTTAGAAATTAACACTACCTCCTTAGTGTGTTAGAAATTAACACTTGCTCCTCAGTGTGTGTTAGAAATTAACAATGCCTCATCAGTGTGCTAGAAACTAACACTTGCTCCTCATTGTGTATTAGAAATAACAATATTTGCTAACTCAGTGTGTAAGAAAACTAACCCCACTGCTCCTCAGTGTGTTAGTGACTAATTGTCCCGTATGGGTTCGGTAACCGTGGATTGGGGAAGATACTCACATAAGGCAAATAATGGGAGTATATTTAAATACGAATATATGGGAAGATGCCCAGCCTGACCCTACCCGTTCCGTTCTATCCTTAGGATTGATGGGACTGTCCACATCGACTTCAAGGTTGAGGGATGATTACCTCATTCTCTCCTGTTCTTCAAGATTCTCCTTTGTTGGGACTGATTGAAGCCACTGTGTGGCGGAAACGTTTCCTCAATAAAGATACCCAAGAGTTGACTTGGGTCTAATTTATCAACATGTCGGTCTCTGAACATTCATCTACATTCCTGATCCATAGACTGACTAGGGAGGATGGTTCCTAGGGGGGTGGAGGCGAGTTTCAAAACATGCTAGGGTCAGCTGTAGACAGTGAATAAACAATGTGATTCACACAGGACGGTTGGTAGTGAGTCACTACTGTCAACTGGTAAACTGGTAACTGGTACTGTACTGATGAGACTGCTCAGTGTAGTGTCAGACATGGACATTGTCTCCTCAGTGTGTGTTAGAAAACAACACTGCCTCAATAGTGTGTTATAAACTACACTGCCTCCTTTAGTGTGTAAGAACCTAAACACTTGCTCATCAGTGTGTGTTAGAAAACGACACTGCCTTTTCTCAGTGTGTGTTAAAACTAAACTCTGTTACCTCAGTGTGTTGCTAGAAACTAATAACTGTCTCCTCAGTGTGTGTTAGAAATAATTAACTGCCTCAGTGTGTGTTAAGGAAACTAACACTCTCCTCAGTGCGTGTTAGTAATAACTATCACTGTTCTCCTAAGTGTGTGCTAGAAAAATAAACACGGTCTATCAGTGTGTGTGTTAGAAACGAACACTGTCTCATGAGTGTGTGTTAGAAGCAAACACTGCCTCCTTAGTGTGTTAGAAACTAAACCTTGCTCCTCAGTGTGTGTTAGACACTAACACTGTCTATTTCACGGTGTGTGTAGAAACTAACTACTCTCCCTCAGTGTTGTGTTAAAAAACTAACCTTGTCACCTCAGTGTGGTGTTTGGAAACTAACACTGCTCCTCAGTGGTGTTAGGAACTAATACTTTCTCCTCATTGTGTGTTAGAAATTGCATTGTCTCCTCAGGTGTTTAGAACTAACATACTCCTTAGTGTGTTAGAATACTAACACTTGCTCATCAGTGTTGAGTGTTAGAAAACTAACACTTGTCTCCTCAGTGTTTGTTAGAAAACTAACACCGCCTCCTTAGTGTGTTAGAAAAACTAAACATTTGCTCCTCAGTGTGTATTAGGAAAAACTAATCCAATGCCTCCCCAGTGTGCTGAAAACTAACACTGCCTCCTCAGGGTGTTAGAAAATAAAACGCTCCTCAGTGTTGTGGAAAAAAACAAACTCTGTCACCTCAGTTGTGTGTTAGAAAACTAACACTGCCTCTCAGTGTGTGTTAGGAACATAAAGCACTCTCTCTCCTCAGTGTGTGTTTGAAATCTAGCATTGTCTCCTCAGGTGAGTTAGAAAACTAACACTACCTCCTTAGGTGGTTAGAAACTATCACTTGCTTCCTCAGTGAGTGTGTTATAACTAACAATGCCTCCTCAGTGTGCTAGAAACTAACACTGCCTCCTCAGGGTGTTAGAAACTAACACTGCCTCCCCAGTGTGTGTTAGAAACTAACATTCTCTTCTCAGTGTGCGTTAGAAACTAACATTGTCTCCTCATTGTGTGTTAGATACTATCACTGTCTACTCAGTGTGTGTGTTAGAAACTAAAATTGTCTCCTGAGTGTGTGTTAGAAACTAACACTGCCTCCTTAGTGTGCTAGAAACTAACACTTGCTCATCAGTGTGTGTTAGAAACTAACACTACCTCCTTAGTGTGTTAGAAACTAACACTTGCTCCTCAGTGTGTGTTAGAAACTAACAATGTCTCCTCAGTGTGTGTTAGAAACTAACAATGTCTCCTCAGTGTGCTTGATACTAATATGTCTTTTTTCTACAGTGTGTGTTAGAAACCTTTACACACAGTCTTGGGCCCGTTGTTGTTTATAATATATATCAATGATCTTGATGAGGGAATTACTAGTGATATGAGCAAATTCGCCGATGAGACAAAGATAGGTAGGATAATTGATTTAAACGTAGATAGCATGGAACTTCTGGAGGATTTAGACAAACTCAGTTACACTGGTCAGAAAGTAGCTGATGCAGTTCCAATGTAGGATAATTGCAAGTTCTGAAGCTCGGGAGTGTTCATATCCCTAGCACTTATAAGTTAATTAATGTTGAACTTAACCATGCAGATTGCGAAAAGGACATGGGGGGTTATGGTGAGCAGCCAACCTTAAACCCATCGACTGCATGCCTAAGGTACGTATAAGGCAAACTGTTTACTGGGATTATATCAAGTGTGTAAGCATAAGAAGTAAGAGGTTTTATTACAGCTTTATACATCATTAGTAAAGGCCTTCACCTAGATTATGCAGCTCAGTTACTGTCTCCATATTACCAGAATGGATATAAATTCGTTAGAAACATCAGTAGACTGACTAATTAATACATGCATTAGAATCTTCCCTATGAAGAAAGGATTGAGACCCTTAAATTACATTCACTTGTTAGGAATGAAGAATGAGGGGAGACATGATCAGTGCATAGTGAAAGATGGGTATTATTAATAAAGGGGATATTAATAAGGTCTTGAGGATATCTCTCACGTAAGGAACCCGCAGTAATGGATTTAAATTAGACTATTTAGATTTAGAAAGGACATAGTAAAAGTATTGGTTAGGGAAATAGGGGTAATTTGAGAGTTGGAACAGTCCTACTTAGTTGGGTTATTGAGGCCTTAAGACCTTGAGGTTGTTCATTTTTAGTTGGTAAATGCATGAGTGAGGAAGTGGTTGGATTTGAGTGGATTTGCAAAATGAGCTGGATGAGTTTTTCAGAGATTTTTCTGGTAGAATGAAAAATTAGGTTGGGCAAATGTTTTGTTAGTGGGATGGATTTGTAAAGGACCTACCTAAGTAACCTACGGGCTGGTGCAGTGCTCATCCTCTTCTTAGTTCTTATGCTCCTGTGAGAGCTATTATTAGATGGAATTAAGTAGAGTAGTGTATGAGATTGTGGGATTGTAAAGGTGTGCATGGTATATATGGGATGAGACTGATAAAGACCGTAAGCAGTAACAGGTATTGAAAGAGAGAGTGAGGGGAGAGAGGGCAGTAGTCAAGTAGTAGTAAACATGTGGTGACGGGAGGAGAAGGATCACAGGTGGAGGACTAGAGAGTTAGTTTAATATGTTTAATATGCCCCCTATACCATCCTCGTGGGGTAGTTCAAAGGATTATAGAGGGACATAATGGGTCCAAGGACTGGACTCCAAAGTTTTGATAGTTGAAAACAGGTGCAAACGTAATGAACTGCAAGTTTACAAAGGTTATGAATCGTGTTAAAAATAAGTAAATTTTACTTGTTACATTTTACATGGCTACAATCATGAACAAATTATAAAGTAATGAGCAATTTTTTTTTTTTTACACACGTTCAACCCGGTCACAACTGTTAAAGTGTTATTAGTGCAAATATTAATTGTTGGGTTGTCACACCTCACACACACAAACACACACTCACCACACACACACACACACACCACGAGGAGTTTTGGAGGTGGGAATGTACAGTGTCTGCACCCTCTTGAGAGGAGTTTTGGAGGTGGGAAAAGTACAGTGTCTGTACCTCTGTGTGGAGTTTTGGAGGTGGGAAGTCTCAGTGTCTGTACCCTCTGTGAGGAGTTTTGGAGGAGGTGGGAAGTACAGTTCTGTCTGCACCTCTGTGACGGAGTTTTGGAAGTGGGAAAGTACCAGTTTTGTCTGTTTACCTCTGTGAGGAGTTTTGGAAGTGGAAGTTCTGTGTCTGTACCTCAGTGAGAGGTTTTGGGAAGGGGATGTACAGTGTGTCTGTACCTTGTGAGGAGTTTGTGGAGGTGGGAAGTACAGTGTCTGCACCTCTTGTGAGGTGTTTTGGAGGTGGGGGAAGTAAAGTTGGCTGTAACCTCTGTGAGGTGTTTTGGAAGTGGGAAGTACAGTGTCTGCCCACACTCTAGTGAGGAGTTTTGGAGGTGGGAAGTACAGGGTCTGTACCTCTGTGAGTAGAGTGGAATTGGTGGGTGGTTAGTTCATGTGTACTTCAGGGAGGGCAGTTAGGGTGCGATGTTAGATACCCTCATGTGTTTTTTTCTTTGGGTCATCTCCCCTTGTGGACACACACACAAACACATCACATACACACACACGCACCACCACACACACACACACACACACACCACACACACCACACACACACACACAACACACACACACACACACAACACACACACACCACACTGAGAATAGGACGTTCCGGTACCTCAGTAAGGAATCGTTCAAAGACTTTTTACACTGTGTACGTCAGGACCATACTGGGAGGTACGCAGCACACAGGTTTGGATCCCGCACCTGACGTAAAAATGTCAGATATTTAGAGAAAGTGCAAAGGTTGTGCAACAGGCTATTCCAGAGCTAAGGGGAATGTCCTATGAAGAAAGATTAAGGGAAATCGGTCTGACAACACTGGAGGACAGGAGAGTCAGGGAAGCTATGATAACGACATACAAAATACTGCGTGGAATAGACAAGGTGGACAGAGACAGGATGTTCCAAAGATGGGACACAGAAACAAGGATTCACAATTGGAAGCTTAAGACTCAGATGAGTCAAAGGGATGTTAGGAAGTACTTCTTCAGTTATAGAGTGCACTGGTCGCCGTTGCCCAGCGGTGAGAGTAGCCACTCTCATTGCTAAGGTCCAGGTAATACACCCTGGAGATTAACATAGCATCAGTCATAGAGTAGTTAGGAAGTGGAATAGTCTGGCAAGCGATGTAGTGGAGGCAGGAACTATACATAGTTTTAAGACGAGGTATGATAAAGCTCATAGAGCAGGGGGAGGAAATAAATGGTATAAAATACCGACACAATGGCAATATAAACACAAATGCAGTATAATGTGATCCTTTATTGACTACGTTTCGCCCACACAGTGGGCTTTTTCAAGTCAAGCTGAACCACTTGCCAAGAAACTTCTTCATCGCTATCCCACATAAGAACACTGTAGAAGGTCTGCTCACAAACTTATCCAATTCTCTTTCTTGTACCCATGTTTTTTATACTCTACTAACCCACTCGGTACATCATCAGATGCAGCATTCTTCACCTGACCTCAGCCGGACTATAAATACTCGCGTTCCTTCCACCCCAGTAGTTCTCGTTTGTGACTTGAAAAAGCCACTGTGTGGCGCGAAAAACGTAGTCAAATAAAGGATACATTATACTGCATTTGTGTTTATATTGCCAGAGAAGGGGAGGGGAAACCCTTCATAGACTAGACCTGAGACGTAGCGTGAGCTACAAAAACCGTTGTCTCAGACAGTTTTGTTCACCTCCACTGCAGCCGCCCCCACTTGAGTTTTGACATTTTCAACTCGTCCTTTTACTTCACTACCTAACAGGGTGACGTGTACTACTCTGTGAAGACCTTTTTTGTGCTCCTGGAATCTAACCAGGAGGGCCCTCTCTTGACACTTTACCACAGCTGAGAAAAAGGCTCAGATTTGCAAAGCTGAAGATACGCTTAACGGGGGAGAACAAAGGATTTGTAGTAATCATCCTTTTGATCCCCAGTTTAAGAGGGGAGCTTGTCAGTGGCCGGGCAACAGGGAACCAAACTGAAGACAAGAAAACGGTTGGAGAGGCAGAAACAACAAAAAACCAAAGTCTACCGTGGAAACTTCCAACTCACCCGGGTTTTCTCCCTGACGAATGTGAGTTTTCTACGGGGAATGCCAAAACGAGCACCAAGGAAGCATTGGCAGTAGTGAGTGAGACATCCCTAAACCCCCCAACGAAGACCATCGAGAAGTCTTGACGAATTCAAAATTTGGGTAATCCCCTGGAATGTGAGTCACTCCGGGAGCACACACGGACACGCCAAAGGGAAAGGGAAAAAAACATTGTTGTTTTTGGGGATGCCAATTAGGTACATGTGGGGCATTCGCTTGAAGATAGATAGGAGGCAGAGAGTTTTTTTTCCTGGGGCTGGGATGAAGGATATTTTTTAGCCATCGGATGACATCATGAGGGAAAGGGGGAGCAACCCTATTATCTTCTCAGTGCGGAGGCAACGTTTTTGGAGACGTAGGAGTGGGGGCCTGTTTAAGTATATCAGCAATAGAGATAATTAGGGGAAGGGGGGAAACCTTCATATGGCATTTTGCCAAGGAAGGAGTTGGAAAATGATTTTTGTCCCGACAATTGGTGTCAATTGCTGGGTGGCAAATACTTAAGGAAAATGCGGTAACATTCATTGACAACTGGGACCTCTTCTATGGCAGAAAAGCAGATGCCGGGGGGGGGGGGCGGGGTTCCTTATCTAGGGGGGGGTGGGGGCACTGGCCCAAAGCAGTGGAGGGGGCGTTTGGTCTTTAAACAGGGTATTAGTGGTTGGGGTTTTTTTCGGAAACTGTGAATTGCAGGGTAGTAAAAGATACTAGGGGAAAAAAAATAAAAAGGCAAAATGAGGTGGATATTGGAAACCCTGGGACTAATTGACAAAGACATAATAGGTTTAATGGAATAAAAGAAAGGGGCAGTAAGGGTAAAGAGAGAGGAGGTTTTAAATTTTATTACACAAAATCGCAGTGCTAGAAATAAGATGGACGATTTAGACTAGTTGCTAGTGCGTAACTAGATTATTTGCCTTTCGAGACTGGTTTTAATTCAAAAACCCGGGACATGCCTGCAGAATGCACACCCCGGGTTTTAAATTTGTTCCAAGAGATAGAAGTGTCGGAAAGGGGGGGGGGGTGGCATTGTTTGTCAAGATAGTTTTAACTGTTAAAAAATGGGTATTAATCTTAACACATACAGTCGTTTTGGATAGAATTTTCAGAGGGCATAAAAAATTAATTTTGGTGTGATTCCCGTCCCCCAAATTTGATAGGGACCGGGGGAGACTACATGGGAGGAAATTGTTAGGGCCAAAAGGGCACGAAAATTTTTAAATTTTCTAGGAGATTTTAACTTTATCATATTGATTAATTTTCTTCCCGGTTTTTTAAACACACGACTTTTTAAATAGTTCAGGATTTTTTTTTGAAGCATTTGTGACAAAACCCTACAAGGGGTAATAACCTCTTGATTTAGTTCTGAAAACAACGAATCCCTTTAAATAATTTAAATTTTTCAGAGAATTGGTCTATGACCACAATCAATTCTTTAGCATTGATGGAAGTATTTAGTAGGAATAACTCATACAGCCCCAGATTTTTCGCTTAGCAATTACGAGGGGCTTAAAAAATTTATCCTGGGGCTGGGAAACGAAAGAGCTATCAAATGACAGTTTTCTAACACAATACATCTGCTCAAAGACGTTTATCCCTTATAAAGAAATTGATCAATAGAAATGCCCAAAAAGGGAGAATAAAGGCTGAAATATCTACTAGGGATAAGAAAGGAATTTAAGGGAATCAAAAGAGGCGAGGGTCACTTTTTGAATCATTATATTTACATTTAAAAAACATTAAAAAGGGGGATAAGAAAAGCTAAAAGGGACTATGAAATTTAAAATTGCTAGGGGTTTTAAAACAACCCAAAAAGTTTTTTTCCCGGGTTTTAAAACAAAATCAAATAAAGAGGGCCCCTAAAAAAAAACTATGGGCATCTTACTGACAAAGAGAATGAAATGTGCTCGATTTTAAATAATTATTTTCTCTCGGTTTTTACACAGGAAGACACTAATAATATTCCGGTAATTAATTTTTATAGTGGATCAGAAGAAGATAAATTATGTAACATCACAGTCACTAGTGAAATGGTTGTGAAGCAGTAGACCGACTGAAGCAAAATAAGTCACCTGGTCCTGATGAGGTTTTTTCAAGGGTTCTTAAGGAATGCAAAATGGAAGTCTGTGAGCCATTAACTAATATTTTTAATTTATCTCTTCAAACAGGTGTAGTGTCTGATATGTGGAAGATGGCTAATGTGGTTCCTATTTTTAAAACAGGGGACAAGTCGTTACCGTCAAATTACCGCCCAATAAGCCTGACCTCAATTGTAGGCAAATTACTAGAGTTAATTATAGCTGAGATTATAAGAAGCCATCTCGATAAGCATAGCTTGATTAATGATACTCAGCATGGATTCACAAGAGGCCGGTCTTGTCTAACTAATTTATTAACTTTCTTCAGTAAAGCTTTTGAGGCTGTTGACCACGATAAAGAATTTGATATTATTTACTTAGATTTTAGTAAGGCATTTGATAGAGTTCCGCACCAAAGACTGTTGAAGAAAGTAGCAGCTCATGGCATTGGGGGAAGTGTGCTCTCGTGGATCAAATCATGGCTCACAGACAGGAAGCAGAGAGTGTCCATAAATGGGGTTAAATCCGAGTGGGGATCAGTAACAAGTGGCGTTCCACAGGGATCAGTCTTGGGCCCGTTGTTGTTTATAATATATATCGTAATAAAGTGGTAGAATTACCGACAATATGTAAAGTAAAAGGACACAAGTGCAACTAATGTGACATTTATTGTGGCAACGTTTCGCTCTCCAGGAGCTTTATCAAGCCATTACAAACAATACATGGACACAGAGGGTATATAAAGGCTCAGAGTGAGGTGAATACTAGTGAGGTACCATTTCGATGTTCACTAGTGGTAGTAGTAGTGACAAAAGTAATACAATATGGTAGAGCAATTAATTCGTACATGAGTAAAAGGATATAAAAGCTATTACTTGGGTAACATAAAAATAGGTTGGACAAATATAAACTGGAATGAGGCAGCTTGTTTCAGTGTTCACTCTCTGTGCTTTGTGTAGTATAACAGGAGAGACTATGTGATGGCAGGGTTTACTGTTTTCAGGAGGATTCTTGCTAGACTTCGGAGATGGTGAAGCTGCCGTTGTTTTGTTTAATTGTATTCGAAACAGCGATCAGTGCTGATCAGCTATAATTGATTCTAATAACTTGCCCACTATAGATGTCAGGCTTATTGGACGGTAATTTGAAGGAGTGGACCTATCCCCTGATTTGAATATAGGAACCACATTAGCCATCTTCCACAACTCTGGCACAACACTGGTAAGGATGGACGCATTGAATACACTCGTTAATGGCTGACTAAGCTCCATCTTGCATTCCTTAAGTACCCTTGAAAACAACTCATCGGGTCCCGGGGGCTTATTTTGTTTCAGTTTGTCTATCTGTTTAATAACCATGTCCCTCGTGACAGTAATATTAGTTAACTTAAATTCATCAGGAACTAAATAATTGTTAATTACTGGAATCTCATTTACATCTTCCTGTGTAAAAACTGACAAAAAATAGTCATTAAATAAGGAACACATTTCCAGTTCATTATCCGTCAGCTGTCCATTCCCAGATTTCAGAGGTCCTACTTTTTCCTTCACCTTCGTCCTATACACTTGAAAGAACCCCTTTGGATTAGTCTTTGATTCATTAGCAACTCTAATTTCATAGTCACGTTTAGCCTTTCTAATCGCCTTTTTTACTTCTCTTTTAAGCTGAACATATTGGTCAGTAAGGTTAACCTCTCCTCTTCTGATGCGCCTATAAATTCCCCTTTTCTCCCCTAATAGATGCTTTAGCCTCCTGTTAACCCATTTGGGATCGTTATTATTAGACCTAATTTCTCTCTGGGGAATGTATATACTCTGGGCACTGTGTACATTATTAAGAAAACAATCATAAAAGCAGATCCCTTCATATTCATAAGTATGATTATCGTCAATAAAATCATTAGCTAGATAACCCCAATCAAGATTAGACAGATGTTCCCTAAGACCATTATAATCGGCAGAACGAAAATTAGGGATTTTTACTGTATTATCATTATTCTTGCATTCCCAATTAATGCTAAAAGTGATGGATTTGTGATCACTTGCGCCAAGCTCTTCAGTGATCTCCAGATTATTCACGAGTGTTTCCTTATTTGACAAGACTAGGTCTAGCAAATTATTACCCCTGGTAGGCTCAGTTACACTCTGTTTCAAAAAACAGTCCTGAACTGTTTCCATGAAGTCACTGGACTCTAGATTACCTGTCAAAGAATTCCAGTCAATTTGGCTAAAGTTAAAGTCCCCTACTATGACTATGTTACTGTGTCCAGAAGCCCTAACAATTTCGTCCCAAAGAAGTCTCCCTCTATCGTGATCCAAGCCTGGAGGTCGGTATATTACACCTAGAATTAGTTTTTCTTGACCCTCCACGAACTCTACCCAAACAGACTCTGTTACTGCTCCATCCACTTTTATACCTGCTTTTATGCAACAATTAATACTTTCTCGAACATACAATGCAACTCCTCCCCCCTTCCCATTACATCTATCCACATTGAACAACTTAAATCCCTGAATATTACACTCAGCAGTCATATCCCGACTCTTTAAATCATACCACGTTTCAGTTAATGCAATGATATCAAAGTTCCCAGCACATGCTACCAAACGCAGTTCATTAATTTTATTTCTTGCACTTCGACTGTTAGCATAAAATACCATCATATGTTTTTTCTTCTGCACATCCTTCCCATTCATCTTTGTTTTTACACAACTTCTGAAATTATCATTACCCAGAGTTACTCCATGACAGTTACTATTAAGATTCCCAATATCAGAGCATAAGTCAATATATCCATACTCATTATTAATCATTTCCAAGCCCATACCTCTAACTAATCCTAGTTTAAAGTCCTAACAACCCCCTCAACTGAGTTAGCAAGAAAACCCACACCTGCCCTGGATAAGTGAACCCCATCCCTGGCATACATGTCATTTCGGCCATAGAAGTTGTCCCAGTTGTCAATGAATGGTACTGCATTATCCTTACAGTGTTTATCCAGCCAACAATTAATACCAATTGCTCTGGACAACCATTCATTACCAACACCTCTTCTTGGCAAAATGCCACATATAACAGGGCGCCCCCCCTTCTTCCTAATCATGTCTATAGCTGTCCTGAACTTTCTAACTAAATCCTCACTTCTACACTTGCCTACATCATTGCCTCCAGCACTGAGGCAAATAATAGGATTGATCCCATTACCGTTCATGATGTTGTCAAGCTGGCTAACAATGTCCTCCATCCCAGCCCCAGGAAAGCATACCCTTTGTCTCCTACTCCTGTCCCTTCAAGCAGAATGCCCTATCCATGTATCTAACCTGGCTATCCCCAACAACAAAAATTTATTCTTACCTTCCTTGTTGTCGTTCGTCGTGACGATCCCAGTAGTCGACTCACATTCGTCGGGCAGCACCGAGAATGCGTTTGGAGGTTACCACGGGAGTTTCCCCAGCAGTCTCTTTCTTCTTCATCGTTTCTGGCTTTCCATTCGTCTTCTTGATCGTCAACTTCGTCGTCCCCTGCTGTCCAGCCACTGATCACGATCCCTTCTTGACCTGAGGACTCGAAACAGGAGGACTACTACGAATCCTCTTGTTTTCCTCGGTCAATCGCCGTATCTCCATCTTCGCTGCCCTCAATTCTTCCTTAAGTTGCTGGTAAAGTTGCTCGATGGAGGGCATCTTGGTTCAGTCCATGGGAGCAAACAACAAACAAGACACTTCTTCACAGAGTTAAGTACAGGTCACCACTGAGTTAAGTACAGGTCACCACTGAGTTAAGTACAGGTCACCACTGAGTTAAGTACAGGTCACCACTGAGTTAAGTACAGGTCACCACTGTTAAATAATGTAGAACTTAACCATACAGATTGCGAAAAGGACTTGGGGGTTATGGTGAGCAGCAACCTTAAACCAAGACAGCAATGCCTAAGCGTACGTAATAAGGCAAACAGATTACTGGGATTTATATCAAGAAGTGTAAGCAACAGAAGTTCAGAGGTTATATTACAGCTTTATACATCATTAGTAAGGCCTCACCTAGATTATGCAGCTCAGTTCTGGTCTCCATATTACAGAATGGATATAAATTCGTTAGAAAACATTCAGCGTAGAATGACTAAATTAATACATAGCATTAGAAATCTTCCCTATGAAGAAAGATTGAAGACCCTTAAATTACATTCACTTGTTAGACGAAGAATGAGGGGAGACATGATCGAAGTGTATAAGTGGAAGATGGGTATTAATAAAGGGGATATTAATAAGGTCTTGAGGATATCTCTCCAAGAAAGAACCCGCAGTAATGGATTTAAATTAGACAAGTTTAGATTTAGAAAGGACATAGAAAAGTATTGGTTTGGAAATAGGGTAATTGATGAGTGGAACAGTCTACTTACTTGGGTTATTGAGGCTAAGACCTTGGGTAGTTTCATATTTAGGTTGGATAAATGCATGAGTGAGAGGGGTTGGATTTGTGGGATTTGCAAATGAGTGGATGGAGTTATCGGAGATTATTTCTTGGGTAGCATTGAAAATTAGGTTGGGCAAATGTTATGTTAGTGGGATGGATTGTAAAGGACCTGCCTAGTAACCAACGGGCCTGGTGCAGTGCTCCTCCTTTCTTATGTTCTTATGCTCTGTGAGAGCAATTAGAAGGAATAAGTAAGAGAAGTGTATGAGATATGTGGGATTGTAAAGAGGTGCATGGTATATATGGGAAGAGACTGATAAAGACGTCAGCAGTACAGGTATGAAAGAGAGTGAGGGGAGAGGGCAGTAGTCAGTAGTAGTAAACATGTGGTGAGGGAGAGAAGGATCACAGGTGGAGGACTAGAGAGTTAGTTTAATATGTTTATTATGCACCCCATACCCATCCTGTGGGCGGTAGTCAAAGGATTATAGAGGTACATAATGGGTCCAAGGACTGGACTCCAAAGTTTTGATAGTTGAACAAGGTGCAAACGTAATGAACTCGCAAGTTACAAAGGTTATGAATCGTGTAAAAAAATAAGTAAATTTACTTGCTTACATTTATACATGGCTACAATCATGAACAAATTATAAAGTAATGAGCAATTCACACGTTCACACCCGGTCACAACTGTAATGTGTTATTAGTGCAAATATTAATTGTTGGGTCACACACACACACACACACACACACACCACACACACACACACACACACACACACACACACACACACACACGAGGAGTTTTGGAGGTGGGAAGTACAGTGTCTGCACCTCTGTGAGGAGTTTTGGAGGTGGGAAGTACAGTGTCTGTACCTCTGTGAGGAGTTTTGGAAGTGGGAAGTACAGTGTCTGTACCTCTGTGAGGAGTTTTGGAGGTGGGAAGTACAGTGTCTGCACCTCTGTGAGGAGTTTTGGAGGTGGGAAGTACAGTGTCTGTACCTCTGTGAGGAGTTTTGGGGGTGGGAAGTAAAAGTGTCTGGGACCTCTGTGAGGAGTTTTTTGGGGGTGGGAAGTACAGTGTCTGCACCTCTGTGAGGAGTTTTGGAGGTGGGAAGTACAGTGTCTGTACCTCTGTGAGGAGTTTTGGAAGGGGAAGTACGTGTCTGTACCCCTGTGAGGATTTGGAGGTGGGAAGTACAGTGTCTGTACCTCTGTGAGGAGTTTTGGAGTGGGAAGTACAGTGTCCTGTACCTCTGTGAGGAGTTTTGGAGGGGGAAGTACAGTGTCTGTACCTCTGTGAGGAGTTTTGGAGGTGGGAAGTACAGTGTCTGTACCTCTGTGAGGAGTTTTGGAGGTGGGAAGTACAGTGTCTGTACCTCTGTGAGGAGTTTGGAGGTGGGAAAATACAGTGTCTGCACCTCTGTGGAGTTTTGGAGGTGGGAAGTACAGTGTCTGTACCTCTGTGAGGAGTTTTGGAGGTGGGAAGTACAGTGTCTGTACCTCTGTGAGGAGTTTTGGAGGTGGGAAGTACAGTGTCTGTACCTCTGTGAGGAGTTTTGGAGTGGGAAGTACAGTGTCTGTACCTCTGTGAGGAGTTTTTGGAGGGGGGAAGTAAAAGTGTCTGTACCTCTGTGAGGAGTTTTGGAAGTGGGAAGTACAGTGTCTGCACCTCTTGTGAGGAGTTTTGGAGGTGGGAAGTACAGTGTCTGTACCTCTGTAGGAGTTTTTGGAAGTGGGAAGTACAGTGTCTGCAAACCCCTGTGAGGATTTTGGAGGTGGGAAGACAGTGTCTGTACCCTGTGAGGAGTTTTGGAGGTGGGGAAATACAGTTCTGCACCCCTGTGAGGAGTTTGGAGGTGGAATACAGTGTCCGTACCTCTGTGAGGATTTTGGAGGGGAAGTACAGTGTCTGCACCTCTGGGGAGGAGTTTTGGAGGTGGGAAGTACAGTGTCTGTACCTCTGTGAGGAGTTTTGGGGTGGGAAGTACAGTGTCTGTACCCCTGTGAGGATTTTGGAGGTGGGAAGTACATGTCTGTACCTCTGTGAGTAGAGTGGGAATTTGGTGGTGTGGTTAGTCATGTGTACTTCAGGGAAGGCAGTTAGGGTGCGAGTGATACCTCATGTGTTTTCTTCTTTGGGTCATCTCGCCCTTGTGACACACACACACACACACACACACACACACACACACACACACACGTACTCATATACAACAGGCCTAGTGTCTAATCGACATGTGCCTAGGACAAAATGGTAACTAACTAACTAACACACACACAGGGAGAGAGAGGACCTAGTAGCAATCAGCGAAGAGGCGGGGCCAGGAGCTATGAATCGACCCCTGCAACCAAAATAGGTGAGTAAAAAATAGGTGAGTACACACACAAACACACACAAACACCACACACACACACCCCACACACACACAACCCACACACACAAAACACACACACACACACACACACACACACCCACACACCATACACACACACACACACACACACACACACACACATACACACACACAAACACAAACACCAACACACATACACATACACATAAACACACCACACACATACACATACACACACACCACAACACACACACACCACACCCACACACACACACACACAACACACACACCACACACCCACACACACACACCACACACACACACACCCACACACCTGGAAAATACGTTCCGGTACCTCTAAGGAATCTTAAAAGACTTATACACTGTGTACGTCAGGCCCTACGGGGAGTACGCCCCAAACCAGTTTGGAACCCGCACCTGGCAAACATGTCAAAAAATTTAAGAAAGTGCAAAGTTTGCAACAAGTATTCCAGACTAAGGGGAATGTCCTAGAAGAAAGATTAAGGAAATCGGGCTGACAAAACCTGGAGGACAGGGGAAATCAGGGAAGCTATATAACGACATACAAAAACGCGTGGGAAAAACAAGGGGGCGAGACGGATTTTTCCAAAAAAGGGGCACAGAAACAAGATTCCAATTGGGAAACTTTAAAACTCAGATGATCAAAGGGGTGTTTTGGAAGTACTCTTCAGTTTTAGATGCACGGTCGCCGTTGCCCAGCGGTGAGAGTAGCCACCTCTTCAAAGGGCCGGTAATAAACCCTGGAATTAACTAGCATCATCATAAGTATTTGGAAGGGGAAAAGTCTGGCAACGATGTAGTTGGGGCGGAAAATACCAAAATTTAAGACGAGGTATGAAAAGCTCAAAGAGGGGGAGGAAAAAATGGATAAAAAACCGACACAATGGAAATAAACACAAAGCATAAATGTGATCCTTTATTGACTACGTTTTTTCCCCCCACAGTGGGCTTTTTTAATCAAAGGAACCACTTGCCAAGAAAATTCTTCATCGCTATCCCCCATAAAACACTGTAGAAGTCTGCTCACAAACTTTTCCAATCTCCTTTCCAAGCTAAAACCCCAAATTTTTTTGACTCTACAACCCCACTCGGTACACACAGACGCATTTTTCACCCGACCTCAGCCGGACTATAAATACTCGCGTTCCCTTTCCCCCCCAGGTAGTTCTGTTTTTGGGCTTTAAAAAGCCCACTGTGTGGGGGAAACTATCAATAAAGGACACATAACTGCATTTGTTTATATTGCCAAGCAGGGGGGGAGAGGGCCAAAACATCGGTGAAAGCGGGTAAGGGGCTGAGTCTCGACCCCTGCAACCACAATTTGGGGAGGACACACACACACACACAACACACACACACACACACACACACACACACACACACACACACACACACACACACACACACACCACACACACACCACCAACCACCACCACCACCACCACCACCACCACCACCACCACCACCACCCACCACCACCACCACCACCACCACCACCATCACCAAGTGCTGGACACAGTACACACAACCGAGGAAGAAGTGAAGAGGCTTCTGAGTGAGCTAGATACCTCAAAGGCAATGGGGCCAGATAACATCTCTCCATGGGTCCTGAGAGAGGGAGCAGAGTCGCTATGTGTACCCCTAACAACAATATTCAATACATCTATCGAAACAGGGAGATTGCCTGAGCCATGGAAGACAGCAAATGTAGTCCCAATCTTTAAAAAAGGAGACAGACATGAAGCACTAAACTACAGACCAGTGTCACTGACATGTATAATATGCGAAGTCATGGAGAAGATTATCAAGAGAAGAGTGGTGGAACATCTAGAAAGGAACGATCTCATCAACAGCAGCCAACATGGTTTCAGAGACGGGAAAACCTGTGTCACAAACCTACTGGAGTTCTATGACATGGTGACAGCAGTAAGACAAGAGAGAGAGGAATGGGTGGATTGCATTTTCTTGGACTGCAAGAAGGCGTTTGACACAGTACCACACAAGAGATCAATGCAAAAACTGGAGGACCAAACAGGGATAACAGGGAAGGCACTGCAATGGATCAAGGAATACTTGTCAGGAAGAGAGCAGCGAGTAATGGTACGTGGCGAGGTGTCAGAGTGGGCACCTGTGACCAGCGGGGTCCCACAGGGGTCAGTCCTAGGACCAGTGCTGTTTCTGGTATTTGTGAACGACATGACGGAAAGAATAAACTCCGAGGTGTCCCTGTTTGCAGATGAGGTGAAGTTGATGAGAAGAATTCATTCGATCGAAGACCAGGCAGAACTACAAAGGGATCTGGACAGGCTGCAGACCTGGTCCAGTAATTGGCTCCTGGAGTTTAATCCCACTAAGTGCAAAGTCATGAGGATTGGGGAAGGGCAAAGAAGACCGCAGACGGAGTACAGTCTAAGGGGCCAGAGACTACAAACATCACTCAAGGAAAAAGATCTTGGGGTGAGTATAACACCAGGCACATCTCCTGAAGCGCACATCAACCAAATAACTGTTGCAGCATATGGGCGCCTAACAAACCTCAGAACAGCATTCCGACATCTTAATAAGGAATCGTTCAGGACCCTGTACACCGTGTACGTTAGGCCCATATTGGAGTATGCGGCACCAATCTGAAACCCACACTTAGCCAAGCACGTAAAGAAACTAGAGAAAGTGCAAAGGTTTGCAACAAGACTAGTCCCTGAGCTAAGAGGTATGTCCTGTGAGGAGAGGTTAAGGGAAATCAACCTGACGACACTGGAGGACAGGAGAGATAGGGAGGACATGATACCGACATACAAAATACTGAGAGGAATTGACAAGGTGGACAAAGACAGGATGTTCCAGAGATGGGACACAGCAACAAAGGGACATAGTTGGAAGTTGAAGACACAGATGAATCACCGGGATGTTAGGAAGTATTTCTTCAGCCACAGAGTAGTCAGGAAGTGGAATAGTTTGAGAAGCGATGTAGTGGAGGTAGGATCCATACATAGCTTTAAGCAGAGGTATGATAAAGCTCACGGTTCAGGGAGAGTGACCTAGTAGCGACCAGTGAAGAGGCGGGGCCAGGAGCTTGGACTCGACCCCTGCAGCCTCAACTAGGTGAGTACAACTGAGTACATGCACACACACACACACACACACACACACACACACACACACACACACACACACACACACACACACACACACACACACACACACACACACACACACTCTGGGGGGTCAGACCAGATGGGGACACCAGCAACGAATACACCAACAAGTGTTGGACGACATACATACAGATGAGGAGGAGGTGAAGAAACTGCTAAGGGACATTGATACCTCAAAGGCAATGGGACCGGACAACATCTCCCCGTGGGTCCTTAGAGAGGGAGCAGATATGTTGTGCGTTCCACTTACCACAATCTTCAACACGTCCCTGGAAACTGGGCAACTACCTGAGGTATGGAAGACGGCAAATGTAGTTCCCATTTTTAAAAAAGGAGACAGAAAAGAGGCACTAAACTATAGACCTGTGCCATTGACGTGTATAGTATGCAAAATTATGGAGAAGATTATCAGGAGGAGAGTGGTGGAGCACCTGGAACGGAACAAGAGTATAAATGCCAACCAGCACGGATTCATGGAAGGCAAATCCTGTGTCACAAACCTTCTGGAGTTTTATGATAAAATAACAGAAGTAAGACACGAGAGAGAGGGGTGGGTTGATTGCATCTTCTTGGACTGCAAGAAGGCCTTTGACACAGTTCCTCACAAGAGATTAGTGCAGAAGCTAGAGCATCAGGCGCATATAACAGGAAGGGCACTGCAATGGATCAGAGAATACCTGACAGGGAGACAACAACGAGTCATGGTACGTAATGATGTATCACAGTGGGCACCTGTGACGAGCGGGGTCCCACAGGGGTCGGTCCTAGGACCAGTGCTATTTTTGGTATATGTGAACGACATGATGGAAGGGTTAGACTCAGAAGTGTCCCTGTTTGCAGATGATGTGAAGTTAATGATGAGAATTAAATCTGATGAGGACCAGGCAGGACTTCAAAGAGACCTGGACAGACCGGACACCTGGTCCAGCAAATGGCTTCTCGAATTTAATCCTGCCAAATGCAAAGTCATGAAGATAGGGGAAGGGCACAGAAGACCACAGACCGAGTATAGGCTAGGTGGCCAAATACTGCAAACCTCACTCAAGGAGAAAGATCTTGGGGTGAGTATAACACCGAGCATGTCTCCGGAAGCACACATCAACCAGACAACTGCTGCAGCATATGGGCGCCTGGCAAACCTCAGAACAGCATTCCGATACCTTAGTAAGGAATCGTTCAAGACACTGTACACCGTGTATGTCAGGCCCATACTGGAGTATGCAGCACCTGTTTGGAACCCGCACTTGATAAAGCACGTCAAGAAACTAGAGAAAGTACAAAGGTTTGCGACAAGGTTAGTTCCAGAGCTAAGGGGAATGTCCTATGAAGAAAGATTAAGGGAAATCGGCCTGACGACACTGGAGGACAGGAGGGTCAGGGGAGACATGATAACGACATATAAAATACTGCGTGGAATAGACAAGGTGGACAAAGACAGGATGTTCCAGGGAGGGGACACAGAAACAAGAGGCCACAATTGGAAGTTGAAGACACAAATGAGTCAGAGAGATATTAGGAAGTATTTCTTCAGTCATAGAGTTGTAAGGCAGTGGAATAGCCTAGAAAATGACGTAGTGGAGGCAGGAACCATACACAGTTTTAAGACGAGGTTTGATAAAGCTCATGGAGCGGGGAGAGAGAGGGCCCAGTAGCAACCGGTGAAGAGGCGGGGCCAGGAGCTAAGACTCGACCCCTGCAACCACAAATAGGTGAATACAAATAGGTGAGTACACACATACACACACACACACACACACACACAGACACACACAGACACACACAGACACAGACACACAGACACACAGACACACACAGACACACACACACAGACACACACACACACAGACACACACACACGCACACACACACACACACACACCACACTCACTCTTATATACAACAGGCCAAGTGTCTAATCGACATGTGCCTAGGACAAAATGGTAACTAACTAACACACACACACACACACACACACACACTCACACATACACACATACACACACACAAACACACACGCACACACACACACACACACACACACACACACACACACACACACACACACACACACACACACACACACACACACACACACACATATGCCTGTGTTCCTTTGTTGTATAAGTCATTGTTCCTATTTTCATCTTCCCTTGCTACTCTATTAATGTACCTGTATGTTAAGTGTTGCTGTCTTTGGCTTTGTACCTGACTTTATATGTTATTGGACCTTGTATACTACTGTTCCTGTCTTTTTAAGCCAGTGTTCCTGTCCTTTCAAGCCATTGATCCTGTGTCTTTATACCTGTCTTATTCGTCCGTAGTTGCCATTGTACGGGTCATTACATG
Source organism: Cherax quadricarinatus (assembly GCF_026875155.1). Taxonomy (NCBI): domain Eukaryota; kingdom Metazoa; phylum Arthropoda; class Malacostraca; order Decapoda; family Parastacidae; genus Cherax; species Cherax quadricarinatus. Next base: position 82,566,336 of record NC_069404.1, read on the forward strand.
TTCTTGTGCCTGTCCTTATCCTTGCGCCTTTCCTTGTGTGTGTACGTTTGTTCCTCTCCATATGTTTGTTTGTTCCTGACTTCTCTTGACTCGTCTCGACCTTACATGTATCATTGATTAACCATGCATACCTGGATTTTTATCTTGCATTATCCTTGTACTCGCAATTGTAGCTGTACCTCCTTTGTGTTTGTACTCCATACTTTACAAGTGTTCTCAGTGCCTGACAACACTTAAAGCCCAGACTGGAACACTAAACATACAGTGTTACTCTGTTAGTAAACACAAGTTTTCGTTAGGCTTGAGGCTCTTAAGATCATAAAATCATGATATATGTAAATCTCTTTGTCGGTCTTCGGGTGCACGTGTCGACCCACCCAGTCCCTCAGCTGCTGCAGTGCACATTTGTGCACCTGGTGTGCACTTGGCGGAGTGGGAAGTGAAGATATATGACGGGGGTTAGAGGTTGAAATTGGCGGTGTTGGTGTAGCAGCGCTTGCTCGCTCACGTGATGCTTGACGTCACTCTCTCTCTCCTCCCGGCTCATGGCGACCAAAGGAATGGCGACGGATGTGAGTACATATTTACTTCTCATTTCTCCTACCCTTTTCCCGACGTTTGAGTGAGGCGATGGAGCGGCGGGCGAGGAAATATTTCGTAGCGTGCTTCTCCGCTGTGCGTCTGGCTGAAACTGTCTTAACTTAAAAAGATTTGGTATTGGGAGGCTGAGCTCTCCGGATCTGTCGTCTGCTAGCGGCTGTTATTCTCCGCTCTCTCTTATTCCCATGTTTATTAATCCGTCCTCTCATGTTGTTGTCTTGGCCGTGACATATAGTGCGTTTGTATTAACTCGTAAATGCAGCTGTAGCGTACGTTCTAGTTTGTCATGTATGCCAGGAATTATATGCGTGTTTAAAACAGCTGATTTGGTTGGTTTTGAGTGGGGGGAGGGGGGAGGGGTGAATCAGCTGATGGGGGGGTCCTCTGGGAGGGGTGGAGAAGAGGGAATATAATGGGGGTGGGGGGCTACAGTGGTCATTGTGGAGGGTTGGTGAGTCATGGGGAAGGGGTTGATGGTCAGTTATTTTTATTAATCGAAATTGGATACAACAGCAGTGTGCTGCTACACTGTGGCAGTGTGCTGCTACACTGTGGCAGTGTGCTGCTACACTGTGGCAGTGTGCTCTACACTGTGGCAGTGTGCTGCTACACTGTGGCAGTGTGCTGCTACACTGTGGCAGTGTGCTGCTACACTGTGGCAGTGTGCTGCTACACTGGCAGTGTGCTGCTACACTGTGGCAGTGTGCTGCTACACTGTGCAGTGTGCTGCTACACTGTGGCAGTGTGCTGCTACACTGTGGCAGTGTGCTGCTACACTGTGGCAGTGTGCTGCTACACTGGCAGTGTGCTGCTACACTGTGGCAGTGTGCTGCTACACTGTGGCAGTGTGCTGCTACACTGTGGCAGTGTGCTGCTACACTGGGGCAGTGTGCTGCTACACTGTGGCAGTGTGCTGCTACACTGGGCAGTGTGCTGCTACACTGTGGCAGTGTGCTGCTACACTGTGGCAGTGTGCTGCTACACTGTGGCAGTGTGCTGCTACACTGGGCAGTGTGCTGCTACACTGTGGCAGTGTGCTGCTACACTGGGCAGTGTGCTGCTACACTGTGGCAGTGTGCTGCTACACTGTGGCAGTGTGCTGCTACACTGTCGTGGGCATGTGTGCTGCTACACTGTGGCAGTGTGCTGCTACACTGTGATAGTGTGCTGCTACACTGTGGCAGTGTGCTGCTACACTGTGGCAGTGTGCTGCTACACTGTGGCAGTGTGCTGCTACACTGTGGCAGTGTGCTGCTACACTGGCAGTGTGCTGCTACACTGTGGCAGTGTGCTGCTACACTGTGGCAGTGTGCTGCTACACTGTGGCAGTGTGCTGCTACACTGGGGCAGTGTGCTGCTACACTGTGGCAGTGTGCTGCTACACTGGGGCAGTGTGCTGCTACACTGTGGCAGTGTGCTGCTACACTGTGGCAGTGTGCTGCTACACTGTGGCAGTGTGCTGCTACACTGGGGAAGTGTGCTGCTACACTGTGGCAGTGTGCTGCTACACTGGTGGCAGTGTGCTGCTACACTGTGGCAGTGTGCTGCTACACTGTGGCAGTGTGCTGCTACACTGTGGCAGTGTGCTGCTACACTGTGGCAGTGTGCTGCTACACTGTGATAGTGTGCTGCTACACTGTGGCAGTGTGCTGCTACACTGTGGCAGTGTGCTGCTACACTGTGGCAGATGTGCTGCTACACTGTGGCAGTGTGCTGCTACACTGTAGTAGTGTGCTGCTACACGTGAGTGTGCTGCTACAGTGTTCTGTGCTGCTACACTGTGGGACAGTGTGCTGCTACACTTGGCAGTGTGCTGCTACACTGTGGTATGTGCTGCTACACTGTGGCAGTGTGCTGCTACACTGTGGCAGTTGCTGCTACACTGTGGCAGTGTGCTGCTACACTATGGCAGTGTGCTGCTACACTGTGGCAGTGTGCTGCTACACTGTGGTAGTGTGCTGCTACACTGTGGCAGTGTGCTGCTACACTGTGGAGTGTGCTGCTCACATGTGGCAGTGTGCTGCTACACTGTGGCGTGTGCTGCTACACTGTGGGTGTGCTGCTACACTGTGGCAGTGTGCTGCTACACTGTGGTAGTGTGCTGCTACAATGTGGCAGTGTGCTGCTACACTGTGGCAGTGTGCTGCTACACTGGCAGTGTGCTGCTACACTGTGGAGTGTGCTGTTACACTGTGGCAGTGTGCTGCTACACTGTGGCAGTGTGCTGCTACACTGTGGCAGTGTGCTGCTACACTGTGGCAGTGTGCTGCTACACTGTGGCAGTGTGCTGCTACACTGTGGCAGTGTGCTGCTACACTGGTCAGTGTGCTTGCTACACTGTGGTAGTGTGCTGCTACACTGTGGCAGTGTGCTGCTACACTGTGGCAGTGTGCTGCTACACTGTGGCAGTGTGCTGCTACACTGTGGCAGTGTGCTGCTACACTGTGGCAGTGTGCTGCTACACTGTGGCAGTGTGCTGCTACACTGTGGCAGTGTGCTGCTACACTGTGGCAGTGTGCTGCTACACTGTGGCAGTGTGCTGCTACACTGTGGCAGTGTGCTGCTACACTGGCAGTGTGCTGCTACAACTGTGGCAGTGTGCTGCTACACTGTGGCAGTGTGCTGCTACACTGTGGCAGTGTGCTGCTACACTGTGGCAGTGTGCTGCTACACTGTGGCAGTGTGCTGCTACACTGGCAGTGTGCTGCTACACTGTGGCAGTGTGCTGCTACACTGTGGCAGTGTGCTGCTACACTGTGGCAGTGTGCTGCTACACTGGGCAGTGTGCTGCTAACACGACTGTGGCAGTGTGCTGCTACACTGTGGTTAGTGTGCTGCTACACTGTGGCAGTGTGCTGCTACACTGTGGCAGTGTGCTGCTACACTGTGGCAGTGTGCTGCTACACTGTGGCAGTGTGCTGCTACACTGTGGCAGTGTGCTGCTACACTGTGGCAGTGTGCTGCTACACTGTGGCAGTGTGCTGCTACACTGTGGCAGTGTGCTGCTACACTGTGGCAGTGTGCTGCTACACTGTGGCAGTGTGCTGCTACACTGTGGCAGTGTGCTGCTACACTGTGGCAGTGTGCTGCTACACTGTGGCAGTGTGCTGCTACACTGTGGCAGTGTGCTGCTACACTGTGGCAGTGTGCTGCTACACTGTAGCAGTGTGCTGCTACACTGTGGCAGTGTGCTGCTACACTGTGGCAGTGTGCTGCTACACTGTGCAGTGTGCTGCTACACTGTGTAGTGTGCTGCTACACTGTGGCAGTGTGCTGCTACACTGTGGCAGTGGCTGCTACACTGTGGCAGTGTGCTGCTACACTGTGGCAGTGTGCTGCTACACTGTGGCAGTGTGCTGCTACACTGTGGCAGTGTGCTGCTACACTGTGGCAGTGTGCTGCTACACTGTGGTAGTGTGCTGCTACACTGTGGCAGTGTGCTGCTACACTGTGGTAGTGTGCTGCTACACTGTGGTAGTGTGCTGCTACACTGTGGCAGTGTGCTGCTACACTGTGGTAGTGTGCTGCTACAATGTGGCAGTGTGCTGCTACACTGTGGTAGTGTGCTGCTACACTGTGGCAGTGTGCTGCTACACTGTGGTAGTGTGCTGCTACACTGTGGCAGTGTGCTGCTACACTGTGGCAGTGTGCTGCTACACTGTGGAGTGTGCTGCTACAACTGTGGCAGTGTGCTGCTACACTGTGGCAGTGTCTGCTACACTGTGGTAGTGTGCTGCTACACTGTGGCAGTGTGCTGCTACACTGTGGCAGTGTGCTGCTACACTGTGGCAGTGTGCTGCTACACTGTGGTAGTGTGCTGCTACACTGTGGCAGTGTGCTGCTACACTGTGAGTGTGCTGCTACACTGTGGCAGTGTGCTGCTACACTGTGGCAGTGTGCTGCTACACTGTGGCAGTGTGCTGCTACACTGTGGTAGTGTGCTGCTACACTGATGGAGTGTGCTGCTACACTGTGGCAGTGTGCTGCTACACTGTGGCAGTGTGCTGCTACACTGTGGCAGTGTGCTGCTACACTGTGGCAGTGTGCTGCTACACTGTGGCAGTGCTCTGCTACACTGTGGTAGTGTGCTGCTACACTATGGTAGTGTACTGCTACACTGTGGCAGTGTGCTGCTACACTGTGGCAGTGTGCTGCTACACTGTGGCAGTGTGCTGCTACACTGTGGCAGTGTGCTGCTACACTGTGGCAGTGCTGCTACATTGTGGTCAGTGTGCTGCTACACTGTGTATGTGCTGCTACCTGTAGGAGTGTGCTGCTACACTGTGGTAGTGTGCTGCTACACTGTGGCAGTGTGCTGCTACACTGTGGTAGTGTGCTGCTACACTGTGGCAGTGTGCTGCTACACTGTGGTAGTGTGTCTGCTACACTGTGGCAGTGTGCTGCTACACTGTGGCAGTGTGCTGCTACACTGTGGCTAGTGTGCTGCTACACTGTGGCAGTGTGCTGCTACACTGTGGCAGTGTGCTGCTACACTGTGGCAGTGTGCTGCTACACTGTGGTAGTGTGCTGCTACACTGTGGTGTGACTGCTACACTGTGGCAGTGTGCTGCTACACTGTGGCAGTGTGCTGCTACACTGTGGCAGTGTGCTGCTACACTGTGGTAGTGTGCTGCTACACTGTGGCAGTGTGCTGCTACACTGTGGCAGTGTGCTGCTACACTGTGGTAGTGTGCTGCTACACTGTGGTAGTGTGCTGCTACACTGTGGCAGTGTGCTGCTACACTGTGGCAGTGTGCTGCTACACTGTGGCAGTGTGCTGCTACACTGTGGCAGTGTGCTGCTACACTGTGGTAGTGTGCTGCTACACTGTGGCAGTGTGCTGCTACACTGTGGAGTGTGCTGCTACATTGTGGCAGTGTGCTGCTAACTGTGGCAGTGTGCTGCTACACTGTGGTAGTGTGCTGCTACACTGTGGCAGTGTGCTGCTACACTGTGGCAGTGTGCTGCTACATTGTGGCAGTGTGCTGCTACATTGGGAAGTGAGTACACTGTGTTTTCCTGATAAATTCCATCACACCGCAGTGCCAGCCTGAGCTGAGAGGCTTCAGGAGTACCAGCCTGAGCTGAGAAGCTTCAGGAGTGCCAGCCTGAGCTGAGTACCTTCAGGAGTGCCAGCCTGAGCTGAGAGGCTTCACGGTGCAGATGACTGGAGGCTTCACGAGTGCAGCCTGAGTTGAGAGGCTTCACGAGTGCCAGCCTGAGCTGTGAGGCTTCACGAGTGCTAGCCTGAGTTGAGAGGCTTCACGAGTGCCAGCCTGAGCTGTGAGGCTTAACGAGTGAAAGCCTGAGCTGTGAGGCTTCGCGAGTGAAAGCCTGAGCAGAGAGGCTTCACGAGTGTCTGTCTGGGCTGGGAGGATTCAGTAGCGTCAGCCTGAGCTGGGAGGTTTCAGGAGTACCAGCCTGAGCTGGAGCTTCACGAATGCCAGCCTGAGCTGGAGAGGCTTCACATGCCAGCCTGAACTGGAGGGCTTCAGGAGTGCACATCTGAGCTGGGAGGCTTACGATGTAGCTAGCCTGAGCTGGGGACTTAGGAGTACAGCCTGAGCTGGAACTTCAGGAGGTGCCAGTCTGAGAAGCGATGTTTGGAGTGTCTCACCCGAGACGCGAGGCTTCAGGAGTGGAAAACCTGAATGTGGGCTTCAGACTGCCAACCTGAGCTGGAGGCTCATGAATTGAAGCCGAGATGCAGCTTTAGTAGTGTCAGCCTGAGCTGGGAGTCTTCAGGTAGCTGTCAGCCTGAGTTGTGAGGCATCAGTAGTGTCAGTCTGAGCTTGGTAGCTTCAGCCTTAGCTGGGAGGCTTCAATAGCGTCCAGCCTGACTAGGGGGCCGACTGTAGTGTCAGCCTAAGCTGGGAGACATGGGTAGGCATCACTGAGCTGTGAGCTCAGTAGTGTCAGCCTGAGCTGGAGCTGCTGTATCACTAAGCGGGAGACATTGATAGGGTCAGCCTGAGCTGGGAGCCTACAGGGGCGTCAGCCTGAGCTGGGAGCCTACAGGAGCGTCAACCTGAGCTGGGAGCCTACTGTAGTGTCATTGTGAGCTGGGAGACCACAGATGTGTCAGCCTGAGCTAAGAGACATCGGTAGCGTCAGCCTGAGCTAAGAGACATCGGTAGCGTCAGCCTGAGCTATGAGATTTCAGTAGCGTCTGCCTGAGCTGGGAGCCTACAGGAGTGTCAGCCTGAGCTGGGATCTTTCAGTAGTGTCATCGTGAGCTGGAAGACTACAGTAGTGTCAGCCTGAGGTGAGAGACTACAGTAGTGTCATCGTGTGCTGGGAGCCTACTGTAGTGTCAGCTTGAGCTGGGAGACTACAGTGTCAGCCTGAGATGGGAGCCTACTATAGTGTCAGCCTGAGCTGAAAGACTGCAGTAGTGTCAGCCTGAGCTGGGAGTCTACACTAGTGTCAACTTCAGCTGGGAGAGTACAGTACTGTCAGTCTGAGCTGGGAGCCTTCAATAGTGTTGGTTTGAGCTGGAAGACTTCAGTAGTGTCAGCTTAGCTTGCGAAACTTCAGTAGTGTCAGCCTGATCTAGGAGACTTCAGGATATCATCAAGTATTCCATTAAAGGTTAGTCAGCTAAGACAGCTTCAGAAGTCAGCTTCCAGGACAGCTGCAGACACTATCACCTGGGATATAGTCTCTCAGGATGAACTATCACCTGAGATATAGTCTCTCAGGATGAACTATCACCTGGGATATAGTCTCTCAGGATGAACTATCACCTGGGATATAGTCTCTCAGGATGAACTATCACCTGGGATATAGTCTCTCAGGATGAACTATCACCTGGGATATAGTCTCTCAGGATGAACTATCACCTGGGATATAGTCTCTCAGGATGAACTATCACCTGGGATATAGTCTCTCAGGATGAAACTATCACCTGGGATTATAGTCTCCTCCCAGGATGAACTATCACCTGGGATATAGTCTCTCAGGATGAACTATCACCTGGGATATAGTCTCTCAGGATGAACTATCACCTGGGATATAGTCTCATGATGAACTATCACCTGGGATATAGTCTCTCAGGATGAACTATCACCTGGGATATAGTCTCACAGGATGAACTATCACCTGGGATATAGTCTCTCAGGATGAACTATCACCTGGGATATAGTCTCACAGGATGAACTATCACCTGGGATATAGTCCTCAGATGAACTATCACCTGGGATATAGTCTCTCAGGATGAACTATCACCTGGGATATAGTCTCACAGGATGAACTATCACCTGGGATATAGTCTCACAGATGAACTATCACCTGGGATATAGTCTCACAGGATGAACTATCACCTGGGATATAGTCTCTCAGGATGAACTATCACCTGGGATATGTCCTCTCAGGATGAACTATCACCTGGGATATAGTCTCACAGGATGAACTATCACCTGGGATATAGTCTCAGGATGAACTATCACCTGGGATATAGTCTCTCAGGATGAACTATCACCTGGGATATAGTCTCACAGGATGAACTATCACCTGGGATATAGTCTCACAGGATGAACTATCACCTGGGATATAGTCTCACAGGATGAACCTATCACCTGGGATATAGTCTCTCATGATGAACTATCACCTGGGATATAGTCTCTCAGGATGAACTATCACCTGGGATATAGTCTCTCAGGATGAACTATCACCTGGGATATAGTCTCACAGGATGAACTATCACCTGGGATATAGTCTCTCAGGATGAACTATCACCTGGGATATAGTCTCTCATGATGAACTATCACCTGGGATATAGTCCTCTCAGATGAACTATCACCTGGGATATAGTCTCTCAGATGAACTATCACCTGGGATATAGTCCTCTCAGGATGAACTAATCACCTGGGATATAGTCTCTCATGATGAACTATCACCTGGGATATAGTCTCTCATGATGAACTATCACCTGGGATATAGTCTCTCATGATGAACTATCACCTGGGATATAGTCTCTCAGGATGAACTATCACCTCGGATTTAGTCTCTCATGATGAACTATCACCTGGGATATAGTCTCACAGGATGAACTATCACCTGGGATATAGTCTCTCAGGATGAACTATCACCTGGGATATAGTCTCTCAGGATGAACTATCACCTGGGATATAGTCTCTCAGGATGAACTATCACCTGGGAATATAGTCTCCTCAGGATGAACTATCACCTGGTATATAGTCTCTCAGGATGAACTATCACCTGGGATATAGTCTCTCATGATGAACTATCACCTGGGATATAGTCTCTCAGGATGAACTATCACCTGGGATATAGTCTCTCAGGATGAACTATCACCTGGGATATAGTCTCTCAGGATGAACTATCGCCTGGGATATAGTCTCTCAGGATGAACTATCACCTGGGATATAGTCTCTCAGGATGAACTATCACCTGGGATATAGTCTCTCATGATGAACTATCACCTGGGATATAGTCTCTCATGATGAACTATCACCTGGGATATAGTCTCTCATGATGAACTATCACCCTGGGATATAGTCTCTCTCAGATGAACTATCACCTGGGATATAGTCTCTCAGGATGAACTATCACCTGGGATATAGTCTCTCAGGATGAACTATCACCCTGGGATATAGTCTATCATGATGAACTATCACCTGGGATATAGTCCTCTCAGGATGAACTATCACCTGGGATATAGTCTCTCAGGATGAACTATCACCTGGGATATAGTCTATCATGATGAACTATCAACCTGGGATTAGTCTCTCAGATGAACTATCACCTGGGATATAGTCTCTCAGGATGAACTATCACCTGGGATATAGTCTCTCAGGATGAACTATCACCTGGGATATAGTCTCTCTCAGGAATGAACTATCACCTGGGATATAGTCTATCATGATGAACTATCACCTGGGATATAGTCTCTCAGGATGAACTATCACCTGGGATATAGTCTCTCAGGATGAACTATCACCTGGGATATAGTCTATCATGATGAACTATCACCTGGGATATAGTCTCTCAGGATGAACTATCACCTGGGATATAGTCTCTCAGGATGAACTATCACCTGGGATATAGTCTCTCAGGATGAACTATCACCTGGGATATAGTCTATCATGATGAACTATCACCTGGGATATAGTCTCTCAGGATGAACTATCACCTGGGATATAGTCTCTCAGGATGAACTATCACCTGGGATATAGTCTATCATGATGAACTATCACCTGGGATATAGTCTCTAGGATGAACTATCACCTGGGATATAGTCTCTCAGATGAACTATCACCTGGGATATAGTCCTCTCAGGATGAACTATCACCTGGGATATAGTCTCTCAGGATGAAATATCACCTGGGATATAGTCTCTCAGGATGAACTATCACCTGGGATATAGTCTCTCAGGATGAACTATCACCTGGGATATAGTCTCTCAGGATGAACTATCACCTGGGATATAGTCTCTCAGGATGAACTATCGCCTGGGATATAGTCTCTCAGGATGAACTATCACCTGGGATATAGTCTCTCAGGATGAACTATCGCCTGGGATATAGTCTCTCAGGATGAACTATCGCCTGGGATATAGTCTCACAGGATGAACTATCACCTGGGATATAGTCTCTCAGGATGAACTATCCAGTAGAAATATAATTTTTATAACGATGTTTACATCATTTCAGGAGGAAATAAAAATTATATAAGAGAAAAAGAAAGGTGGATGGATTTGAGCTGCATTATACATATAAGAATACATTTACGTATACATATATACATGTGCAATAAGATCATAGTAAACAGGTGATTTTAAAATATGCAAAACAACCACTGTGAAAGAGTAGTGAAATTCCAAGCGCTTTCGTGACTACTCACATTGTCATGGAACTATCGCTTGGAATTTCACTACTCTTTCACAGTGGTTGTTTTGCATTTATACATGTATATACAATGTAGATTCATTGATGCAGTAGCCTCTCCATGTTTTTAGAAACTACTATTGATGCGTAAGAATACTTACACCAGACAAGCTCTACTACACTTGTACTTAGCAACAAGCTCTACTACACTTGTACTTAGCAACAAGCTCTGCTACACTTGCACTTAGCAACAAGCTCTACTACACTTGTACTTAGCAACAAGCTCTACTACACTTGTACTTAGCAACAAGCTCTACTACACTTGTACTTAGCAACAAGCTCTGCTACACTTGCACTTAGCAACAAGCTCTGCTACACTTGTACTTAGCAACAAGCTCTAGTACACTTGTACTTAGCAACAAGCTCTACTACACTTGTACTTAGCAACTCTCAGTAGTAGTAACCAGTTACCAGTAACCAGTTACCAGTAACCTGTCCGTTGACTCAACGACCAACCGTCTTGAGTCACGGTCTGTGCTGAGCTGACACTATTTTCAAAAGACCCACTACGGGGTACTGGCCAGCCGGCTGGCCAGTACCCCGTAGTGGGTCTTTGAAAATAGTGTCAGCTCAGCACAGACCGTGACTCAAGACGGTTGGTCGTTGAGTCAACGGACAGGTTACTGGTAACTGGTTACTGGTAACTGGTTACTACTACTGAGGACAACAAGCTCTACTACACTTGTACTTAGCAACAAGCTCTACTACACTTGTACTTAGCAACAAGCTCTACTACACTTGTACTTAGCAACAAGCTCTACTACACTTGTACTTAGCAACAAGCTCTACTACACTTGTACTTAGCAACAAGCTCTACTACACTTGTACTTAGCAACAAGCTCTACTACACTTGTACTTAGGAACAAGCTCTGCTACACTTGTACTTAGCAACAAGCTCTACTACACTTGTACTTAGCAACAAGCTCTGCTACACTTGTACTTAGCAACAAGCTCTGCTACACTTGTACTTAGCAACAAGCTCTGCTACACTTGTACTTAGCAACAAGCTCTGCTACACTTGTACTTAGCAACAAGCTCTACTACACTTGTACTTAGCAACAAGCTCTGCTACACTTGTACTTAGCAACAAGCTCTGCTACACTTGTACTTAGCAACAAGCTCTACTACACTTGTACTTAGCAACAAGCTCTACTACACTTGTACTTAGCAACAAGCTCTACTACACTTGTACTTAGCAACAAGCTCTACTACACTTGTACTTAGCAACAAGCTCTACTTACACTTGTACTTAGCAACAAGCTCTGCTACAACTTGTACTTAGCAACAAGCTCTGCTACACTTGTACTTAGCAACAAGCTCTGCTACACTTGTACTTAGCAACAAGCTCTGCTACACTTGTACTTAGCAACAAGCTCTACTACACTTGTACTTAGCAACAAGCTCTACTACACTTGTACTTAGCAAACAAGCTCTGCTACACTTGTACTTAGCAACAAGCTCTACTACACTTGTACTTAGCAACAAGCTCTGCTACACTTGTACTTAGCAACAAGCTCTGCTACACTTGTACTTAGCAACAAGCTCTGCTACACTTGTACTTAGCAACAAGCTCTGCTACACTTGTACTTAGCAACAAGCTCTACTACACTTGTACTTAGCAACAAGCTCTGCTACACTTGTACTTAGCAACAAGCTCTGCTACACTTGTACTTAGCAACAAGCTCTACTACACTTGTACTTAGCAACAAGCTCTACTACACTTGTACTTAGCAACAAGCTCTACTACACTTGTACTTAGCAACAAGCTCTACTACACTTGTACTTAGCAACAAGCTCTACTACACTTGTACTTAGCAACAAGCTCTGCTACACTTGTACTTAGCAACAAGCTCTGCTACACTTGTACTTAGCAACAAGCTCTGCTACACTTGTACTTAGCAACAAGCTCTGCTACACTTGTACTTAGCAACAAGCTCTACTACACTTGTACTTAGCAACAAGCTCTACTACACTTGTACTTAGCAACAAGCTCTGCTACACTTGTACTTAGCAACAAGCTCTGCTACACTTGTACTTAGCAACAAGCTCTGCTACACTTGTATTTAGCAACAAGCTCTGCTACACTTGTACTTAGCAACAAGCTCTGCTACACTTGTACTTAGCAACAAGCTCTACTACACTTGTACTTAGCAACAAGCTCTACTACACTTGTACTTAGCAACAAGCTCTACTACACTTGTACTTAGCAACAAGCTCTACTACACTTGTACTTAGCAACAAGCTCTGCTACACTTGTACTTAGCAACAAGCTCTACTACACTTGTACTTAGCAACAAGCTCTACTACACTTGTACTTAGCAACAAGCTCTGCTACACTTGTACTTAGCAACAAGCTCTACTACACTTGTACTTAGCAACAATCTCGTACACTGCCTTGTACTGACCGAGGAGGGTACCTACTGCCTTGTACTGAGAGAGATGGGTAACTACTGTCTTGTACTGAGATAGGGGAAGGGTACCTACTGTCTTGTACTGAGAAAGAGTGACGGTACCTACTGTCTTGTACTGAGAAAGGGGAAGGGTACCTACTGTCTTGTACTGAGAAAGGGGGAAGGTACATACTGTCTTGTGCTGTACTGGAGTGTGATCAAATTAATGAATTTAGAGACAACTCACTCAGAAATATTCAAGAAATGGCAAAGTATTTTATCCACAGTGGTATATTACAGACCATTGTGTGTGTACTCACCTAGTACTCACCTAGTTGAGGTTGCGGGGGTCGAGTCCGAGCTCCTGGCCCCGCCTCTTCACTGATCGCTACTAGGTCACTCTCTCTGAACCGTGAGCTTTATCATACCTCTGCTTAAAGCTATGTATGGATCCTGCCTCCACTACATCGCTTCCCAAACTATTCCACTTACTGACTACTCTGTGGCTGAAGAAATACTTCCTAACATCCCTGTGATTCATCTGTGTCTTCAACTTCCAACTGTGTCCCCTTGTTACTGTGTCCAATCTCTGGAACATCCTGTCTTTGTCCACCTTGTCAATTCCTCTCAGTATTTTGTATGTCGTTATCATGTCCCCCCTATCTCTCCTGTCCTCCAGTGTCGTCAGGTTGATTTCCCTTAACCTCTCCTCGTAGGACATACCTCTTAGCTCTGGGACTAGTCTTGTTGCAAACCTTTGCACTTTCTCTAGTTTCTTTACGTGCTTGGCTAGGTGTGGGTTCCAAACTGGTGCCGCATACTCCAATATGGGCCTAACGTACACGGTGTACAGTGTCCTGAACGTGTGTGTGTGTGTGTGTGTGTGTGTGTGTGTGTGTGTGTGTGTGTGTGTGTACTCACCTAGTTGTACTCACCTAGTTGAGGTTGCGGGGGTCGAGTCCGAGCTCCTGGCCCCGCCTCTTCGCTGTGTGTGTGTGTGTGTTTGTGTGTATGCATATATTTGTACGCTCGTGTGCATATGTCTGTGCGTGCACCCTCGTGTGTGTGTGTGCACGCGCGCGCTCGTTTGGGTGTATGACCCACTTAATATTTGTATTTATAACTCATTACAATTGTGACCAGGTGTGGACGTATCAGTGGCTCATTACTTCGTAATTTGTTCATGACTGTAACCATGTATAGGAGTGAAGCTGATTCATTACCTTTGTAACTTGCCATGATTGTGACCAGATCTACCTGGAGTTCATTACCTTTGTAACTAGTTCAGCTATCATAACTTTGGGGTCTAGTCCCTGGACCCATTATGTACCTCTGTAATCTTTTGACTACCGCCCACAGGATGGGTATGGGGTGCATAATAAACATATTAAACTAAACTAACTACTGAGAAAGAGAGGGTACCTACTGTCTTGTACTGAGAAAGGGAGAAGGTACCTATTGTCTTGTAGGTACTAGGTGGGCTCTGTCCTGTGAGTGCTCATTCTCCCTTTTTTTCCTTGTTCTTAGGCTACCTTCACTATTACTTCTACTACTACTATTACTACCAGTACTACTGATCTGCTGCTACAACTACCATTACCTCTACCACTACTACCACTACTTTTGCTTTATATTACTTCCTTCTCTCTTTCTACTACTCCCTGTTCTTCCCTTTCTTGTATATATACTGGCTTCCTTCCCTTTACGCTTCTGTGTGACTCGTTAATGTTACAAGTTGGCCCGAAACGTTTCTTTATCCTATGGGCGAGTTATTTGTGCGTTGTTCCAGCCAGGATATTGTGCTTTTTTATTCTTCCTTGATGTCCCATTTTTTGGCAAGGTGATCTTCGTCCGATGAATTAATCTCTTACTCACTCCTAGGATCAAATTTAAATACCATTCACCCCTCCCCTCTCTCCATTCGACCTCCTAATTGGGAAAATTTCCTCCTAGGGAATTTCAGCTCCTAGGGAGAGGGGAAGAGGATCGTTATCAGCCCATTCCATCATGGGCCTCGGTGGTGGCGCTGTGGTGAAGTGGGAATTAGATTGTGTGGGGAGGTGCTGGGTAGCCCTGTGGTGGCCCTGGGGATAGCCTTGCGTGTCCCTGGATGACCCAAGTATTCCTGGAGGCTGCCTTCAGATCACAGGGTGGCGGTCAAGGGGGTACAACTCCCGGATTTCCGATCCCCCACCTTCGTTGTTGAATGATGCTAGCTCAGTTGATTCTAGAGTGCCATCATGACGTTCTGGAGCTCCAGGTGTAACCGGTAGGTTAGGGGGCAGTTTCCATGGGGTGTCAAGGGAGCCAGCTGCACCAAGAGTGAGAGTGATTCAGGGAGGGTATACTTTTTCTTTTTGTTTATCCTCATCCCTCGGTACCACTTTTTAGCATAATATAAAGAAAAGAAAATAGAAAGCAAATTTCTGTGAGTAGCAATATCAATACCTTGCTTTCTCTCATGCTCCTGATCCCTGCAGCACCTTTATCTGACCCTGGAACCTCCAGGGACCTTCCTCAGAATCCACTATCACTGTCAGGCAACACCTTCTTGCCTGTTTTCATTAGTGACGTTCACCCTGATACATCTGATATTGCTTTCCTTCCCTATACTTTGATCATGCTCCTGGCTTGTTCTTTGACTTGTTGATTTTCAGATCATTCGTGTAACATAGGACAACGGCTTGAAGCCATTGTTCAGACATCTTCATGACACACCAGACAACCCTGACACTTACTGACATTCCTCCTCGCCCTTAAGAAACACACTACCTGGAAACCTCTTTTCCTACAAGATGCATTTCAAAGACAATCATGGACGAAATTCTATCCCTTCCAGCTGATAACACATGATTGACCATGGAATTAACAAAGTACTCATGAGACGTATGAAATTGATTTTTCCATGCCATCAGGAGTAGCATGCTTACTCTTGGAATACACAGTGCAGAATAAGCCCAGAGCCTTTCCCATATCTGCTCCATCGATAACACAGATATTCCTTTTTTATATCGAGAGGTATTGTCCTCATCCCACACACTATAATCCAGTATCAATGTGGCCTAGACATTCTGGAAAATTTTTAACTCCAAAATCTCCCTCTTACCGACGTGGAATCTTATGTTTGCCCATCCTAATGTTGGCCCCTCAAGGGAGGTTCCTTGATGCTGGTGAGGGGCTCATGATCTAGGGAATTGGATCTGTGCTCCAGTTCCCTGAATTGAACCTGATTGCCTTTAGCGAAGTGTCATTAGCGAATGATGCTCATGACAGCGATCATTTCCACTCCTATTACTTCTCATTCTTTCAGCTGACTTCGTCTCTCCTGTTAGCAATTTAAGCAAGTAAATTCTGCATTTTATACATGCCATACCTCTTTTCCTGTTCCTCCTGTTTCATTCTCTTGAGATAAGTTGTTTCAAATCTTTATGACCTTTATTTTTCCTGCAGTATCTAATACAATGTTCCGAACCTCAGGTAAACATTATCAAACATGTGTACCCTGGTGGTCTCACTACACGTGAACTGTGTATTTGAAATATAGGGCTGCTACTGTTACAACAAAACTGTGAACTAATTATCAGCTTTTAAACGGTAGCATGTGCCCATTGTGTTATGTGGAAAGCAGAACGTACTTGTTGGCGAACTTATGTGTCCACTGTCACTCCCACTGCTACTGTGTGCAGAGGTCTGGAAAAAAAAGTACAAAAGTTGGTTGACAAGTACTCTGGACCCTGCTCTCGTTCTTTCAGTTGCCAGTATTGCAGACCTTGTTGAAGTTACCACAGCATTTCTATGTGTATCCCGTGAGCTAAATCTCTCTCTCTTGTCATTCTTTTTCTCCATATGTGAGTGAGTCGACACTTCAGAATTTCACCTCTCATGACGGAGAAATTCATAATGTGGCCTCCATATTCCACGAAGACACATCAACACTGTCCATGTTTCAACCTTCAGCAACTGTGCCTGAAGCCGTCCAGGTCCATATGATTCAACACTTGCACCCTACAGCACTAGTTCTCTTACACTTCTATTCAGTCTTATTTAATCCTAAGGGGTTGTCCCTCACCTGCAATTGTCTTCCCTATTTTGTTAGTCAGTTACCTGGGGCCGTGGCACCTTGTAAGTTGCTGGAATGTTTGGCTAACGTACATTAGTATGGTACCTGGAAACCTTAAGTTTTTCCCTCAACTTGGTTTTAGTAACGGCCGCTCTATCATCTGCCCCTTAATTAATGCGCTTAGATAGCAACGTTCTCAGTGCCTTCACTGATAATTTATTTATTTATTTATTTATTTATTAATTTTAACATGATACAGTGAAGTACAAAGGAATACAGTTAAATGCAGCATGCCAAAGCCACTTGAATGCATAGCATTATGGGCAGGCTTAAAATTAACTTAAGATTAACTAAGCAATGATATATTCAGTGGTACAAAAATTATTGTAAAACAGATAACAATTTAGTACAAATGAGTATTACAAAGACAGGTCATATGGTCATTACTGTGTTGCTGTGTAATCACTAGAATGGAGTATTCTGTTAGGTAATGAAGTTAAATAGTAACAAAGTTTGATTGGGTCACAGGTTGACATTTATGAGATACAATAATGAGATACATATATGAGATACAATTTATGAGATACAATTATTCAGTATTTATTTAGTTGTGGGTGAGTAAGTGATTTTTGAGAAGAGACTTGAATTTATAAACAGACAGTGTTTCTTTTATATTCACAGGTAATGAATTCCAGATTTTAGGGCTTTTTATGTGCATTGAGTTTTTGCACCCCTCCCTGCGCCCCTCCCTGCACCCCTCCCTGCACCCCTCCCTGCACCCCTCCCTGCACCCCTCCCTGCACCCCTCCCTGCACCCCTCCCTGCACCCCTCCCTGCACCCCTCCCTGCACCCCTCCCTACACACCTCCCAGCACCCCTCCCTGCAACCCTCCATGCACCCTTCCCTGCACCCTCCTGACCCCTCCCTGCACCCCTTCCTGCACCCTTCCCTGCACCCCTGCTTGCACCCCTCCCTGCACCCCTCCCTACACCCCTCCCTGCACCTCCCTCCCTGCACCCCTCCCTGCACCCCTCCCTGCACCCTCTCCCTGCACCCCTCCATGCACCCCTCCCTGCACCCCTCCCTGCACCCTCCCTGCACCCCTCCCTGCACCCCTCCCTGCACCCCTCCCTGCACCCCTCCCTGCACCCCTCCCTGCACTCCTCCCTGCACCCCTCCCTGCACACCCCTCCCTGCACCCCTCCCTGCACCCCTCCCTGCACCCCTCCCTGCACCCCTCCCTGCACTCCTCCCTGCACCCTCCCTGCACCCCTCCCTGCACTCCTCCCTGCACCCCTCCCTGCACCCCTCCATGCACCCCTCCCTGCACCCCTCCCTGCACCCTCCCTGCACCCCTCCATGCACCCCTCCCTGCAGCCCTCCCTGCAGCCCTCCCTGCACCCCTCCCTGCACCCTTCCCTGCGCCCCTCCCTGCACCCCTCCCTGCACCCCTCCCTGCACCCCTCCCTGCGCCCCTCCCTGCGCCCCTCCCTGCACCCCTCCCTGCACCCCTCCCTGCACCCCTCCATGCGCCCCTCCCTGCACCCCTCCCTGCACCCCTCCCTGCACCCCTCCCTGCCCCGCCCCTCCCTGCACCCCTCCCTGCACCCTTCCCTGCGCCCCTCCCTGCACCCCTCCCTGCACCCCTCCCTGCACCCCTCCCTGCGCCCCTCCCTGCACCCCTCCCTGCACCCCTCCATGCCCGCTCCCTGCCCCCTCCCTCGCCCCCTCCCTGCGCCCCTCCCTGCCCCTCCCTGCGCCCCTCCCTGCGCCCCTCCCTGCACCCCTCCCTGCACCCCTCCCTGCACCCCTCCCTGCACCCCTCCTGCACCCCTCCCTGCGCCCCTCCCTGCGACCCCTCCTGCACCCCTCCCTGCACCTCTCCCTGCACCCCTCCCTGCACCCCTCCCTGCACCCCTCCCTGCACACCTCCCAGCACCCCTCCCTGCACCCCTCCATGCACCCTTCCCTGCACCCCTCCATGCACCCCTCCCTGCACCCCTCCCTGCACCCCTTTCTGCACTCCTCCCTGCCCCTCCCTGCACCCCTCCCTGCACCCCTCCCTGCACCCCTCCCTGCACCCCTCCATGCACCCCTCCCTGCACCCCTCCCTGCACCCTCCCTTGACCCTCCCTGCACCCCTCCCTGCACTCCTCCCTGCACCCCTCCCTGCACCCCTCCCTGCACCCCTCCCTGCACCCTTCCCTGCGCCCCTCCCCGCACCCCTCCCTGCACCCCTCCCTGCACCCTCCTGCGCCCCTCCCTGCGCCCCTCCCTCACCCCTCCTGCACCCTCCCTGCACCCTCCCTGCACCCCTCCCTGCACCCCCTCACTGCACCCCTCCCTGCGCCCCTCCCTGCACCCCTCCCTGCACCCTTCCCTCGCCCTCCCTGCACCCTCCCTGCACCCCTTTCCCCGCACCCTCCCGCGCCCCTCTGCGACCCTCCCTGCACCCCTTCCCTGCAAACCCCTCCCTGCACCCCTCCCTGCACCCTCCCTGCACCCCTCCCTGCACACCTCCCAGCACCCCTCCCTGCACCCCTCCATGCACCCTTCCCTGCACCCCTCCATGCACCCTCCCTGCACCCCTCCTGCACCCTTTCTGCACTCCTCCCTGCACCCCTCCCTGCAACCCTCCCTGCACCCCTCCCTGCACCCTCCATGCACCCCTCCCTGCACCCCTCCCTGCACCCTCCCTGCACCCCTCCCTGCACCCCTCCCTGCACTCCTCCCTGCACCCCTCCCTGCACCCCTCCCTGCACCCCTCCCTGCACCCTCCTGCGCCCCTCCCTGCACCCCTCCCTGCACCCCTCCCTGCACCCCTTCCTGCACCCCTCCCTGCGCCCCTCCCTGCACCCCTCCCTGCACTCTCCCTGCACCCTCCATGCGCCCCTCCCTGCACCCCTCCCTGCCACCCCTCCCTGCACCCCTCCCTGCGCCCCTCCCTGCACCCCTCCCTGCACCCTTCCCTGCGCCCCTCCCTGCACCCCTCCCTGCACCCCTCCCTGCACCCCTCCCTGCACCCCTCCCTGCACCCTTCCCTGCGCCCCTCCCTGCGCCCTCCCTGCGCCCCTCCCTGCACCCGTCTTTGCACCCCTCCCTGCACCCCTCCCTGCACCCCTCTTTGCACCCCTCCCTGCACCCCTCCCTGCGCCCCTCCCTGCGCCCCTCCCTGCGCGCCTCCCTGCACCCCTCCCTGCACCCCTCCCTGCACCCCTCCCTGCGCCCCTCCCTGCTCCCCTCCCTGCGCCCCTCCCTGCGCCCCTCCCTGCACCCCTCCCTGCACCCCTCTAGCTACTCTTCATTTATCTTTCCATTGCCCCTCACTTCTTCACTTCCTATCCTACCCATTCCATTCCCCTCCCACCCATTAACCTTCCTCTTCCACCCTTCCTTTCCACTCCCACCCCTCCCTTCCTCTCCCCTCCCCAACATCCCCCTCCCTCACCCCTCCCTCACCCCTCCATCACCTCTCCCTCACCCCTCCCTCACCCTCCATGCACCCCTCCCTGCGCCCCTCCCTGCACCCTCCCTCACCCCCGCTCCCTCACCCTCGCCCCAGCCCTGAAAACTAAACTCACAACTTTAAAGCAGATAGCTGGTGTCCTCCATCCGCACCCATGCCACACAACCCTACCACCCACCCTGCCACCCACCCTCCACCACCCACCCTATCACCCACCCTGCCACCCACCCTGCCACCCACCCTACCCCCCACCCTGCCACCCACCCTGCCACACACCCTACCACCCACCCTGCCACCCACCCTGGCCACCCACCCTACCACCCACCCTGCCACCCACCCTGACACCCACCCTACCACCTCACCCTGCCACCCACCCTGCCACCCACCCATGCCACCCACCCTGCCCACCCACCCTAACCACCCACCCCTGCCCCCACCCTGCCACCCACCCTGCCACCCACCCCTGCCACCCACCCTACCACCCACCCTGCCACCCACCCTACCACCCACCCTGCCACCCACCCTGCCACCCACCCTGCCACACACCCTACCACCCACCCTGCCACCCACCCTGCCACCCACCCTATCACCCACCTGCCACCCACCCTGCCACCCACCCTACCACCCACCCTGCCACCCACCCTGCCACACCACCCTACCCACCCACCCCCTGCCACCCACCCTGCCACCCACCCCTAACCACCCACCCTGCCACCCACCCTGCCACCCACCCTACCACCCACCCTGCCACCCACCCTGCCACCCACCCTGCCACCCACCCTGCCACCCACCCTGCCACCCACCCTACCACCCACCCTGCCACCCACCCTGCCACCGCCCTACCACCCACCCTGCCATCCACCCTGCCATCCACCCACTGCCACCCACCCTACCACCCACCCTGCCACCCCCCTGCCACCCACCCTACCACCCCCTGCCACCACCCTCACCCACTGCCTCCACCCACCCACCACCCTCCACCCACCCTGCCACCCACCCTGCCACCCACCCTGCACCCACTCCCCCAGCCCACCCAACCCTGCCACCCACCCACTCCACCCACCCTGCCACCACCCTGCCACCACCTGCCACCCACACCCTGCCACCCACCTGCCATCCACCCTGCCACCCACCCTGCCTCCCACCCTGCCTCACCCACCCTGCCACCTCCACCCCACCCTGCCTCCCACCCTGCCTCCCACCCTGCCACCCACCCTATCCCACCCCACCCTGCCACCCACCCTCCCACTTTCCCACTCACCCTGCCACCCACCCTGCTTCCCACCCCCGCTACACACCCCCTGCCACCCACCCTGCCAACCCCCACCCGCTCCCTCCCACCCCCGCCCCCACCCTGCCGCCCATTCTGCCTCCCAACCTGTCACCCACCCTACCTCCCCCCTGCCACCCACCCTGCCACCCAGCCTGCCACCTACCCTGCCTCCCATCCTGCCTCACACTGGCCCCCACCCTGCCTTCCTCCCTGCCTCCCGCCCTGTCCTCCACCCTGCGTCCGATCCTAGCTCCCACTCTGCCTACCTCCCTGGTTCCCTCCCTCCCTCACATCCTCCCACTATTCCTCCTACCCTGCTTCCGTCGTTGCCCCCTCACTGTGCCTCCCACTCTCCCTGCCACACTATCTCCCACCCACCCTTCCCCTCTCCCAGCCTAACCCTGCCAGCCTCCTTGCCTCTCACCCATCATGCCACCCTCTGCCTGTCTCCCTCCCTCCCCAGGGCTTCAGTAATGGCTCGCAGACGTACATCAAACGAGGTCAAATGTAGCTGGTCGTTAAATGAGGTCACATGCAGTTGGAGGTCACACTCAGATCTTGATTTTACCTCAAGCCAGTCAGCCAGTCAATTAGTCAGTTAGGCAGTCAGTCAGTCAGCCAATCATTCAGCCAGTCAGTCAGTCAACCAGTCAGTCAGCCAATCAGTCATCCAGCCAATCAGTAAGTAAGCCAGTCAACCAGTCAGTCAGCGAGTCAGTCAATCAGCCAGTCAGTCAGGAAGTCAGTCAGTCAGCCAGTCTGTCAGTCAGACACCCAGTCAGTCAACCAGTCATTCACCCAGTCAGTCAGCCAGTCTGTCAGTCAGCCACCCAGTCAGTCAACCAGTCAGTCAGCCAGCCAGTCTGCCAGTCAGCCACCCAGTCAGCCAGTCACTCAATCAGCCATCCATCCATCCAGCCAGCCAGCCAACAAGCTAGCCAGGCATCCGTCTATCCATCCACCCATCCATCCATCCATCCATCCATTCATCCATCCATCCATCCATCCATCATCCATCCATCCATCCGTCCATCCATCCATCCATCCATTAAGCCAACCAGCCAACCAGATAGGAAAACATCCATAAATCCATCCATCCATCCATCTATCAATCCATCCATCCATCTATCAATCCATCCATCCATCCATCCATCCATTAAGCCAGCCAGACAGGAAAACATCCATAAATCCATCCATCCATCTATCATCAACCATCCATCATATCCATCCAAAAACCATCCAAATCCATCCATCCATCCATTCATCCATCCATCCATCCATCCATTACAGCCAACAGGAAAACATCCAAGAATCCATCCATCCATGCCATCCATTAATCCACATCCAGCCACCAATCAGGCAACCAACATCCATCAACATCCACCAGCCACCACTACATCCATCCATCCATCTATCCATCCATCCATCCCATCCACCCATCCATCAGCCACCAGACAGCAAACATCCATCATAAATCCATCCATCCACCACCATCTATCAATCCATCCAACCAACCATCCATAAGCCAAGCCACACACAGAAAACATACCATCCAATCCATCCATTCCATCCATCCATCTAGTCCAGCCAGCCACCACCATCCACCATCCATTCACACCATCCATTCAGCCAACCAGCCAGCATCCAGCCAGGCATCCAGCCATCTACCAGCATAGTCATCCATCCAGTCAGCCAGCCATCATCCATCCATCCATCCACACATCCAGTCCAGCCACGCCAGCCAGCCAGCAGCCAGCCAGCCAGCCATCACCACATCCATCATCCAGCCACACCAGACCAGCCAGCCAGCCAGCCATCCATCCCATCATCCATCCATCCACCCAGCAGCCATCCAGCCAGTCCCAGTCATCCATTCCATCCCATCCATCCATCCAGCCAGCCAGCCACCATCCAGCCAGCCAGCCCAGCCAGCCAGCCAGGCCAGCCAGCCACCAGCCAGGCAACCACCAGCTAACGCAAGTCCATCCAGTCCAATGACCATCATACCATCAGTGCAGCCATGTCAGCCTGCCAGTCCATCAGCTTCATCAGCCATCCATCCAGGCCAAGCTAGCAGGCGATCCAGCCAGGCATCCAGCCAGTTACCAGCGGTTAGCATCCATCCATCCACCAGCTGATCTGTGCATCTGCTCACGGGTTATGTTGCCTACCCAGCGTTAGCATGTTTCTAGCCTGGGCTAGCTGTTCTAGCTGTTGCTATGTCGTTAGCTGGTTACGCTGTTCATCCATCACCTCCGTCACTGTGTTCTAGCTGGGTAGCTTGTCTAGCTGTTTGCTGGTTTCTATGCTGGGTTAGCTGTTTACCTAGCCGTAGCTTGTTGCCTAGCGTTAGCTGCTGATGCTCAGCTGGTTAGCGGGTGCTAGCTGGAGTTCTAGCTGGGTAGCTGTGTGCTAACTGGGATTAGCTGTGTGCTAGCTAGGTTAGGTGTCGTTAGCTGGGTTGCATGTTTTAACTGTTAGCTTGACGTTAGCTGGCTGCTTGTTAGCTGGTTAGCTGTGTTGCTAGCTGGGTTAGCTGTGTTGCTAGCTGGTTAGCTGTGTGCTAGCTGGGTTAGCTGTGCGTAGGTTGCGTTGTTAGCTGGGTTGGCTGTGTTGTTAGCTGGGTTAGCTGTGTTGCTAGCTGGGTTAGCTGTGTTGCTAGCTGGGTTAGCTGTGTTGCTAGCTGGGTTAGCTGTGTCGTTAGCTGGGTTGGCTGTGTTGTTAGCTGGGTTAGCTGTGTCGTTAGCTGGGCTGGCTGTGTTGTTAGCTGGGTTAGCTGTGTTACTAGCTTAGTTAGCTGTGTTGCTAGCTGGGTTAGCTGTGTCTCTGCTGGGTTAGCTGTGTTCAGTTTAGCTGGGTTGGCTGTGTTGTTAGCTGGATTAGCTGTGTTCTATGGCTTGCGTGTTAGCTATTAGCTGTGTTGCTAGCTGGGTTAGCTGTGTTGCTAGCTGGGTTAGCTGTGTTGCTAGCTGGTTAGCTGTGTTGCTAGCTGGGTTAGCTGTGTTGCTAACTGGGTTAGCTGTGTTGCTAGCTGGGTTAGCTGTGTCGTTAGCTGGGTTGGCTGTGTTGTTAGCTGGGTTAGCTGTGTCGTTAGCTGGGCTGGCTGGTTTTACTGGGTAGCTGTGTTAGCTGGGTTAGCTGTGTTGCTAGCTGGGTTAGCTGTGTTGCTAGCTGGGTTAGCTGTGTTGCTAGCTGGGTTAGCTGTGTTTAGCTGGGTTAGCTGTGTTGTTAGCTGGGTTAGCTTGTGTCGTTAGCTGGGTTGCTGTGTTGCTAGCTGGGTTAGCTGTGTTAGCTAGGCTGGTGTGTTGTAGCGTTAGTGTGTTAGCTAGCTGGTTAGCTGTGTTCTAGCTGGGTTGGCTGTGTTGTTAGCTGGTTTAGGCTAGTGTCGTTAGCTGGGCTGGCTGTGTTGTTAGCTGGGTTAGCTGTGTTACTAGCTTAGTTAGCTGTGTTGCTAGCTGGGTTAGCTGTGTCTCTGGCTGGGTTAGCTGTGTTGCTAGCTGGATTAGCTGTGTTGCTAGCTGGGCTAGCTGAGTGTTGCTGTACTGGGTTTAGCTGTGTTGCTAATTGGATTAGCTGTGTTGAGCTAGCTGATTAGCTGTTTTTTTGCTAGCTGGGTTAGCTGTTTCTGGTACTAGCTGATTAAGCTGTTGTTGCTAGCTGAGTTAGTTGGTTGCTAGCTGTGTTAAACTGTTTTAGCTGCACTACTGACTTGTTAGCTGTATTCTAGCTGTGGTTAGCTGTGTGTTAGCTGTTGGGTATTAGCTGTTGATTCCAGCTGGTTGTTAGCTAGTTAGTCGTTAGCTGGTTGCTGTGTTGTTGTGGTTTAGCTGGTTCTTATCTGTGTTAGCTTGTTGCTGGTTGGTGTTAGCTGTGTAACTAGCTGGTTAGCTGTGTTGTTAGTGGTTATCTGTTTGTTAACTGGGTTGCGCTGTTTTTGTCTAGCTGTTGATGTTAGCTGTGGTATTAGCTGGGTTTTACTGGTTCTGTGTTGTTTGCTGGGTTGCTGTGTCGTTAGTGTGCTGGTGTGTGTGTTGCTGGGTGTAGCTGTGTTGCTGCTGTGTTGTGTGTTTGTGTGTGGTGTGTGTCTGGTGGTGGTGTGTGTTGTGTGTGATGTGTGTGTGTGTGTTGTGTGTGTGTGTGTGTGTGTGGGTGTGTGTGTTGTGTGGTGGTGTGTGTGTGTGTTAGTGAATGTGTGTGTGTGTGGTGTGTGTTAGTGTGGTGTGTGTGGTTGTGTGTTGTGTGGTGTTGTGGTTGTTAGCTGGGTGTATGGTTGTGTTGTGCGTGTTGTGTACGGTGGTGTGTGTGTGTGATGGGTGTTGTGTTGTGTGTGTTTGTGTTGTGCGTGTGAGTAGTGTGTGTTTTTGTCGTGTTAGTGTGTGTGTGTGGTGTGTGATGTGTACTGTGTGTGTGTGTTAGGTTGTGTTTTGTGATGTGTGTATGTGTGTTTGTGCTGTGTGTGTGTGTGTTTTTGCTGTGTTGTGATGTTGTGTGTGTGTGTGTTGTGTTGTGTGGTTTGTGTGTGTGTGTGTGTGTGTGCTGTGTGTGGTGTGTTATGTGGTGTGTGTGTGTGTTGGGTTGTGTGTGTGTGTTTGTTGTGTGTTGTGTGTGTGTGTGTTGTTGTTGTGTGTGTGTGTGTGTGTGATGTGTGTGTTGTGGTGGTGGTTGTTGTGGGTTGTGTGTGTGTGTGTGTTGATGTGTGGGTGTGTGTGTGTGTGTGTGTGTTAGTGTGTGTTGTGTGTTATGCGTGTGTGTGTTGTTTGGTGTGTGTGTGTGTGTTGTGTGTGTGTGGTGTGTGTGTGTGTGTGGTGTGTGTTGTGTGTGTGTGTGTGTGGCGTGTGTGTGTGTGGTGTTTTGTGTGTGTGGTGTGTGTGTGTGTGTGTGTTGTGTGTGTGTGTGTGTGTGTGTGTGTGTGTTGTGTGTGTGTGTGTGTGTTGTGTTTGCGTGTGTGTGTGTGTTTTGGTGTGTGTGTGTGTGTGTGTGTGTGTGGTGTGTGTGTGTGTGTGTGTGTGTGTGTGGTGTGTGTGCGCGTGTGTGTGTATGTATGTGTACTCATGTATATGTGGTTGCAGTGGATCAGTTCATAGTTCCTGGCCCCGCCAGGTAAAGACCCACAAGATATAGCTAATATGTAATAACACTGGAACTGGAGTCCTGCAGCAAATTGTTAGTAGATAACAAACTATCATTACACCTCTGGAAAGCGGAAACCATACTCTTTGGCACGAAAAGTGAACTGAGAAGAGTAAATAACTTTAATGTCCAGTGTAATGGGGAGCCCATCACTTCAGTTTCCTCAGTAAAATATCTGGGAATCCCCTTTGACCCATGCATGTCTGGAGAATTGATAGGGAACAGTGTAGTAAAGAAAGCGAATGCCAGACTGAAGTTCCTGTATAGACAAGCACAGTGTCTACCTACTGAGGCTCGCAGGACCCTATGTCTAGCCCTTATACAATGCCATATGGATTACGCTTGCTCTTCTTGGTACTCTGCCTTGACAAAAAAAAAAACTGAAAGATAGACTACAAATCACCCAGAACAAAATTGTAAGATTCGTCCTGGACCTGGGTCCAGGCGAACATGTAGGCCAGGAAGAATTACAACAACTGGATATGCTGAATGTTGAAGACAGAGTAAAACAACTGAAGTTAAATCAAGTTTATAAAATTGCTCACAAACAATGTCCAGAATATCTTGCTGCCAATTTTGTCAAGGTTGGGAACCGGAGCAATCACAGTACTAGGGGGAGAGAGCACAACTTTATAGTACCCACAGTCAGTGGCCAGGCTTCAAACACCTTTTATTGTACAGCAATAAGGGAATGGAACAGATTGCCTGCACATGTCAAAGCCAGTCATAGCATGAACCAGTTCAAGAAGAGAGTCAAAAAGTACCTAATAAATGTAGCGACATAAAGGGAGAATAATAATTTTTTTTTTTTTAGCTAACACGTGTAAATGTAACACTGAAATCACGAAACAAGTGATTTCATTGCTATATAGACTGCTTGTTGAGGCGGGTATTCAAACAGGAGGAGGTTGAAATTAATCCTTGATATACCACTGCCACCAATGTCCTCGGATCACGAGAAAAACATCCAGCTCTGCTGGATGCGCGAACTTTGTAGGATCTCTGGCTCAGTGGATAAAGTGACATGTACGTTATGTTGTCTCTTGAGTCAGGACAATGTGTCGTGGGGTCGAACCCTGGCCTGTCGCAGTTTGGTAAATGATGTAAATGTATATAAGTCTTTTTATCTTATTCCTAGTATATCTCCTTTATATAGCTCCTTCATTGTATAATAATAATGATATTATTTCCTTCATAGTATAATATTAAGGTATTAAAAGGACCCCAATGGAATTAAGTCACTTTGACTTCTGGGTTATCTCAGGTTCTCTACACATATGTTGCTGTGTATGATAATCTATGTAACTGTATATTTATGTGTAAACCTGAAACAACTTACTTACCTCTATCTTACATTGTTCTAAAGCTGATTAGCTGTGTTGCTAGTGGATTAGCTGTGTAGCTAAGCTGAAATAAGCCAGTGTTGCTAGCGGATTACTGTGTGCTAGATGGATAGCTAGTGTGCAGCTGGTATAGCTGGTTCTAGCATTGCGTTGATAACCGGTTTATGTGTGTGTCTGTGTGTGAGTTGTGCTTATGTGTGTGTGTGTGTTGGGTGTGTGTGTGTGTGTGTGGTATGTGTGTGTGTGTAGTTGTGTATGAAGGTAGAAAATGAGGGAGGGTATTGGTTGGAGTGAAAGGTTGTCGGTTTGATGTGGATGTGGTGGATTGGGTTGGATGAGTGGTAAGGTGGGGTAGTTGGAGGGCAGGGTGGTGAAGGGAGGGGTTGTTGGGAGTGGGAGGTGGTGTGATGAGGGAAAGGCGTGGTGGAGGGAGTGGGTAGTGGGTGAAAGTGTGAGAGAGGGGGTGAGGTGAGTGGTGGTTAGAGGGAGAGAGTGTAGGGGAGGGGTTGTGAGGGTGGGGTAGTGAGTGGAGGTGGGAGGGGGATGGTGAGGGGTATGGGGTGGTGAAAGAGGGAGTGGAGAGGGGAAGGGTGTGGTTAGGGGGGGAGGGAAGGGTGGTGAGGGAGGGCGGTTGAGGCAGTACGTGTTGTATTCAGGTACACACAAAGCAATTAATGAATCACACATAGCAGCATATGTGTAGGTTACTTAGAATAATCCAGAAAAGTCAAAGTGACTTATATCCAAGGAAGTGAGTGTGGTGAGGCTGCTGGTCACTCACCTATCAGAATTAATATTAATAATAATAATTGTTACAAAAAAACGCGATATCTAATAATGATAAAGATCTCCAGTGAATACTAGAAAGGACTACCCTTCTAGCATCTAGCCTGTTACTGGGTTTTTGTAACAAGTAGTCAGTATCCTGGTCCAATTATCCATTAGAATTTAGTAAGATTCAATAGTGCTTCAGGATTACAACTGGTAGGCTACTAACTAAAGAAATTAAAATTTAATAAGTTTATTAATAACAATAAAGTTGTCTAGGCATATAAGATCAAGGTAAATTATAGTAATCAATTGAATATAATACAGGATACAATTTCTTACACTTTTCTCGTGTACAGTAATATAGTGCTGAAGGCACATATCACATCTTTATGGCTTTTAAGTAGCGTCTGGTACATTGTTAGCATTTAATAACATAATACTAATATATACAAGTAAGTTTGTGTGTATGTGTGTAAGTGCTTTAAGTAGTTCGCTATGTCTCAAGACTCGACTAGACTTAACCAGTCCTTGACTACAAGTCCTCACATAAACTAAGTTCTTGACCAACCTGGCAATCAGAACAGCTTGCTTGAACAATAAAATGACTGATATGCTGAACAGCAATATAACAAGCAACAGTGACACAGAATCAGGAACAAGGAGATAATATAACAACACTAAGTAAGGACCATCTGCAGATCCTTCACAAAAGTCACAAAACTCCCATACTACTGAATCTAAGTTCAGCATTAGAAAATCCCCGACTGTGACAGTACACAGATACCAGTACAAATTAGGTCAGAAGCTACAGCTCAGG
The DNA here is from genome assembly GCF_026875155.1 of Cherax quadricarinatus. NCBI lineage: Eukaryota > Metazoa > Arthropoda > Malacostraca > Decapoda > Parastacidae > Cherax > Cherax quadricarinatus. Next base: position 82,596,095 of record NC_069404.1, read on the forward strand.
ACCTGAGTTTCTCAGTGTCAATGCAACACACAATGCCAGTACAACATCGAAAATCACTAAGTCTAGGCCATACTCTGAGAACAGAGTTATACAGAACCAACAACAATCAAGCAACAGAGATGATCTTCCAACAAAGGCCAGCAAGGGAGCTGGAGAGGCACGTCTTGTTGGAAGCAACGTCAAACAGACAAGAGAGCGAGCGCAGGCCAGGCAGACTCTCCTCCAGGTGAGGTGTGATCACCCCCCCCCCCCGATCACATGACTCTCTGTGGACTGCTGCTGCCCAGCAACTACAGAGAAGCTGGCAAAGAAACAAGTGGAGCGATAATTACAGTAGTTAGACAATGCTGTCAGCTACTTAACACTTACGAACTATGAGCACTGAATAATATATAAATGTTACATCCTACCTAATAATATAACTAAGTTAAATAATAATATAAAGCAATATATTTACGATTTAGCTAATATCGCAAATATAAGCAATATAAAATTATTTATGAACAGGTAATATACATTATATACACTGTGACCCATTTAGGGGTCACAATATAATAATAATAATAACAATAATTAAAATTATAATTATAATAATAATAATCTTTATTTGTACAAGTACATGTACAAGGTATATAGTCCTAGTACACCACACGCGGATTAGAATGAAACTATCTCAGAGGCACCCACACCACCGTATGTCCTCGGATCAAGGTAAAACTCCTAGCTTTCGTGACTACTCACATTATCAAGGAACACTGTTCCTTGATAATGTGAGTAGTCACGAAAGCTCTTGGAATTCTCTATTCTTTCACAGTGGTTGTTTTGCATATCCCGAAATCACCTGTTTACTGTGATTTTATTGCATATATATATATATATATATATATATATATATATATATATATATATATATAATAATATATATATATTTATATATATATATATATATATATATATACATATATATATATATATATATATATATATATATATATATTATATATATTTATATATATATATATATATATATATATATATTATATATATATATACATATCATGGCTATATACGTTGGTTTTTTAGCGACTGTGGGATTACACCCTTGTCCAGGCTTCCTCTCCATAGCATACTTAGGACACATGAAAGGGGTTTCTTGTAGCTGTTAATGAACACAGAGTTCCACGAGTCTGGGCTTGGTGCTGAGTACATGGGCATGATATCAATGGCTTTTTCAAATCCAATGGTGTTAGGGTTATGTCAGAAATTCGGCATATATTGACAGGGTTTTAGGGCTCATTCATGAAAAAGTAATTTGGATTGTCTGTCTTTAGATTGATTAATGGCTCACTAAACACAGTCATACTGAGACTTCAGTATCTCACTAATTTCTTTGCTGTCATCTGTGTAGGTTCCATCTTGTCTGAGCAAGAGCCCGATACTAAATATGGCTTTTTTGTCTTGTTTTTGGCATATGAAAAGAAATATTTTTAATTTCTTTTGATTTCGAAAATTTTTTTTTAGCTCCCCCATGTCTCCGGGGTTCTGAGAAAAATTTACTAAGCCAGTATTTTTTCTTTTCCCCTGGTCATGCTTCCTTCCGTATCCCCAAAAATATTTTCCCCCTTGAGGGCTCAAATTCTTCATTTTCCTGTGGGGGAGCGTCCTCTCTCTCTCTCTCTCCTCTCTCCTCTCTCTTTCCCCTCTCTCTCCTCTCTCCCCCTCTTCTCTCCTCTCTCCTCTCTCTCCCCTTCTCTCCCCCTCCTTTTCTCTCCCCCTCCCCCCTTTCTCTTTTTTTTCTCTCCCCTCTCTCTCTCCTCTCTCCCCCTCTCTCTCTCTCCCCCCCCCCTTCTCCCCTCTTCTCTCTTCTCCCCTTTTTTTTTTTTTTTTTTTTTTTTTTTTTCACGGGTTTGAAAAGGTAAGGCCCTAGCTTTTTTTCAGCTATTTACGGTTTAAAGGGATTCCTAACTTTTTTGGCAGCTAAGAGCTTTTACCTACATCAGCTCATTTAAAAGCATTTTTGTTATGAGACAAACAAAAACAGGATAAAAGTTGGACCATCTGTGGGCCAGCTTTTTCTTTTGATAAAACTGACTTAATCCGTTGACATCATTAGCTGTCGAATGTGTTCCTACTCGAGTCATCCTGGGTAGTATAAACTCAGATGGAGTGATTTTCTGGAGAAGGGTACAGCCAGAGTGAAGTTGCTGCTTTCTCCCCGTCTTGGCATAAAAGCTTGTTTCACGCTGTCTCGAAGTGGATCCAAGTGTGGTATTTTGACAATTTTGGCCTTTGTACATAACAGTAAGGCCACCCACATCCCTCCTATGTTAAAGGCTCTGCTAAATGACAGATCTATCCAGGATGGGTCCGGGCGAGAGATGAGACGTCTTGCTCTGTTCTCTACTCTGTCAAGCAGTCGCAGATGAGAGGGGGGGCAGGCAAACCAAGAAAGTGGAGCAACTCAAGGTGTGAGCGTACTTGTGCCTCGTACAGGATCTTGCAACCCCTACTGTCAAGCAGATGCGAGATACGGCGAAGTGCTGTAAGCTTCCTGGCTGCCTTGTTTGCAAGATTTACAACAGGGTTCTTCATGGTTAGTTTGGAGTCAAATTTCACCCCAAGGATATCAACTTCTTCTCCAGGTGCCAACATCGTCCCATTCATCCTTACTACTGCGCCAGCATTACCATCATGGTGCCTAGAGACGAACATCATTTGCTTTTTTTTCAGGTGCAAATGTTACTTGCCATCTATTTCCCCAAGCTGATATAGCTCTCAGCTGGTGATTGATGTAGCTTAGAGCAGCTGGCATTTCTTCTCTTGGATAAGTGAATGTCAGTGTACAGTCGTCTGCATATGCATGTGATTCTGGGATGAGATGAAGAAGGTCGTTGAAGTAGACATTCCATAACAGTGGACCAGCACACTTCCTTGTGGAACGCTTGCCCCAATAGGATGCCTTGCTGATTCCGTTCCATTGAGGACTACACTTAGAGATCTACCATGAAGGTAATCACTGAGGAGACATAGCGTAGAGCCTGCAATTCCCAGTGCTTGAAGTTTTGCTAAGAGGCCCTGGTGCCACACCCGTCGAAAGCGCCAGCAAATGTCCAGTGCTACCACACAGCTGACTTTGGATTCATCCAGTGACTGGTGCCACTTAGTGGAGAGGTTTAACAACAGATCAGCAGCAGAGTAACCTTTCCTGAAGCCATATTGACGATCACAAAGTGTGAGTGGTAGTCAAAAAATCTGTCATTTGTCTTGAGATTATTGTCTCAAGGATCTTACCAGTGATTGACAGGAGTGACACTGGTCTGTAGTTGCTGATTTCTGCTCTGCTCTTCTTTTTGTGAACAGGGACTACATTTGCCTCTTTCCATGGAGAGGGCCATTTACACTGTACTAGGCAGTGCTGAAAGATGCGAGTTAGAGGTGCTGCTAGCTGGTCTGCACATCTTCTCAACAATCTTGGGCTCAACTTGTCTGGGCCCACAGCCTTTTCTTGGTCAAGTGATTTAAGAAGGAAATGCACCTCCTCCTGCCTTATTGTCACCACTGACAGTTTTGACACAGTTCTTGCAGCTAGCCAAGGAGGGTCCCTTGCTGGATCAGGAACTGCATTTTGGTAGCAAAGTGTTCAGCAAAGAGGTCCGCCTTCTCTTGACTACTAGTAGAGGTGGTCCCATCCTGTCGATTAGAGGTGGAATAAGTTCATAAGTTCTCTCTCTCTCTCTCTCTTCTCTCTCTCTCTCTCTCTCTCCTCTCTCTCTCTTCTCTCTCTCTCTCTCTCTCTCTCTCTCTCTCTCTCTCTCTCTCTCTCTCTCTCTCTCTCTCTCTCTCTCTCTCTCTCTCTCTCTCTCTCTCTCTCTCTCTCTCTCTCTCTCTCTCTCTCTCTCTCTCTCTCTCTCTCCTCTCTCTCTCTCTCTCTCTCTCTTCTCTCTCTCTCTCTCTCTCTCTCTCTTTTCTCTCTCTCTCTCTTCTCTCTCTCTCTCTCTCCTCTCTCTCTCTCTCTCTCTCTCTCTTCTCTCTTTCTCTCTCTCTCTCTCCTCTTTCTCTCTCTCTCTTTCTCTCTCCTCTCTCTCTCTCTCTCTCTCTCTCTCTCTCTCTCTCTCTCTCTCTCTCTCCTTCTCTCTCTCTCTCTTCTCTCTCTCTCTCTCTCTCTCTCTCTCTCTCTCTCTCTCTCTCTTTTTTTTTTTTTTTTTTTTTTTTTTTTTTTTTTTTTTTACACATGGTTTGACAAGGTTAAGGATCCCTAGCTTTATTGACAAGCTATTTACAGGTTAAGGATTCCTAACTTTAATTGACAAGCTAAGAGCTGTTACCTACATCAGCTCATTTGAAAGCATTTTTATTGTTTATGAGACATACAAGTAGGGAACAGGATGAAGTTGGAGCCATCTGTGGGCCAGCATTTTCATTTGATCAACTGACGTTATCTCGTTGACATCATTATGCTGAACGAATGTGTTCCATACTCGAGTCATCCTGGGTATGTATGATCTCAGATGGAGTGATGTTCTGGAGAAGGGTACAGCCAGAGTGAAGTTGCTGCTTTCTGCCCGTCTTGTGGCATAAAAGCTTGTTTCGCGCTGTCCTCGAAGTGGATCTCTCTCTCTCTCTCTCTCTCTCTGTCTCTCTTTCTCTCTCTCTCTCTCTTTTTCTTTTCTCTTCTCTCTCTTTTCTCTCTCTCTCTTCTCTCTCTCTCTCTCTCTCCTCTTTCTCTCTCTCTCTTCTCTCTCTCTTCTCTCTCTCTCTCTCCTCTCTCTCTCTCTCTCTCTCTCTCTCTCTCTCTCCTCTCTCTCTCTCTCCTCTCTTTCTCCTCTCTCTCTCTCTCTCTTCTCTCTTCTCTCTCTCTCTCTCTCTCTCTCTCTCTCTCTCTCTCTCTCTCTCTCTCTCTCTCTCTCTCTTCTCTTCTCTCTCCCCTTCTCTCTCTCTCTCTCTCCCCTCCTCTCTTCTCTCTCTCTCTCTTCTCTCTCTCTGTCTCTGTCTCTCTCTCTTCTCTCTTCTCTCTCTCTCTCTCTCTCTCTCTCTCTCTCTCTCTCTCTCTCTCTCTCTCTCTCTCTCTCTTCCCCTCTCTCTCTCTCTCTCTCTCTCCTCTCTCTCTTCTCTTCTCCTCACTCTCTCTCTCTCTCTCTTCTCTCTCCCCTCTCCTCTCTCTCTCTCTCTCTGTTTTCCTCTTCTCTTCTTTTTTTCTCTATCCTTCTCTCTCTCCACAAAGTCTTTTCACTCTGTTTATCCTCTTCTCTTCTTTGTTTGATAATGGCAATTGCTTGAGCTACTCGTGATAAGGTTGTTGTGTTTTCAAGGATGATTTGGATCCATCTTAAAATTTTACCTTGCATTGTTTTCGGGATTGTTGTGGTTGTCATAATGTTCAATTTATTCTGATTTTGAAGGGAGTGACTTTACATTATACCAGAATCTATATTGTTTTCCGCCTTATTGTTAGAATTGGTTTATATCACTTGAAGTTTAGGATTTTAAATCACTCCAGGAAATTCCAGAACGAGTAGCTGGAAACACTGTGCCTTGCACATCCATGTTTTCTGCAGCCTATTGAAAAATTGGGTTTATATCCTCTTGGGAAAAGATTTTAATGTGTCCTAATGATTACTCTGACATATTTGAGTTCGCGCAGAAAGGGAAAAAGTCCTTACCATCCCTGTTTTTCTTTGTCAGATTTTTTTGGGGGAGATAAATGACACGCCAAGTTTTCAAAGTTGTAATATTTGTGGAAGTTTTTTGGACTTTTTTTTACATCCAAGACCATGTCTTAGGGTCCGATTTGTGAGGGCAGGAGCCACTTGCTGCCTGGGTTGTGAGGGGGGAGCCACTTGCTACCTGGGTTGTGAGAGGCAGGAGTACTTGCCCCCCCTGGGTTGTGAGGGGCAGGAGCCTTTTGTCCCCGGGGTTGTGAGGGCGGGCCACGTGCCCGGGGGAGAGGCAGGAGTCACTTGCTGCCCTGGGTTGTGGAGAGGCGGGCCACTTGCTGCCCTGGGTTGTGAGAGGCAGGAGCCACTTGCTGCCCTGGGTTGTGAGAGGCAGGAGTCACTTGCTGCCCTGGGTTGTGAGAGGCGGGTCATTGCTGCCTGGGTTGGAGAGGCAGGAGCCACTTGTCCGGGTTGGAGGGCAGGAGTCCTTGTCCCCTGGGTTGTGAGAGGAAAGGGGGTCATTGCGGGCCCGGGTTGTGAGAGGCGGAGCCACTTGCTGCCCTGGGTTGTGGGGGAGGAGCACTTGTGCCCGGGGTTGTAAAGGGGCAGGGCCACTTGTCCCCTGGGTTGGAGAGGCGGGAGCCCTTCTGCCTGGGTTGTGGAGGCAGGAGTCATTTGCTGCCGGGTTGGAGGGGCAGGAGCCCTTGCTCCCCTGGGTTGTGGAGGCAGGAGCAACTTGCTGCCCGGGTTTGTGGGGGGCGGAGTCATTGTGCCCTGGGTTGTGAGAGGCAGGAGCCATTTCCCGCCCTGGGTTGTGAGAGGCGGAGTACTTGCGCCCTGGGTTGTGAGAGGCGGGACCACTTGTCCCCCTGGGTTGTGAGAGGCAGGAGCCATTGCTGCCCTGGGTTGTGAGAGGCAGAGCCACTTGTGCCCTGGGTTGTGAGAGGAGGAGCCACTTGTCCCCTGGGTTGTGGAGGGGGGAGCCACTTAGCCCTGGGTTGTGAGAGGCGGGCCACTTGCTCCCCGGGGTTTGAGAGGGGGAGGCACTTGCTGCCCTGGTTGTGAGAGGCAGGACCCATTTGCTCCCCGGGTTGTGAGAGCAGGGCCATTTGCTGCCGGTTGTGAGAGGCAGGAGTATTGCTCCCCGGGTTGTGGAGGCAGGAGCCACTTGCTCCCCTGGGTTGTGGAGGCCCAGGAGCCCTTGCTGCCCGGGGTTGTGAGAGGCAGGAGCCATTTGTGCCCTGGGTTGTGGAGGCAGGAGCCACTTGCTGCCTGGGTTGTGAGATCAGGAGCCATTGCTCCCCGGGTTGTGAGGGGGGAGCGCTGGTCCCCTGGGTTGGAGGGCAGGAGCATTGGCCTGGGTTGGAAAGGCAGGAGCCATTCCTCCCCTGGGTTGTGGAGGCGGAGCCCTTGTGCCCGGGTTGTGAGAGGAGGATCCACTTGCTCCCCTGGGTTGTGAGAGGCAGGACCCACTTGCTGCCCTGGGTTGTGAGAGCGGACCACTTGCTCCCCTGGGTTGGAGAGGAGGACCCATTTGCTGCCGGGTTGTGAGGCAGGAGCCATTTGCTGCCGGGTTGTGGAGGCGGAGTCCTTGCTGTCTGGGTTGTGAGAGGCAGGGCCACTTGTGCCCTGGGTTGTGAGAGGCGGGCCCACTTGTGCCGGGGTTGTGAGATCAGGAGTCACTTGCTGCCTGGGTTGTGAAAGGCAGGTGCCATTGCGGGGGTTTGTGAGAGGCAGGACCCCATTGCTCCCCTGGGTTGTGAGAGGAGGACCACTTGCTCCCCGGGGTTTGTGAGATGCGGACCCCATTGCGCCCTGGGTTGTGAGAGGCAGGACCCACTTGCTCCCCTGGGTTTGAGAGGCAGGACCCATTGGGCTGCCCTGGGTTGTGGAGGCGGAGTCACTTGCTGCTCTGGGTTGTGGAGGCAGGAGCCACTTGCTGCCTGGGTTGTGAGGGCAGGAGCCCTTGTGTTTGGGGTTGTGAGGGCAGGAGTCACTTGCGTCCGGGGTTGGGGAAAGGAGGGCCACTTGCTCCCTGGGTTGTGAGAGGCGGACCCACTTGTCCCCGGGGTTGTGAGAGGCAGGAGCCATTGCTGCCGGGTTTGAGATGCAGGAGCCACTTGTGCCGGGGTTGTGAGAGGAGGACCCACTTGCTGCCCTGGGTTTGAGGGCGGAGCCACTTGTCCCCGGGGTTTTGGGATGCGGACCCACTTGGCCGGGTTGGGGAGGGCAGGAGCCATTTGTCCCCGGGGTTGTGGAGGCAGGAGCCATTGTCCCCTGGGTTGTGAGAGGCAGGGTCACTTGTGCCCGGTTGTGGAGGCAGGACCCATTTGTGCCCGGGTTTTGTGGAGGCGGAGTCACTTGCTGCCCGGGGTTTTGTGAGAGGCAGGAGCCACTTTCCCTGGGTTGGGGAGGCAGGGCCATTGCTGCCCTGGGTTGTGAGAGGCAGGGTCACTTGTCCTGGGTTGTGAGAGGCGGAGCCACTTGCTCCCCTGGGTTGGAGGGGCAGGAAAGTAAATTGCTGCCCGGGTTTTGTGGAGGCAGGGGGCCATTGTCCCGGGGTTTGTGAGGGCGGAGCCACTTGCTCCCCGGGGTTTGTGAGGGGCAGGAGCCATTTGCCCCCCCGGGTTGTGCAAGTGTTGCGATTTTAGTTTTTTAGCGATTGGTTCTTAAACTTTTTTTTAAAGATTTTAATGATGCGGGACTTAGCTATCGGTCTTAAATTTTTGCTGTTGCTTTACTGCACCCTTTTTGGGGGGGCATATCCGTTTTTTTGGCGCTGTGGGGGGACCCTACTTCTCCGTCTCCCAAACTTTAAAAGGCAGTTCTTTTATGAAAGTTTTTTCCAAGTCTGGGCCCCGGGCGAGTGATGGGCTGTTACCAAAGTGTGTTAGAGTTACATAGAAATTTGAAGATGGCAAAATTTTTGGGTCTCGTTTATAATAAAAAATTTTTGTATTGTCGTTCTTCGCTGGTTTTCGGGTCACTAAACGTTGAGTGTATTTTAGTCCAGTATTTCATTCATCGGGGTAGTCCCCTTTGTTTAAGCAAAGGCCCATTATTGGATGTGGTTTTTGTCTTGTTTTAGCATGTGAGAAAAAATATTTTAGATTTTTTTCAATTTCATTGATGCCCTCTAGCTCCTGTGTCTCCTGGGTCCTGAAAGAATCATTTAACTTACGTTCAGTATTTCCTGTTTCCCTTGACAATGTTGGTTTAGCACTCTTGAGAAGCTTCTTCACCTTTGCTTGTAGAGAGAGCATGTCTCTCTAATTAGACAAGTTTAGATTTAGAAAGGACATAGGAAAGTATTGGTTTGGAAATAGGGTAGTTGATGAGTGGAACAGTCTACCTAGTTGGGTTATTGAGGCTGGGACTTTGGGTAGTTTCAAATTTAGGTTGGATAAATACATGAGTGAGAGGGGTTGGATCTGATTGGGACTTGCAAATGAGTAGATAGAGTTATCAGAGAGTATTTCTTGGGGAGCATTGAAATTGGGTTGGGCAAATGTTTTGTTAGTGGGATGAATTGTAAAGGACCTGCCTAGTATGGGCCAACAGGCCTGCTGCAGTGATCCTCCTTTCTTATGTTCTTATGTTCTTATGTTCTCTCTTTCTAGTTTATATCTTTTTTTCCTTATGGGAATGTGCATTGAGCTTACTTCAGCTGCCATGGAGTTGATCCCTTCTAGGCAGTTTTCGATACTGTTATATTTTTGTACCAGGTCATCATTATTTGAGATAACAAGGTCAAGTGTATTTTCCAGTCTTGTTGACTCCACCATTTGCTGGTTTAAAGTGTACTTATTACAGAGATTCAGCAGCTCATTTGTGTGACATTTTTCATCTGAGCTGCTGCTGTCTGCTGGGATCATCTCTGCTATATCAGTTGCTGGGATTGCAAGACTTTCCATTTATCAATTTTCAGTAACTGTTTGTTGAATTGTTGGGAAGTTACATCCAGCGGCTTATATACAGCCACAATGACAAGGTTTTGGTTCTTAATCTTTACTGCCAAATCTTCAACTACGTCATTTGTGTTTAGTAACTGTGAGCAAATGAGCGACACAGTGACATATAGACACCCAGTCCCCTTCCTGCCTGTTCTTTCTGTCACCTCTAAGTAAGTTGTACCCTTGTGTCCATATTTCATTGTCAAAGAGATCTTTTGTGTGGGTCTCTGTGAAAGCCACAAACATGGCATATGAATCCACAAGGATTTCACTGATGAAACGTATCTTGTTGGTGGTGGATGGTTTATTAAGGTTTTGTGTATTTTCAAATACCAATGTTTTATTACTGGTTTGTTGAGGGAGCTTTTTTGTTGGCACTTGTATGTGTGGTTGTGGAGTGGGGTGCCACCGACTGTGTCACCACTCCAACAAGGCTCCGAGGTGTGGTTGTGGAGTGGGGTGCCACCGACTGTGTCACCACTCCAACAAGGCTCCGAGGTGTGGTTGTGGAGTGGGGTGCCACTGACTGTGTCACCACCTCCAACAAGGCTCCGAGGTGTGGTTGTGGGAGTGGGGTGCCACTGACTGTTTCACCACTCCAACTAGGCTCCGAGGTGTGGTTGTGGAGTGGGGTGCCACTGACTGTGTCACCACTCCAACAAGGCTCCGAGGTGTGGTTGTGGAGTGGGGTGCCACTGACTGTGTCACCACTCCAACAAGGCTCCGAGGTGTGGTTGTGGAGTGGGGTGCCACTGACTGTTTCACCACTCCAACTAGGCTCCGAGGTGTGGTTGTGGAGTGGGGTGCCACTGACTGTGTCACCACTACCAACAAGGCTCCGAGGTGTGGTTGTGGAGTGGGGTGCCACTGACTGTGTCACCACTCCACAAGGCTCCGAGGTGTGGTTGTGGAGTGGGGTGCCACTGACTGTTTCACCACTCCAACTAGGCTCCGAGGTGTGGTTGTGGAGTGGGGTGCCACTGACTGTGTCACCACTCCAACAAGGCTCCGAGGTGGCGGAATATTTTTGTTATTTTGTGCCTTTTTTCTGCTTCGTGACACTTAAAAATATGCAATTGAATGACTGTTTGTGTCAGGGTTAGTTTCCAGGGTTTGTGGGTCTGTACTTCCTGGTCACTTTCATGTGGCATCCAGGGCGGTCTGTGTCGTAGCATTGTTTTTTGTGGACTGATGTGTAGTACATTTTAGGGTTAAAAAGTCTACAGGAAGTAGAATGACTCACTCCTTTTGTCAGGAGGTCAGGGCATTTTTTTTAGATGGTCAAAATTGCAGTTGTCACTCATTTTTTTCCGGATATTCCATGCCTGTAGATACCACAAGCGTATAATTTGCACAGTCCTGCATATGTTGGCTAGAAATTTCGTGGGCTGTATTTCTAACTAGTACAGATTCTGGATCACCAGTGCCAGCTATATTTAGAATTATGCCAGCATCATCCCCAGAAACAGAATCCGAACCATTAACAAAACCAGCTGAGGCATTGTTAGTTATTTCTAGATGTGTACCAGCTTTTTCAGTAACATCAGGATCACTTCACCAGCTGACATACCATCTAGCATTACTAGATGAGTGCAGTGTAAGTAACCAGCAGCGGGGGCAGCACTAACGCTTACTTCAACACTATTTACCATCTCTAAGTTTGCCTTGCTTGTGGTGATATATACTTGTGTCTCTTTCACTTGCACCCCTGTGCAGTGTTTGCAAGGTGTGTTTCTGAACCTCCTGTGATATTTTGCCTCTGTGTTTTGTCTAATATTTGTCTTTACTCTTCCAACTCTCATATAAAGGAGGTAGTGAGTGTTGTTGCCACTTACCACATATGTAATACTCTCCCCCCTACTACCGTCTGTTTATCTCGTACATTAAAAATACTCTTGTTTTTATATCATCGTTAATGGTGGTGGTGGTAGTGGTAGCGGCAGTGGTAGTGGTGGTGGTAGTGGTAGCGGCAGTGGTAGTGGTGGTGGTAGTGGTAGTGGTGGTGGTAGTGGTAGTGGTGGTGGTAGTGGTAGTGGTGGTGGTAGTGGTAGTGGTAGTGGTAGGGCAGTGGTATGGGTGGTGGTAGTGGTGGTGGTAGTGGTGGTGGTAGTGTAGTGGTGGTGGGAGTGGTAGTGGTGGGTTTTGGGGGGTGGTAGTGGTGGGTGGTGGTGGTGTGGTGGTAGTGGTGGTGGAGTGGTGGTGGTGGTGTGGTGTGGTAAGTGGTGTGGTAGTGGTGGTGGTGTGGTTGGTAGTGGTATGGGGGGGTGGTGGTAGTGGTAGTGGGTTTAAGTGGTGGTAGTGGTGGTGGTGGTAGTGGCGGTGGTGGTGTTGATGGTGGTGGTAGTGGTGGTGGTGGTGGGGGTGATGGTGGTGGTGGTGGTGGGTGGTGTGGTGGTGTGGTGGTTTGGTGGTGGTGGTGGTGGTGGTAGTGGTGGTTGTAGTGGTGGTGGTGGTGGTGGGTATTGGTGGTATTGGTGGTGGTGGTAGTGGTGGTAGTGGTGGTGGTGGAGGGCGTGGTGGGTGGTGATAGTGGGGTGGTGGTGATAGTGGTGGTAGTGGTGGTAGTGTGGAGTGGTGGTGGTGGTGGTGGTGATAGTGGTGGTAGTGGTGATAGTGGTGGTAGTGGTGTAGTGGTGGTAGTGGTGGTGGGAAATGTCAGTACACAAGACATGGTACCATCCACAACAAGGACAATATACACTATATTCCATACGTTTAAAAACTTCCTTACGTTGTAGACATGTTTTAGTCAAAACTGATATTATTCCAATGATTGAAGTAGTCAGTCTTGTGACTTCAGTTTAGCTGACGTCAATTAATAGCAAGTTATGATAACACTACACAAATAACCCGCACATAGAAGAGAGGAGCTAACGACGACGTTTCGGTCCGACTTGGACCATTTACAAAGTCACACTAACAAAAAGGAGAGCAGGATCGGTATATATAAGCAGGAGGTGGTAGTAGCAGTAGTAGTAGTAGTAGTAGTGGTGGTAGTAGTGGAGGGAAGGAAGTGGTAGTGGGGAGGTAGTAAGAGTAGGAGGGGCCAGTCAAATACTAAGAAAGAGGAGCACTGCAAGGGAGCTGGTGTCCACAGAGGGTAATAGCAAGAACTCCGAGGAAGGGGGGGACAACAAATAAATACATAAATAAAGAAAGAAAGAAGGAACAATTACACAGGGCAGAAGAAAGACAACCCAAAGGAGAAAAAAGGAAAGAGGAAAGGGGAAGAGGGAGAAGAAGAAAAAAGGAGGAATCAGGTTAGGTCACGAGTGTTCTGAAGTTTGGAGCATTTTACAATGTAGTGGGAGAGGAAGGCATCTACAGAGACGAAGCCGGAACTAAGATTCATACAAGGAAAGTTGTGTATTAGGGAGGATTCAACCAGACGGCGACTGTTAAAGTTGGAAGTAGGGAAGACAGTTTTAGCAGAAGACCAGTCAATAGGATGGCTGTTATCTCTGACGTGACAGAAAAGAGCATTGATAGTGTCGGACCGAAACGTCGTCGTAAGTTCCTCTCTTCTATGTGTGGGTTATTTGTGTATTGTTCCAGTCACGGTATTGTGCCTTTTTTTGTTAAATTATGATGACTCCTGGCGACATGTGGCTGCCACCTTGACAATCGCGGGGTCGTGAGGTTTAACTACCTCAACCCACTTTACTGTGTTTACCACACGACTACTGCAACTACTTTTTGTTGCCTCACATTGACTACTGATATTTGACTATTTTCACAACAGTTTCTTGGTTAAAAGAATAAAGACAGACAGACGAACAGACGGAGTGACAGACAAGCAACAGACAGACACAACCACACACACACACACAACCAACAGGAGCTCGGACTCGACCCCTGCAACCTCAACTAGGTGAGTACACACACACACAACACACACACACACACACACACACACACACACACACACAACACACACACACACACACACACACAGAAGAACACGAAGGACTCTGGGAAGAAACAGCACAAAGGGGAACACCAACAGGGAATGTACAACAAGTGTTGGATGACATAGACACAACTGAGAAGGAGGTGCAGAAGCTGCACCTCCTTGTTTGTTGTCCGGTCCATCGCCTTTGACGTATCAAAGGCGATGGGACCGGACAACGTCTCCCCGTGGGTCCTTAGAGAATGAGCAGAGACGCTGTGTGTCCCACTAACCACTATCTTCAACACATCCCTTGAAACTGGGCAACTATCTGAGGTATGGAAGATGGCAAATGTAGTTCCCATTTTTAAGAAAGGAGACAGAAACGAGGCACTAAGCTACAGACCAGTGTCACTGACGTGCATAGTATGCAAAGTCATGGAGAAGATTATCAGGAGGACAGCGTTGGAGCACCTGGAATGGGACAAGATAATAAACGACAACCAGCACGGATTCATAGAAGACAAATCCTGTGTCACAAACCTTCTGGAGTTTTGTGACAGAGTAACAGAAGTAAGACACGAGAGAGAGGGGTGGGTTGATCGCATTTTCCTGGACTGCAGGAAGGCCTTCGACACAGTTCCTCGCAAGAGATTAGTGCAGAAACTAGAGGATCAGGCGCATATAAAAGGAAGGGCACTGCAATGGATCAGAGAATATCTGACAGGGAGGCAACAACGAGTCATGGTACGTGATGAGGTATCATAGTGGGTGCCTGTGACGAGCGGGGTCCCACAGGTCCTATGACCAGTGCTATTTTTGGCACATGTGAATGACATGATGGAAGGGATAGACTCAGAAGTGTCCCTGTTCGCAGCTGATGTGAAGTTAACGAGGAGAATTAAATCAGATGAGGATCAGGCAGGACTACAATGAAACCTGGACAGTCTGGACACGTGGTCCAGCAAGTGGCTTCTCGAATCCAACCCCACCAAATGCAAAGTCGTGAAGATTGGGGAAGGGTGAAGAAGACCGCAGACAGAGTATAGGCTAGGTGGACAAAGACTGCAAACCTCACTTAAGAAGAAAAATCTAGGGGTGACCATAACACTGAGCACGTCTCCGGAGGCACACATCAACCAGATAACTGCTGCAGCATATGGGTGCCTGGCAAACCTGAGAATAGCATTCAGATACCTTGGTAAGGAATCGTTCAAGACACTACACTGTGTACGTCAGGCCCATACTGGAGTATGCAGCACCTGTTTGGAACCCACAACTGGTCAAGCACATCAAGAAATTAGAGAAAGTACAAAGGTTTGCAACAAGGCAAGTTCCGGAGCTCAGGGTAATGTCCTGCGAAGAATGGTTGAGGGAAATCGGCCTGACGACACTGGAGGACAGGAGGGTCAGGGGAGACACGATAACAACATACAAAATACTGTGGAGAATAGATAAGGTGGACAGAGACAGGATGTTCCAGAGAGGGGACACAGAAACAAGGGGTCACAATTGGAAGCTGAAGACTCAGATGAGTCACAGGGACGTTAGGAAGTATTTCTTCAGTCATAGAGTCGTCAGGAAGTGGAATAGCCTTGCAAGTGATGTAGTGGAGGCAGGAACCATACATAGCTTTAAGACGAGGTATGACAAAGCTCAGGGAGCAGAGAGAGAGAGGACCTAGTAGCGATCAGTGAAGAGGCGGGGGCCAGGAGCTGAGTCTCGACCCCTGCAACTACAATTAAGTGAGTACATTGGGCAGGGTAGTATGTCAGAGTGCTTCAATCAAAAAGAAATGACTGGGAAAACCTGGAGCCACATGGGGCCAGAAATGTGGAGGAGCAAGATGATGGAGGTGGTACTGGTGAACCTCAGGCATCAACACGTAAAGGACACTGCCATAGAGAGAGGTGAGAGGACGAACCAGCAAGACTGGATCTAGTATTCACTTTGAGTGGTGCAGATATTGAGGACATCGCATATGAAAGACTTCTCGGGGTCACATTTGGAAGTTAAAGACTCTGATGAGTCACAGGGATTTTAGAAGTACTTCTTAGGTAAGCACACACTCAAGACACACCACACACACACACACACACCCTCACACAAACACATACACAGTACAACTCAACTCATCAAACACACACAACACAAACACGACCACACACAAAATAAAACACAGACAGCACAACACACACATCACACACGCACAAACACACCATAACAATACACACAACACACACACATCACACGCAATCACAGACACAACAAGACATCACAGCACACACTTACAAACACACACACAGATTACACACAGACAAACAGCACACACACACACACACACACACACACACACACACACACCACACACACACACACACACACACACACACACACACACACACACACACAAACACGCACACACACACACAACACAACAAACACACACACACACACACACACACACACACACACACACACACACACACACACACACACACACACACACACACACACACACACACACATATATATATAATATATATATATATATATATATATATTATATATATATATATATATATATGTCGTGCCGAATATTGTAAAACTGGTCAATTAGCAAGAACTCATTTAAAATAAGGCCTGCGTACCTTGTTCCAAGGTTCGTAGGTTCGAGTCTCCTTCAGCCAGAGATCAGTGTTTCGTGTGTAGTGTATATATATTATATATAATATATATATATATATATATATATATATATATATATATATATTATATATATATTATTTTCATATTCCAACTTGCTCGCTCTGTCATAGGTAATTGTCTATCGTGAACGGTGTAGCTACAATACAAGCTAGTAACCTACACCATTCTTGTGCAGATGCTGAATATATCAGGGGTCAGATTACCATGCTTCTCCAAATTGCGATAAGATTTAGGTTAATCTACATAATCTCCCTTTTGTTTGGCACCTGACTTAATCCATAGCCTAAAACTTCCTCTTTATCTGTACTTAGCTGTGCACTCAAAAGATTTATAGCAAAATCTGGGATGTCATGTTGGGTACATCGAGTCTCTTGTGTAAGTCACTTTCATGTCGTGAATACATTTAGTATTACGCTTCATCAGTCAATAATTCACTCTTAAAGGTAATCAAGTAATGGATCCTACCGTCCTATAGGAATCACGTTGTAACGTGCGTTCTGCAGCCTCCTCACCGCATTAACATGTCTACTGTAGATGATAGTTTTTCTTGCGAGACTGAACGATCTCGTCTGAAGTAGGAGAGGAGGTTCGTAGGAGATAACAAGAGCAGGTTCGTAGGAGATAACAAGAGCAGGTTCGTAGGAGATAACAAGAGCAGGTTCGTAGGAGATAACAAGAGCAGGTTCGTAGGAGATAACAAGAGCAGGTTCGTAGGAGATAACAAGAGCAGGTTCGTAGGAGATAACAAAGGCAGGTTCGTAGGAGATACAAGAGCAGGTTCGTAGGAGATAACAAGAGAGGTTCGTAGGAGATAACAAGAGCAGGTTCGTAGGAGATAACAAGAGCAGGTTCGTAGGAGATAACAAGAGCAGGTTCGTAGGAGATAACAAGAGCAGGTTCGTAGGAGATAACAAGAGCAGGTTCGTAGGAGATAACAAGAGCAGGTTCGTAGGAGATAACAAGAGCGGTTCGTAGGAGATAACAAGAGCAGGTTCGTAGGAGATAAAAGAGCAGGTTCGTAGGAGATAACAAGAGCAGGTTCGTAGGAGATAACAAGAGCAGGTTCGTAGGAGATAACAAGAGCAGGTTCGTAGGAGATAACAAGAGCAGTTCGTAGGAGATAACAAGAGCAGGTTCGTGGAGAAACAAGAGCAGAGGTTCGAGGATCTAGAGATAACAATGAGCAGTCAAGTAGGAGATAACAAGAGCAGGTTCGTAGGATGATAATCAGAGCAGTTCGTAGGGATAACAAGAGAGGTTGTAGGAATAACAAGGACAGGTTGTAGGAGATAACAGAGCAGTTTAGGAGATAAGCAAGACGGGGTTGTAGATGATAATAAGAGGAAGTTCGTTTAAGAAATAAAAAAAAATAAGGAATAAAATAAAATAGGATAGAATTTGCGAGTGTCATTCATCAACGCAGACTGTCGCAATAATGCATCAAATAATTGGAGAACTCAAGATACAAAGAGGAATTGTATCAGTTCAAGGCCTTTTCGCATTGCCATCAGAGCTTCATCAGGGCATTGTCAAAATAAGGAAATGCAAATGGAATGACAATTGTGAGGGTATGTGGTATAGCAGCCAGATGGGCAACCTTGTGGGTGGATGCTGGCCACCTGGGTAGACGCTGGCCAACCTGGGTGATGCTGCCAACCTGGGGTGACGCTGGCAACCTGGGTGGCGCTGGCAAGCCTGGGTGATTGTGGCAACTGAATGTATATCTGTATGTGTGTATATATATATATATGTAAATATATTATATATATATTATATATATTATTATATATATATATTGACACGAAGTGAATCCACGAAACAAGTGGTTTGAATCATTTACGCAAATTGGCAGGCCAGGGTCGACCCCACGACGACATGTAGGGCCCGGCATAAGAGACAACGCACGTACATGTCCTAATCCATTAGCTGTCGATCTACAAGGATCAGCGCCCAGGAGAGGGTTTTTCGGTGTTATCCATGGGATTCACTTGTGGTAGTGGTAGATCTCAAGTAGTAACTATCATCCTCCTGTTTAAATACCCGCCTCCACAAGTAGTCTATAGAGCAATGAAACCACCTAGCTCTGCTGGGTGCGTGATCTTTGTAGGATCAGTGGCTGAGTGGATAAGGTCACACGTACGTTGTGTTGTTTCTTGAGGCGGGACAATGTGTCGTGGGGTCGAACCCTGGCCTTCCGTAGTTTGGTAAATAATTCAAAACACTTGTTTCGTGGTTTCATTGGTATATAGACTTCTTGTGGAGGCGGGTATTCAGCACATTACTGCCACGAGGGTTATCGGATCAGGAGGGCGGGCAGAAGAGTGGGCTAGGGTCGGCAGGAGAGTGGGTTAGGGTGGGCAGAAGAATTAGGGTGGGCAGGAGAATGGGTTATGGTAGAGAGGAGAGAGGGTTAGGGTGGGCAGGAGAGTGGGTTAGGATCTGCAGAAGAGTGGGTTTATCATGTGGGGTTCGAACACGTGGATAGGGTAAAGAAATACTCATGTAGGCTGGAAGTACGTATATTACGGATAATGTGGGAAGCGCCAAAACGCCGTGATGTCCCCTTGCTCTTCTGTAAAGACTAACTAACCCAGCCCCATTGTGGGGGGGTGTTTGAAATTGCTGTTTTTACAAAATGTACAAAAAGTGATTTCACGAGAGACGGTTGGGGGTAGTGAGTATCTACGGGTACCTGGTTCTGGTAACTGGTTACTGGAATGGGTATATGGAGCTCGGCGACGCTAGTATTCTCCCGAATCAAATAAACAACGGATGGCAGGTATAGGCTTGGGGATTCTTACAATGTAAAAGTCACAAAATTTAAACATTAAAAATACATAAGTAGAACTTGGGAAAAGGAAGCTTAACTAAAATGTAATGCTACGGGGTATATATAGCACAATATCAAATGAAAACTAACGTTGGGATTCCCCAAAAAGAAGGAAAAAAAAATTTGATCGATCGCTGTATTCTGTGATCTCGGATTTGGGAAGGAATATTCAAAAAAAGGTGTTTAAACAAAGGCAGATTCGGTGATAAATTGATGTTAACTTCAAAATTCGGGGGGGAAACTGCCCCAAAAAAAAAATTCTTAAAATATGAAAGTTGTACTGAAATTTATTCATCTATACAGGTTATTTAATTTAAACCCCCAAATCTGCTAGGGTAGTTGAATATGCAGAAGGGTGTAAATTTTCTGGGGGATCAAACTTGTAGCATGGCTAATCATGGTTTTGAGGCAAATCGAATTGGGTTACAAATGTATTTGAGGATTTTCCATCCCTGTCGTGTGTGGGGAATAACGCATTCGGGTTGATCGTCTGATGAGTATCAGAAAAAGAGAGTCAGGATCAGGGGATTGTAGAGCTGTCAATTAGTCGGGTTGGAAATCATTATCATCAAACCAACTTCAATGATCTAAATGGATTCTTTTTAGACCCGTACAAAATTTTTCTAACCTTAACTTATTACCAGTGATATGTTCAACTATCGATAAGGACAAACCTTTTTATAAGCTTTGGCATTTCAGACGTTTTGTTAAAAAAAGTCACCAAAAATCCGAACCTCTTTGATTTTGGATGGCTTTGCTCGAGTTTTTGGTTTTGTAAATTGCGTTGTTTTTATGAAGTGTTTCACGGATTTTTCAAAAAACACTTGAGCTAAGGGGTCGAGTTGCTAGAAATCATCTGGTTGAAATTTGGTTTGGGATAGAATATAACAACCAAAAGGCAAACGTTTATCTCCCCTAAATGCATAAGTGAGTGTCCCCCTATAAAAACATTGTGGGCAAAATTTATAGCAACTACACAGGTAAACTTACCCAATTTCAGTTGGATGATAATGGCCTAAAGACATAAAGTATTTTTCTTATTGGTTCGTTCCGCTAACCCATTGCGGGCAGGATGATGAGGAACAATGGGGATTTAGGATCTTGTACAATACACAAATTTTCAAGAATCTCTTACGAATTCACTCCTTTTTGTTAAGGGACTTGGGGGGTTGCGCAGATAATGCTTTCTTTAAACGCTTTAGTCTGTCCAGCGGTCTTATCGCAATAGGAACTAACTCACAATACGGTAAATGGTCTCCATAACACACAGATTTTTGTTGCCTTGGGGGAACTTGGAAATTATTAACAAATTAGTGCAACTTTCCCCAGGGTTCGTATTTTTGGGATACACTGGGATTGGATTGGGCCTTTACTTTACCTTTATGTTGCATGCAACACTACTTTCAAACTATAGAAAATCATTTTGCCATACGAGGAAAAAAGTTTTAAAATCGGGCTTGTTTTACAAACGATCCATACCGGGTGTAAAACCCTGGTACATCGTAAACTAGCTGAAAGTAATTCACTAGTGATGGGGAAATTATAATGGTATACTCTTTGCGGGTAAAAATCGGCTGCGATACATAATTCTTGGTTCATGACAAGCATGATGGGTGTGGGGGCTTCCAGACAAATAAGATTTCCTGGGCGGGAAATCGAATCACCCCGCCCACATGGGATTGTTGTTGAGCTTTCTTTAATTTCAGACAAATGGAGGGTCGCAGTTATATACAAAATGTGCGAAAAGGGGCATCTGCGATACATTTGACGCCAGGTAAGTGTTAAAAGGGGGGGATTGAACTTTGGATAGCAAGGTCCTCTGGCTAACCCCCCTGGGTTTGTTTTTCTGGAATAAGGTATCAGGGGAGTGGTCTGTCAAGACATGAACAGAGTACTAAAAAAAATAATGCTGGGAAGTGTTTTAAAGACCATACTATTGCAAAGCTTTTTGCTCAGTTACTGTATAATTACGTTCAGCCTTCGTAAGGACTCGGCTAGCAAATGCAACTGCGTTGTATTGCTCGGGCTTTGAGCTGTATGGCCCCTTTCCAATTTAACTGCATCAGTTTTAGATAGAAGGGGTTAAAAAATCTGGGAAAATTTTAAAATTGGACAGATGTTAGCTTTTCTTTTAGAGTTGGGAAAGCTCTTTCTTTACGGAAAGGGCCAAAAAAAAGGAGCTCTTTCTTTAAAAACTCAGTTAGAGGACGATGGAAGAAAAATTGGAAAAGAAAGATCTATAAAAACCTGCTAAGCCCCCCAAAGGTCTTCGGGTCACAGTTTTTGGGGGGGAAAAAATTTGTACGCAGTTTCTTTACTTTGGCAGTTTTAACCCCTTAGGAGTGCTACGTCCAAAAAATTAATTTCTGATTGAAAAAAATTTACATTTAGACAGTTTGATCTTTAAATTTGGGTTCTTCAACTACCAATACTGCTCAAGTTTTTCAAAATGTGTATCCCATCTTTTGACTACGATTGTCATTAAGTACACCCTAATGCATTACCATGGACCCCTTTAAAGATTTAGATTTTCCTTGAAAAGTGAAGGGAGGATCGTAAACCAAAGCCATCGGGGGAATGTAATGACTGTAGGGGTAGAGAATGAGTTAGCTTTGGGTGTCCTCGTGAAGAGGGACTTTCCAAAAAACCCTTTTAAAAAAATCCCCGGTTTAAAAAACTTTTTTTTTACGATGTAGGCACCCTTTTACCGCGGCTACTCACAAAAAGTTTTACGTCTTGAAATACCCTTAAAAAGCTTAAATCCACCTCCCCCACCCTTCCACCATTTACATGGGGGGTTTTGAAACTGGTTTGGGAAAGAAAAACACACGTAGGCTGGAAATATGTATATTGGGATAATGTGGGAAGCCCCAAACACCCGTGACCTGTCTCTTGCTCTCTCTCGTAAGATAACTAACCCAGTACCCATATGTGAGGGGGTGTTTGAAATACTGCTGTGGTCAGCACAATATGAATACAGACAGTGATTCACACAGAGACGGTTGGTAGTGAGTCATCTACTGGTACACTGGGTACTGGTAACTGGTTACTGGAACTGGTACTACTACTGAGAGGTTAGGGTGGGCAGTAGAGTGGGTTAAGGTGAGTAGGAGAGTGGGTTAAGGTCTGCTGGAGAGTGGGTTAGGGTGGGCAGGAGAGTGGGTTATGGTGTAGAGGAAAGAGGGTTAGGGTGGGCAGGAGAGTGGGCTAGAAGGGGAAAGGAGAGTGGGCAGGAGAGTGGGGTACGGTGTGCAGGAGAGAGCATTTAAGGTGGGTAGGAAAGTGGGTAGGGGGGGCGGAGGTGGGGTATGGTGTGCAGGAGAGAGCGTTAAAGGTGGATGGGAAAAGTGGGTTAGGGTGGGCGGGATGAGAGGACAAGCAACATCAATAAGTACAATAACTCTTTTGATGGAATTGTTAGTTCCTGATACCTCTCTCTCTCTCTCTCTCTCTCTCTCTCTCTCTCTCTCTCTCTCTCTCTCTCTCTCTCTTCCTTCTTCCCTGTTTTCCTCTTTTTTTTTTTTTACACAGGTTCTTGTTTCCTGGAAGTGAAGCCAGGTGTGGTACATAACAGTAAGGCCGCCCACATCCCTCCTGTGTTGAAGGTTCTGCTGAAATGATAGATCTATCCAGGATGGGTCCAGGCGAGAGATGAGTCGTCTTGCTTCGTTCTCTAGTATGCCAGGAAGTCGTAGATGAGACAGTGGCAGGCAGTCCCAAAAAAGTGAAAGCTATTCAAGGGGGTGAGGGTACTTTTGTCTTGCCCTAGAATCTTGCAACCTTATGTCGAGCCAGATATGTCGAAGTGCTGTAAGCTTCCTGGCCGCCTTTTTTTGCAAGATTTACAACGTGGTTCTTCGTAGTCAGTTTGGGGTCAAATTTCTCTCTCTCTCTCTCGCCTTCTCTTTTCTTCTTCTCTCTCTCTCTCTCTCTCTCTCTCTCTCTCTCTTTCTCTCTCTTCTCTCTCTGAAAAAGTTAGTGTTTGGAAATTTGACAAGTAACCAGATATTAGCTGTATAAACCCAACTTAAATATTTAATAACGTGGATTACCAACGTGGGGAAATATGGCACGTTGGCCTTCCCGGATGTGTTTATTAAAAACTTATAAAATAAACACTTAGCGTAAATGACAGCAAATGTTACACACCCGCCCCTGAGCGAGGTTAGAAGCTGTAAAAACCCCATCCAACGTGGGCTGTAAAAGAGATAAAATTTGTAAGTAAAAAATTACCCCTAGGGGGGTTAGTCGCATATTTCATTCGAGTGGCTGCAAAATATTTAAAAGTTTGGACTAAAAAGTCCACCCTTACTCCCCGTTATAGGTTTTTACAAACCTTTTGACTAAAGAATTGCGCAACCCCCCGATCTAAAAAAAAATTTTTTAAAAACCTTGCTCTTTGTAATGTGAGCTATGGTTTTCTCAACACCTTCGAAGATATGGGTGATTGATAGAAGGAAGTGCCCTTGGTGTCCCGTTTCCTTTGTTGGGAAAAACGCACATGGTAATATTTTCCACAGATTTGTCTTTATTGTTCCAATGTTCCATAGAAAGCTGATCCATTCTTTAAAGGTTTGTTTTTACAGCTTTTTGTTCACACTAACGCAAGATCAGTTTTCTTGCTAGTTATCCTGGGTCAGTGTCACTCGTAGTGAGTCAAAGTAGTCTGGCCCGCAACACCGCTGCAAGGAGCGGGGTCACTTGACTACGGGATGATCTGTGATCAATTACTCACTTAGCAGAAAAAAGGAGCTCGCCCCTTTGAGGCTTGGCATCAGGGGTGAAAGGGGCTGAAGGGGCTGAAGGGGGTGAAGGGGGCTGATACCCCCCTTTCCCGGAGAAAATTTCTCCCCACAAGTAATTGACATTTTTCGTGGAACGTTTCGCTCTTCAGGGCTTTTTCAAGCCGTTACAAGCAATACATTGAATGTAGGTACACTGAGGCGAAAGATGGGGGGTGGTATGTAGTGGGGTGGGTTAGTGTAGTCGTAGTGGTGGTGGTGGGGAGAGTAGTAGTAGTAGTGTAGTAGTGGTGGTGGTGGTGTAATATAGTAGTGGTAGTGAAATGTAGTAATTACAGTTGCGTGAAGGTAACTTAGGTTGTTAGACGGAGAGTTTATTTTTTGAGTACAGTTTTGGCTAATACCATGAAATGCAAAAAATGAAAATGGGATTAAAAAATGAAGGACAATGCCTCAAAATCTGCTTCTTTAATCATTTGTGGCCCACTGAATCTATAAGATGTTGGAGGATTTCTGTGTGCAACACCGTTGTTCAAGTTGTAGTGTCTGCTGCATGATTGTTCATTGGACGTGTTTGTTGTGAAACTTTGTTTGACCGAGTTACCTTGTCACGTCCGCAAGAGTTGTGTAATACCTACATTAATTTGGTTCAAAGTTCTTCACTTTGGTTCTGGTCAGGTCTTTGATGAAAGTATTGGCTGCGATGGTGACTCTAGTATTGGCTCGTACAAGTACCTTGGAGACGTTCAAGGCAACTTGGCTGTTGGGAAGGATGGTGATTAAAGAAGCAAACTTCTGCAGGCATAATTATCTTTAATCGCTATTTCAGAGACCATTAAAGAAAATGAAGGTAGCCTCGTCATTTCTGAGGTATACGCCAGAACCGTAACGAAAACAATAAACCCTGCCATCACATGGCAAACAAAAGTTACCGTCACTAATACTAGTAGTACGGTAACTACTAGTCGCTAAACAACTAGAACCACCACTATCACCACCGCTACTACTACCAACACTACTACTATCACTACAACTCCTACTACTATAGGTACTACTACTACTACTACTGCTACCACTATTACTTCCACTACTACTACTGTAAATACTACTGCTACTATTACCATTACTCCTGCTAGGACTACAGCTACTGTAACTACTATTACTAATACTACTACCGTTACCACCACTACTACCACCACTTCGTATACTTCTACTGCCACTACTACTACCACCTCAAACAACACCACCACCACTACTATCTTTCGCCTCACGTGGTACCTATATATATACCCTCTGTGTCCATGTATTGTTTGTAACGGCTTGACAAAGCTCCTGGAAAGCGAAACGTTGCCACAATTAAATGTCACATTAGTTGCATCTGTGTCCATATATCTAGCAATCATTAAGTTGTACCTTAAATCGGCTGCAACACTGCTATACCAAACTGCTCACGACTATATGAAAGTGTTCACGATTATACCAAACTCACCAGGACGATTTCAGTAAATTAACTGGTATCTCGGATACCTTGGCGCGAAAGGGTATTGTGCTCGGTACCCAGGGAGAATATCCTTGATTCACAGGGAGAATATCCTTGATTCACAGGGAGAATATCCTTGAATCACAGGGAGAATATCCTTGATTCCTAGGGAGAATATCCTTGATTCACAGGGAGAATATCCTTGATTCACAGGGAGGATATCCTTGATTCACAGGGAGGATATCCTTGATTCACAGGAAGGATATCCTTGATTCACAGGGAGGATATCCTTGATTCACAGGGAGAATATCCTTGATTCACAGGGAGAATATCCTTGATTCACAGGGAGAATATCCTTGATTCACAGGGAGAATATCCTTGATTCACAGTGAGAATATCCTTGATTCACAGGGAGAATAACCTTGAATCACAGAGAGAATATCTTTGATTCACAGGGAGAATATCCTTGATTCACAGGGAGAATATCCTTGATTCACAGGGAGAATATCCTTGATTCACAGGGAGAATATCCTTGATTCGCACAGAGAAATATCCTTGATTCACAGGGAGAATATCGTTGGTTCCAAGGGGGGGCATGGTTTGTTCCAGGGAAGAATATAACTCATTTAGGGTGAATTCAACATATAGTCTGGCTGGATTATCTCCCTGAAAGTGCGTGTGTATACCTACCCC
>NC_069404.1:82622544-82638675 GCF_026875155.1 Cherax quadricarinatus
GATTAGCTAGTTAGACAGGTTTCTTAGCTGTTTTTTTTTATCTGCGATAGCTGTTTTCCTAGCCGTACTTTAGCTGAGTTAACGTAGTTGATAACCTAACTAACTTAGATGTTAGTTAGGTTACCAGCTACGTTATCTGTAATGTTAAATAGGTTTTAGCTGCACTAGCTGACTTGTTAGCTTATTTAGCTGTGTTAGCTTGATGTTAGCTGTTGGGATATTAGCTGGATTCCTAGATGGGTTGTTAGCTATGTTATGTGTTAGCTGGGTTAGCTGTGTTGTTGGGTTGTTAGCTGGATTCTTAATTGTGTTGCCTTCTTAGCTGGGTTGTTAGTTGTGTTAGCCGTGCTAACTGGGCTGTTGGCGGGGTTGTTCAATGGGTTATCTGTATTGTTAACTGGGTTGGCTGTTTTTTTGTTAGCTGTTGTATTGTTAGCTGTGGTATTAGCTGGGTTGTTAGCTGGGTTCTGCGTGTGTGTGTGTGTGTGTGTGTGTGTGTGTGTGTGTGTGGTGTGTGTGTGTGTGTGTGTGTGTTGTGTGTGTGTGTGTGTGTGTGTTGTGTGTGTGTGTGTGTGTTGGTGCGTGTGTGTGTGTGTGTGTTTTTGTGTGTGTGTGTGTGTGTGGGTGTGTGTGTGTGTGTGTGTGGTGTGTGTGTGTGTGTGTGTGTGTGTGTGTGTGTGCGCGTGTGTGTGTGTATGTGTACTCATGTATATGTGGTTGCAGTGGATCAGTTCATAGTTCCTGGCCCCGCCAGGTAAAGACCCACAAGATATAGCTAATATGTAATAACATTGGAACTGGAGTCCTGCAGCAAATTGTTAGTAGATAACAAACTATCGTTACACCTCTGGAAAGCGGAAACCATACTCTTTGGCACGAAAAGTGAACTGAGAAGAGTAAATAACTTTAATGTCCAGTGTAATGGGGAGCCCATCACTTCAGTTTCCTCAGTAAAATATCTGGGAATCCCCTTTGACCCATGCATGTCTGGAGAATTGATAGGGAACAGTGTAGTAAAGAAAGCGAATGCCAGACTGAAGTTCCTGTATAGACAAGCACAGTGTCTACCTACTGAGGCTCGCAGGACCCTATGTCTAGCCCTTATACAATGCCATATAGATTACGCTTGCTCTTCTTGGTACTCTGCCTTGACAAAAAAAAAAAACTGAAAGATTAGACTACAAATCACCAGAACAAAATTGTAAGATTCATCCTGGACCTGGGTCCAGGCGATACATGTTAGGCCAGGAAGAATTACAACAACTGGATATGCTGAATGTTGAAGATGGTTTAAAACAACTGAAGTTAAATCAAGTTTATAAAATTGCTCACAAACAATGTCCAGAATATCTTGCTGTCAATTTTGTCAAGGTTGGGAACCGGAGCAAACAGTCTAGGGGAAGAGCACAACTTTATAGTACCCACAGTCAGTGGCCAGGCTTCAAACACCTTTTTTTGTACAGCAAAAAGGGAATGGAAAGATTGCCTGCACATGTCAAAGCAGTATAGCATGAACCAGTTCAAGAAGAGAGTCAAAAAGTACCTAATAAATGTAGCGACAGAAAGGGAGAAAATTTAATTTTTTTTTTTTTTTTTTTGCTAACACGGGGTAAATGTAACACTGAAATCACGAAACAAGTGATTTCATTGCTATATAGACTGCTTGTTGAGGCGGGTATTCAAACAGGAGGAGGTTGAAATTAATCCTTGATATACCATGCCACCAATTCCTCGGATCACGAGAAAAACATCCAGCTCTGCTGGATGCGCGAAATTTGTGGGATCTCTGGCTCAGTGGATAAAGTGCAGTACTTATTTTTGTCTTTGGTCAGGAAAATGTGCGGGGGGTCGAACCGGGCCCTGTCGCTTTTGGTAAATGATGTAAATGTATATAATCTTTTTATTTATTCCTAGTAATCCCCTTTTAAAAGCTCCTTCATTGTATATAATATTGAATTATTTCCTTATATTTTTTTAAAGGTATTAAAAGGACCCCAATGGAATTAGTCACTTTGACTTTTGGGTTAT
The DNA here is from genome assembly GCF_026875155.1 of Cherax quadricarinatus. NCBI lineage: Eukaryota > Metazoa > Arthropoda > Malacostraca > Decapoda > Parastacidae > Cherax > Cherax quadricarinatus. Next base: position 82,624,573 of record NC_069404.1, read on the forward strand.
TCAGGTTCTCTAACATATGTTGCGTTATTACAACCTAGGATTTCAATGGCCTGTTATCCAGGTGTATGGGACAAATAAACCAGTAGAAAAATTTAACTTATTACCTTCACCAATTTTAAAACGAATAGTACACTATGTACGTGATAAATTTGTGCACTCCACGGAAAGAAAGGCAGAAAATAAAACCCAAGTAGCAGACCTTTGCTTCAACCAGCTCTAGGTTGGGAATGACAAGGGCAAAAAGGAGGCGGTATCCCAAAACCCCTTGCGTTTGTAAATCCCACCTTTTATTGGCTGAACCGGTCACTTTTTTGAACGGGGGGGCCCCATCATCAACTCTTAGCAACCGGGTTCGGGTTTGGGGGGAGATACGTAAATAGGGTTGTCCATCCCGCCAAATAAAGGTTCGTACTCTTTGATGCCACACTGTGTTAAATCTATTAACTGTTTTGTGTTACCTAATCAACTACTTACCTCTTCTTGCTGTGTTCTGCGGGGTTTTCTGGTTGTTGCGGGTATGCTGTTTTCGTGCGCGTTGATACCGGGGTTTTTTTTGTGTGGGTGTGGGTGTGGGTGTGTGTTGGTGTGTTGTGTGTGTTGGTGGTGTGGTGGTTGGTGTGTGTGTGTGTGTGTTTGTGGGGGGGGGGGGGGGAAAAGGGGGAAAAGAGGGGGGGGTTTGGTTGGGGGTGGGGGTTGGGCGGGGTTGATTGGATTGGTGGTTTGGGTTTTGGGGAGGTGGTAAGGGGGGGTGGAGTGGGGAGGGAAAGGGGGTGGTGAAGGGAGGGGGTTTTGGGGGGGGGGGGTGATGAGGGAAAGGCGGGGGGGGGAGGGGAGTGAGGGGAGAAGGGTGGTGAGGAAGGGGGGGGGGGGAGGGGTGGGGGGGGAGAAGGGGGGGAAGGGAGGGGTTTGGGGGGACGGGTATGAGGGGAGGGGGTAGGGGGGGTGAGGGGAGGGGGGGGGTGAAGAGAGGGAGTGGTGAGGGAAGGGGTGTGGTTTAGGGGGTGGGGGGAAGGCTTTGGGTGAGGGGAGAAGGGGTGAGGCAGTATGTTTTTTGGGTACACCAAATACAATTATTATCACACATAGCAGATAGGTAGGTTATTAAAATAATCCAAAAAAGTCAAAGTGACTTTATCCAAGGAAAGGGGTGTGGTGAGGCGGGCCTCACTACAAATTAATTTAATAATAATAATTGTTTCGAAAAAACGCGATATCTAATAAAATTTAAAGATTCCAGTGATACTAGAAGGATGCCCCTGCTCTGCCTTTTACTGGGTTTTTGTAACAATAGCAGTACCTGGTCCAATTTTTCCATTAGAATTTTGTAGATTCAATAGTGCTTCAGGATTACAACTGGTAGGCTCTAACAAAGAAATTAAAATTTAATAATTTATTTTAACAAAAAGTTTCTAGGCATATAAAATCAAAGGGAAATTATAGTAATCAATTTTAAAATAAAATAGGATACAATTTCTTACACCTCTCGTGTACAGTAATATAGTGCTGAAGGACTATACTCTTTATGGCTTTTTTAAATACCGTCGGCACATGTTTGCATTTAATAACATAATACTAAAATATACAAAATAAATTTGTGTGTATGTGTGTAAAGGGTTTAAGTAGTTCACTAGTCTCAAGACTCGTAGACTTAACCATCTTGACTACAAATCCTCACAAAACTAAGTACTTTTACCACCTGACAAACAAACAGCTTGCTTGAACATAAAAGACTGTTAAGCCCCAACAACAATATAACAAACAACAGTGACACGAATCAGGAAAAGGAGAAAATAAAAACACAAAAGTAAGGGCCATCTGAGTCCTTACAAAAATCCAAACTCCCCTACTATGAATTTAAATTTAGCATTAGAAAATCCCCGGGTTTTTACAGTACACAGATACCCTACAAAATTTGGTCAGAAACTACAGCTCAGGGGGCCTGAGTTTTCCGTGTCAAAGCAACACACATGCCAGTCAACATCGAAATCCTAAGTCTAGGCCATGCCTTGGGAAAAGAGTTTTACAGAACCAACAACAAACAAGCAACGAGTGATCTTCCAACAAAGGCCACAAGGGACTGGGAGGCAGTCTTTTTGGAAGAACGTCAAACAGACAAGAGGCGGCGCGGCCAGGCAGACCCCTCCCGGTGAGGTGGATCACCCCCCCCCCCCGACCTGACTCCTGGGACGCTGCTGCCCCGCAAAAACGGAAACAGGCAAAAAAAAAAGTGGAGCGATAATTACATTTAGACAATGCTGTCAGCACTTAAATTACGAATTGAGCACTGGAAATAATATTAAATGTTCATCCTACCTAATAATATAACTAAGTTAATAAAAAATATAAACAAAATTTTTTACATTTAGTAAAATTTCAAATATAAGCAAAAATAAAATTATTTATGAAAAAATAATTTAAAATTATAACACTGTGACCCCTTTAGGGTCACAAAATAATAATAATAATAACAAAAATTATAATTTAATAAAATAATCTTTATTTTAATGTACAAAGGGATATTTAGTCCTGTACACCACACCGGGTTAAATGAAACATCCAAAGGACCCCCGCCACCGTTGTCCTAATCAAGGGAAAACTCCTGCTCTGCTCTGCTTGATTCTTGTAGGTTATGTGGGCCTGTGGGGGTTTGAGCGTATGAATTTTTTTCTCACCTGAGGTGGGCTAAAAAAAACTTGGGTTTTAATTCTCGGCTAGTCGAAGGTGTTATTGATTCATCCACTCGTTGTGGTTACAATTTTAATATATTAATATTATATATATATAAATATATATCTGGAAGAGTTCCGGGGGTCAACGCCCCCCCGGCCCGTCTGTGCCCCGGCCTCCTTGGTCAGTGTCCCAGAGCGACCCACACCAGTCGACAACACCCGGACCTTTTATGAGGGAACATAGACAAAGGGGAAAAAACAGTCCAATGTTTCTAACCCGGGGGAATCGAACCCCGGCCCTACCTTGAAACGAGGGGGCGTTAACCCCCAGGGCCCCCCAGGCCCCCTAATATATGCAATAAAATCACATAAACAGATGATTTGGGGTTGCAAAACAAACGTGAAAGAAAAGAATTTCCAAGAGATTTCGTGACTACCACATTATCAAGGGAAAAAGTTCCCTTTATAATTGAGTAGTCACGAAAGCTCTTGGAAATTCTTATTCTTTCACGCCAGTGGGTTGTTTTGTGTGTGTTATATATCTATTTATATATATATATATATATATATATATTTATATATTTTATATATATATATATATATATATATATATATATATATATCATGGCTATATACGTTGGTTTCTTAGCGACTGTGGGATTACACCTTGTCCAGGTTCTCTCCATAGCATACTTAGGACAACATGAAAGGGGTTTTTGTAGCGGTTAATGAACACAGTTCCACGAGTCTGGGCCTGGTGCTGAGTACATGGGCATGATATCCATGGCTTTCAATCCAATGGTGTTAGGGTTTATGTCAGAAATTCGGCATATATTGACACGGTTTTAGGGCTCATTCATGAAAAAGTAATTTGGATTGCTGTCTTTAGATTGATTAATGGCTCACTAAACACAGTCATACTGAGACTTCAGTATCTCACTAATTTCTTTGCTGTCATCTGTGTAGGTTCCATCTTGTCTGAGCAAGAGCCCGATACTAAATATGGCTTTTTTGTCTTGTTTTTGGCATATGAAAAGAAATATTTTTAATTTCTTTTGATTTCGTCAATTGTTTTTAGCTCCCCCAGTGTCTCCTGGATTCTGTATGAATAATTTATCTTAAGCTCAGTATTTTTCATTTCCCTGGTCAGTGCTTCCTTCCGTATACCAGAAAATATATTCCCCTTGAAGAGCTCAGTAATTCTTCATCTTCTCCTGTAGAGGGAGCGTCTCTCTCTCTCTCTCTCTCTCTCTCTCTCTCTCTCTCTCTCTCTCTCTCTCTCTCTCTCTCTCTCTCTCTCTCTCTCTCTCTCTCTTCTTCTCTAGTTTACCTCTTATCTTCTTTGGTTTTTTCTTGGGCAAATATGCCTTGAGAATACTTCAGCTGCCACAAAGTTGATATTTTCAAGGCACTGGTTTGGATCCTTCTTACTGTTTACCTTGCAGTTGTGATAATGGCATTGTTGTGGTCTTTGAAGGTGAGATCCTTTAACATTATCACTCAGAAGTCCTTTTCATTAGTTTTCCGCTTTATTGGCTAGAATTGGTCATATACTCCTCTAGATTTTAATTCATGAGTTTTACAGACGTGAGTAGCTGGAATTTGATTCCATTGAACATCATATGGTTTTCTGCAGCCTATTTGAAAATTTGGTTTATATCCGCTTGAAGATTTAAAGTGTCCTTAATGGATGACACTCTCAGGCAAATTCCAGTATCGACAGCAAAAAAAAAAAAAAAAAAGGAGAACACTGTGCTGTGGCTTACATCCCTGTCTTTGTCAGATATGAGGATGAGGAAAGGATGGGAGCGAGTAATGTAATATACCTTGTGGAACAGTTTTTTACTGTAGTCAACTCTGACTTAACTCTGTTTACTATTATTGTTTGTGTTCTGTCGGCTAGAAAGTTCAAGATCCATCTACCCACTCTTCCTGTTATTCCTTTATCACGCATTTTGTGTACTATTAAACCATGATCACACTTGCCAAGGCTTTTGCAAAGTCTGTACACTACATTTGTATTTTGTTTGGATTTTATTACATCCAAGACCATGTCTTAGTGGTCCAGTAGTTGTGAGAGGCAGGAGTCACTTGCTTGCCCCCCCCCCCCCTGGTTGGTGAGAGGCAGGAGCCACTTGCTGCCCTGGGTTGTGAGAGGCAGGAGTCACTTGCTGCCCTGGGTTGTGAGAGGCAGGAGCCACTTGCTGCCCTGGGTTGTGAGAGGCAGGAGTCACTTGCTGCCCTGGGTTGTGAGAGGCAGGAGCCACTTGCTGCCCTGGGTTGTGAGGAGGGCCCCCCCCCCACCCCCCCCCCCCCCCCCCCCCCCCCCCCCCCCCCCCCCCCCCCCCCCCCCCCCCCCCCCCCCCCCCCCCCCCCCCCCCCCCCCCCCCCCCTGGAGCCATTGCTGCCCTGGGTTGTGAGAGGCAGGAGCCACTTGCTGCCCTGGGTTCGTGAGAGGCTAGGGAGTCACTTGCTGCCTGGGTTGTTGAGAGGCAGGAGCCACTGTGCCCTGGGTTGTGTGAGGGCGGAGCTACTTGCTGCCCTGGGCGTTTTTGTGAGAGGCAGGAGCCACTTGCTGCCCTGGGTTGTGAGAGGCAGGAGCCACTTGCTGCCCTGGGTTGTGAGAGGCAGGAGCCACTTGCTGCCCTGGGTTGTGAGAGGCAGGAGTCACTTGCTGCCCTGGGTTGTGAGAGGCAGGGGCTACTTGCTGCTGGGTTGTGAGAGCAGGATAGTCACTTGCTGCCTGGGTTGAGAGAGGCGGAGCACTGCTGCCCTGAGATGTGAGAGGCAGGAGCCACTTGCTGCCCTGGGTTGTGAGAGGCAGGAGCCACTTGCTGCCCTGGGTTGTGAGAGGCAGGAGCCACTTGCTGCCCTGGGTTGTGAGAGGCAGGAGCCACTTGATGCCCTGGGTGTGAGAGGCAGGAGCGCTTGCTGCCCTGGTTGTGAGAGGCAGGGACCACTTGCTGCCCTGGGTTGTAGGATGCAGGAGCCTCACTTGCTGCCCTGGGTTGTGATACGGCAGGGAGCCACTTGTGCCCTGGGTTGTGAGAGGCAGGAGTCACTTGCTGCCCTGGGTTGTGAGAGGCAGGAGCCACTTGCTGCCCTGGGTTGTGAGAGGCAGGAGCCACTTGCTGCCCTGGGTTGTGAGAGGCAGGAGCACTTGCTGCCCTGGGTTGTGAGAGGCAGGAGCCACTTGCTGCCCTGGGTTGTGAGAGGCAGGAGCCACTTGCTGCCCTGGGTTGTGAGAGGCAGGAGCCACTTGCTGCCCTGGGTTGTGAGAGGCAGGAGCCACTTGCTGCCCTGGGGTTGGAGAGGCAGGGCTCTTGCTGTCCTGGGTTGTGAGAGGCTGGAGCCCACTTGCTGTTTTTCTCTGGTTTGTGAGAGGCAGGAGCCACTGACTACCTGGGTTGTGAGAGGCAGGAGCCACTTGCTGCCCTGGGTTGTGGAAGAGCAGGAGTTCATTGCTGCCTGGGTTGTGAGAGGAGGGAGCCACTGCTGCCTGGGTAGTGGAGGCAGGAGCTCACATTGCTGCCTGGCGTTGTGAGCAGGCAGGAGCACTGCTGCCCTGGGTGTGAGAGGCAGGAGCCACTTGCTGCCCTGGGTTGTGAGAGGCAGGAGCCACTTGCTGCCCTGGGTTGTGAGAGGCAGGAGCCACTTGCTGCCCTGGGTTGTGAGAGGCAGGAGCCACTTGCTGCCCTGGGTTGTGAAGGGCAGGAGCCAACGTGCCTTGCCCTGGGTTGTGAGGGCATGAGCTAATTGCTGCCCTGGGTTGTGAGAGGCAGGGAGCCACTTGCTGCTGGGTTGTGAGAGGCAGGAAGCCACTTGCTGCCCTGGGTTGTCAGAGGCAGGAGCACTTGTGCCTGGGTTGTGAGAGGCAGGAGCCAATTGCTGCCCTGGGTGTGAGAGGCAGGAGCCACTTGCTGCCCTGGGGTAGTGGAGAGGCAGGAGCCACTTGGCTCCCCTGGGTTGGGAGAGGCAGGAGCCATTTGCTCCCCTGGGTTGTGAGAGGCAGGGCCACTGCTCCCCGGGGGTTGTGGGGGGCAGGACCCCATTTTTCCCCTGGGGTTTTTGGAGAGGCGGGCCCACTTGCCCCCGGGGGTTTGTGAGAGGCGGAGCACTTGCGCCGGGGTTGTGAGAGGCGGGAGCCACTTGCTGCCCTGGGTTGTGAGAGGCAGGAGCCACTTGCTGCCCTGGGTTGTGAGAGGCAGGAGCCACTTGCTGCCCTGGGTTGTGAGAGGCAGGAGCCACTTGCTGCCCTGGGTTGTGCAAGTTTTGCGATTTTAATTCTTTGCTGTTGCTTTACTGCCACCATTGTGGAGTGGGGCACTATCCGTTGTTTTGAGCGACTGTGGGATGACCCGTATCCTTCTCCGTCTCCATAGCATACACAAGGCAGTTCTTGATGAACACGTTTTTTCACAAGTCTGGGCCTGGGGCAGAGTGCATGGGCATGTTACCAATGTGTGTTAGAGTTACATCAGAAATTTTGAAGATGGCAAGATTTTGGGTCTCGTTCATAATAAAAATTAATTTGTATTGTCGTTCTTCAGTCTGGTTAACGGCTCACTAAACGTAGAGTGATATTGAGACTTCAGTATTTCAGTCATCGGTGTAAGTCCCATTTTGTTTAAGCAAAGGCCCATTATTGGATGTGGTTTTTGTCTTGTTTTAGCATGTGAGAAAAAATATTTTAGATTTTTTTTCAATTTCATTTATGCCCTCTAGCTCCTGTGTCTCCTGGGTCCTGTAAGAATCATTTAACTTACGTTCAGTATTTCCTGTTTCCCTAGACAATGTTGGTTTTTTTTTTTTTATATTTTATTTAAATAACTGCTTATACATAATACATTGTATGACTTACAAAACAAACCACGGTGAAATATAAAATAAATGGTACATACAGTGAACTTCATACCTCTCCGAACATGAAATTAAACACCAACATTACAAACTAGTCAATAACCCTAACCACATCCACAGTAACTTTATAGAAGTACTTGTATTGATGACAATCATACATTAAAATACATATATATATCATATACACACACACACACACATACATATATATAAATTAAATTAATATACAACTCAGATCGGTATACAGAAAAAAAAAACATTAGTTTTACTTGCATGTCCAAGTACTTTGGCTAAAACAGGGCTTCATACCTAACACATACACCACAATATTGAAAACCCAACCTTCCACATTCTTACAATACAGTTTTTAAAAACGAGCAAAATACAATAATGATTATAGTTATAAAATTAAAAACCTTTTGATTTTACAAAACCTCTAGTACACAAATCCCGGTACATTTTAAGAACCCTTTTTTAAGGCCATATTACAAACCCTATACATAACCCCCCAACCATATACATAACCTATAAACCCTCCTTTTTAATAATCATTTTTGCCAGTGCAGACACAAGCTGACACTTCTACCCCCCCTTCCCCGTATGTACAGTCCCCGTTCTAAATAACATACATTGAATTATCCTAATGAAAGGTCATACCTGACCTCATCAAAACCTAAAAGTTGGTAGTGCATGAACAAGACAAAAAACACAAAATTTACAGACTCAAAACAGATATGAAACTTTAATTCATTTACACCTTACACTGTAATAAGTTTGAAGAATATACACCACCGATATGATATCAAATATTAATGTTAAAACCATGAATTACAAACATTCAAAACATTTTGCATATAGTGAAGTTCACACTCAAAATGCAAGATAATACACCACTTGCCACATTAGCGGTTTCAATACTAGGCTATGTAAATTATTTAAAGAACCGAGACTAAAAAAAAAAAACTAGAGTAGTTATAAGAATAAGGCTGCTGTAATGTGCCAGTCCCAAAAGAACTGACACGTATCTCAGAAAAATTTTGTGTTGATACCAACGTGCCAATCTAATTACTTAAAACGAGATCCTAAGGGCTCGGTTTTCCTGGCTTTCAAGGAAATTTTAAACCAGTGAACATAACCATCAGGCTTAGAAATGAAACCCCGGAAACCACACTTTTATCTCACTATGACAAACATTCTCGTGGAAACATGGCTTACCATCCATACCTAATTTCACTACCTTCCTCTTACACACTACATCGTTCCAGATAAACCAAAAACCACCCCCCCTTTACATTCCCCCATAAGGAGACCACTCCTTTGTCCATCCTCAGGGACCCGCCTAAGGGAACCCACAGTGAGATTCCTATAACCTTCCGGGAAATTTTTTTCCCCAAGACGCCCCATAAACCAACTTATTCCTACACTTCGTCCATAGAATCTGGCCGCCAACGCTTTTATCCTCATATCACCCCTTAATCCCTCTTTTCCCCATGAAATGTCCAGATAATCCACTATGTATACATTATAGCCCTTCCAACACCCCTAGGAACCCCCCTTACATCCAGTAGTAAAGCCTTAAAAGCGGCAAACGACCCCCCCAACAGTCTGATAACCCCACCATCCATGATCTCCCCCCCTCCAAGGAAAGTACAAAAAAAGACCACATGAAACGCCGTTTCAACTTTCCCCACAAAAACTGACAAAAAAGCCTCTTCCAAAAACCCCCATACTACGTAACACTTCCTTGGGAAGCCAGAATCCCATGATAACCTTATACTTAATTCTCTTACTCTAGCCGGTATCGAAGCTTACTAAAATTCTTTCCAAATAACCCCCCAATCATACGTGGTTTCACGGCTACCCCTTGCATTATTCCTTGACCTTTCACTACCCTCACCAACCGTTTCACTTTGATTTTATCCACCTGTTGCACTGTCAATAAAAATCTCAAATATCTTCACAAACCCTCAATTCCTTCCCACTCCACCATTTTACGTTGCCTCCTCCATAACTCTTCCTACTTTAGCGCCCCTCACACCCCCTTCCCTCATTACCTCCACTTGATATTACACCCATTACTCTCAGTCTAAAGGCAACAAACCTAAACCCCTCTCCGAACATCCGTCATAACTACCTCCTTACTTACCATGCCCCCCCAAAATCCCCACACAAAACTTCAGCACCCTCCTCTGCATTTCCACAATATCTCGTACCTCTAAGGGAAAAACCTCTGCCACCCCCCATACCTTGCTATTAGACAAGTGAATTTCCACCATACCCTCTGATGTAAAGCTAAGTCCCTCGCACTTAAACCTCCTAGTCTATTTAAAAACCTTACCCGTGACAGACTCCGAATTTCCCCTTCTGCATGCCGGGCACTTCCGCCAAATTACCAATCCCACATACCTTGTTTCTGTCAACCACTGTCCATCCAAAACCCTACCCCCAAGCCCCCCCCCTATCCATTCCCAAAACCTCTAGTAACCTTGATTTCACCGTATTAATCTCATTCCGGTATTCATACCAAACATCTGAATCACTCTACCCACCCTCCTTAACTCTCCTTACCTTAGCAAAACAGTTGTATCACCCAAACATACCCAACGATGCCCCCTTTGCACCCCCCTTCCATCTCCTGACTGTTCTTACCCTCTCAACAGACTCATAAAAGGATTTGCACACACGCAAAGAGCAGCTGTGACATCGGACACCCCTGTTCTCAAACTCTCTCCATAGGTCACTTTCACCCAACCTCCCATTAACTGTACCCTCACCTCTGCCCCATCATACAGGGTGTTCACCCCCTCACTCCCCCCTCCTGAACCCCAACCTCTCAAAGCAAACCCCTAAGAAATCTCTGTCACGCAATCATAAGCATTCACCCAATCAAAACCTAGATTCCCCTCCGTACATCTCTCTAGAAAATCCCTAATCAAACCATGTCCAACCTCTCCTTCTTCCTGGAATTCCCAACTGTCCCCTATGTAACACTAAACCCAACACTTTCCCATTCTGTTGCCCAAAACCTTAGCAAAAATTTTGTAATCCGAGCCATTAACGTAATCGCACGGTAATCATTCAAAACTCGGCTTTCCCTTCTTTTTGGGCACTAAAACCGTGACCCCCGTTCTTTGTGATTTCCCCACCCTCCCACTCTTAACATACAATTCAAAACCCCCACCAGAACAATGCCGTACACTCCCCAATGATCCCTATAAAAATCGTTTGGTATTCCGTCTATCCCTGGGGTTTTACCCTGGCACATCCCAAAAACTGCCTCCTCCACCCCCTTTCTACTTTTAATACTACCCTCGATTCTGTCACTGTCCTGCTCACTTAATACTCTATTAAACCCTTCATCCCCAAACCGTCCCTCACCCACTCCCCTTTGCCAACCCTCCTCCACTTCTCCCTAAACCAAAAATCTGCATACAAACTAATATTTTCCGTTGTGGATAGGCCTTGACCCTCCTAAAAAGCCCCCCCCCCTGTACCTGCCACAATATACGCCAAGGTGGTCTTCGCCTGCCGTTCCTTAAACCCCCTTTAAATACAAAACCCGAGGGGCCTATCTCCCCTTAGACATCCTCCAACCCTGCCCTAACTCGAATTGCCTCAATTTTTATTTTTGAATTTCCGCCAACCTATTTCGCAAACGTTCATATCCTCACTCCGCCCCACACGTTCCTCTGCATAACAGTCATTTAACTGACCCTCAAGATAATTTTGTAGGCCATAGCTCCACCTAGCCATTCCCTTTCCCCCTACTTAAAAATTTCCCAATTTCAACTTTAGCCCTCATTTCCCACCAATCCAGCAAATCCATTTCCATATTCTAGTCTCCCCCAAGGTTTCCACCAATCTTCAAACCCCGTAGGGTCACCCTCTTCCCTAAGTAGCCCCACTTTAATTTCCAATATCCTGCATAAACCTCACTATGCCATCTACCTCAAATCTGCTATAACAGCACGATGATCAGAAAAACCCACATCGATAGTCCTCAAACCCTCTCCACACCTATGCCCTGCCTAACATAAATCCCATCTAACCGTGCCTCATATCCCCTACGAATAAAAGTGTGCTCCACTCCATATCCCTACTTCCCACCACATCTACTGCTCCAACATCTCGCAAAACCCGCAGAACCCCCAAACACAACCCCCCCCCTCGGAACCACATCCCCTTCCCAATGACACAATTCCAATCCCCACCAATCACCGTAAAAGCAGGTAAAACCTCTCAAGTGATTATTACCAGAACCCCGCGTACAAAATCCACCTTCACTCTAGTGTTACTAGTTGCTGGCATTGTACACACCTACAAAACTAACCCTCCTGGCCCCCCCCAAACCCACCCCCACCCCTGACAACCCTCCCACCCCCCCCTCCTCCCAAACCCGGATACGCAAAGGACTGGTCTCCTTTACCGCCACAGCCACACCTCCTTTCAACCTCAAAGCTCACATGTAAACAACTATAACCTTTCAACAACAACTCACATCCTAACCTATGGTTATGTTCCTGCAAAAAACAGACATCAATACTAAATCTCCTCAAAAAAAACCCCCTCAACCATACCCTCTTGACCTCGTTTTTAAGACCGTTTACATTGAAAGTTTACACCTGAATTTTACAAGAATGGCGGCTTACCCTGTGCCGCTGAGGCTTACTTGGTCCTCCTTTCATAGGTCTCGGTTCTTCTCTATCAATCCCTGTTCCTGCCCTCCAACCCTCCCTGTCCCTTCCACCTAGCTTCCCATTGCCCCCCCCCCCGCCTCCCTGACTTGCCTTTGCAACCACAGGCTGCCCACATCTTCTTTCCCAGGCCTCTGCGCTGGTGTGAGGACTCGTCCATTTTCTGATGCCCCGCTGATCTCTTGCGGGAGCTACCTCTACATACATTTCTTCTGCAACCACATCTTCTTGATGGACCTCCACCCCACATTGCTCTCCTTTTTGAACCTCCTCAAGTTCCTTACCCTGCTTTGTTCATCCATACCTTGTCATCACCCGACCCCACATCACTTTCCACACCAATCTCCGATTCTTCCAAAAAATCCTTCAGCACAGCCCCCAAATTTCCCGTCCTGAGCTGATCTGCATTATCTAACGGCCTGTCTGACGGCGATATTCCCCCCCCCCCGTTTCCACTGGTTTGTGTAACACACGTCTCCAAACCACCTCTGCCCTGCGACTCCTCACTCCATAGGCCTGTACCCGGCTTTCCACTTCACCCGTCATAAAATCCGTGGCTTCTAATGCGTATCCACAGAGGTGTCTCCTGACGCCTAGGCTCCTGTCTCCTGGGGACATTGTGCCACCCTGTGCTCATAAGAGTCACATAAACGGCACGTCTTCCTCTGCCCCCCATAGTGTACAAAAACCTGTGTTCTATGGGGTTTGCAATGTAACATATGATGGTTTTCGGTTCCTCAGGGTCATTTTCAGTGTGCAGGATCCTTCCGGCATTCCCCTCATAAGGGCCGTCCTCCACTTTTCCCCTGCTCGTCGAGTGTACAGTTCCATAACCCCTGAAAACTTCTTGTAAGCTGTATGCTGTTGCCTCAAAAGGTACATTCCTTACCTTCACCCAAGGTAAAATTTCTTAGAACATCATGCAAGCATACTTCCACTGCCGAATTGATGCTCATCCTCGTTCTTGAAATTCATCTACGATGGTAGAGTAGAAGTCAGCCCTCAGGAACTTCACGAAGACCCTTGACATTCCATTCAATGCCACACCATACAGCTCTTCATTGGGGATGCCATAACAGTCCCTGATAATGCTTGGCAGGAGAACGTTCATCGTGTCGTTGCTTAAAGATCCTCTAACCAGCTGAATGCAGACTGTATTTATGCGTCGGTACAGTCGGTCCGCCATCTTGGTGCTAATACTATGTTTTCCTCACCAGGTGGCGTGCAAGAGAACCAGTAGAAGCGTCCTCTCTCCCCGCAGGTCGAGAGACGAATTACAATGTTGGTTTAGCACTCTTGAGAAGCTTCTTCATCTTTGCTTGTAGAGAGAGCATGTCTCTCTAATTAGACAAGTTTAGATTTAGAAAGGACATAGGAAAGTATTGGTTTGGAAATAGGGTAGTTGATGAGTGGAACAGTCTACCTAGTTGGGTTATTGAGGTGGGACTTTGGGTAGTTTCAAATTTAGGTTGGATAAATACATGAGTGAGAGGGGTTGGATCTGATTGGGACTTGCAAAAGAGTAGATAGAGTTATCAGAGAGTATTTCTTGGGGAGCATTTGAAATTGGGTTGGGCAAATGTTTTGTTAGTGGGATGAATTGTAAAGGGACCTACTAGTATGGGCCAACAGGCCTGCTGCAGTGATCCTCCTTTCTTATGTTTTTTATGTTCTTAGTTCTCTCTTTCTAGTTTATATCTTTTTTTCCTTATGGGAATGTGCATTGAGCTTACTTCAGCTGCCATTTGGAGTTGATCCCTTCTAGGCAGTTTTCGTTTCTGTTATATTTTTGTACCAGGTCTCATATTTGAGTAACAAGGTCAAGTGTATTTTCCAGTTTGTTGACTCCATATTTGTGGTTTAAAGTGTACTTATTAAAC
>NC_069404.1:82639175-82646675 GCF_026875155.1 Cherax quadricarinatus
TATCCCCCTGTGAACAAGGAAACCCTTTCCCTGTGAACAAGATATCCTCCCTGTGAATCAAGGATATCTCCACCGTGAATCAAGGATATTTCCCTGTGAATCAAGGATATTCTCCTGGAATCAAGGATATTCTCCCTGGATTCAAGGATATTCTCCCTGGAATCAAGGATATTCTCCCTGTGAATCAAGGATATTCTCCCTGGGTACCGAGCACAATACCCTTTCGCGCAAGGTTTTCCGAGATACCAGTTAATTTACTGAAATCGTCCTGGGGGGAGTTGGTATAATCGTGAACACTTTCATATAGTCGTGAGCAGTTTGGTATAGCAGTGTTGCAGCCGATTTAAGGTACAACTTAATGATTGCTAGATATATGGACACAGATGCAACTAATGTGACATTTAATTGGGCAACGTTTCCGCTTTCCAGGAGTTTTGTCAAGCCGTTACAAACAATAAAATGGACAAAAGGGGGTAATATATAGGTACCACGTAAAGGCGAAAGATAAGTAGTGGGGGGTGGTTTTTGTTTTGAGGTGGTAGTAGTATGGCAGTAGAAGTATACAAAAGTGGTGGTAGTAGTGGTGGTAACGGTAGTAGTATTAGTAATAGTAGTTACAGTAGCTTTTAGTCTAGCAGGAGTAATGGTAATAGTACAGTAGTATTTACATAGTAGTAGGGAAGTAATATGGTAGCAGTATAGTAGTGTAACCTATTTAGTAGGAGTTGTAGTGAAGTAGAAAGTGTGGTAGTAGTACGGGGGTGATAGTGGTGGTTCTAGTGTTTAGCGACTAGTATTACCGTACTACTAGATTAGTGACGGTAACTTTTGTTTGCCATGTGATGGCAGGGTTTATTGTTTTCGTTACGGTTCTGGCGTATACCTCAGAAATGACGAGGCTACCTTCATTTTCTTTAATGGTCTCTGAAATAGCCATTAAAGATAATTATGCCTGCAGAAGTTTGCTTCTTTAATCACCATCCTTCCCAACAGCCAAGTTGCCTTGAACGTCTCCAAGGTACTTGTACGAGCCAATACTAGAGTCACCATCGCAGCCAATACATTCATCAAAGACCTGACCAGAACCAAAGTGAAGAACTTTGAACCAATTAATGTAGGTATTTACACGAACTCTTGCGGAGGCTGTGACAAGGTATACGTCGGTCAAACAAAGCTTACACAACAAACACGTCTCAATGAACATATCAGTGCATGCAGACACTACAACTTGAACAACGTGTGTGTGCAGCACAGACAATCCTCCAACTATCTTATAGATTCAGTGAGGCCACAGAAATGATGAAAGAAGCAGATTTCTGCAGGCATTGTCTCTTCATCTTTAATCGCCATTTCAGTTTTGTCATTTCAGTGGTATTAGCCAAAACTGTACTCAAAACAATAAACTCTGCCGTCATATAGCAACCTAGAGTTACCTTCACTGCAACTGTAATTACTACTACTTCTACTACCACTACTACTATTACTACCACCACCACCACTACTACTACTACTACTACTACCACCACCACCACTACTGTTACTACTACTAACACCACCACCACTACTACTACCACCACCCATCTTTCGCCTCATGTGGTACCTACATGTCAATGTATTGCTTGTAACGGCTTGATAAAGCTCCTGAAGAGCGAAACGTTGCCACAGTAAAATGTCACCCTTACTTGTTGGGAAATTTTCTCCAGAAGGGGGTAAACAGCCCCCTCAGCCCCTTCAGCCCCTTCACCCTTTCAGCCCTGAGTGGCCAAGCCCTCGAAGGGGCGAGCGTCTTGTTTACTGCTAGAGTGAGTTTAATTTAAACAGAGCAATGCCACGAGTCAAATGACCTCTGCTCCTTGCGCGGGGTTGCGTGGCCAGACTATCTTTACTTCTACGGGGACACGACGCCCGATAATAGCAAAGAAACTGATCTGTGCGTTAGTGTGAACAAAGTTTTCTGAACCAAACACTTAATGAAGTGTGACAGTTCTATTTTTGATACATTGTGAACAATAAAACAAATTTTTGGGAACATAGTGTACCAGTGTGCGTTTCCAAGACAAGGAAGACGTGGACACCAAGGGCACTTCACTTTTATCAAGTCACCCATACTGCAAGGGGTTTTAGAACACCAAGCTCAATTACAAAGAGCAAGGAGGGTTCGAATTTTTTGTAGATCGGGGATTGCCAATTCTTGAGTCACAAGGAGTTTGTAATCAACCTATAATCGGCAGTAAGGTGTGGACTTTTGAGTCCAAACAAGTAAGTATTTCGTCAGCCATCATCGAATGAAATATGCTGACATAACACCCCCTAGGGGTAATTTATACTTACAAATTGTATCTCTGACAGCCCACTGTTGTGATGGTTCGACAGCTTCTAGACCCGTCTGCAGGGGCGGCTGTGTAGACGATTTGCTGTCATTTATCAGCTAAGTGTTCATTATATATAGTTATAATAAACACATCCGGTAAGGCCATCTGTGCTCATATTCCTAGCATTCTGTTGGTAATCCTACTGTTATTACTATTTTAATGATTGTTCATACAGCTAATATCTGGTTACATTGTCAAATTACCAAACACTAACTTAGTTCTGAGAGAGAGAGAGAGAGAGAGAGAGAGAGAGAGAGAGAGAGAGAGAGAGAGAGAGAGAGAGAGAGAGAGAGAGAGCGAGAGAGAGAGAGTGAAATTTGACCCCAAACTGACTACGAAGAACCACGTTGTAAATCTTGCAAAAAAAGGCGGCCAGGAAGCTTACAGCACTTCGACATATCTGGCTCGACAGTAAGGTTGCAAGATTCTATGCAAGACAAAAGTACCCTCACACCTTGAATATGCTTCACTTTCTTGGACTGCCTGCCAGCTGTCTCATCTACGACTTCCTGGCATACTAGAGAACGAAGCAAGACGACTCATCTCTCGCCTGGACCCATCCTGGATAGATCTATCATTTCAGCAGAACCTTCAACACAGGAGGGATGTGGGCGGCCTTACTGTTATGTACCACACCTGGCTTCACTTCCAGGAAACAAGAACTCTGTGTAAAAAAAAAAAAAAGAGAAACAGGGGAAGAGGAGAGAGAGAAAAGAGAGAGAGAGAGAGAGAGAGAGAGAGAGAGAGAGAGAGAGAGAGAGAGAGAGAGGTATCAGGAACTAACAATTCCATCAAAAGAGTTATTGTACTTATTGGATGTTGCTTGTCCTCTCATCCCCCCCACCCAAACCCCACTTTCCTATCCACCTTAACGCTCTCTCCTGCACACCATACCCCACTCTCCTGCCCACCCTAGCCCACTTTCCTACCCACCTTAACGCTCTCTCCTGCACACCGTACCCCACTCTCCTGCCCACTCTCCTTCCCATTCTAGCCCACTCTCCTGCCCACCCTAACCCTCTTTCCTCTACACCATAACCCACTCTCCTGCCCACCCTAACCCACTCTCCAGCAGACCTTAACCCACTCTCCTACTCACCTTAACCCACTCTACTGCCCACCCTAACCTCTCAGTAGTAGTACCAGTTCCAGTAACCAGTTACCAGTAACCAGTGTACCAGTAGATGACTCACTACCAACCGTCTCTGTGTGAATCACTGTCTGTATTCATATTGTGCTGACCACAGCAGTATTTCAAACACCCCCTCACATATGGGTACTGGGGTTAGTTAGTCTTACGAGAGAGAGCAAGGAGACAGGTCACGGCTGTTTGGCGCTTCCCACATTATCCGTAATATACATACTTCCAGCCTACGTGTGTATTTCTTTACCCTATCCACGTGTTCGAACCCCACATGATAAATGGTGGCAACGGTGTGGGAGCGTGGATTTAAGCTTTTTAAGGGTATTTCAAGACGTTAGAAGACTGTTTGTGAGTAGCCGGCGGGTCAAAGGTGAACCGTACATCGTAGATAACAAAGTCTTTTCAACCCTGGATTTGTTACAAGGGTTTTGGCAAGTCCCTCTTCACGAGGACAGCCAAGAGCTAACTGCATTCTCTACTCCTACAGGTCATTATCACTTCCTCCGTATGGCGTTTGGATTACGATCCTCCCCTATCACGTTCTCAAGGCTCATGACTAATATCTTTAGAGGTCTCATAGGTAATGCACTTATGGTGTACTTAGATGACGTAATCGTCATGTCTAAAGATGTGGATACACACTTGAAAAGACTTGATGCAGTATTTGGGTAAGCTTGAAGAAGCCAATTTAAAGATCAAACTGTCTAAATGTCAATTTTTCAGATCAAAAATTTAAAGTTTCTTGGTCAGTAGTCACTCCTAGAGGGGTTACGACGACCAAAGTAAAGTAACTGCAGTACTAAATTTTCCAACACCCAAAACTGCTGATGCCGTAAGATCCTTTGTGGGCTTAAGCAGTTTTTATAGATCTTTCATTGCCAATTTTTTTTCCCCATAGCTGCTCCTCTAACTGAGTTGCTTAAGAAAGAGCTCCTTTTGTTTGGACCTTCCGTCAAGAAAGAGCATTCCAAACTCTAAAAAAGCTAACATCTGCTCCAATTTTGAAATTTCCAGATTTTTCTAAGCCCTTCTATCTGACAACTGATGCTAGTTCAATTGGCATAGGTGCCATACTAGCTCAAAAAGACCGATGGCAAGTACAACGCAGTTGCATTTGCTAGCCGAGTCCTTACGAAGGCTGAACGTAATTATACAGTAACTGAGCAAAAGCTTTAGCAATAGTATGGTTTTTAAAAGCACTTCCGAGACATTATTTATCAGTACTCTGTTCATGTCTTGACAGACCATGCTCCACTGATACCTTTTTTCCAGAACAAACAACCACTGGAAGGTTAGCCAGATGGACCTTGACTATCCAAGAGTTCAATCCCACCTTTGAACACTTACCTGGCAAGTAAAAATTGTAAGTCGCAGATGCCTTATCGCGACATGTTAGTATAGTAACTGCAGACCCTCCATTTAGTGCTGAAGATGTAAAGAATGCTCAACGAACAGATCCATGTGGTCTGGTGTGATTCGATTCCTCCCTCCAGGAAGATTTTATTCTGTCTGTGAAGCCACCAGCACCCATAGTGACTTTGTCATGAACCAAGAATTACTGTATCGAACAGCCGAGTTGGTACTCCAAAGCAGAAGAGTATACCAGTTAGTAATTCCACATTTCACTATGAATGTAGCCTTACAGCTAGTTCACAAATGTACCAGGTGTTGCACACCCTGGTATGGATCGTTCAGTAAAACAAGCCGATTAAAATACTTTTGGCCTCGTATGGCAACTGATATTTCTGAGTATGTTTAGAAATGTAGTGTCTGCATGCAACATAAAGGTAATGCTAATGGCCCTAATCCAACCCAAGTGTATCCAACTATAGCGAACCGTGGGAAAGAGTTGCACAGATTGTTAACTAATTTCCAATGTTCCCTCCAAGGCAAAAAACATCTGTGTGTTATGGTAGACCTTTTCCACCAATATTGTGAGTTAGTTCCTATTGCAGATAAGACTGCTGAGACAGTAGCTAAAGCGTTTAAAGAACGCATTATCTGCAGGCATACCACCCCTAAGTCCCAGTAACAGATAATGGAGGTGAATTCGTAATGAGATTCTTGAAAATTTGTTTACCTTGTACAAGATCTCTAAATCCACCATTGTTCCTCATCATCCTGCCAGCAAGGGGTTAGCGGAACGAACCAATAAGAAAGTACTTGATGTCTTGAGAGCCTTTATCAATCCCAACAGTGAAACTTGGGATGAAGTTATACCTGATGTGCAGTGTGCTATAAATTCTCCCTACAATGTTTTCTATAGGTGACATCCACATATGCATTGTATGGTGTAATAAACGTTTGCCTTATGATTTTATATTCTAATCCAAAACCAAATTAACAACCCAATAAATTTCATAGAAAACTCGTACCAGCTTAGCTCAAAGTGTTTTTAAAAGGGAATCCGTGAAACACTTCATAAATCAAAAAGCAGAATTTACAAAAAGTCGCAAACACTCGAGCAAAGCCATCCAAAATCAAAGTAGGTTCGAGAGTTATGCTGACTAATTTTAACAAAACGTCTGCAATGCCAAAAGCTTTTATCAAAAGTTTGTTTGTCCTTATCGAGTAGTTGAACATATCACTGGTAAAAAGTAAAAGGGTTTGAGAAATTAGTACTGGTCAGTTAAAAGAATCGCATTTAGATCATATGAAGTTAGTATGTGATGATAATGATGTTCCAACCCAGACTAATGTGACAGACTCTGACAAACCTCCTGATCCTGTAAACCTCTTCCTTGAACTTCAGTCAGACGATCAACCTGAATGTCGTTATTCCCTACGTACAACGACAGGTATTGGAAATCCCAAGTATCATTTGTAACTACCAATTCAGATTTGCCTCAAATACAGCATGAGTTAGCCAGTGCTACAGAGTTTGATCCCCCAGAGATGACAACCCATTCTGCATATGTCAATCTTACCCTAGCAGAGTTGGGGTTAAATGTAAATAACCTGTATAGATGAATAATTACGTATCAACTTATCAGTATTCAAGAATTTTTTTTTGGGGTTTTATGTTCTCTCCCAATTTTTGAGAGTTAACAGTCAGATTTGAGTGCACCAATCTGCCTTTCTGTTAAACACCTTTCTTTGTATATATTCCTTCCTCAGAAACCGTAGATCACATGAATACAGATCGATCGATCAAATTTTTTTTATCACTTCTATTGTGTAATCCCAACGTTTGAGTTTTTATTCGATGAGTTGTGCTATATTATACCTGTATTGCATTACAGTTTCAGTGTAAGCTTCCATTCCAATGTTCTACTTATGTATGTTATAATGTTTTAAAAGTTGTGTACTTTGACATTGTTATAGAATCAGCCCAAGCCGTTATACCTGCCATCTCTAGTTTGTATTAGTTGTATGTCGAGGACGACATACGTTAGCGTCGCCGAAACTTCAGTAGTAGTACCAGTTCCAGTAACCAGTTACCCGTAACCAGTGTACCCGTAGATGACTCACTACCAACCGTCTCTGCGTTGGGAAACACTGTCTGTATTCATATTGTGCTGACCACAGCAGTATTTCAAACACCCCCTCACATATGGGTACTGGGGTTAGTTAGTCTTACGAGAGAGAGCAAGGAGACAGGTCACGGCTGTTTGGCGCTTCCCACATTATCCGTAATATTTCGTACTTCCAGCCTACATGAGTATTTCTTTACCCTATCTACGTGTTCGAACCCCACATGATAAACCCACTCTTCTGCAGATCCTAACCCACTCTCCTGCCCACCCTAACCCTCTCTCCTCTCTACCATAACCCATTCTCCTGCCCACCCCAATTCTTCTGCCCACCCTAACCCACTTCTCCTGCCCACCCTAGCCCACTCTTCTGCCCCCCCTCCTGATCCGATAACCCTCGGGCAGAATGTGCTGGGAAAACCCCCTCCACAAGAAGTCTTATAACCAATGAAACCACGAAACAAGTGTTTTGAATTATTTACCAAACTACGGAAGGCCAGGGTTCGACCCC
>NC_069404.1:82651675-82661431 GCF_026875155.1 Cherax quadricarinatus
CGGAAAAACCCCCCCCGGGGCCCCCCCCCCAAAACCCCCGCCCTTCCCTCCCCCCCCCTTTTCCCCCCCCCAAAAACCAATTAAAACCCCCCCCCCCCCCCTTTTTTTCCCCCCCCCCCAAAAAAAAACCCCCCCCCCCCCCCCCCCCCACCCCCCCCCTTTTTTTTTCCCCCCCCCAAAAAACCCAAAAAAAATTTTCCCCCCCCCCCCTTTTCCCTTTAAAACCCCCCCCCCCAAATTTCCCCCCCTTTCCCCTTTTTTCCCCTTCCCTTTCCCCCCCAAAACCCACTTTTGGTTTTCCCCCCCCTTTTTTAAAAAAACAAATTTTTTTTAAAAAAAATTTGGGGGGGGGAAATTTTTTTGGGGGAAAAAAAAACCCCTCTTTTTTTTTTAAAAAAAGGGGAAAAAAAAAAAAAAAAAATTTTTTTGGGGAAAAAAAAAAACCCGGGGCCCCCAAAAAAAGGGGTGGGGGAAAAAAATTTTCATTTTTTAAAATTTCCCCTTTTTTTTTTTTTGGGGTTTTTCCCGGGGGCCCCCCCCCCTTTTTTTTTGGGGGTTTTTTTTTTGGGGGGGGGGTTTTTTGGGGGGTTTTTTTTTTGGGGGGGCCCGGGGGGGGGGAAAAAATTCCCTCCTGGTTTTTTTTGGGGTTGGGGTTTTTTTCGGGGGATGTTTGGTTTCCCAAAATTTTTGGGCCGGGGGTTTTTTTTAAAAGAAAAAAAAAAAAAAAAATTTTTAAATGGGGGAAAAAATTTTTGTTTTTTAAAAAAGGTTAAAAAAAATTGGGGGAAAAACCCGGGGGTTTTTAAAAAAAAACCCCAATTTTAAAAAAGGGGGTTAAAAAAAAAAAAATTTTTTTTTTTTTTAAAAAAAAAAAAAACCCAAAAAAAAAGGGGGGGGGGCCCCCGGGGAAAAAAAGGGGTTTTTCCCCCAAAAAAAAAAATTTTGACCCCCCAAAAATTTTTTTTAAAAATTAAAAAAAAAAAAAAAAAAAAAAATTTTTTTCCCCCCTTTTTTTTTATTTGGGCCGCCCTTGAAAACCCCCCCCCCTTTAAAAAAAAAAAGGGGCCCCCCCCCCTTTTTTTTTTCCCCCCCTTTTTTTGGGCCCTTTTTTCCCCCCCCCCCCCTTTGGGTTTTTTTTTTTTTTTTTTTTTCCCCCCCCCCCCCCGGGGGGGGTTTTTCCCCCGGTAAAAACCCCCCCCCCCCCCTTTTGTTTTTTTTTTAAACCCACCCCCAACAACCACCCCCCCTTTTAAAAAAAAATTTTCCCCCCCCCCCCTTTTTTAAAACCTTTTTTTTTTTAGGGGACCCCCCCCCCCCAAAAAACCTGGGGGGGGCCCCTTTTTTGGGGAAAAAAACCGGGGTTTAAAAAAAAAAAAAAAACCCCCCCCCCAATTTTTTTTCCCTTTTTGGGGGCCCCCCCCAAAAAAAAAAACCCCCCAAAAAATTATTTTTGGGGGGGGCCGGGGGGGGCCCACCCCAAAAAAAATTTTTTCCCCCCAAAAAAAACCCACCCCCAACCCCCCCCAAAAACCCCCCCCCAAAACCCACCCCCCACCCCCAACCCCCCCCCAAAAAAAACCCCCCCCCCCCGCCCCCCCCCCCCAAAAAAAAAAAAAAACCCCCCCCCCCAACCCCCCCCCCAAAAAAAAAACCCCCCCCCCAAACCCCCCCCCCCCCCCCCCCAAAATTTCCCCCCCCCCCCCAAAACCCCCTCCCCCCCCCTTTTTGAAAAAACCCCCCCCCAAAACCCCCTTACACCCCTTCCCCCCTTTAAAAACCCCCCCCAAAAAAAACCCCCCCAAAAAACCCCCCCCAAAAAAAAACCCCCCCATTAAACCCCCCCCCCCCCCAAAACCCCTTTTTCCCCCACCCCTCCCCCCCCCCAAAAAAACCCCCCCCCCCCGGGGGTTTCCCCCCCTTTCCCCACCCCCCCCCCCCCAAAAACCCCCCCCTTCCCAAACCCCCCCCCCAAAAAAAAATTTCCACCCCCCCCCAAAAAAAAACCCCACCCTAATTTAATTCCCAAAAACCCGGGCCCCCCCCCCAACCCCCCCCTTTTTTAAAAAAAAATTTTTAAAAAAAAAAAGGGGGGGGGGGTTTAAAATTTCCCCCCCCTTCCCCCACCCCCCAAAAGGGGGGGGGGGGGGAAAAAATTAAAAAAAAAGGGGGAAAAAAACCCGGGCCCCCCCCCGGGGGGAAACCAAAAAAATTTAAACCCGGGGGGGGTTTAAAAAAAAAAACCCCCCCCCAAGGGAAGGGGTTTTTTCAAAAAAACCCCCCCCCCCGGGGACCTTTTGGAAAAAATTTTGGGAAAAAAAAAAAAGGGGTTTGTTTTTTAAACCGTTTTTCCCCCAAACCCCCCGGGGGTTTGGGGGGTTTTTTTTAAAAACCCCCCAAAAATTTTTAAAACCGGGGGGGGGGGAAAAATTTTTGGGGTTTTAAAACCCCTTTGGGGGGGGGGGGTTTTTTTTCCCCCCCAAAAAAAACCCCCAAAAAAAATTTATTTTTTTGGGGGCCCCCAACCCAAAAAAAAAACCCCCCCCCAAAAAAAGGGGGGGGGGAAAAAAAAAAAACCCCCGGAGGGGGGGGGGCCCCCCCCCCCAAAAAAACCCCCGGGTTTTTTTAAGTGGGGGGGGAAAAACCCCCCCAAAAAAAAATTTTGGGGCCCTGGGGTTTTTAAAGGGGGCCCCTCCCCCCCCCCCCCCCCCGGGGGGGGGGGGGCCCTTCGGTGGCACCCATTCCAAAAACCCCCCCCCGGGGTTTTGGGGTGGGGGGCCCCCCCCCCAAAACCCCCCCGGGGGTTGGGGGGGGGGGCCCCCCAAAACCCCACCCCCCCCGGGGGTTTTGGGGGGAAAAAAACCCCCCCCCCCCAAAAGGGGGGGGGGGGGCCCCCCTCCCCCCCCCCCCCAAAAAAAGGGGGGGAAAACCCCCCCCCAAAAAACCCCCCCCCCAAAAAGGGGGGGGGGGGGGGCCCCCCCCCAACACCCCCCCCGGGGGGCCTTTGGGGGGCCCCCCCCAAAACCCCCCCCCCCCAAGGGGGGGGTTTTAAATTTTCCCCCCCCCCCCCCCCAAAACCCCAAGGGGGGGGCCCGGGGGGGCCACCCCCCCCCCCCAAAAAAAAAACCCCCAAAAAAAAAAAAAAAAAAAAAAAAATTTTTTTGGAAAAAAAAACCCCTTAAAAAAACCCCCAAAAAAAATTTTTTTAAAAAATTTTTTTTTTTTTTGGGGTTTTCCAAAAAAAAAAAACCCCCTTTAAAAGGAAAAGGGGGAAAAAAAACTTGGGAAAAAAGGGGAAGGGGGGGGGTTTTTTTAAAGGGGTTTTTTTTTTTTAAAAAACAAAACAAAAATTTTTTTTGGGGTTTGGGAAAAAAAAAAAAGGGGCAAAAAAAAAGGGGGGGGGAAAAATTCCAAAAAAACAAAAAAAAAAAAAGGGGGAAAAAAACCCGGAACCCTTTGAAGGGGGGGAAAAGCGGGGAAAAAAAAAAAAAAACCCCTTTTTTTTAAAAATTTTTAAAAAAAAAAAAAGGGGGAAAAAAAAAATTTTTTCCTTTTTAAATTTAAAAATTTTCAAAAAAAAACCTAAAGGGTAAAATCCCCCCCCAAAACCCCCCAAAAAAAAAAAAAAAAAAAAAAGGGAAAAGAACTTAAGAAAAAAAAAAAAAAACCCCCCCGGGGTTTTTCCCCCAAATTTTGGGGGTTTTAAATTTTTCCCCAAAAAAAACTTTTGGGCCCAACCCAATTTAAGCCCCCCAAAAAAAAACTCTATCTTTTTAACCCAAAAAACCCCCCCCCTTTTTTTTTCCCCTTTTTTTAAAAAAAAAACCCCCCCCTTAAAAACCCCTTAGGGGCCCCCCAAAAACCTATTTCCAAACCAAAACTTTCCTATGTCCTTTCTAAACTAAATTTTAATTAAAAAAAAAAAAGGTGAAGAATTTTAAAAAATTAAAAAAAAAAAAAATTTTTGGGGGGAAAGGGCCTTTTTTTCCCCCCCCCCAACCCGGGGGGAAAAAATTAAAATTAAAAAAAAAATTTTTTCCCCAAGGAAAAAAAACCCCAAAAAGGGGGTTTTTAAAAAAAAAGGGGGCTTTTTCCCCAAAAAAATTTTGGGGCTTTTTCCCCCCCGGGGCCGTTTGGGGTTGAAGGGGAAAAAAATTTTTTAAAATTTTGGGGGCCCAAATTTTCCCCTTTAAAATTTTTTTTCCCCCAAAATTTTTGGGGGGCCCCCCCGGGCTTTTTTAAAAGGGGGGGTTTTGGGAAACCCCCTTTTGGGAAAAAGGAAAGGGGGGGGGGGGTTTTTAAAAAAAGGGAAAATTAAAGGGGGCCCTTAAAAAAAAAAGGAAAAAAAAAACCCCCCAAAAAATTTTTTTTTAAAAAAAAAAAAAAATTTGGGGGGGGGGGGCCGGAAGGGCCCCCCAAAAAGGGGCCAAATTTTCCCCCCAAACCGGGGGGCGGGGGCCCCCCTCTTAAAAAAATTAGAAAAATTTTTTTTGGGGGGGGGGGGGGTTTTTGGGGGGGGGGGGGGGCCCTTTTTTAAAAGGGGAAAGGGGGGCCCCCCCCGGGGGGGGGGGGAATTCCCCCCTTTAAAAAAAGGGGGGCCCCCCCCCCAAAAAAGGGGGGGGTTTTTTTTAAAACCCGGGGGGGGAAAATTTTAAAAAGGGGGGGTTTTTTGGGGGGGGAAAAAAAAGGGGGCCAAAAAGGGGGGGGGGCCCCCCAAAAAGGGGAAAAAGGGTTTTCCAAACCCCCAAAAAACCCCCCCAACCCCGGGGGTTTTCCCCCCCCAAAAAAAAGGGGAAAAAGTGGGGGGAAAAAAGGGGGGGAAAAGGGGGGGGGAAAAAAAGGGGGGGGGGGGGGTTTGGGGGGGGGGAAAAAAAAAAAAACCCCCGGAAAAAAAAATTTTTCCCAGGGGCCGGGGGGCCCCCTTTTTTAAAAAAGGGGAAATTTCCCGGGAAAAAAAAAAAGGGGGGGGTTTTTAAAGGGGGGGAAAAATTTTTTTCCCCCTTTTTTTGGGGGGGGGGGGCCCCCAAAAAAAAAATTTTTTTTTAAAAAAGGGGAAAAGGTCCCGGGGAAAAGGGGGGGGGGCCCCCCCAAAACCCCAAAAGGGGGGGGGGGGGGGGGAAAGGGGGGGAAAGGGGGGGGGGGGTTTTTAAAAAAATTTGGGCCCCTTTTAAAAAAGGGGGGGGTTTTTTGGGGGCCCCCCCCAAAGGGTTTTCCCCCCTTTTTTTAAAAAAAAAGGGGGGGGGGGGTTTTTAAAAGGGGTTTTGGGGGGGCCCGGGGGGGGGGGGGGGTTTTTTGTTTTTTTTGGGGGGGGGGTTTTAAAAGGGGGGGGGCCCCCTTTTTTTAAAAGGGGGTTTGGGTTTTTAAAAAGGGGAAAAAGGGGGGGGGGGGAAAAGGGGGGTTTTTTCCCCCAAAAAAAGGGGGGGGGGGGTTTAAAAAGGGGGAAAAAAATTTTTTTCCCCCCGGGGGGGGCCCCCCGGGTTTTAAAAAGGGGGAAATTTTTTCCCCCCCCCGGGAAAAATTTTTTTAAAAGGGGGGTTTTTAAAAAAAAAAAGTTTTCCCCCAAAAGGGGGGTTTTCCCCCCCCGGGGGGGAAAGGGTTTTCCCAAAAGGGGGGGAAAATGGGTTTTTTCCCCCCGGGGGGCCCCAAAAATTTAAACCCCGGGGGGGGGGGGGGGGAAAAAGGGGGAAAGGGTTGGGTTTTTTGGGGGGGGGGGGGCCCCCCAAAACCCCGAAACCCCCTTTTTTGGGGGGGGGGGGGTTTTCCCCCCCCAAACCGGAAAAAAGGGTTTTTTTTTTAAAAGGGGGGGGGGGGGCCCCCGGGGGGGGGGAAGGGGGGGGTTTTTTTTTAAAGGGGGGTTTTTTGGGGGGCCCCCCTTCCCCGGGGAAAAATTTTTTAAAAAGGGGGGGGGAAAAATTTTTTTTAAAAAAAAATTTCCCGGGAAAAAAAAAGGGGTTTTTTCCCCCCCAAAAGGGGGTTTTGGGGGTTTTAAAAAAGAAGGGGGGGTTTCCCAAAACCCAAAAAAAGGGGGTCCTTTTTCCCCCCCCAAAAAAAGGGGGGGAAAAAAAAGGGCCCCCAAGGGGGGGTTTTTTTAAAAGGGGGGGCCCAAAAAAGGGGGGGGTTTTTTTAAAAAAAGGAAAAAATTTCCCCTTTTTTTTGGGGGGTTTTTTTGGGGGTTAAAAGGGGGGGGAAAAGGTTTTTAAAAACCCGGGGGGCCCGGGGGGTTTTGGGGGGGGAAAAAGGGGGGGGGTTTTTTTTTCCCCCCAAACCCTTTAAAAAATTGGGGGGTTAAAAAAAAAAAAATTTTGGGAAAGGTTTTGGGGGAAAAAAATTTCCAAAATTTTTTTTTTGGGGGGAAAAAAAATTTTTTGGGGAAAAAAAGGGGGGAAAAAAAAAAGGGGGGGAAAAAAAAGGGGGGGAAAGGGGGGGGTTCCAATTTTTTGGGAAAAAAGGGGAAAAGGAATTTTAAACCCCCTTTTTTAAAAAAAAAGAAAAAGGGGAAAAAGGGTTTTTTTGGTTTGGGGGGGGGGGGGGGGAAAAGGACATT
Source organism: Cherax quadricarinatus (assembly GCF_026875155.1). NCBI lineage: Eukaryota > Metazoa > Arthropoda > Malacostraca > Decapoda > Parastacidae > Cherax > Cherax quadricarinatus. The sequence goes on from NC_069404.1 coordinate 82,658,217, forward strand.
TTTAAAAAAAAAAAATTTTTTAAAAAGGGGAAAAAAGGAAAAAAAAAATTTTTGGGGGAAAAAATTTTTGGGAAAAAAATTAAAAAAATAAGGGAAAAAAAAACCCAAAAAAGGGGGGGTTTAAAAATTTTTCCCCCCAAAACCAAAAAGGGAAAAAAAAAACCCCCCCCTTTTTAAATTTGGGGGGGAAAAAAAATTTTCCCAAAAAAAAAATTTTGGGTTTTTTTTTTTAAGGGGGCCCAAAAAACAAAGGGGGGGAAAGGGGGAAAAAAAGGGGGGGAGGGGGAAAAAAGGAAAAAGGGGGGGGAGGAAAGGAAAGGGGGGGGGGGGGAAAAAAAAGGGGGGAAAAAAAGGGGGAAAAAAAAAAAGGGGGGAAAAAAAAAAAGGGAAAAGGGGGAGGGGAAAAAGGGAAAAAAAAGGGGAAAAAGGGGAAAAGGGGGATTTGGGGGGAAAGGGGGAAAAAAAAAAGGGGGAAAGGGAAAAAAAAAAAAGGAAAAGGGGGGGGGGGGGAAAAAAAAAGGGGGGGGGAAGGGGAAAAAGGGGGAAAAAAAAGGGGGGGGTTTTAAAAGGGGGAAAAAAAAGGGGTTTTTTTTTTGGGGGGGGGGGGAAAAAGGGGGGGGGGTTAAAGGGGGTGGGGGGGGGGGGGGGAAAAAAAAAAAAAAGGGGGGAAAAAAGGGGGGGGGGGGAAAAAAAAAAAAAAGGGGGGAAAAAAAAAGGGGGAAAGGGGAAAAGGGGAAAAAAAGGGGGGGTTTTGGGGAAAAAAAAGGGGGGGGGGAAAAAACCCTTTTTAAAAAAAATTTTTAAAAAAAAAACCCCCCCCGGGGGGGGGAAAAAAATTTTTTTGGGGAAAAAAGGGGGGGGTTTTTTTTTCCCTTTTTTTTAAAAAAAAAAAAGAGGAAAAGGGGGGTTAAATTTGGGGGGCCCCCTTTAAAATTTTTCCCGGGTTTTTTTAAAAAAAAATTTTTTTTTGGTGGTTTGGGAAAAGGGGGAAAAAAACCAAAAAAAAAAATTTTTTTTAAAAAAAACCTTTAAAAACAAAAAAAAAAAAAAAAAAAAAAAAAAAAAAAGGGGGAAAAAAAAAAGGGGAAAAAAGGGGGGGAAAAAAAAAAAAGGGGGGAAGGGGAAAAAAAGGGGGGAAAAAAGGGAAAAAAAAAAAGGGGGGGGTTTTAAAAAAAAAAAAGGGAAAAGGGGGGGGCTTTACCTTTTTTGGGGGGGGAAGGGAAAAAAGGGGGGGGGGGGAAAAAAAAAGGGGGGGGGGGCCGGGCCAAAAGGGGGGAAAAAGGGGGGGAAAAAAAAAAAAAGGGGTTTTTAAAAAGGGGGGGTTAAAAGGGGGGGGGGGGAAAAAAAAAAAATTTTTGGGGGGGGGGGAAAAAAAAGGGGGTTTTTTTAAAAAGGGGGGGTGAAAAAGGTTTTTTTTGGGGGGGGGGGAAAAAAAAAAAAATTTTTTTAAAAAGGGGGGGGGTTTTTTTTTTTTTTTTTTTTAAAATTTTTTTTTTTAAAAAATTTTTTTGGGGGGGGCCCCTTTTGGGGGGGAAGGTTTGGGGAAAATTTTGTTTTAAAAAAAGGGGGGTTTTAAATTTTTTTTTTTTGAAAAATTGGGGGGGAAAATTTTTAAAAAAATTTTTAAAAAAATTTTTTTTTTTTTTAATTTTAATTTTAAAATTCCCCTTTTTTTGGGAAAGGGGGTTGGGGTTTTAAAAAAAAAAAGGGGTTTTTTTTGGCGGGGGCCCCCTTTTGTTTTTTAAAATATTTCAAAATTTTTTTTTTTACCAAATTTTTTTTTTTAAATTTTAAAAAAAAAAAAATTTTTTTGGGGAAAAAATTAAAAGGGAAAAAAACCCCCCCCAAAGGGGGAAGGGAAAAAAAAAAAAACCCCCCCCCAAAAAAAACAAAAAACCCAAAAAAGTAGGCCCCCCTTTTTTTAAAAAAAGGGGGGAAATTTAAAGGAAAAAACCCCCCCCAAAAAATTTTGGGGGGCCCAAAAAAAAAGGGGGGGGGTTTTAAAAATTTTTTTTTTTAAAATTTTTTTTTAAAAAAGAAAAAAATCCTTTTAAGGGTTTTTTTCCCCCAAAAAAGGGGATTTCCCCGATTTAAAAAACAAAAATTCACCCTTTTTAAAACCCAAAGTTTGGGGGGAAAAAAAATTAATTTTAAAGAAAAACCCCAAATTTTTCTCTTCAAAATTTTTTTCCCCCTGTTAAAAAACCCTTTGGGCCCCCCTTGTGAAAAAAGTGTTATTTTGGGAATTTTTTCAAAAAGGGGAAAAAGGGGGCCCCAATCCCCAAAAAGGGTAAAGGGATCCCATTGGGGGATAAAAAGAAAATTAAAAAAAGAAAAGCAAAAGGGCAATTGGTCGCCTTCCCCCGGGCCCCCTTTTGCCCAAAAAGGGGGGGGGAAGGGCCCCCTTTCCCCGGGCAAATGGTCTGCTTCCAAAGCCCAAAATGGGTTTCAAACAGGGCAAAGGGGCCCTTTTAAACCGGGCCGGGCCTGCCTAAACCCAGGGAGCAGGGGCCAAAAACCCCGGGGTTCCTTAAAAACCCGGGACAAAGGTCTCCCTTTAAACCCGGGGGCAATGGGTTTCAACCCCCGGAGAATGCCCTTTAAAAACCCCGGGCCCAACTCCTGTTCCCCCGGGCAAAGGGCCCCCAAAAGAGGGAAGGGGGTTTTCCTTAAAAAAGGGAAATGGTTTCTTCAAAAACCGGGAGAAAATTTCAAACCCGGGGAAAAAAGGGGGAAGTGGTTTTTAAAAAGGAGAAGTGGGTCCAAAAGGGGGCAGGGGGGAAAAAAGGGAAAAAGGGGAAAACCCGGGCCCAAAAAAGGGTGAAAAGGGAGAAGGGGAAAAAAGGAGAAGGGGGGTTTTTCCCAGGGGGGGGGCCCCCCCCCAAAAAGGGGCAAAGGGCCTCCTTCAAAAAAGGGGGGAAGGGGGTCCTTTTAAACCCCCAGAGGGTTTTACAACCCCGGGGAAAAAGGGGGGTTCAAAAGGGGGGGCCCCGTTAAAAAAAATTCCCCTTTTAAAAAAAAAAAACCCCCAAAAGGGGGGAAGAGGCTCCTTTTCCCCCCGGGAGAAAAGGGCCCCCCCCAAAAAGGGGAGAAAATGGCTTCCTTAAAAGGGGCAAAATTTTTTCCCCCCAACCCCCAAATTTTTTTTTAAAAAGGGAAATGGCCCTTTTTAAACCCCTTGATGGGGAAAAGGGACAAGGGCCCCCCCTCTCACA
>NC_069404.1:82661931-82690564 GCF_026875155.1 Cherax quadricarinatus
AGGCCTGACGTAAATGATATACAGAGCCCTTGAACGATTCCTTACTGAGGTATCGGAATGCTATCCGTAGGTTTGCCAGACGCCCGTATGCTGCAGCAGTTATCTGATTTATGTGCGCCTCAGGAGATATGTTCGGTGTTATACTTACCCCCAGATCTTTTTCCTTGAGTGAGGTTTGCAGTCTTTGGCCATCTAGACTATATTGTGTCTGCAGTTTTCTTTGCCTTTCCCCAATCTTCATGACTTTGCATTGGCAGGTTTAAACTCAAGGAGCCAGTTGCTGGACCAGGCTTGTAGCCTGTCCAGGTCTCTTTGTAGTCCTGCCTGATCCTCGTCCGATTTGATTCTTCTCATTAACTTCACATCATCTGCAAACAAGGACACTTCTGAGTCTATCCCTTCCGTTATGTCATTCACATATACCAAAAACAGCACAGGTCCTAGGACTGACCCCTGTGGAACCCCGCTTGTCACAGGCGCCCACTCTGACACCTCGTCACGTACCATGAGTCGTTGTTGCCTCCCTGTCAGGTATTCTCTGATCCATTGCAGTGCCTTTCCTGTTATGTGTGCCTGATCCTCTAGCTGTTGCAGTAACCTCTTGAGAGGAACTGTGTCGAAGGCCTTCTTGTAGTCCAAAAAAAAATGCAGTCGATCCACCCCTCTCTCTCTCTCTTGTTTTACTTCTGTCACCTTGTCATAAAATTCCAGTACTTTCTTGACACAGGATTTCCCTTCCCTGAAACCGTGGTGGTTGTCAATTATACACTTGTTTCTTTCCAGGTGCTCCACTACTCTTCTCCTGATGATCTTCTCCATGACTTTGCATACTATACACATTAGTGATACAGGTCTGTAGTTTAGTGCCTCATGTCTGTCTCCTTTTTTAAAAATTGGGATTACATTTGCCATCTTCCATACCTCAGGGAGTTGCCCAGTTTCAAATGGTGTGTTTGAAGATCTTTGTTAACGGCACACACCAGCATCTCTGCTCCCACTCTAAGGACCCACGGAGAGATGTCTAGTCCCACCACCTTTGAGGTGTCAAGTTCACATAGCAGCTTCTTCACCTTCTCCTTGGTTATGTGTACCTCATCCAGCACTTATTGGTGTACCCCCCTGTTCTGATTTCCTTGAGTCCTACTGGTTTCCACTGCAAATACTTCTTTAAATCTCGTGTTGAGCTCATCACATACCTCTCAGTAGTTTCTTGTGAGCTCCCATCACCCTTCCTCAGTCTGATTACTTGGTCCTTGACTGTTTGTTTTCCTCCTGATGTGGCTATACAACAGCTTCGGGTCAGACTTGGCTTTCGATGCTATGTCATTTTCATATTGTCGCTGAGCCTCCCTTCTTATCAGTGCATATTCGTTTCTGGCTCTTCGGCTAATCTCTTTATTTTCCTGAGTTCTCTTTCTTCTGTATTTTTTCCATTCTCTAGTACACCTAGTTTTTGCCTCCCTACACCTTTGGGTGAACCAAGGACTCGTTCTGTTCTTCGCATTATTTCTGTTTCTCCTCTGCCTCCTTACATTTTGTTGCCACATAGTCCATCATTTCTTGTACTGATTTTCCTGTCAGTTCCCTCTCCCGCTGAATGTTTTGCAGGAAGTTCCTCATGCCTGTGTAGTTCCCCCTTTTGAAGTTTGGTTTTTCCCATCCTATTCCTGCTACTCTCTCCACTTGAAGCTCAACTATGTAGTCAAAGCACAGAACCACATGACCACAAGCTCCTAGGGGCCTTTCATACATGATATCCTCGATGTGTGTGTGTGTGTGTGTGTGTGTGTGTTGTGTGTGTGTGTGTGTGTGTGTGTGTGTGTGTGTGTGTGTGTGTGTGTGTGTGTGTGTGTCTGTGTAATGTAAGTTGACAAGTTACTTTTTACTGATGATACTGTGCGAAGATTAGTGGATGAGTTTGGGAGGGTGTGTAAAGATAGAAAGCTGAAAGTGAACATAGATAAGAGTAAGGTGATGAGGGTATCAAATGATTTAGATAAAGGAAAATTGGATATCATATTGAGAGGAGTATGGAAGAAGTGAATGTTTTCAGATATTTGGGAGTTGATGTGTCAGCAGATGGATTTATGAAGGATGAGGTTAACCATAGAATTGATGAAGGAAAAAAATGAGTCGTGCATTGAGGTATATGTGGAGACAAAAAACGTTATTAATGGAGGTAAAGAACGAAATGTATGAAAGTATAGTGGTACCAACACTCCTTTCCTGGGTGTGAAGTTTGAATTGTAAATCTGCAGCGAGGAGGGTCGGTTGGAGGCAGTGGAATGTCCTGTCTAAGGGCAAATGTATGTGATAAATTTCGAAGTGTGGAAATTTAGGAGAAGTGTGGAATTAATATAAGTTTAGTCAGGAGGGCTGAAAAGGGGTTGTGTTGAGTTGTTTGGTCATTTATATAGAATAATCCAAAGTAGATAATGATATGGAGACTAAAATTCTCAGGAAGAACGGGTAGGGGTCATTCTCGAAAAGGGTGGAGGGAGGGGGTAAAGGAGGAGATTTTTGTGGACGAGGGGATTGGACATCCAGCAAGCGTGCATGACATATTAAATAAGTGAATGGAGACGAATGGTTTTTGGGAACCATGAACATCTGTTGAAGTGTGACAGGGTAATATTAGTGAAGGGATTCAGGTAACCGTTCTTTTGTTATAAGGTACGACTTGAGTTCTGGAAATACTAACATATAGAAATAAGAAAGGAGGAACACTGGCAGGAGGACCTGCTTGGCCATACTAGGCATGTCCATTACAGATTTGATCCCACAAACAAACATTTGCCCAACCCAATTTCAATGCCACCCAAGAAATAAGCTCTATTGAAAGTCCCACTCAAATCCAACCCCTCCCCCTCATGTTACATATCCAACCTAAGAATATGAAACTAGCCACAAAGTCCCTACCTCAAATAACCCAACTAGGTAGAATGTTCCACTCATCAACTACCCTAGTTTCCAATCCAATACTTTCCTATGTCCTTTCTAATCATCAACTTATCTATTTTAAATCCCATTACTGCGGGTATCACCTCTGGAGAGATACCACAAGACGCTTGTTAATAGCCCCGTTTATTAATACCTATCTTCCACTTATACACTTCGATTCAGGTCTCCCCTCATTCTTCGTCCTTAACAAGTGAATTGTAATACAATGGGAAGTACAATGCCTAGCAGCTTTGAAAGAAAGACCTTTGTAATGCAGATTGGAGGATTGTAAATAGAACGGTATATATATAAATTGGGGCTCTGATATGCTTCTAAACTGTTGTATGATCCTGGCGCCTGCTAGCAAAAACATTGTGATTATAGAACGATAGAGTGAAAAGTCGCTTGAATGATGGATGGAAAGCATTGTTCGTTTTTGGGGAATTTCTCTTTCTTTGTGGTCTCCCTGCCGTCGTGGAGACGCAAGAACATTTGAAGTAAAAAATATATAATATTTGAACCTAACGAAAAAACTTATATTTCATTGTGGTTTTGATTTATTATTAAATTAATGTAAACTTATTAAAAAAAAATCTAGTTGGATTTGGCTAAATCTCAATCGCGTGTCTTATAATAGGTTAGGTAGTTCCTGAGGTTTCGATCGGCTCAAAATTATTCATTTTTTACATTAGCATAAAAAAAAAAAATAAAACTTATAAACGTATAAGAGAATTTTAGAAAGGAACTTAATTTTAATGTTAATTAACCAGTTTTACCCATTCGGCACTACATTATATGAAAGAGTAAGGTGATAGAAGTAACAAAAAGATTAGGTGACAAAATATGGATATCACTTGGAGGGCGACCACGTTTCGAGGAGTGAATGTATTCAGATATTTTAGAAGTGACGTGTCACCAGATGGTCCTATGAGATGAAGCGTGGAATCATAGAATTGATGAGGAAAAGAGTGAAGCGGTCTCACATAGAGCTGTGAGACAAAGAACTTGGGTCCCATGCAAGCAAAGAGCGGAATGTATGAGAGTATAGTTATTACCAACATTTCTATATATGAGTGTTGCAACAAGGAGAAGGCTGGGAGCAGTATAGATGTCATGTCGAGAAGTAGTGACTAAAAATGCAGAGACATTCTGCGTAGGTTAGAAATTTAGGAGAAGGTGTCGTGATTCACCAAAATTAATATCCAGAGGGCTAGGAGGATTGTTAGTAGGTTGTATTGTCATGTAGAAGAGGATGAACGAACTAGAATGACATCGAGAGAGTAAAAATCTGTAGCGGAGGGAAGGCGGGTAGTGTACTTTAAATAGAAAAGTTGGAGGAGGGTATTAAGGAGGTCCTTGCGTGGCCGAGGGAGGGGCTTAAACTACCCAGCGGCATTCTGTGCGAGCGTAGTTGGATAGAGATTGCATGGATACAATGGGTTTTTTAAATACTTGACGTGCTGAGTTGGAATGTAGCCACGACCACACTAGCCAAAGTCAACTACATAGGCCCACCTAGTTGAAGTCACTAGCTGAGAGTCACCTAGCCTGAGGATCATCTAGGGCAAGGAGTCATCTAACTGAACCACCTAACTAACGTCAACCTAGCCCAGGTTCCATAACAGAGGACACCATAACTGAGGTCACCCTAGCCGAAAGTCCACCTAGCATAGTGTCACTAACTGAGGTCATTGACAGCTGAAGTCTCTTAACAGAGTCACCAAGCACAGGTTACCCTACTGATGGTCACTAGCAAGGGCACCTACTGAGGTCACCATAGCACGAGGTCACCTAGCTTATCTGTCCAACGCTATCTGACGTCATCCAAGCACAGTATCTACCTAACAGATGTCACCTAACTGAGGTCACCGTTAACCGAAAGTCCCTAGCATAGGTTTACCTAGCTGAGGTCAAGAAATCTGAGGTCACCTAACAGGAGGTTACCTAGTCACAGTACAACCTAGTACGCGGTCACCTATCTCGAGTATAGTGCGCTGACAGCTTGCAGCTGAGTGCCACATGTCTTAATATTATTCACCGCAAATTCACGCAATCGCTGAATGCAGACAGTTCATATGTAATTAGTAAATTATTCTCCAAGAGTACTATAAGTCCTAACATTCTATATTTGGATAATTGGTTTGCGAACACCATAATTCAGTCTTGAAACACTCGGCTCAAATGTTTAGGTTGTCAGATGCAGGTTTGTCTCGATGTTATTCGTTACACATCGTCATCTTTATGTTAGTCACTTTCTCATGCAATCTTGTGGTTCATAAATTTATGATGCATGTAATTAGCAGCTAAAATTTAAGTATGAACTTTATAATGAGCGTGCCTTTACAGGAGCCTCTTTACTTGGAGCCTCCTTTACGACTCACATGGAAAGTCAGGAACAAATACCCATAGCTGACTACACGACTTATGTCAACTTTCACCTAAAATCTTGGCCACACACAACACCATTGTTAACGAAGAGCTGCTAAAAAAGCAACCTGGATGACTGCCCAAAGATTACACATAACACTGACAAAACCTTCTAATTAATCTTGTAACAAGCAGAGTGTTTGTACACCAATAATATTAAAACACAGTGAGCTCCTTATGCTAAGCATAATGAGGACAATTCCTGAGGCAGACACCATTGACACAACCTGAATTTCAACACCCATAACCAACAGCAATAACAAACAAGCATCAAGAAAATTGTTGGGATTCCTCACTATATACTACTTACATACCAAAAATCAGTCCTACTTCACAAGATACTATTCACTCATCTATCCTGCCTCAAACATAGGCCATTTGGTCCTGGAGATCTCAGCAATTACCCAACTAAAGCCATAATAACCCAACAAAAAAGACCTGCAGTAACAAATTTCTATCACGCAATCCCAATCTACATCCCAGTCATTGTGTGTCCCCCACACCACCTGAACCCCCCCCCAACACAACAACCGCCCCCCCCTCACTCTTCACAGACCTATATGTAACTCACTGAACAAACATGCCACATTTTACTACTCCTGCAATGTACAATTTAACAGAAAATTAAATTCCAATATTTACCCTGAACTGAAAACACTTTCTTGATAAACATCCAATAATGGTATATAATTACCGACAATTAGTTAGTAAACACATATGCTAACAGTTGACAACTTTATTTCCGAAACACGTTTCGGCCTACACAGTAAGCTCTTCTCGAATACAAAAATTAGGCAGGATACCAGTTCCTTGCCTATGTTTCTGCTATTCGCCAGAAAAGAGCCTACTGTGTAGGCGTAAACGTTCTTCGGAATAAAGTTGTCTAACTGTTGCATATGTGTCTTACCTAACTTTCGTGATAGTTGTGAACAGAGACCCAAAGGCACAACACCAGACAAAGTCAACTCTCCTGACATTCCTCGTGTCCTCAAATCTATACAAAACTTCATGTACGAAAAAGGACCTAAAGATCTGGAACTCCTGGCAGAAAAATCTAGAACTGCCGACCTAAACCACCATTTTCAAAGATGCGCCGTTAAATCACATCACCCTCCTAACATCACCCCCATACCGGTACCACACCCACCTCCAGCACCGGAACCTAACACAACCAACCGGTACGAACCCAGTGGGTGTTGAGGTACCGTGTGTGTGTATTAGAGTACAAGGTGTGTGATGTTAGGATAAGTGGTGGGTGTGTTTACTATCCGTGTGCGTGTTAGGTACGTTGGAGCGTGTTAGTACTATGATGTGTGTTACCTAAGAAAACACACACCATCGTACTGAACACACCCATCCGGTACCTAACGCACACCACCGGTACGTAACACACAATCGAACCGTACACTAAACACACAACCACCTAGTAAACCTAACATCCCCCAACCACACCGGTACCTAACACACACCACCGTACGTAAAACACGACCACCCCGTACCTCGACACCACCACCGTGTACCAAACACACCAATCACGCCCACCAGTAACGAAACACCCAACACACCAGTACGCTAACACACCCCACCGTACCTAACTACACACCACCGCGTAACGTAATAACACACCACGCCGTACCTACCTAACACACACCAACCGGTCCTAACACACACCACCAGTACCTAACACACCCCACCTGGTATCGATAAACACACACCACCACATCCTAACACAAAACGTACACCCCATGTCCGGTACCTTCACACACACCACCCGTATAGCTACGTAACACACCCCACCGGAACATAACAAACATTATCACCAACCCGGTACATAAACACATCACACCGGTAGGCAGACACACTCACACCGTACCTTACAACACCCCGCCCGGTACCTAACACAACCCCACCAGTACCCATAACACATTGGGTGTTTTAGATACCGTTCTGGGGTGTATTAGGTACCGAGGTGTGTTAAGGTACCGAGCGGTGGAGGTGAGTTTAGCTACCGGTGGTGTGTGTTTATGTATCGGTGGTAGTCTGTGTAAGGCTCACCGCGATGGTTGGTGTTACTAACACACACAATTCTAACTTAACAATCAAACCTCTAGGCTCCCATCCGTACCTACCACCACACCAACCGTACGTAACACCCAACACCCCGAGCTACCCAACACACACCACCGGAGTTAGCCTAACACACCCAAACCGGTTACCCGACTAACACAACCTCCTCCGGTACGTAACACCACACCACTGGAACGTACCACCTACCACCATTACTAGGAGCACACAGTGAACCGGTCACATAACACTCACACCAGTACCTAACACTATCCCACGTGTACCTAACACACACCACCCGTACGTAAAAACACACTACCGGTACCTAACACATGTTCAACACTACCTAACACACACACCACCAGTACGTAACACACACGCCACCTAGTACCTAACACACACCCCACCGTAACGTAAAACACACCAACCTGGTACCCTTAACACACACCACCGGGTACCTAACCGATATACCCCACCTAGTACGTAACACACACACACCACCAGCCCTAACTACAACCCCACTGGTACCCTAACACACACGACCGGTACACTAACACACACCACCAGTACCTAACATCACCGCCACCGCGTACCTAACCCTACTAAGCCACACACCGCAGCCTGTAACGTACAACCACTCCCACCGTACCTAACACACACCACTCGACGGAGGCACTCCACCGGTAGCATAACTACCCCCCCTGAGGTACCTATCCACAACCCCACCGGTCACGTAACACAGCATCACCTGTAAGTCACACACACCACCGTACGTAATCACAAGCACCGGTAGATACCGACCCAACCATCATTAACCTATACCCACTTCGTGTAGACTCCACCGTACCTAACACACACCACCGTTATCCTAACACACACCACCGGTACCTAACACACCCCACCGAGTAACGTAACAGCACACCACCAGCACTAACACCCCCCACCGGTAACGCTAACACACACACCCGTACGTAACACACCCCACCGCGGTACATAACACACACCTACACGTACAATAACAACACACCCTCAGGATACGTAACACTACCTCCCACCGTTACCACTAACACCATCCCCCCTGTCTACCTAACACCCCCACACGTACGAAAAACCAGTGCGGTGAGCTTGTTAGGTACAGGTGGGGTGTGGTTAGTGTACGTGGGGTTGTTTAGGTCACGACGCGTGGGTGTGTTATCTACCGAGTGGTGTATGTTAGGTATCGTTGGGAAGTGTGTTAGGTACCGACTGGTGTGTGTTACTATAGAACACACCACAATCGGTACTTAACCAAACACTCCCTCCTAGGTACCTAACGGCACACCACCCTTACGTGTAACACACACCACGGTATCTAAACACACACCACCGTAACTAACTCACCCAACCGTACCTGAACACACAAACCCGAGGTACGAAACACACCACCGGTACGTAACACACACCATTCCGGTAACTTAAAACCACACAATCGACCAGTACATAACACACACCACACAGTGACCTAACATACCACCACCGGAAACCAATAACACACCACCACCGTTACGTAAAACACTACCACCGGATACTCTAACACACACTCACCCGTTAACCTAACACACCCCACCATACGAAACACATACCCACAGACCACCGTACCTTAACACAACCCACCGGTACCTAACTACTCACCTCGTACGTAAAACACACCACCTGGTAACCTAACCCACACCACCGGTACCTAACACACACCAACGGTAACCTAACACACCCCCCGGTACGTAACACACACACCACCGAGCACACCTAACACACCCCATCCGGTACCTAACTACACACCACCCGTACGTTAATCACACCCCCACCGGAACGATAACACACACCACCGCACCGGTACCTAGAACACACACCACCCTGGTAAGCAAACACAACTCCAACTAAAGTGCTACCTCCGGTGACCGTGACATAAACACCCCCCCTTAGCCTAACACACCCACCAGTCCGAAACACAGTGTGGTGGTTAGGTACACCCGTTGGGGTGTGTTTAGGTACCGTTGTGGGCTGTGTTATGTACACTGTGGGGTGTGTTCGCCTACCGTTGGTGTGCGCGAGTGTTAAGTAACGTGGAGTGTATTACTAACACACAACAATCGGTACTTTAACACACCTCCTCCGGTACCTACGTCACACCACCGGTTTTGTACGTAACACACACCAACACCGTACGTAATCACACATCCACCGGTAACTGTAACATCATCACCGACCGCAGAACATAAACACACACCCGACCAGGTACAACATATCCCATCCGGACCCCTAACACACACAACCGTTACGTTAAACACACCACGCCACCTAACACACACCACCGTCACCATAACACACCGACCAACCAGTATAGCGTAACACACAAACCCACCATACCTAACACACCCCACCGGTTACGCTAAAATCACACCACCGTACCTAACACACACCATCACCGGTACTAACCACACCCACCGTGTGGTACGTAACACACACACCACCAACTACAACTAACACACCGCCACTAGGTACCCTAACACACCGACCGTACATTAACAACACACCACCACGTACACTTAACATACCCTCACCGGATACACATCAAACACACACCCACCGTATCGTAACAACAACATCCACCCGTACCTAACACACACCACCGGGTACGTAACACTTCCTCCGCGGTCCTTAACACCCCCCCCCGGTACCTAACAGCATCTACCCACAGGTACGAAACACACATCCACCGTTAAGTAACTACCCAGACTCACTGGTATGTAATACCAACATCACCGGTATATGTAACACACACCATCAGTACCTAACACACTTCCTATCCGATACCTAACATCACACCACCGGTACTAACAACACACCACCGGTACCTAACACACCCCCCTAAAGTAATCACATTTTCACCACTGGTTTCCGTACCACACACTCACCAGTTACCTAGACCACATCACCGTATGTAACACTCACCAACCATACTTAACACACCCACTCCTGTAACTAACACACACCACCGTGGATACGTAACACTCCCACCGTACCTAACCACACACCCACTCGGTACGGGGGGGGGGGGGGGAGGGGAGGTGTGGGGGGGGGGTGGGGGGGGGGTCGTAACACACACCACCGTACTAACCACACGCCCCGGTATACGTACACACACCACCGTACCTAACACACACCCTACCGTATTTAACACACACCACGGTACCTAACGAGACACCACCGAGGTACCTAACACACACCACCGATACGTAACACACACCACCGTACCTAACACACACCACCGTTACTAAGCACACCCCAACCGATAACCTAACACACACAAAAAACCGAGTACGTACCACTACAAACCTACCGGTACATAACACACACACCGAGTACGTTTTAACACACACCACCGTGGAACCTTAACACACACCACCGTGTACTAACACACACCACCGGAACCTAACCACACACCACATCCCGGTATCGAAACACACACCACCGGTACCCTAACACACCCACCGTACTAACACACAACCACCGGTACCTTAACACACAGCACCGGTACTAACACACACCACCGATGCGTAACACCCACCACCGGTACCCAACACACACCACCGTACTAACACACACCACCGTTACGTAACACACACCGACCGTGTACGTAACACACACCACCAGTGTACCTAACACACACCACCTTTACCTAACACACACCACCGATACGTAACACACACACCTCGGTACCTAACACTCAACCAGGGGTTACCTAACACCACACCACCGGTACGTTAACACCCACCACGCGGTACGTAACACACACACCGCGGGGTTTTGGGGAGGGGGGGTATGTTTTTAATGAAGACAGCCTGTAACTGTCTGCACAGACAGCCCAATGCTTTCTGAGCCACTTCAATCATAATTCGCGCCACTTGTCAGGTCTGCCATCCTATAGGCATTGCAACTTCAGTATCCCAGACTTCATCCTCACCCTCACTCTCACAAACCAGCGGCCTGGCATCAAGACAACAAGGCCTCCCAGCTCACTCTCGTGGGCAGGGCCCTGCCGGGCCAAGGCACAAACTACACAAGCCAGTGTAACTCACCAACCCACTTAACAAAAAAGTAGAAGCCTCCGAAGAAGAATAGTCATTACACCGCTCTACAGTCTAACCAAACACGGCGTCATTTATATGGTACAGGTTCCTAGCAGTGGTTCGCAGCGTTATGTTTTTACCCTGGCGAAGAAGGACGAGTAGAAGGATGAAATATAGAATGTGGCTTTTTGGTAGCTGTAGAGACGGGTATATAAAAATGATAATCACTTAGGTCGACGGCATTAGTTTATTGATAAGGCTAATGGTGGTTACACCATGCTTGTGTGTTTGTGCCCACTGGCCCGGCAGGGCCATGCCCACAGACGAGAGCTGGGAGTAATTGTGACTTGATTGCCAGCCGCGGGGTAAGTGAGGTGAAGGAAGTACTGGGCATACTGATGAGGCAAGGCCCTATAAAGGCGATCACCTGATGCGCTTAAATATGATTCAAATCTGGCAGACACATGGGCAGATCGTGTGCAGACAGTACTGGCCTGTACTACATACTCTCGGCCACCTACCGCGCTTCTGTCCCGACGCGACAATACTGGTAGTAAAAGAAACTCGGTCGCTCTCCTCTCCGTTGGAACAGGATCACTAGAACACAAAAATAAAAACATATCGAAAACATAAGGACATGGGGAAAAAAAACTTCTACAGGGAGAGAAAAAACATTTGGTGGTGTGCTAAAACACGTGTCCATAGAGCAGTGGCGTCGTAGTGCATCACTGCACGCCCTTCCTGCTCTGACAGATAACTGCAACACGGAGACACCGAGCTTCGCTGAGCTGTGACCGTACCAGTTATCGGTCTCGCTCTGAACGGATGAAGCAGACCATCGTATGAGTCGCTGCAAGGGTTATCACTCAACGGGGCAACGACATGCTGGTGCCCTCGATAAGGTGAGCGTCGAAACCAAAACCGGCAACTGTGCAGGACTTCAGGCAAGAGCGACATCAGGAGGTACTCTTCTCTGACTATGTACTGTCGTCTGTGGGCTAGACCACTGCCGGCGAGCGGTGAGTCGAAGTTGTGGAGCGCAGTCGTGGCTAAGACGCTTTGGCGAATAACATGCTGGGATGTCGTAACAAATCAACACACAGACATCAGATGAGCGAGTCTAGTCATTCAAAGTGACATTCATCTTTGTGCAGGCTGGCTCACTGAAGCGTGTGTGACACGAGGCTGACACAAGCGCCTGCCGACAGGGCTGGCGCAGGCTGACGAGTATCAACTCTCGACAGAGTGAGTTATATCAGAGGTTGAGTCTAACGTCCCCCACACTTGTTTCTCACATATAACTGCACTCCTGACGTCTTGAGGGAAGTGAAACAAATCTCGATGGAATCGTAGCAGGTACGATTCTGCAGAATCTTCAAAACACGACGACGAGCATAAAAGCTGTTCTGTACAAGAGGAGGCTCGTATCTCAGGGTGAGAAAATCAGCTTCAAACACTGTCCAAGCGGGTGACTAAGTGGTACAACTCAATGGTCTGACACAGACCTCACTGACACACGAAAAACTTACAACATACCGCTGTACATACTGGACCACAGGCAAAACTAGCAAGATAATCGTATCGGCGCATAAAACTAGACTAAACATACTCAAAAAAAAAAAAAAATTTTGAGGGGGGGGTTGGAACACTGATAGAGAGGATATTAATTAACACACGACATGTATCTTCTCGTCAATCTTCCTCCGACAATAATATGAAAATATTTACTGATACACTCATGGTACATCATGTAGAAGTCAGGCGTGATAGTCGCGAGGTGACGTCATCCAGCACGAGCGTGACGTCAGCAACATCTCGAGGTGACGTCCCAGACATCTCCGAGGCGCTGACAGTCAGGCGACAACACAGGTGATGTGACGTCAGCAGACATCGAGAGGTGACGTCCCTCTAGACATCGTTGAGGAGTGACGTCAATCCACATCGTGATGTGACGTGCAGGCACGACATCGTGACGCTCGATGAAGTCGCGGCAGCATCCTAGTGAGGTGGTCCGTCGAAGAGTGATGCGGTCAGCAGACTCACAGCATGATGCCTGGTATACTCTTTGTAACCTCACTTGGCTTTGTAGTCTAGCCGCCTGCCTACACAATAGCGGCCACACCCAGCGTGACGTCGTGAATCACGTAGCTACGAGTGGCCTTCGGGCACTCTAGGATACACAAGTCACTTGGCAATGAATTCATACAAAAACAGCAGCAACAAACACAGCAGAGAGTGGCAAAGTGGTGTGTGGTGTATGGGTAACACACCCCACCGGTAACCATAACACAAACATACACTATTTCTTATCTGTGACTTCCCCTAATTCAACACATATTTAACTCTAATCTGAACTGTTACATAGATTAACATACAGAGGCAGCATATATGATAGTTGACAAAGTATTAACATACATAACAACATATATGAATATTACATAATTAACATATCAATAGCAGCATATGATGTATGTAATAAGATTTAACATACATACACAACATAAATGTATGTTAACATAGATAAACATACATAACAACATATATGTAGTTTAGCATAGATTAACTTAACATATGCAGCATATATGTTATTTTACATAATTATCATACAAACAACATATATGTAGTTTACATAGATTAACGATACATAAACAACGATATATGTAGGTCTACATAGATTAACATACAAACAACAAATATGTAGTTACATAGATTAACATACATAACAGCATATATGTCTGGATTCTAACTCTGCTACATAATTGTTTAAGGTTAGCTCATAAAGATTGTGAAGACACTCCAATCACAGCCGGCTTCAACCAAACAGTTCAATGCACATAGCAGCTTCAACCAAACAGATATCATCACAACAGCTTCAACACAAACTGTATCATCATAGCAGCTTCAGACACAAACCTGTAGCGAGCATAGCAGCTTCAACACAAACTGTAACTCATCATAAGCAGCTTCAACCCAAACTAGTATCATATAGCATCGTTCAACACACAACCCTTATCAATCACAGCAGCTTTCAAACACAAACTGTAACATCCATTAGGCAAGCTTCAACAAAACTGTATCATCAAAGCACTTCACACAAACAGGTATCATCCATAAAGCAATCATCACCACAAACTGTATCATCACACCAGCTTCAACACAAACAGTATCATCAACAACAGCCTCAACACAAACTGTAATCATCACAGCAGCATCAACCCAGAAGCTGTATCATCTCGAGCAGCTTCTCAACACAAACTGAGTAATACATCATAGCAGCGTTTCAACACAAACTGTATCCTCACAGCTAGCTTCACACAACCTGGTATCATCATAGCAGCTTCAACCACGAAACGTATCATCATAGCAGCTTCAACAACAAACAGTACATCATGAGCAGCTTACAACACAAACGGCTATCATCACAGCAAATCTCAACACAAACTGTATCATCACAGCATCATCAACATAAACGTATCATCAAGCAGGCCCAACAACACAAACTGTATCATCACAACAGCTTCAACACAAACTGTATCATCTAACAGCCGCTTTCCAACACAAACAGTATTCATCACACCCATCATCAACACAACTGTATCACTCACAGCAGAATCACACACCCACTCAGTAAATCATCACAGCAGCTTCATCACAAACTGTATCATCATAGCAGCTTCCACACAAACTGTAATCATCACAACAGCAACAACGCAAACTGTAACATCACAGCAGCATCAACACAAACTGTATCATCACAGCAGCTTCACACAACTATATCAATCATAGCACTTCAACACAAACTGCTATCAAACATGAGCACTTCACTAACACAAAACGTATCATCATGCAGCTTCACACAAACTGTATCATCACAGTAACATCAACACAAACTGTATCATCACAACACCACATCATTCCCATTAATTTAATAATCTATTTGTTATTTTTTATATAATCGCTTCGGCCTCTCCCAGCCCGATCTTTTCCAAGTATGGTGGGGACCCGACCTTGGCTCCCCTACTGAGGATAACTCGAGACCTAATATCCTCCCATGGGAGGAGTACAGGTATCCGAACACCCTCAATCTTTGGAAACCAACGTCCCCCAGGCCTAACCACGGTCCCCTGCCCCTCACGGGCTCGTAGGAGAAGGGAATGTCCTCTGGACTGCCATACTTTTTTTAATATGTTTTGAACTACCTCACTTTTAGAAATCTAGATTAATTACTACAGGCAGCCTCACTTTAATGACCAGTATGAGACCTTTAACCTGTGTCAATATAAGTAAGAAATAGTATTCAGTCAGCCAGAAATCCTCGGCCCTAATCTCTATGCCAACTAGTCAGCCTTCTTTATAATGAATATTTTTATTTTTATAATTATATTATAATATGTAAAATAAACATAATGTGATCTATACAGAGAATAAACATCTGAATTTGATTTAGGACAACTGTAGTCTCTTACTTTAAGACAGTAGTGAAGACTTGTTAAGACAGTAGTGAGACTTGTTTGCCAGGTATGAGAACTTGTTAAGACGGTAGTGAGACTTGTTTATACAGTAGTGAGACTTGTTAAGACAGTATTGAGTACTTGTATAAGAGACAGTAGTGAGACTTGTTAGACGGTGTAGTGAGACTTGTTAAGACAAGTAGTGGAGAACTTGTTAAGAACAGTAGTGAGACTTGTTCAGACAGTATTTGAACTTGTTAAGACGGTAGTGAACTGTGTTAAGACAGAGTGAGACTTATGTCTAAAGACATTAGTGGAGACTTTTGTATAGACGTAGTGAGACTTTTAAGACAGTAAGTCGAGACTTGTAAAAGACAGTAAGAGACTTTAACTGCGAGTGGTTCCATCCTACTCATGTCTTAAGTGAGTACCAAAGGGTGTGATGATCGATATACAGGTAGTGAATAGATTAGAAATAGTTTAGATAGATAGAGAGAGAAGAGAGAGAGAGGAGATATAGAGAAGCAGAGAGAGAGCGATAGAGAGTAAAGAGAGCAAGAGAGAGAGAGAAACAGACAGACGAGAAGAGAGAGAGACAGATAGAGACATGAGGACAGAGACAGACAGACAGACTGACCCAGCAGTACAGACGATAGACAGACAGCAAACAGACAGACAGACAAGACAGACAGACAAGACAGACCAGACATACAGACAGAAGAAAGAGAGAGAGAGAGAGAGCGAGAAGAGAGAAGAGAAGGAGAGAGAGAGGCGATAGAGCGACGAGAGGATAGAGAGAGAGAAGTGTTGGTCAATGGCTGTTAACTGGATGACAGTAAAAGCACATAGTAAGAATAACTTTATACTTGAAAGCAACTGGATGTCCCGACTGATGCTACAACAGCTTCGCACAATAGGGTACGACAAAGTTCACCAATACAGTAAGGAGAGTCTATTGATGGCGGTGGTTGACCGAGCAGCTGCTGTTGAAAGTATTCTACAACGTCTTTCAATCGCACTGACAGAGTTTGACAGTGACTAAAGAATGGGAGAGAACAGTACGAGAAAATCAAGCCACAGAAGAGTACCTTCCTTTTCCTTGTATCAAATGCCCTTCACTATCATCAAGGCTCCACTTCCTTTGAACGAACTACCAAGTGACACCTGCCTGCCAGCAGTAATCTGTGAAGGACCTGAAGTATAATGTCAGAGAATCACGACTTCCAATTCAGCAACAATATAACTACCGCATCTACCAGGAAATGATAGGATGGTAACATGAGAAACTTTTCAAAACTAGTGGATTCAAGCCAGTGATGATTCTCTTCAAATTGCTTCTGTTATCTCTAGTTAGAACTATAGCTGTACACCTAACATCCCCTTTCACTGGCACCATCTAAACTGTGGGACCAGGAAAATATACAGAGTACTTTGCTGCATATTAAAGTACACATAAGGCACCTAATAATACTAGTGGTACACTTGAGAAAATCACCAGAAGGCTAGTTCCAAAGTCTACATATGCACCATCATCCCCAATAAAAAGCAGGGGTGCCATGAGATATGCTAAAACTAACACAATAAGTGTTCAGGTGGCCCAAGATTGTGTCAACTGTTTCCCAGTATACAAAAGGGAAACCTCTTGAGCTGTCCTACAAGAGGAGTTGACAGTGCACCTAAAATTCAGCTACCTTGATCAAGCCGGCTTGTGGTTTCGACCATCGGTTTGCGTGCGGACATCAGTAACATCCCTGGTTGATTCAGGCCCTGTAGCACCACGAGGCCTGGTCACGGACCGTCCGCTGGGGCGTTGACTCTCCGGAAACACCCTGCAGGGATACCCCAGTATGCATGAAGAGCGCATCCAGTCGCCTCGAACATGAAAAAAGAAAACGACGTGTTCCTTGTGCCACTTATGTTGTGTGAAGACTCGTGTACGTAAAGTAAGATTGTGTAACGTAAAGTAAGACTGTGTACGTAACAGTGTAAACTGAGGAGTAACTAAAGTAAGAACTGGTTGTACGTACGTAATGGACTGGTTGTAACGAAGAAAGTAAACTGGTGCACGTAAAGTATACTGGTGTACGTAAAGCGAAGACTGGTGGTAACCGTAAAGTAAGACTGGTTTACTAAAGATAAGACTGTGTACGTAAAGTAAGACTGGATGTACGTAAAGTAAGACTGATAGTAAGTACAGTATTACTGGTGTACGTTAAAAGTAAGTACAGGTGGTACCGTAAAGTAAGACATGGTGTACGTAAAGAAGACTGGTGTACGTAAAAGTAAGACAGGTGTACTAAAGTAAAGACTGGTGTAACGTAAAAAGTAAGACTGGAGTATAGTTATATAAAAAAAGTAAGACTCGTGCAACGTAAATATACTGGTGTACGTAAAGTAGAGACTGGTGTAGCGTAAAGTAAGGCCATGGTGGTACACGTAAAGAAAGACTGGTGTACTTAAAGTAAACTGGTGTACGTAAAAGTAAATACGAAGTACGAAAGTATGACAGGTGTACGTAAAGTAAGACAGAGCACGTCTAAGTATGACTGGATGTACGTAAAAGAAAGCTGGTGTATGTAAAGTAAGACAGTGACGTAAAGTAAATGACTGGTGTACGTAACAGTAAGACTGGTGTACGTAAATTAAAGACGATGTAACGTAAAGTATGGACTGGGTAACTAAATTAAGACTGTGTACGTAAAGTAAGAACTGGGTGTACGTAACTACGACTGATGTACTAAAGTTATGACTGTGTAACGTAAAGATAAGACTTGTGCACGTAAAGTATGACGGGTGGTCACGTAAAGGTTAAAGAGACGAGTACGTAAAGTAAGACTGTGTACGTAAAGTAAGACTTGGTTGGGTACGTAAAGTATGACTGGAGTACGTAAAGTAAGACTGGTGCACGTAAAGTTAACTGGTGTACGTAAAGTAAACTGCGGTGACGTACAGTAAACTGTGGCACGCAAAAGTAAGACGGTTGTACGTAAAGTAAACTGTGTACTAAAGTAAGACTGAGTGTACGTAAAGTAAGACTGGTGTTCGTAAAGTAGGACTGGCTGTACGTAAAGTAAGACTGGTGCACGTAAGTAAGACTGGTGGTACGTAAAGTACAGACTGGTGAAGGGGCGTAAAGTAAGACTGGTGTATTTACGTAAAGTAAGACTGGTGTCACTTAAAGTATGACTGTTGTACTAAAGTAAGACTGGTGTAATGTTAAAGAAAAACTGGTGTTACGTAAAGTAAGACGGTTGTACGTAAAGTATGACTGTGTAACGTAAAGTATGACGTGGTGAACGTTACAGTAAGACTGGTTGCACGTAAAAGTAAGACTGGTGTACGTAAATAAGACTGTTGAGTACGTAAATTATGACTGAGGATTGTACGTAAAGAGTATGACTGGGGTACGTAAAGTAATGACTGGGTACTAAAGGTAAGACAGGTGTATTTAAATTAACACTAGGTGTACGTAAAGAATACGCGGTGTACGTAAAAGTAAACAGGTGTACGTAAGAGTAAGACTGATGTTACGTAAATATACTGTGTACGTAAAGTAAGACTGGTTTACGTAAAGTAAAGACTCGCGGTGGTACGTAAATAAGACTGATGTACGTAAAGTAATGGACTGGTGTTACGTAAAGTAAGACTGGAGCACGTAAAGTATGAACTGTGTGACAGTAAAGTAAACTGTGTACGTAAAGTAAGACTGGTGTACGTAAAGTAATGACGTGTGTACGTAAAGTAAGGACTGTGTTACTACGTAAAGAAAGACTGGTTGGCACGTAAAGTAAGACTGGTGTACGAAAGTAAGACTGGTGGTACGTAAAGTAAACTGTTGCACGTAAAGTACGACTCGTGTAACGTAAAGTATGACGGTGTACTGTACAGTACGACTCGGAGTCACGTAAAGTAATGACTGGTGAACGTAAGAGTATGACTGTGTGTAATGTAAAAGTAAGACTGGAGCATCGTAAGTAAGACAGGAGGTACGTAGAAGTAGAACTGTGATGTACTTAAAGTAAGACTGGTGTAACGTACAGTATGACTGGTGACGTAAGTGATTGACTGGTGTACGTAAAGAAAGACTGGTGCACGTAAAGTAATGACTGGTGATACGTTAAAAGTAAGACAGGTGTGGACGTAAATAAGACTGGTGTAGCGTAAAGAATGACTGGTGTACGTTCAAGTATGACAGGTTACGATAAAGTAAAGACCTGGTCACGAAAAGTATGACTGGTGTACGTAAAGTAGACTGGTGTACGTAAAGTAAGACTGTGCGGTACGAAAGTAAGTACAGTGTGTCCTTAAAGTCGAACAGGTGTACGTAAATATGACTGGTCCATTACTTAAAGTGCAGACTGTGAGTACGTAAAGTAGGACTGGTGTCGAGTAAAGTAAGACTGTTTTACGTTAAAGTAAGACTGATTACGAAAGTATGACTGTGTACGTCAAGTAAGACTATGTACGTAAAGTAAGACTGGGGTACGTAAAGTAAAGACGGTGTACGTAAAGTAATAACGGCTGAGATCTCGTAAATAAGAACTAGCTGTTACGTAAGTGACTGGTGTCCCTGTAAATTAGGCTGTGTCCGTAACGTGAGGTCGGTGTACGTAACGTGAGATCTGGTGACGTCACGTGAGGTCTGTTACGTATTAGTGAGGTCTGCTGTATGATAGTGAGGTTCAGATGCACGTATATGGAGGGACTGGTGCATGAATATGAGGTTCCTGGTGGTATAGAACTGATGTCTGGGTGGTATGGTAACGTGAGTTCTGGTGTACAGTAACGTGAGGTCTGGTTTAACGAACGTGATCTGGTGTATGATAGTAGAGAGTCTGGTGTACATAACTTTAGGTTTGGTGTACGTATAGTGAGGGGTCTCGGTGTACAAAAGTGAGTCCTGGTGTAGTATAGGTGAAGGTCTGTTGTAACGAGTACGAGTGAGGACTGGTGTACGTATAGTGAGGACTGGTGTACTAACGTTGAAGGTCGTGACGTAAAGTGAGGTCTGTGTAAGTTAACTTGAGGTCTGGAGAACGTATGGAGTGATGAGGTCTGATTTAGCGTATAGATAGAGTAGTACGACCAAAGAAAGCGAGAGAGCGTAGTTCGAGCACTCTAAGGATGGACATTAAATTATAGCAATTAAGTGAATCATACAGATGTAGAGCCGGTCTTACCCTACGCCACTCGCCTCTCTCTCTCTCTCTCATCCCTCTCTCTCACTCTCTCTTTTAATTTACACAGGGTTTGATAAAGTTAAGGATCCCTAGCTTTATTGACAAGCTATTTACAGGTTAAGGATTCCTAACTTTATTGGCAAGCTAAGAGCTGTTACCTACATCAGCTCATTTGAAAGCATTTTTATTGTTATGAGACATACAAGTAGGGAACAGGATTAAGTTGGAGCCATCTGTGGGCCAGCATTTTCATTGATCAACTGACTTTATCTCGTTGACATCATTATGCTGTACGAATGTGTTCCATACTCGAGTCATCCTGGGTATATATGATCTCAGATGGAGTGATGTTCTGGAGAAGGGTACAGCCAGAGTGAAGTTGCTGCTTTCTGCCCGTCTTGTGGCATAAAGGCTTGTTTCACGCTGTCCTCGAAGTGAATCCAAGTGTGGTACTTTGACAATATTGGCCTTGTCATAACAGTAAGCCCACCCACATCCCTCCTGTGTTGAAGGCTCTGCTGAAATGACAGATCTATCCAGGATGGGTCCAGGCGAGAGATGAGACGTCTTGCTCTATTGTCTACTCTGTCAAGCAGACGCAGATGAGAGGGGGGGGGAGCAAACCAAGAAAGTGGAGCATACTCAAGGTGCGAGCGTACTTGTGCCTCGTACAGAATCTTGCAACCCCTACTGTCAAGCAGATGCGAGATACGGCAAAGTGCTGTAAGCTTCCTGGCTGCCTTGTTTGCAAGATTTACAACATGGTTCTTCATGGTTAGTTTGGAGTCAAATTTCACCCCAAGGATATCAACTTCTTCTCCAGGTGCCAACACCCTCCCATTCATCCTTACTACTGCACCAGCATTACCATCATGGTGCCTAGAGACGATCATCATTTGCGTTTTCTCAGGTGCAAATGTTACTTGCCATCTATTTCCCCAAGCTGATATAGCTCTTAGCTGGTGGTTGAAGTAGCTCTCTCTCTCTCTCTCTCTCTCTCTCTCTCTCTCTCTCTCTCTGCCATAATCTCACTTTATGTGCACCAGACTTGCCTGTAAGTACACTAGAGCTCCTTATAAGTACACCAGACCTTACGTACACAAAGCTTACTTTACGTACATAAAGCTTACTGTATGGACACCAAACCTCATTTTGCTACATCAGACCTCCTTATAAGTACACCAGCTCTTACGTTATGTTCACCAGACCTCACTATACATACAACATCACATTACTTACACCAGATTTCACAAGCACACCGGAGCTCACTATACGTACACCAGACCTCAATGTATTCCAACCTCATCATACTACACCAGACCTTATTATACTACACCAAACCTCATTATAGTACACCAGGCCTCATTATACTACACCAGACCTCATTATACATACACAAGACCTCATTATACGTACACCATATGTCATTATACGTACATCAGACGTCATTACACGTATACCAGATCTCACGACATTCCAGGCCTCACTGTACGTACACCAGACCTCACTATACTTACTACAGTACTCAAGATGAATAACAAGGAGACTGGTGGACATGCAGCTTTCTTTGGCCGGGAGAGTGTCAGAAGATTGCAGGGTGGGGGGGGAGGGGAAGGAGAAGTGAAGGAGGCAGGGAAAGTGGGTTGATGGGGGATGGTGGGGGCCAGGGTGGGGCAAGTTGGGGTGGGGCAGGAAAGGCCTGGAAGCTGGCAGGTTTCCAGGTCTGGAAGCTGGCAGGATGCCAAGCCTGGAAGGAGATGAGTTCAGACGAGTTCCAGATGAAATATGGCCGGGGTGAAAGAGGCTTATTTGAGTTGGGGGAACATTGCTGGTAATTTTTTTCTTCATGTGTTGGTCTGCAGTTCTATGGTGTTTGACGGAAGGAAGGAGGGAGTGGGAAGAGATGGGAGGGAAGGGAAAAGGCTGAAGGGAAGAGCGGGAGGATGGGGCAAGTGTAGTAGGGAGAGGTACTATCTAATAAACCAGACACACACACACACACACACACACACACACACACATCTAATAAAAGCCATATATAGTATAATTTTGTCAAATTATTATTTCATAACACTGAGTCGTATAATGGAAATCTCTTGTCCTACACTGTATGTTTATAATCTACCTTTGGAAACCAGTCCCATATCTTGTGCTTTGATGCTGGGAAGTGTATGTATGTATGTATGGCTGAGAGAGTTCCGTGTATAAATTATTAGAGTACACAGGGGGGAGGGAGTGCACTGCAACTACTCTCTTGTTTTACAAAATCTCCATCAAAATACATGACAATGGTGAAACAATATTTATTAAGCTCAATAATTTCCTGTATCTCAATCGGAAATTTATCTTGATAGGGATGAATTTTATTGTCTAAACATTTCAAAACATTATCAAGAGGCAATTAAGTGAGCAAGGAATTTACATCCGAGCTCAGCATTTTCTTGTTCTGAGGTTCACGCTTCCTGATTTTGTCAAAAGAAAAGAAAAATCTTCGGAGTGGCTAATGTAGGACCTGGAAAGGAAGGATGTCGAGCTATTAAGATGTCTCTCTTCTCTTTCAAATGTGAATTCATTAAACAAAAATGAGTTTGCAGTATAGACAGCCCAGGTTCAGCAGCGTGTTCTAATTTAAACACATAACATGTGGAGAAAAATCTCCAGAAAAGGAGGGGGGATATCTCTCAGCCCCCCTCAGAACTCTGAGGGATTTAGCTCTCTCACAAAAGGCTAGTGGACTCTTCTTCGCACATCTCTTATGAAGAACAGATGTATGTACCATAGTGTCTCCAGGCACGCCCTCTCCTTGCTAGAATTTCTATTCAACTACACATTGAGGATTAAATGAGAGTAATTACCATTTTCCCCATAGCAGGAAAATTAAGAGAAAGCCTGTGCCCCACTTGGTCGACATGTCAGGGACATTATGACTTCTAGCCTACAGCTAAATAGCAAGAAACCTACCCTCTTGTGTTAAACAATGTTGCAATATATAACAAAAAAGGTATATAAAGCTGAGTTTAGCATTTCCTTTTTGCCGAAGATGTACGAAGGCAGAAGAGGACGGCGAGGCCTCAGATTGCTTCAAGGTACGGACGAGACGTGCGTGTCACGAGGACATTGCCGTTTTATCGTTAAAAGACAAAGGAACGGTAGTGACCAGTTCATTCTTGACTCTTGTTCATTCTGACAATCTCAGGAAACTAAGAAAGTTAGACTAGTTCCCTTATACGAGTCAGGAAATTCACAGTAGAACGAATCACGTAGTGTTTTAAGCATCTCCATGTGACTGAACAGTGAACATTGGGGAGTGCTGAAATATATAATATTATTTAGCGTTCTCCCCGATGTGGACAATTCAACGAAACTTTGAACAAATGATTGTACTGAATGACGTAGTGTGCAACCGCTATTGCAAGTGATTACAAAGAACATTCTCGACATTTATTACGAACATTAGCGCAACACTCCTCAAGACACTTTGTTAGTCATCACTCCAGACACTGATATCAGATTCGTGTCAACACCAGAAACACAGGACTCCAGCTATGAGTCAGGAAGGTTTTATTCCCCTCTCATTTGCCCCAACACACTACAGTGTTTAGGTTAATGTGAGTAGAATATTGTCCCCCATAGAGACCATTATTAGCAAACCATCTATAAAAACCCAATAGTACCACTACTATTACAAACACAGGTAATGAATGGCCTGTGGGACCTGGTCATAACGGGAAATTGGAGCAAACAAACCAGCAGTAAACTATAATGAATATTTTCCCTTTCACCCATTGTATACAGGTATTTTAACACTATTTTACAGAAAAGAATAAATAAGTGTACACCAGGGTGACAGATGGTAAAGCAGAAGCCAAAGAGAGTGAAACCGTACTCAACCAGTAGGTAGGCAAGTCTGACAATGCATACCACAAATGAACCACGTTGCTTCACTTGTGGGGACTTGCCTGTGATTGGTCAATGCACCAAGGTACTGATTTAACGACGGGTACCCTATCGATCATTAAACCCTTACCCACCCCAGTTCGCTGGTTGGAAGCAGCCTATATGGGTGTGACATACGCCGAATAAATTATAATATACTCTTTACATGCAACAGCTATGCATTTCAGATATTTGTCAAATGCTGAACAAACGCTCGTTTGGGGAAAAATTTTAATGTCTACCACTACTGAACAACTTATGTGGACACACTGCCACAGCAACCTGAAGGCATTTCCCCGGGAGCAGCTGCTGTAAATAATGCGTTAAAAGACAAGTACCCATTGTCATATGTTTGTTTCATGCAGGGAAAGTGTACTTATCTAACCAGTTTTCCTCCAAAATAACACTTTAAAAAGAAACATAATTTCAACAAACTGGTCGTATCCCCCCCAAGGCGGGGTGGCCCAAAAAGAAAAACGAAAGTTTCTCTATTTAAATTTGGTGATTTATACAGGAGAAGGGGTTACTAGCCCCTTGCTCCTGGCATTTTAGTCGCCTCTTACAACAAAGCATGCTTACGGAGGAAGAATTCTGTTTCCACATCCCCATGGAGATAAGAGGAAATAAACAGAACAAGAACTAGAAAGAAAATAGAAGAAAACCCGAGGGGTGTGTATATATGTGCTTTGTACATGTATGGGGTTTGTGTGACCTAAGTGTAAGTAGAAGTTGCAAGACGTACCTGAAATCTAGCATGTTTATGAAAGAAAAAAAAGACACCAGCAATCCTACCATCATGAAAAAACAATTACAGCTCAGTTTTACACTCACTTGGCCCGGGACGGTAGTACCCCTAGTGGTTGCGTCTACCACCTACTCTTAAAAAAAAAAAAATATTAAAAAAATATATATAATATATAATATATATATATATAATATAATATATATTATAATATACATATTATGTTATATAATATAAAATATATATATATATAAAAATATAAAATAATAAAATATATATAAATATATATATTAAATATAAATATAAATATATATTTATAACAAAAATAAAATTTGTATAAATAATAATATATTAAAAATATATATATATATATATAAATAATTATATATATAATAAATATATGCATGTATGGTTGTGTGGGGTGGTGGTGTGTGTTGTGTGTGGTGCGGTTGTGTGTGGGTGGGTGTGTGGGGTGTGTGTGTGTTTGTGGTGTGTGTGTGGGGTGCGTGTGTGTGGTTGGTTTTTTAACCCCTATTTGTACTCACCTTTTTGGGGGTTGCAGGGGTTGAGCTTAGCTCCGGGCCCCGCCTCTTCCCCAGTTGCTGGGGGGGTCCTCTCTCCTCCCGCTCCATAGCTTTATCAAACCTCTTTTAAAACGTGTATGGTTCCTGCCCCCACACGTTTTTTCTAGGCTATTCCACTCCCTGAAAACTCTATGACTGAAGAAATACTTCCTAATATCCTCTGACTCTTTTTGGGGTTTTAAAATTTCCCCAATTGGGGCCTTTTGTTTCTGTGTCCCCTCCCTGGAACATCCTTCTTTGTCACCTTGTCTATTCCACGCAGTATTTTATATTCGTTATCATGCCCCCCCGACCCTCCTGCCCTCCATTCTCAGGCCGATTTCCCTTTAATCTTTCTTCATAGGACTTTCCCCCTTAGTCTGGAACAACCTTGTCGCAAACCTTTGTACCTTTCCTATTTTCTTGACGTGCTTTATCAAGTGCAGGTCCAAAAGGTGCTGTATGCTCCAGTAGGGCCTGACATACAGGGTTTAAAACAGTGTCTTGAACGATTTCTTACTAAGGTTCGGATGCGTTCTCAGGTTTGCCGGGCGCCCATAGCGCAGCAGTTACTTTGATGTGTGCTTTCGGAACTCCGGTTTAAAACTCCCCCCCCAAGATCCTTTCCCTTGAGTAGGTTTGCAGCTTTCCACCTAGCCTATACTCTGTCGGGGTCTTCTTCCCCTTCCCCTATCTTCATGACTTTGCATTTGGCGGGATTAAATTTGGGAAAAGCCTTTTTGCGGGACCATTCCAGCTGCCAGTCTCTTGAAGTCCGCCTGGTCCTCATTGATTTAATTCTCCTCATTTCTTCACATCATTTTGCAAACAGGGGGCACTTCATCTAACCCCTTCCATCATGTCGCATATAAAACCAAAAATACACGGTCCTAGGGCCGACCCCCCGGGGACCCCGCCCCACCGGTGCCCCTGTGAACATCTTATACCCTGACTCGTTTTCCTCCCGTCAGGTAATTCTCTGACCATTGCAGTGCCCTTCCCGTTTATCGCCTGATGCCTAGCTTCTGCACTAACTCTTGTGGGAAATTGTCAAAAGGCCTTCTTGCAGTCCAATAGAGCAAACACCACCCTCCCTCGTGTCTTACTTCGTTATTTTTTCATAAAATCCAGAAGGTTTGTGACACAGGGTTTTTCCTTCCTGAATCCGTGCGGTTGGGATTTTAAAACTCTTGTTCCGTTCCAGTCTCCCCACTCCCTCCTGATAATCTCCATAACTTTTCATACTATACACTCAAAGACACAGTCTAATTTAGTGCCTCTTTTTTTGTCTCCTTTTTTAAAAAAAGGGAACTACATTTGCCGTCTTTCCTACCCCGGTATTGCCCATTTCCAGGGACGTGTTGAAGATTGTGGAAATGGCAGCACAACATATCGCTCCCTCTCTAAGGGCCCACGGGGGGAAAGTTGTCTTTCCCATTGCCTTTTAGGGATCGATGTCCCCCCAGCAGTTTTTTCTCCTCCTCCTGATGCAGTCGTCCAATATTGTTGGTGTATTCCTTGCTGGTGTCCCCACTGGTCTTCCCCCCAAGGCCTTCCCGTCTCTACTGTAAATACTTTCCTTTAAAACTCGTTTGACTCCTCACATACCTCTTGATCGTTCTTGTGAGTTCTCCACCTTCTTTCCTCAGGGTTTATCATTGATCCTTGACTGTTGTCTTCCTCCTAATGTGGCTAACAGCAGTTTCGGGTCAGATTTGACTTTAGATGCTATTCGCTTCAACTGTAACTGGGGCCCCCCCTCCTTATCTGTATACTCGTTTTTTTGGTCCCACTAATCTCCTTGTTTTTTCCCGGGCCTATGCCTCCTGTACCTTTTTTTCCCTTTTCTTTTACACTTTGTTTTTCCTCCCTACAAAACCCTTTGAGTAAACCAAAGGGCTCGTTTTTGGGCTTCCCATTATTTCTGTTTCCCCTTGGAACAAACCTTTCCTCTGCCCCCTTGCACTTCGTTGCCACATATTCCATCATCTCGTTTTCGGATTTTCCTACCATTTTCCTGTCCCACGAACCCCAGCGGAATTTTTCTCATCCTTGTAGTCCCCCTTTTTTTATTTGGCCTGTTTCCCCTTCAGTTCCTGTTACCTTCTCCACTTTAACTCTACTATAAATCAAAAATCAGAACCACTGACGCTAGCTCCAAGGGCCCCTCGTAAGTGATGTCCTCAAAGTCTAACTGCTCCCGGGGGACACAAATCCAGTC
>NC_069404.1:82691064-82693564 GCF_026875155.1 Cherax quadricarinatus
CCCACCCCCCATCATCACAAACCCCCACCTACACCACAGCCCCATATAGACCCCCCCAAGGCTCTCGCTCCCCCCAACCCCCAATATTCTTGCATGACCACAATGATAGAAAAGAAACTGAAAGTTTGGTACACAAACGCGGATGAAATAACGAATAAACATGAGGAGTGGAACGAAAGAATCAGTGAGAAATCCCCAGACATCATAGCAGTCACAGAAACAAAACTCGCTGAGACAATAACAGACACAATCTTCCCAACGGGATATCAGATCCTGAGGAAAGATAGAAGGAGTAGAGGGGAGGAGGAGTTGCACTGCTCATAAAACACCGATGGGGATTTGAGGAAAGGAAGGCATGGACATGATTGGAGAAAGAGACTACATTGTAGGTACAATTCAGTCCGGAGAACATAAAGTAGTCATTGGAGTGATGTATAACCCACCACAGAACTGCAGGAGGCCAAGAGAGGAGTACGAAGAAAACAACAGGGTGATGGTGGACACACTGGCTGAGGTGGCAAGAAGAGCTCACTCGAGCAGAGCAAAGTTACTGGTAATGGGCGATTTCAACCACAGGGAGATCGACTGGGAAAACCTAGAGCCACATGGGGGTCCCGAAACATGGAGAGCCAAGATGATGGATGTGGTACTTGAAAACCTTATGCATCAACATGTCAGAGACACTACCAGAGAGAGAGGGGAGGATGAGCCAGCAAGACTGGATCTTGTGTTCACCCTGAGCAGTTCAGACATTGAGGACATCACTTACGAGAGGCCCCTTGGAGCTAGCGATCACGTGGTTCTGAGTTTTGATTATATAGTAGAGTTACAAGTGGAGAAGGTAACAGGAACTGAAGGGGACAGGCCAAACTATAAAAGGGGGGACTACACAGGTATGAGAAACTTCCTGCTGGAGGTTCAGTGGGACAGAGAAATGGTAGGAAAATCCGTAAACGAGATGATGGAATATGTGGCAACGAAGTGCAAGGAGGCAGAGGAAAGTTTTGTTCCCAAGGGAAACAGAAATAATAGGAAGACCAAAACGAGACCTTGGTTTACTCGAAGGTGTAGGGAGGCAAAAACTAAGTGCAACAGAGAATGGAAAAGGTACAGGAGGCATAGGACCCAGGAAAACAAGGAGATTAGTAGAAGAGCCAGAAAACGAGTATGCACAGATAAGGAGGGAGGCCCAGCGACAGTATGAAAACGACATAGCATCTAAAGTCAAATCTGACCCGAAACTGCTGTATAGCCACATTAGGAGGAAGACAACAGTCAAGGATCAGGTGATAAACCTGAGGAAAGAAGGTGGAGAACTCACAAGAAACGATCAAGAGGTATGTGAGGAGCTCAACACGAGATTTAAGGAAGTATTTACAGTAGAGACAGTAAGGCCTCTGGGGACACAGACCAGATGGGGACACCAGCAAGGAATACACCAACAAGTATTGGACGACATGCATACAGATGAGGAGGAGGTGAAGAAACTGCTAAGGGACATCGATACCTCAAAGGCAATGGGACAAGACAACATCTCCCCGTGGGTCCTTAGAGAGGGAGCAGATATGTTGTGCGTGCCACTTACCACAATCTTCAACACGTCCCTGGAAACTGGGCAACTACCTGAGGTATGGAAGACGACAAATGTAGTTCCCATTTTTAAAAAAGGAGACAGAAAAGAGGCACTAAACTATAGACCTGTGTCATTGACGTGTATAGTATGCAAAGTTATGGAGAAGATTATCAGGAGGAGAGTGGTGGAGCACCTGGAACGGAACAAGAGTATAAATGCCAACCAGCACGGATTCATGGAAGGCAAATCCTGTGTCACAAACCTTCTGGAGTTTTATGATAAAATAACAGAAGTAAGACACGAGAGAGAGGGGTGGGTTGATTGCATCTTCTTGGACTGCAAGAAGGCCTTTGACACAGTTCCTCGCAAGAGATTAGTGCAGAGGCTAGAGCATCAGGCGCATATAACAGGAAGGGCACTGCAATGGATCAGAGAATACCTGACAGGGAGGCAACAACGAGTCATGGTATGTAATGATGTATCACAGTGGGCACCTGTGAGGAGCGGGGTCCCACAGGGGTCGGTCCTAGGACCAGTGCTATTTTTGGTATATATGAACGACATGATGGAAGGGTTAGACTCAGAAGTGTCCCTGTTTGCAGATGATGTGAAGTTAATGAGGAGAATTAAATCAGATGAGGACCAGGCAGGACTTCATAGAGATCTGGACAGACTGGACACCTGGTCCAGCAAATGGCTTCTCGAATTTAATCCTGCCAAATGCAAAGTCATGAAGATAGGGGAAGGGCACAGAAGACCACAGACAGAGTATAGGCTAGGTGGCCAAAGACTGCAAACCTCACTCAAGGAGAAAGATCTTGGGGTGAGTATAACACCGAGCATGTCTCCGGAAGCACACATCAACCAGATAACTGCTGCAGCATATGGGCGCCTGGCAAACCTGAGAACAGCATTCCGACACCTTAG
>NC_069404.1:82698564-82775421 GCF_026875155.1 Cherax quadricarinatus
CCCAGAGGGTATCCCCCCTTTTCTGGAGATTTTTTCCAATTTTATTGTTTAAATTAGAAAACGCTGTGAACCCGGCGTCAAACGCAAACTCATTTTTGTTTAAAGAATTCACATTTGAAAGAGAAGAGGAAAATCTTAATACTCGAACCCTTTCCCTTTTCCAGTCCTACTTACCACTCCAAAAAAATTTTTTTCTTTTTTTTTACAAAATCAGGAAGCGGAACCTCAGAACAAGAAAATGCTGAGGGGATGAAAAATTCCTTGCTCATTTTAATTGCCTTTTGAAATTTTTTTGGAATGTTTAGACAAAAAAATTTCACCCCTAAAAGATAAATTTCCGTTTGAATACAGAAATTTTGGCTTAAAAAAATATTTTTTCACCTTTGTCAGTTTTTTGAGGGAGTTTTTTGTAAAACAAGAGAGTGGGTTTTGCAGTGCACTCCCCCCCCCTTTTGTTTTTAATTTTTTAACACGGAACTTCCGCCAACATACAACATACATTCCCCATCAAAGTACAAAATGGACGGGGTTCCAAAGGTAGTTTTAAAAACTTCAGGTAGGAAAAGAGTTTCCATTAACATCATTTTATGAAATAAAAATTTGAAAAATTATACTATAATTTTTGGCTTTTTTTAGATGTGTGTGTGTTGTGTGTGTTGTGTGTGTGTGTGGGGGTTTTGTGGGGGTGTGTGGGGTTGTTGGTTTATTAGATAGTACCCCCCCCAACTACCTTGGCCCCACCTCCCGCTCTTCCCTTCCCCTTTTCCCCCTTTTTTCCCTCCCATTCTTCCCACCCCTCCTTTCCTTCCGTCAAACCCCATAGAACGCAGACCAACACATAAAGAAAAAAATAAGCAATGTTCCCCCCCCTCAAAAAAAACCTCTTTCACCCCGGCCATATTTCATCGGAACTCGTCTGAAACCCCCTCCTTCCAGCTTTCATCCCTGCCAGCTTAGACCCCGGAAACCTCCAGCTTCCCGGCCTTTTCCCGCCCCACCCCAATTTCCCCCCCCCGGCCCCCACCATCCCCCATCAACCCACTTTCCCGCCTCCTTCACTTTTCCTTTCCCCCCCCCCCCCACCCTGCAATCTTTTGACACCTCCCGCCAAAAAAGCTGCATGTCCACCATCTCCTTGTTATTCACTTTAGTACTGTAGTAAGTAAGTGTGGTTGGTGTACGTACAGTGAGGCCTGGAATGTCGTAGTCTAGTTTAAAAGTGTAATGACGTCTGATGTACTAAATGACATATATGTACGTTTAATGAGGCTTTTGAATTATAATGAGGTTTTGTAGTAAAAATGAGGCTGGGTACTATAATAGGGTTTTGGTGTATTAAAAAAAGTCTGGTGTAGTATAAAGAGGTTGGAATACATTGAGGTCTGGTGTACGTATAGTGAGCTCTGGTGTGCTTGTGAAATCTGGTGTAAGTAATGTGATGTTGTATGTATAGTGAGGTCTGGTGAACATAACGTAAGAGCTGGTGTACTTATAAGGAGGTCTGGTGTAGCAAATAAATGAGGTTTGGTGTCCATACAGTAAGCTTATGTACGTAAAGTAAGCTTTGTGTACGTAAGGTCTGGTGTACTTATAAGGAGCTCTAGTGTACTTACAGGCAAGTCTGGTGCACATAAAGTGAGATTATGGCAGAGAGAGAGAGAGAGAGAGAGAGAGAGAGAGAGAGAGAGAGAGAGAGAGAGAGAGAGGAGAGAGAGAGAGAGAGGAGATGAGAGAGAGAGAGAGAGCTACATCAACCACCAGCTAAGAGCTATATCAGCTTGGGAAATAGATGGCAAGTAACATTTGCACCTGAGAAAACGCAAAATGATGATCGTCTCTAGGCACCATGATGGTAATGCTGGTGCAGTAGTAAGGATGAATGGGAGGGTGTTGGCACCTGGAGAAGAAGTTGATATCCTTGGGGTGAAATTTGACTCCAAACTAACCATGAAAACCATGTTGTAAATCTTGCAAACAAGGCAGCCCAGGAAGCTTACAGCCACTTCGCCGTATCATCGCATCTGCTTGACAGTAGGGGTTGCAAGATTCTGTACGAGGCACAAGTACGCTCACACCTTGAGTATGCTCCACTTTCTTGGTTTGCTCCCCCCCCCTCTCATCTGCGTCTGCTTGACAGAGTAGACAATAAGCAAGACGTCTCATCTCTCGCCTGGACCCATCCTGGAAAGATCTGTCATTTCAGCAGAGCCTTCAACACAGGAGGGATGCAGGTGGCCTTACTGTTATGTACAAGGCCAATATTGTCAAAGTACCACACTTGGATCCACTTCGAGGACAGCGTGAAACAAGCCTTTATGCCACAAGACGGGCAGAAAGCAGCAACTTCACTCTGGCTGTACCCTTCTCCAGAACATCACTCCATCTGAGATCATATATACCCAGGATGACTCGAGTATGGAACACATTCGTACAGCATAATGATGTCAACGAGATAAAGTCAGTTGATCAATGAAAATGCTGGCCCACAGATGGCTCCAACTTAATCCTGTTCCCTACTTGTATGTCTCATAACAATAAAAATGCTTTCAAATGAGCTGATGTAGGTAACAGCTCTTAGCTTGCCAATAAAGTTAGGAATCCTTAACCTGTAAATAGCTTGTCAATAAAGCTAGGGATCCTTAACCTTATCAAAGTTTGTGTAAAATAAAAGAGAGAGAGAGAGAGAGAGAGAGAGAGAGAGAGAGAGAGAGAGAGAGAGAGAGAGAGTGGGGAGAGTGGGAGGGTAAGACCGACTCTACCATCTGTATGAATCATAATTGCATCATTAATGTCATCACTTAGTGCTCGAACCTACAACTCTCTCGCTTTCTTTGTCGTACTCTCACTATACATACACCAGACCTCACTATACGTACACCAGACCTCACTATACGCATATCAGACCTCACTATACGTACACCAGACCTCACTACACGTACACCAGGCCTCACGTTACGTACACCAAACCTCACTATACGTACACCAGACCTCACGTTACGTACACCAGACCTCACTATACATACACCAGACCTCACTATATGTACACCAGACCTCACTATACGTACACCAGACCTAACGTTACGTACACCAGACCTCACTATACATACACCAGACCTCACTATATGTACACTAGACCTCACTATACGTACACCAGACCTAACGTTACGTACACCAGACCTCACTATACGTACACCAGACCTCACGTTACGTACACCAGACCTCACGTTACGTACACCAGACCTCACGTTACATACACCAGACATCACGTTATGTACACCAGACCTCACTATACGTGCACCAGACCTCACTATACGTACACCAGACCTCACTATACATACACCAGACCTCACTATACGTACACCAGACCTCACGTTATGTACACCAGATCTCACGTTACGTACACCAGACCTCACGTTACGTACACCAGACCTCAATTTACAGATACCAGCCTCACTTTACGTACAGCAGTCTTACTTTACGTACATCAGTCTTACTTTACGTACACCAGTCTTACTTTACGTACACCAGTCTTACTTTACGTACACCAGTCTTACTTTACGTACACGAGTCTCACACAACATAAGTGCACAAGGAACACGTCGTTTTCTTTTCTTCATGTAGGAGGCTGCCTGAGGCTCTTCATGCATACCTGGAGTATACCTGCAGGGTGTTTCAGGAGTCAACGCCCCAGCGGCCCGGTCCGTGACCAGGCCTCGTGGTGCATCAGGGCCTGATCAACCAGGCTGTTACTGATGTCAGCACGCAAATCGATGTACGAACCACAGCCCGGCTGATCAAGTACTGATTTTAGGTGCCTGTCCAACTCCCTCTTGAAGACAGCCAGAGGTTTCCCTTTTGTATACTGGGAAACAGTTGAACAATCTTGGGCCCCTGACACTTATTGTGTTGTCTCTTAGCATACTCATGGCACCCCTGCTTTTTATTGGGGATGATGTTGCATATGTAGATTTGGAACTAGCCCTTCTAGGATTTTCCAAGTGTAAATTATCACCTGTGTTCCAAGGAGTACACAATAATTTAGGTGCCTTATTGTACTTATATATGCAGCGAAAGTTCTCTGTATATTTTCCTGGTCCGCAGTTTAGCCTGCCATGAAAGGGGCTGTTAGTGTACAGCAATATTCCAACCTAGAGATAACAAGCAATTTGAAGAGAATCATCACTGGCTTGACATCACTAGTTTTGAAGTTTCTCGTTATCCATCCTATCATTTCCTGGTAGATGCGGTAGATATATTGTTGCGGTCTTTGAAAGTGAGATTCTCTGACATTATCACTTCCAGGTCCTTCACAGCATTACTGCTAGGCAGGAAGTGATCCACTCTGGTAGTTCGTTCAAAGGAAGGGCTGCCTTGATGATAGTGAAGGGCATTTGATTCAAGGAAAGGAAGGTACTCTTCTGTTGCTTGACTCGATACTGTTTCTCTCCCATTCTTTAGTCACTGTCAACTCTGTCAGTGCGTGAAGACGATTGTATTACTTTCACACAGCAGGTGGTCACCACCGCCATCAATGACTCCTACTGTTATTGTGAACTTTGTCGTACCTATTGGCGAAGCTGTGTAGCCAGTCGGCCTCCAGTGCTTCATTATAAAGATTATTATTACTTTTGCGTTACTGTTCCATTCCAGTAACAGCCATCTGACCACCTCTCTCTCTCTCTCTCTCTCTCTCTCTCTCTCTCTCTCTCTTTCTGTCTGTCTGTCTGTCTGTCTCTGTCTGTCTGTCTGTCTGTCTGTCTGTCTGCCTGTCTGTCTATCTGTCTGTCTGCCTGACTGTCTGTCTGTCTGTCTCTGTCTCTGTCTCTCTCTGTCTCTCTCTCTCTGTCTGTCTGTCTGTCTGTCTCTCTCTCTCTCTCTCTCTCTCTCTCTCTCTCTCTCTCTCTCTCTCTCTCTATCTATCTATCTATCTATCTACCTATCTATCTATCTCACCCATAGTTACTCCCTAACATGAGTAGGAGAACTCAGTAAAGTCTCACTACTGTCTTAACAAGTCTCACTACTGTCTTAACAAGTCTCACTACTGTCTTAACAAGTCTCACTACTGTCTTAACAAGTCTCACTACTGTCTTAACAAGTCTCACTACTGTCTTAACAAGTCTCACTACCGTCTTAACAAGTCTCACTACTGTCTTAACAAGTCTCACTACCGTCTTAACAAGTCTCACTACTGTCTTAACAAGTCTCACTACTGTCTTAACAAGTCTCACTACTGTCTTAACAAGTCTCACTACTGTCTTAACAAGTCACTACTGTCTTAACAAGTCTCACTACTGTCTTAACAAGTCTCACTACTGTCTTAACAAGTCTCACTACTGTCTTAACAAGTCTCACTACTGTCTTAACAAGTCTCACTACTGTCTTAACAAGTCTCACTACTGTCTTAACAAGTCTCACTACTGTCTTAACAAGTCTCACTACTGTCTTAACAAGTCTCACTACTGTCTTAACAAGTCTCACTACTGTCTTAACAAGTCTCACTACTGTCTTAACAAGTCTCACTACTGTCTTAACAAGTCTCACTACTGTCTTAACAAGTAAGAGACAACAGTCTGTCCTAAATTCAAATTCAGATGTTTATTTCTCTGTATAGATCACAATATTTTATTTACATATTATAAAATAATTATAAAAATAAAATACTTATTATAAAGAAGGCCACTAGTAGGCCTAGATAGGCCGAGGCATTTCTGGCAGACTAATACTATTTCTTACTCTATATTGACACAGGTTAAGGATCATACTGGTATTAAAGTGAGGCAGCTGTAGTAATTAATTAGATTTCCAAAAGTGAGGTAGTTCAAAACAATTAAAAAAATTAATGGCAGACCAGAGGCCTAGCTTCTCCCTACGAGCCCCGTGAGGGCGGGGACCGTGGTTAGGCCTGGGGACAGTTGGTCCCAAAGATGAGGGGGTACCTGTACCTCCTCCCATGGGAGACTTAGGTCTCGAGATACTCCTCAGATAGGGAGCCAAGGTCGGGTCACCACTACTTGGAAAAGACTCGGGCCGGGAGAGTGCCGGCGAATAAAAAAAAATAACAAATAGATTATTAATTAATGGGAATGATGTGGTGTTGTGATGATACAGTTTGTGTTGACGCTGCTGTGATGATACAGTTTGTGTTGATGCTGCTGTGATGATACAGTTTGTGTTGATGCTGCTGTGATGATACAGTTTGTGTTGATGCTGCTGTGATGATACAGTTTGTGTTGATGCTGCTGTGATGATACAGTTGTGTTGATGCTGCTGTGATGATACAGTTTGTGTTGATGCTGCTGTGATGATACAGTTTGTGTTGATGCTGCTGTGATGATACAGTTTGTGTTGATGCTGCTGTGATGATACAGTTTGTGTTGATGCTGCTGTGATGATACAGTTTGTGTTGATGCTGCTGTGATGATACAGTTTGTGTTGATGCTGCTGTGATGATACAGTTTGTGTTGATGCTGCTGTGATGATACAGTTTGTGTTGATGCTGCTGTGATGATACAGTTTGTGTTGATGCTGCTGTGATGATACAGTTTGTGTTGATGCTGCTGTGATGATACAGTTTGTGTTGATGCTGCTGTGATGATACAGTTTGTGTTGATGCTGCTGTGATGATACAGTTTGTGTTGATGCTGCTGTGATGATACAGTTTGTGTTGATGCTGCTGTGATGATACAGTTTGTGTTGATGCTGCTGTGATGATACAGTTTGTGTTGATGCTGCTGTGATGATACAGTTTGTGTTGATGCTGCTGTGATGATACAGTTTGTGTTGATGCTGCTGTGATAATACAGTTTGTGTTGATGCTGCTGTGATGATACAGTTTGTGTTGATGCTGCTGTGATGATACAGTTTGTGTTGATGCTGCTGTGATGATACAGTTTGTGTTGATGCTGCTGTGATAATACAGTTTGTGTTGATGCTGTTGTGATGATACAGTTTGTGTTGATGCTGCTGTGATGATACAGTTTGTGTTGATGCTGCTGTGATGATACAGTTTGTGTTGATGCTGCTGTGATGATACAGTTTGTGTTGATGCTGCTGTGATGATACAGTTTGTGTTGATGCTGCTGTGATGATACAGTTGTGTTGATGCTGCTGTGATGATACAGTTTGTGTTGATGCTGCTGTGATGATACAGTTTGTGTTGATGCTGCTGTGATGATACAGTTTGTGTTGATGCTGCTGTGATGATACAGTTTGTGTTGATGCTGCTGTGATGATACAGTTTGTGTTGATGCTGCTGTGATGATACAGTTTGTGTTGATGCTGCTGTGATGATACAGTTTGTGTTGATGCTGCTGTGATGATACAGTTTGTGTTGATGCTGCTGTGATGATACAGTTTGTGTTGATGCTGCTGTGATGATACAGTTTGTGTTGATGCTGCTGTGATGATACAGTTTGTGTTGATGCTGCTGTGATGATACAGTTTGTGTTGATGCTGTTGTGATGATACAGTTTGTGTTGATGCTGCTGTGATGATACAGTTTGTGTTGATGCTGCTGTGATGATACAGTTTGTGTTGATGCTGCTGTGATGATACAGTTTGTGTTGATGCTGCTGTGATGGAGTGTCTTACACAACCTTATGACTAACTTAACAATTATGTAGCAGAAGCTAGATCCAGACATATATGCTGCTATGTATGTTAATCTATGTAACAGTCATTAGTGTAAATTAGAGTAAATTAAAGTAAATTAGTGTAAATTAGTGTAAATTAGGGGAAGTCACAGTTAAGAAATAAGTGTATTGTATGTTAGGTACCGGTGGTGTGTGTTAGGTACCGGTGGTGTGTGTTAGGTACCGGTGGTGTGTGTTACATACAGGTGATGTGTGTTAGGTACCGGTGGTGTGTGTTACGTACCGGTGGTGTGTGTTAGGTACCGGTGGTGTGTGTGTTAGGTACCGGTGGTGTGTGTTACGTACCGGTGGTGTGTGTTAGGTACCGGTGGTGTGTGTTACATACAGGTGATGTGTGTTAGGTACCGGTGGTGTGTGTTACGTACCGGTGGTGTGTCTTAGGTACCGGTGGTGTGTGTTACGTACCGGTGGTGTGTGTGTTAGGTACCGGTGGTGTGTGTTACGTACCGGTGGTGTGTGTTAGGTACCGGTGGTGTGTGTTAGGTACCGGTGGTGTGTGTTACGTACTGGTGGTGTGTTAGGTACCGGTGGAGTGTGTTAAGTACTGGTGGTGTGTGTTACATACATGTGATGTGTGTTAGGTACCGGTGGTGTGTGTTACGTACCGGTGGTGTGTGTTACGTACCGGTGGTGTGTGTTAGGTACCGGTGGTGTGTGTTAGGTACCGGTGGTGTGTGTTAGGTACCGGTGGAGTGTGTTACGTACCGGTGGGGTGTGTTACGTACGGGTGGTGTGTGTTAGGTACCGGTGGGGTGTGTTAGGTGCTGGTGGTGTGTGTGTTACGTACCGGTGGGGTGTGTTAGGTACCGATGGTGTGTGTTAGGTACCGGTGGTGTGTATTAGGTACCGGTGGTGTGTTTTACGTACCGGTGGTGAGTGTTAGGTACCGGTGGGGTGTGTTAGGTACCGATGGTGTGTGTTAGGTACCGGTGGTGTGTATTAGGTACCGGTGGTGTGTTTTACGTACCGGTGGTGAGTGTTAGGTACCGGTGGGGTGTGTTAGGTACCAGTTGGGTGTGTTAGGTACCGGTGGGGTGTGTTAGGTACCGGTGGGGTGTGTTAGGTACCGGTGGGGTGTGTTAGGTACCGGTGGGGTGTGTTAGGTACCGGTGGGGTGTGTTAGGTACCGGTGGGGTGTGTTAGGTACCAGTTGGGTGTGTTTAGGTACCGGTGGGGTGTGTTAGGTACCGGTGGGGTGTGTTAGGTACCGGTGGGGTGTGTTAGGTACCGGTGGGGTGTGTTAGGTACCGGTGGGGTGTGTTAGGTACCGGTGGGGTGTGTTAGGTACCGGTGGGGTGTGTTAGGTACCGGTGGGGTGTGTTAGGTACCGGTGGGGTGTGTTAGGTACCGGTGGGGTGTGTTAGGTACCGGTGGGGTGTGTTAGGTACCGGTGGGGTGTGTTAGGTACCGGTGGGGTGTGTTAGGTACCAGTTGGGGTGTGTTAGGTACCGGTGGGGTGTGTTAGGTACCGGTGGGGTGTGTTAGGTACCGGTGGGGTGTGTTAGGTACCGGTGGGGTGTGTTAGGTACCGGTGGGGTGTGTTAGGTACCAGTTGGGTGTGTTAGGTACCGGTGGGGTGTGTTAGGTACCGGTGGGGTGTGTTAGGTACCGGTGGGGTGTGTTAGGTACCGGTGGGGTGTGTTAGGTACCGGTGGGGTGTGTTAGGTACCGGTGGGGTGTGTTAGGTACCGGTGGGGTGTGTTAGGTACCGGTGGGGTGTGTTAGGTACCGGTGGGGTGTGTTAGGTACCGGTGGGGTGTGTTAGGTACCGGTGGGGTGTGTTAGGTACCGGTGGGGTGTGTTAGGTACCAGTTGGGGTGTGTTAGGTACCCGTGGGGTGTTGTTAGGTACCGGTGGGGTGTGTTAGGTACCGGTGGGGTGTGTTAGGTACCGGTGGGGTGTGTTAGGTACCGGTGGGGTGTGTTAGGTACCGGTGGGGTGTGTTAGGTACCGGTGGGGTGTGTTAGGTACCGGTGGGGTGTGTTAGGTACCGGTGGGGTGTGTTAGGTACCGGTGGGGTGTGTTAGGTACCGGTGGGGTGTGTTAGGTACCGGTGGGGTGTGTTAGGTACCAGTTGGGGTGTGTTAGGTACCGGTGGGGTGTGTTAGGTACCGGTGGGGTGTGTTAGGTACCGGTGGGGTGTGTTAGGTACCGGTGGGGTGTGTTAGGTACCGGTGGGGTGTGTTAGGTACCGGTGGGGTGTGTTAGGTACCGGTGGGGTGTGTTAGGTACCAGTTGGGGTGTGTTAGGTACCGGTGGGGTGTGTTAGGTACCGGTGGGGTGTGTTAGGTACCGGTGGGGTGTGTTAGGTACCGGTTGGGTGTGTTAGGAGGATGAGGTGATTTTAACGGCGCTTTTGAAAAAGGTGGTTTAGTCGGCAGTTCTAGAGTTTTCTGTCAGGAGTTCCAGATTTTAGGCCCTTTTACGTACATTGAATTTTTGTATAGATTTAGCCGGACACGAGGAATGTCAAAGAGATGTCTTTGTCTGGTGTCGTGCCTTTGGGTCCTGTCACAACTATCAAGAAAGTTAGGTAAGACACATAGGCAACAGTTAGACAACTTTATTCCGAAACGTTTCGCCTACACAGTAGGCTTCTTCAGTCGAATACAGAAAGTAGGCAGGAACAGTAGAGATGTGAAGACGATGTAATCAGTCCATCACCCTTAAA
The DNA here is from genome assembly GCF_026875155.1 of Cherax quadricarinatus. Taxonomy (NCBI): domain Eukaryota; kingdom Metazoa; phylum Arthropoda; class Malacostraca; order Decapoda; family Parastacidae; genus Cherax; species Cherax quadricarinatus. Next base: position 82,708,891 of record NC_069404.1, read on the forward strand.
GTCGTGGAATTTGAGGTTGTCAGTCCCTCGGCCTGGAGAAGTTCAGTTCCATAGTCAGATAGTTCCTGACTATGGAACTGAACTTCTCCAGACTGAGGGACTGACAACCTCAAATTCTACGACTTTAAGGGTGATGGACTGATTACATCGTCTTCACATCTCTACTGTTCCTGCCTACTTTCTGTATTCGACTGAAGAAGCCTACTGTGTAGGCGAAACGTTTCGGAATAAAGTTGTCTAACTGTTGCATATGTGTCTTACCTATCAAGAAAGTGTTTTAGTTCAGGGTTAATATTGGAATTTATGGTTCTGTAAATGTACATTGCAGAGTAGTAAATGTGGATGTTCTGTACAGTGAGTACATTTAGGTCTGTGAAGAGTGAGGGGGGGGAGAGGTTGCCTAGCATTGGATTGCGTGATAATTCGTACTGCGGCTTTTTGTTGGGTTATTATTGGCTTTAGGTGGGTAATTGCTGCAGATCTCCAGGCACAAATGGCATGTTTGAGGCAGGGATAGATGAGTGAATAGTATAGTGTGAGTAGGACTGATTTTGGTATGTAGTAACGTATCTTAGAGAGGATCCCAACAATTTTTGATGCTCTTTTTGTTATGTGTTGGTTATGGGTGTTGAAATTCAGGTTGCTGTCAATGTGTAGGCCCAGGAATTTGTCCTCATTATGCTTAGCAATAGGAGCACTGTCTTAATATTATGTTGTACAACACCTGCTTTGTTACCAAACATAATATAGAAGGTTTTGTCAGTGTTAAGTGTAATCTTATTGGCAGTCATCCAGGTTGATATTTTTAGCAGCTCTTCGTTAACAATGGTGTTGAGTGTGGCAAGATTTAGGTGAAAGATGACATAAGTCGTGTCGTCAGCAAAGGGAATTGGTTCCTACTTTCCACTTGAGCTCCAGTAAAGAGGCTCCAGTAAAGAGGCTCCAGTATAAAAGTACAATAAATTTAGCTGCTAATACAGCTCATAAAGACAGCTCATAAATTTATGATCCACACTGAAAGCATTGAGAATGTGACTAACATAAACTGACGATGTTAACGAATAAACATCGAGCCAAAACCTGCCTCTGACAACCTAACATTTGAGCCGAGTGATACAAGACTGAATTATGGGATCGCAAACCAATTATCCAAATATAATGTTGGAATTATATTACTCTTGGAGAATAATTTACTGAATTACATATAACTGTCTGCATTCCAGCGATGCCGTGAATTGCTGTGAATAATATTAAGAAATGTGGCCCAGTGCCAGCTGGCACTATCACGGCTAGGTGACCTCTGCTAGGTAACCTGTGCTAGGTAACCTCTGTTAGGTGACCTCAGCTGCTTGACCTCAGCTAGGTAACCTATGCTAGGTGACTTTCGGCTAGGTGACCTCAGTTAGGTGACATCTGTTAGGTAACCTGTGCTAGGTGACGTCAGATAGGTGGCATCAGCTAGGTGACCTGTGCTAGGTGACCTCGGCTAGGTGACCTCTGCTAGATGACCTCAGCTAGGTAACCTGTGCTGGTGACCTCTGTTAAGTGACTTCAGCTGCATGACCTCAGTTACGTGACCTATGCTAGGTGACTTCGGCTAGGTGACCTCAGTTAGGTGACCTCTGTTAGGTAACCTGTGCTAGGTGACGTTAGTTATGTGGCTTCAGTTAGATGACCTCTGCTAGATGACCTCAGCTAGGTGACCTCAGCTACGTGACCTCAACTAGGTGGCCTCTGCTAGTTGACTTTGGCTAGGTGACGTTGGCTCACACTCCAACAGCACGTCAAGTATTAAAAACCATTTGTCTCCATTCACTTCTATCAAATACGCTCACGCATGCCCGCTGGAAGTTTAAGCCCCTCGCACGCAAGACCTCCTTTATCCCCTCCCTCCAACTTTTCCTATTCCGACCACTACCCCGCCTTCCCTCCGCTACAGATTTATACTCTCTCGAAGTCATTCTATTTCGTTCATCCTCTCTACATGACCAAACCACCTCAACAATCCCTCCTCAGCCCTCTGGATATTAGTTTTGGTAATCCCGCACCTTCTCCTAATTTCTAAACTACGAATTCTCTGCATTATAGTCACACTTCCGACATGACATCTCTACTGCCTCCAGCCTTCTCCTTGTTGCAACACTCATATAAGAATGTTGGTATAACTATACTCTCATACATTCCGCTCTTAGCTGCCATGGACAAAGTTCTTTGTCTCCACAGACTCCTATGTGCACCGCTCACCCTTTTCCCTCATCAATTCTATGATTCACTTCATCTCCCATAGACCCATCTGCTGACACGTCCACTTCTAAATATCTGAATACATTCACCTCCTCCAAACTGTCTCCCTCCAATCTGGTATCCAATCTTTCGTCACCTAATCTTTTTGTTATCCTCATCACCTTACTCTTTCATATAATGTCGTGCCGAATGGGTAAAACTGGTCAATTAACATTAAAATTAAGTCCTTTCTAAAATTCTCTTATACGTTTAAAGATATATTTTTATTTTTTATGCTAATGTAAAAATGAATAATTTTGTGCCAGACGAACCTCAGAAAACTTACCTAACCTTATTATAACAAGCGCAGTTGAATTTAGCCAAATCCAACTAAATATTTTTTAGATAAGTTTACAATAATTTAATAATAAACAAACACAATGAAATATAATTTTTTTCGTTAGGTTCACAATATTTTTTTTTTATCAAGTCTGCCGTCTCCCACCGAGGCAGGGTGACCCAAAAAGAAAGAAAATCCCCAAAACGAAAATGCTTCCATCATCATTCAACACTTTCACCTCACTCATCATAATCACTGTTTTTGCAGAGGCGCCCAGATACAAACAACAGTTTAGAAGCATATATAAAGATACAATATAAAAAGTGACCTGAAATATGATAATCTCCATATAGAATATAATATCAGGGCCCCAATTATATACATATATACCGTCCTATTACACATCCCTCCAAACTGCCAATATCCCAAAGGCTTTCTTTCCAGAACTCAAGTCCGGCTAAGTAAAAATAACCGGTTTTCCTGAATCCCTTCACTAAATATTACCCTGCTCACGCTCCAACAGCTCGTCAGGTCCCAAAAACCATTCATCTCCATTCACTCCTATGTAATATGCTCATGCACGCTTGCTGGAAGTCCAAGCCCCTCTCCCACAAAATCTCCTTTACCCCCTCCCTCCAACCTTTCCGAGAATGACCCCTACCCCGCCTTCCTTCCCCTGCAGATTTATACGCTCTCCATGTCATTCTACTTTGATCCATTCTTTATAAATGACCAAACCACCTCAACAACCCCTTTTCAGCCCTCTGACTAATACTTTTATTAACTCCACACCTTCTCCTAATTTCCACACTTCGAATTTACACCATACATTGCCCTTAGACAGGACATCTCCACTGCCTCCAACCGCCTCCTCGCTGCAGCATTTACAACCCAAACTTCACACCCAGAAAAGAGTGTTGGTACCACTATACTTTCATACATTTCGTTCTTTACCTCCATTAAAAACGTTTTTTGTCTCCACATATACCTCAATGCACGACTCATTTTTTTCCTTCATCAATTCTATGGTTAACCTCATCCTTCATAAATCCATCCGTTGACACATCAACTCCCAAATATCTGAAAACATTCACTTCTTCCATACTCCTCTCCAATGTGATATCCAATTTTCCTTTATCTAAATCATTTGATACCCTAATCACCTTACTCTTATCTATGTTCACTTTCAACTTTCTATCTTTACACACCCTCCCAAACTCATCCACTAACCTTCGCAACTTTTCTTTAGAATCACCCATAAGCACAGTATCATCAGTAAAAAGTAACTTGTCAACTTACATTACACACACACACACACACACACACACATCGAGGATATCATGTATGAAAGGCCCCTAGGAGCTTGTGGTCATGTGGTTCTGTGCTTTGACTACATAGTTGAGATTCAAGTGGAGAGAGTAGCAGGAATAGGATGGGAAAAACCAAACTACAAAAGGGGGAACTACTCAGGCATGAGGAACTTCCTGCAAAACATTCAGTGGGAGAGGGAACTGACAGGAAAATCAGTACAAGAAATGATGGACTATGTGGCAACAAAATGTAAGGAGGCAGAGGAGAAACAGAAATAATGCGAAGAACAGAACGATTCCTTGGTTCACCCAAAGGTGTAGGGAGGCAAAAACTAGGTGTACTAGAGAATGGAAAAAATACAGAAGAAAGAGAACTCAGGAAAATAAAGAGATTAGCCGAAGAGCCAGAAACGAATATGCACTGATAAGAAGGGAGGCTCAGCGACAATATGAAAATGACATAGCATCGAAAGCCAAGTCTGACCCGAAGCTGTTGTATAGCCATATCAGGAGGAAAACAACAGTCAAGGACCAAGTAATCAGACTGAGGAAGGGTGATGGGGAGCTCACAAGAAACGACTGAGAGGTATGTGATGAGCTCAACACGAGATTTAAAGAAGTATTTGCAGTGGAAACCAGTAGGACTCAAGGAAATCAGAACAGGGGGGTACACCAATAAGTGCTGGATGAGGTACACATAACCAAGGAGAAGGTGAAGAAGCTGCTATGTGAACTTGACACCTCAAAGGTGGTGGGACTAGACATCTCTCTGTGGGTCCTTAGAGTGGGAGCAGAGATGCTGTGTGTGCCGTTAACAAAGATCTTCAACACACCATTTGAAACTGGGCAACTCCCTGAGGTATGGAAGATGGCAAATGTAATCCCAATTTTTAAAAAAGGAGACAGACATGAGGTACTAAACTACAGACCTGTATCACTAATGTGTATAGTATGCAAAGTCATGTAGAAGATCATCAGGAGGAGAGTGGTGGAGCACCTGGAAAGAAACAAGTGTATAACTGACAACCACCACGGTTTCAGGGAAGGGAAATCCTGTGTCAAGAACCTACTGGAATTTTATGACAAGGTGACAGAAGTAAAACAAGAGAGAGAGAGAGAGAGGGGTGGATCGACTGCATTTTTTTTTTGGACTACAAGAAGGCCTTCGACACAGTTCCTCACAAGAGGTTACTGCAACAGCTAGAGGATCAGGCACACATAACAGGAAAGGCACTGCAATGGATCAGAGAATACCTGACATGGAGGCAACAACGACTCATTTTACGTGACGAGGTGTCAGAGTGGGCGCCTGTGACAAGCGGGGTTCCACAGGGGTCAGTCCTAGGACCTGTGCTGTTTTTGGTATATGTGAATGACATAACGGAAGGGATAGACTCAGAAGTGTCCTTGTTTGCAGATGATGTGAAGTTAATGAGAAGAATCAAATCGGACGAGGATCAGGCAGGACTACAAAGAGACCTGGACAGGCTACAAGCCTGGTCCAGCAACTGGCTCCTTGAGTTTAAACCTGCCAAATGCAAAGTCATGAAGATTGGGGAAAGGCAAAGAAAACCGCAGACACAATATAGTCTGGATGGCCAAAGACTGCAAACCTCACTCAAGGAAAAAGATCTGGGGGTAAGTATAACACCGAACATATCTCCTGAGGCGCACATAAATCAGATAACTGCTGCAGCATACGGGCGTCTGGCAAACCTACGGATAGCATTCCGATACCTCAGTAAGGAATCGTTCAAGACTCTGTATATCATTTACGTCAGGCCCATACTGGAGTATGCAGCACCAGTTTGGAATCCACACCTGGTCAAGCACGTCAAGAAATTAGAGAAAGTGCAAAGGTTTGCAACAAGACTAATCCCAGAGCTAAGGGGATTGTCCTACGAAGAAAGGTTGAGGGAAATCGGCCTGACGACACTGGAGGACAGGAGGGTCAGGGGAGACATGATAACGACATATAAAATACTGCGTGGAATAGACAAGGTGGACAAAGACGGGATGTTCCAGAGATGGGTCACAGACACAAGAGGTCACAATTGGAAGTTGAAGACTCAGATGAATCAAAGGGATGTTAGGAAGTATTTCTTCAGTCATAGAGTAGTCAGGCCGTGGAATAGCCTATAGAGTGACGTAGTGGAGGCGGGAACCATACATAGTTTTAAGGCGAGGTATGATAAAGCTCATGGAGCAGGGAGAGAGAGGACCTAGTAGCAATCAGTGAAGATGCGGGGCCAGGAGCTACGACTCGACCCCTGCAACCACAAATAGGTGAGTACACACACACACACACACACATATATATATATACATAAATATATATATATATATATATATATATATATATATATATATATATATATATATATATATATATATATATATATGTATACATATATATATATATATATATATATATATATATATATATATATAATATATATATATATATATGTGTGTGTGTGTGTGTGTGTGTGTGTGTGTGTGTGTGTGTGTGTGTGTGTATGTAAAACAACCACTGTGAATGAACAGTAAAATTCCAGTGTGAGAAGTCACGAAATCGCTTGGAATTTCACTATTCTTTCACAGTGATTGTTTTGCATATTCTGATATCACCTGTTTACTGTGATGTTATTGCATATATATATATATATATATATATATATATATATATATATATATATATATTATATATATATATATATATGCAAAACAACCACTGTGAAAGTATAGTGAAATTCTAAGCGCATTCGCGACTTCTCACATTATCAAGGAACTATAAAATTAATACATCAAAGGAAGACATATAAAGGGTCTAGACCACATCTCACCATCACATCCCACAACAAAGCAACACCTGACGTGCAACGACACCCGACTCATAAGAAAGGAGGAATACTGCAGCAGGCCTGCTGGCTCAACTAGACAGGTCCTTCACTACATCCCACTAACACAATATTCTACCCAAGTATTAAGATTTATTATTTGTCCAGTTTATTATTAAATTCTTCCCCAATTTTATTAATTATAAATGGATCTAATTTATATAAACCAAAAGAAATATTCATATTATTTTCAAAACTGCTTTTTATGAAACAAGATTCAATTATATTCCTGTCGACCATGCACTTGCTTGATACAACTTTCTCAACTTTTTGAAAATCAATTGGATGGTTAAAATCTCTTACATGAATTAACAGAGCATTGGAATCTTGTCCAATTCTAATGCTATATTTATGTTGTTTTAATCTTAGTTCGAGATTTTTACCAGTTTGACCGTAATAAACTTTATCGCAAATTTTACAAGGAATCTTATAGACACATCCGTCAGCATTTTGGGGGGAATTCTTTATCAAAAGTTTTTTTTTACTGTATCAAGATTTTTAAATACAACTTTGATATTAAAAGTCTTAAGAAGAGAAGGCATATCAACCAAGTTTTCATGGTAAGGGAGAACCAACATATTTTTAGTTTTATAAGGTTGGTTGTCGCTTTTTGGGTTATAAAAAGTATTTCTAGCAATTTTAAAAAATTTATCAATTACGTTTCTTGGATATTTCAGATCATTAGCTATTTCATAAATTTTGGATATTTCTTCATCTATGAACTCTAGACTACAAATATGTAAAGTTCTCAAAAACATTGATGAGAAAACCTACAGTTTAACTTTATCTTGATGTGAAGAATTCTATAAACTTTACTGTTGAGTTTGAGGAAAATAACTCATTGCCTTTTCTAGATGTTTTAATTATTAAGAGTAATAATGAATTCAAATTTAAAATTTACAGAAAACCTACAAATAACTGTTCCTATGTACACTATTATTCTTCACATCAAGATAGAGTTAAACTGTCTGTTTTCTCATCAATGTTTTTGAGAGCTTTACGAATTTGTAGTCCAGAGTTCATAGATGAAGAAATATCCAAAATTTATGAAATAGGTAATGATTTGAAATATCCAAGAAACGTAATTGATAATTTTTTTAAAATTGCTAGAAATACTTTTTATAACCCAAAAAGCGACAACCAACCTTATAAAACTAACAATATGTTGGTTCTCCCTTACCATGAAAACTTGGTTGATATGCCTTCTCTTCTTAGGACTTTTAATATTAAAGTTGTATTTAAAAATCTTGATACAGTAAAAAAAAAACTTTTGATAAAGAATTCCCCCCAAAATGCTGATGGATGTGTCTATAAGATTCCTTGTAAAATTAGCGATAATGTTTATTACGGTCAAACTGGTAAAAGTCTCGAACTAAGATTAAAACAACATAAAGCATTAGAACTGGACAAGATTCTAATGCTTTATTTATTCATGTGAGAGATTTTATCCACCCAATTGATCTTCAAAAAGATGAGGAAGTTGTATCAAGCAAGTCCATGGTTGACAGTGTTACTCCTTTCTTATGAGTCGGGTGTTATCGCACGTCAGGTGTTGCTTTGTTGTGGGATGTGATGGTGAGATGTGGTCTAGTCCCTTTATATGACTTCCTTTGATGTATTACTTTTATAATTCCTTGATAATGTGAGAAGTCACGAAATCACTTGGAATTTCACTATTCTTTCCCATTGATTGTTTTGCATATTCTGAAATCACATGTTTACTGTGATCTTATTGCATATATATATATATATATATATATATATATATATATATATATATATATATTATATATATATATATATATATATATATTATATATATATATATATATATATTTATATATATATATATTTACATATATATATATAATATATATATATATATATATATATATATATATATATATATATATATATATATATATATTTATATATATATATATATATAAAATATATATATATATATATATATATATATATATAATTTTATACATATATATATATATATGTCGTGCCGAATATGTAAAACTGGTCAATTAGCAAGAACTCATTTAAAATTAAGTTCTTTCTAAAATTTTCTCTTATACATTTAAAGATATATTTTTTTAATTAATGTTGATGTAAAAATTTTTAATTTTGCACCAAAAGAATCTTAGAAAACTTACCTAACCTAATGATAACAAGAACAATTTATTTTAGCCTAACCCAGCTAAATATATTTTAGATTTGTTTACAATAATTTAATACTAAACAAACACAGTGAAATATATTTTTTTTCGTTAGGTTCAGAATGATTTTGGCGAAATTATTGCATACACAAATTTTCACTTGTCCTATATGGCAAGATGAGCGTAACTATTTAAGCCAAGATCGCAAGTTCTGCCTATTCGGCACGACATATATAAAATATATATATATATATATATATATATTATATATATATATATATATATATATATATATATATAATATAGATAGATAGATAGATAGATAGATAGATAGATAACACTGATCTCTGGCCGAAGGAGACCCGAACCTACGAACCTTGGAACAAGGTACGCAGTGCCTTACCATTCTCAACACAATGGACCAATACCTTGGCTTCCAGCTTGCGCTAGACTTTGATCCAAGGCCGCCAGCTTTAAAGGAGAAGGCTTACAGCTTTTCATCTCATCCCTCATGACTTTGCATTTGGCAGGGTTAAATTCAAGGAGCTAGTTGCTTGACCAGGCTTATAGCCTGTCCAGGTCTTTTTGTAGTCCTGCCCGATCCTCGACCGATTTGATTCTCCTCATTAACTTCACATCATATGCAAACAAGGACACTTCTGAATCTATCCCTTCCGTTATGTCATTCACACATGCCAAAAACAGCACAGGTCCTAGGACTGACCCCTGTGGAACCCCGCTTGTCACAGGCGCCCACTCTGACACCACGTCACGTACCATGACTCGTTGTCTCCCTGTCAGGTATTCTCTGATCCACTGCAGTGCCTTTCCTCTTATGTGTGCCTGATCCTCTAGCTTTTGTAGTAACCTCTAGTGAGGAACTGTGTCGAAGGCCTTCTTGCAGTCCAAGAAAATGCAGTCTATCCACCCCTCTCTCTCTTGTCTTATTTCTGTCACCTTGTCATAAAACTACAGTAGGTTTGTGACACAGGATTTTCCTTCCCTGAAACCGTGCTGGTTGTCTATTATACACTTGTTTCTTTCCAGGTGCTCCACCACTCTCCTCCTAATGATCTTCTCCATGACTTTGCATACTTTACACGTTAGTGACACAGGTCTGTAGTTTAATGCCTCATGTCTGTCTCCTTTTTTAAAAATTGGGACTACATTTCCATCTTCCATACCTCAGGGAGTTGCCCAGTTTCAATGGATGTGTTGAAGATCTTTGTTAGTGACACACACAGTAACTCTGCTCCCTCTCTAAGGACCCACAAAGAGATGTCTTGTCCCACCGCCTTTGAGGTGTCAAGTTCACATAGCAACTTCTTCACCTCCTCCTCGGTTATGTGTACCTCATCCAGCACTTGTTGGTGTACCTCCCTGTTCTGATTTCCTGGAGTCCTACCGGATTCCACTATAAATACTTCTTTAAATCTCGTGTTGAGCTCCTCACATACCTTTTGATCGTTTCTTGTGAACTACGCATCATCCTTCCTCAGTCTGATTACCTGGTCCTTGACTGTTGTTTTCCTCCTGATGTGGCTATACAACAGCTTCGGGTCAGACTTGACTTTCGATGCTATGTCATTTTCGTATTGTTGCTGAGCCTCCCTTCTTATCAGTGCATATTCGTTTCTGGCTCTTTGGCTAATTTTTTTTTTCCTGGGTCCTTTGTCTTCTGTACTTTTTCCATTTTCTAGTACACCTAGTTTTTGCCTCCCTGCACCTTTGGGTGAACCAAGGACTCATTCTGGTCTTCCAATTATTTCTGTTTCCCTTGGGAACAAACCTCTCCTCTGCCTCCTTGCATTTTGTTGTCATATAGTCCATCATTTCTTTTACTGGTTTTCCTGTCAGTTCTCTCTCCCACTGTACGTCTTATAGGGAGTTCCTTATGCCTCAGTAGTCCTCCCTTTTGTAGTTTGGTTTTTCTCATCCTGTTCCTGCTACTCTCTCCACTTGTAGCTCAACTATGTAGTCATAGTACAGAACCACATGATCACTAGCTGTGTATGCATATATGTATGAATGTATATATTTATGTATATAAATGAAAAATTTATGTATATATACATGTTTATGCGTACATGTGCATATATGTTTACACCACCACCACCACTACCACCATCACAACCACCACCACAACCCCCAACATCACCACCACCATTACCACAAATACCACCATCACAACAATCACCACCGTCACCACCACCATTACCACCACTACTATCACCATCACCACCACCACCACCATCATTACCATCACCACCACAATCACAAACACCACCACCACAATCACTACAACCACGACCATCACCACAACCACCAAAGCCACCACAACTATCGTCACAGCCACTACCATTATCACCGCAACCACCATCACCACAACCATTACCACGACCACTACCATCATAACTCGCACCATCACCATCACAACAACCACAATCACCATTATCACCACCACCACTACCATCACAATCACCACCACCATCACACCACTACACCACCACCATCCCCCAGCCACCACCACCAACATCACTATCATCACCACTACCACCATTATCACCATCAATACTATCACCCCCATCACCACCACCATCATCATCACTGCCACTACCACCACCTCCTCTATCACCACCATCTTCAATACCATCAACCACAATCATGTGCATGTGTATATATGTGATTCTATATCCTATAACAACATTAGTGAAGGTTACAACAGTGCACTTGACGCTCTCTACAACCATCTACTGGAAACCAATTTGGGGAATGATTTACATAAAACTGATTAGCGATCACCTATACATGTCAATTGCTTACTATTTGGTCTACTATTGCTAACACAGTGTCGACCTTCACTCACTCCTAGTGTCAACCTTCACTCACTCCTAGTGTCAACCTTCACTCACTCCTAGTGTCAACCTTCACTCACTCCTAGTGTCGAACCTTACTCAGTTAGTAATGAATAGCCTGTGACCTGGTCGTAATGGGTTTTGGAGCAAAACAAACTCAGCAGATAGACTACAACTTGCATTTCTTTCACCAGATATAATTTGCGAGATATATACAAGTATGTACACTATGAACAGAGGTTGAATAGTAGGTGTACCACACGACGGTGACAGAATTGCAAAAGCAAAAGCCAGAAAGAGAGCACCATACTCAACCAGCAGGTAGGCAAGTCTGGCAAATGCTGACTGCAAGTGAACCACATTGCCTCAGCATTTGGCGGGCTTGCCTGTGACTGGACAATGAACGAAGGTACTGATTTAACGACGAGTACTCTAATAATCGTTAAACCCTTAGCATCCGGTTCACTGGTTGGGAGGCAGCCTATATAGGAGTGTGACTTACGCCGAATAAATTGGATGCCACATCTACCAACCTTCATCTCATAATAAATGACCAGGGTTTAAAAATGTGAATAAGACGTTCTGAAAATATTATTGAAAACCTTCGATGGAATGAGCAACCTGTAGCTGACAGATGGACAGGTACGGCTTGACGCCGTACAGTATTTCAGGGTTGACTCAGCTCACGTCACAACAACATCGACTAAAGAGACTGAAAGTAATGATGACATTACAGTCAGACATAGACCATTAACTAGTTACTGTTACCGTTGTGTGTCCTGATGTGTTGTGTCCTGTAGTATTGTTGTGTGTCCTGATGTGTTGTGTCCTGTAATATAGTTGTGTGTCCTGATGTGATATGTCCTGTAGTACTGTTGAGTGCCCTGATGTGTTGTGTCCTGTAATATTGTTGTGTGTCCTGATGTGTTGTGTCCTGTAGTATTGTTGTGTGTCCTGATGTGTTGTGTCTTGTAGTATTGTTGTGTGTCCTGATGTGTTGTGGGCCTGTAGTATTGTTGTGTGTCCTGATGTGTTGTGTCCTGTAGTATTGTTGTGTGTCCTGATGTGTTGTGTCCTGTAGTATTGTTGTGTGTCCTGATGTGTTGTGTCCTGCAGTATTGTTGTGTGTCCTGATGTGTTGTGTCCTGTAGTATTGTTGTGTGTCCTGATGTGTTGCGTCTTGTAGTATTGTTGTGTGCCCTGATGTGTTGTGTCCTGTAATATTGTTGTGTGTCCTGATGTTTGTGTCCTGTAATATTGTTGTGTGCCCTGATGTGTTGTGTCCTGTAATATTGTTGTGTGTCCTGATGTGTTGTGTCCTGTATATTGTTGTGTGCCCTGATGTGTTGTGTCCTGTAATATTGTTGTGTGCCCTGATGTGTTGTGTCCTGTAATATTGTTGTGTGCCCTGATGTGTTGTGTCCTGTAATATTGTTGTGTGCCCTGATGTGTTGTGTCCTGTAATATTGTTGTGGTGTCCTGATGTGTTGTGTCCTGTAATATTGTTGTGTGCCCTATTGTGTTGTGTCCTGTAATATTGTTGTGCGCCCTGATGTGTTGTGTCCTGTAATATTGTTGTGTGCCCTGATGTGTTGTGTCCTGTAATATTGTTGTGTGCCCTGATGTGTTGTGTCCTGTAGTATTGTTGTGTGTCCTGATGTGTTGTGTCCTGTAGTATTGTTGTGTGTCCTGATGTGTTGTGTCCTGTAGTACTGTTGTGTGTCCTGATGTGTTGTGTCCTGTAATATTGTTGTGTGCCCTGATGTGTTGTGTCCTGTAATATTGTTTTTGTGCCCTGATGTGTTGTGTCCTGTAATATTGTTGTGTGCCCTGATGTGTTGTGTCCTGCAATATTGTTGTGTGCCCTGATGTGTTGTTCCTGTAATATTGTTGTGTGCCCTGATGTGTTGTGTCCTGTAGTATTGTTGTGTGTCCTGATGTGTTGTGTCCTGTAGTATTGTTGTGTGTCCTGATGTGTTGTGTCCTGTAGTACTGTTGTGTGTCCTGATGTGTTGTGTCCTGTAGTATTGTTGTGTGTCCTGATGTGTTGTGTCCTGTAGTATTGTTGTGTGTCCTGATGTGTTGTGTCCTGTAGTATTGTTGTGTGTCCTGATGTGTTGTGTCCTGTAGTATTGTTGCTTGTTCTGATATGTTGTGTCCTGTAGTATGTTGTGGGGTCCTGATGTGTTGTGTCCTGTAGTACTGTTGTGTGTCCTGATGTGTTGTGTCCCTGTAGTATTGTTGTGTGTCCTGATGTGTTGTGTCCTGTAGTATTGTTGCTTGTTCTGATATGTTGTGTCCTGTAGTATTGTTGTGTGTCCTGATGTGTTGTGTCCTGTAGTATTGTTGTGTGTCCTGATGTGTTGTGTCCTGTAGTATTGTTGTGTGTCCTGATGTGTTTGTGTCCTGTAGTACTGTTGTGTGCCCTGATGTGTTGTGTCCTGTAGTATTGTTGTGTGTCCTGATGTGTTGCGTCTTGTAGTATTGTTGTGTGTCCTGATGTGTTGTGTCCTGTAGTATGTTGCTTGTTCTGATATGTTGTGTCCTGTAATATTGTTGTGTGCCCTGCAGTGTTGTTGTGTGTCCTGTAGTGTAACTGTGTCCTACAACGTTATTGTGTGTGTCCTGCAGTGTTGTTGTGGGACCAGTTGTGTTGTTGTGTGTCCTGTTGTGTTGTTCTGTGTGTCCTGCAGTGTTGCTGTGTGTCCTGCAGTGTTGCTGTGTGTCCTGTTGTGTTGTTGTGTGGCCTGTAGTGTAACTGTGCCCTACAGCGTTGTTATGTGTGTCCTTCTGTGTTGTGTGTCCTGCTGTATTGTTCTCCACTGCTGCTGTGTGCCCTGTAGTGTCGCTGTGAGTCCTGCATTGTTGCTGTGTGTCCTGCATTGTTGCTGTGTGTCCTGCATTGTTGCTGTGTCCTGCAGAGTTGCTGTGTGTCCTGCATTGTTACTGTGTGTCCTGCAGTGTCGCTGTGTGTCCTGCAGTGTCGCAAAGTGCCCTGCAGTGTAACTGTGTGTCCTGCAATGTTGCTGTGTGTCCTGCAGAGTTGATGTGTGTGCTGCATTGTTGCAGTGTGTCCTGAACTGTTGCTGTATTTCCGGCAGTGTTGCTGAGTGTCCTGCAGTGTTGCTTTGTGTACTGCAGTGTTGCTGTGGGTTCTGCATTTTTGCTGTCTGTTCTGCAGTGTTGCTCAGTGTTCTGCAGTGTTGCAGTGTGTCCTGCAGTGTTGTTGTGTGTCCTGCAGTGTTGCTGTATGTCCTGCATTGTTGCTGTGTGAACTGCAGTGTTGCTGTGTGTCCTGCATTGTTGCTGTGTGTCATGCAGTGTTGCTGTGTGTCCTGCAGTGTTGCTGGGTGTCCTTCAGTGTTGTTGTGTTTCCTGCATTTTTGCTGTGTGTCCTGCAGTGTCGCTGTGTGTCCTGCGTTGTTGCTGTGTGTCCTGCAGTGTTGCTGTGTGCCCTGCAGTGTTGCTGTGTGTCCTGCAGTGTTGCTGTGTGTCCTGCAGTGTTGCTGTGTGTCCTGCAGTGTCGCTGTGTGTCCTGCGTTGTTGCTGTGTGTCCTGCAATGTTGTTGTGTGTCCTGCAGTGTTGCTGTGTGAGCTGCAGTGTTGCTGTGTGTCTTGCAGTGTTGCTGTGTGTCCTGCAGTGTTGCTGTGTGTCCTGCATTGTTGCTGTGTGTCCTGTAGTTTTCTGTGTGTCTTGCAGTGCTGCTGTGTGTTCTGCAGTGTTGCTGTGTTTCCTGCAGTGATGCTGTGTGTCCTGCAGTGTTGCTGTGTGTCCTGCATTGTTGTTGTATGTCCTGCAGTGTTGCTGTGTGTACTGCAGTGTTGCTGTGTGTCCTGCAGTGTTGCTGTGTGTCCTACATTGTTGCTGTGTGACCTGCAGTGTTTCTGTGTTTCTTGCAGTGTTACTCTGTGTCCTGTAGTGTTGCTATGTGTCTTGAAGTGTTGCTGGGTGTCCTGCAGTGTTTCTATGTGTCCTGCATTCTTGTTGTATGTCCTGCAGTGTTGCTGTGTGTCCTGCAGTGTTGCTGTGTGTTCTGCAGTATTACTGTGTATCTTGCACTGTTGCTGTAGGTCCTGCATTGTTTGTGTGTGTCCTGCAGTGTCGCTGTGTGTCCTGCCTTGTTGCTGTGTGTCCTGCAATGTTGTTGTGTGTCCTGCAGTGTTGCTGTGTGTCCTGTAGTGTTGCTGTGTGTCTTGCAGTGTTGCTGTGTGTCCTTCAGTGTTTCTATGTGTCCTGCATTGTTGTTGTATGTCCTGCAGTGTTGCTGTGTGTCCTGCAGTGTTGCTGTGTGTATTGCAGTGTTGCTGTGTGTCCTGCAATGTTGCTGTGTGTCTTGCAGTGTTTCTATGTGTCTTGCAGTGTTGCTGTGTGTCCTGCAGTGTTGCTGTGTGTCCTGCATTGTTGTTGTATGTCCTGCAGTGTTGCTGTGTGCCCTGCAGTGTTGCTGTGTATTCTGCAGTGTTACTGTGTGTCTTCCAGTGTTGCTTTAGGTCCTGCATTGTTGGTGTGTGTCCTGCAGTGTTGCTGTGTGTCCTGCAGTGTTGTTGTGTGTCCTGCAGTGTTGCTGTGTTCCTGCATTGTTGCTGTGTGTCCTGCAGTGTTTCTGTGTGTCTTGCAGTGCTGCTGTGTGTTCTGCAGTGTTGCTGTGTGTCCTGCAGTGTTGCTGTGTGTCCTACATTGTTGCTGTGTGACCTGCAGTGTTTCTGTGTGTCTTGCAGTGTTACTCTGTGTTCTGTAGTGTTGCTATGTGTCTTGAAGTGTTGCTGGGTGTCCTGCAGTGTTTCTATGTGTCCTGCATTCTTGTTGTATGTCCTGCAGTGTTGCTGTGTGCCCTGCAGTGTTGCTGTGTGTCCTGCAGTATTACTGTGTATCTTGCACTGTTGCTGTAGGTCCTGCAATGTTGTGTGTCCTGCAGTGTTGCTGTGTGTCTTGTAGTGTTGCTGTGTGTCTTGCAGTGTTGCTGTGTGTCCTGCAGTGTTTCTATGTGTCCTGCACTGTTGTTGTATGTCCTGCAGTGTTGCTGTGTGTCCTGCAGTGTTGCTGGGTGTATTGCAGTGTTGCTGTGTGTCGTCCTGCAATGTTGCTGTGTCCTGCAGTGTTTCTATGTGTCTTGCAGTGTTGCTGTGTGTCCTGCAGTGTTGCTGTGTGTCCTGCATTGCTGTTGTATGTCCTGCAGTGTAGCTGTGTGCCCTGCAGTGTTGCTGTGTATCCTGCAGTGTTACTGTGTGTTTTCCAGTGTTGCTGTAGGTCCTGCATTGTTGGTGTGTGTCCTGCAGTGGTGCTGTGTGTCCTGCAGTGTTGCTGTGTGTCCTGCAGTGTTGCTGTGTTCCTGCATTGTTGCTGTGTGTCCTGCAGTGTTTCTGTGTGTGTTGCAATGTTACTCTGTGTCCTGTAGAGTTGCTATGTGTCCTGAAGTGTTGCTGGGTGTCCTGCAGTCTTTCTATGTGTGCTGCATTGTTGTTGTATGTCCTGCAGTGTTGCTGTGTGTCCTGCAGTGTTGCTGTGTGTCCTGCAGTGTTACTGCGTATCTTGCCGTGTTGCTATAGGTCCTGCATTGTTGGTGTGTGTCCTGCAGTGTTGGTGTGTGTCCTGCAGTGTTGCTGTGTGTCCTGCAGTGTTGCTGTATGTCCTGCAGTGTTGCTGTGTGTCCTGCAGTGTTGCTGTGCGTCCTGCAGTGTTGTTGTGTGTTCTGATGTGTTCTGTCCTGTAGTACTGTTGTGTGTCCTGATATGTTGTGTCCTGTAATATTGTTGGGTGTCCAGCAGTGTTGTTGTATGTCCTGCAATGTTGTTGTGTGTCCTGCAGTGTTGTTGTATGTCCTGTTGTGTTGTTGTGTGTCCTGTAGTGTAACTGTGTCCTTCAGCGTTGTTGTGTGTGTCCTGTGTTGTTGTGTGTCCTGCAGTGTTGTTGTGGGTCCTGTTGTGTTGTTGTTTGTCCTGTTGTGTTGTTGTGTGTCCTGTCGTGTTGTTCTGTGTGTCCTGCAGTGTTTCTGTGTGTCCTGCAGTGTAGCTGTGTGTCCTTCAGTGTTGCTCTGTGTCCTGCAGAGTTGCTGTGTGTACTGCATTGTTGCAGTGTGTCCTGCAGTGTTGCTGTGTTTCCGGCAGTGTTGCTGTATGTCCTGCAGTGTTGCTTTGTGTACTGCAGTGTTGCTGTGTGTCCTTCATTTTTGCTGTGAGTTCTGCAGTGTTGCTGTGTGTCCTACAGTGTTTCTGAGTGTCCTGCAGTGTTGTTGTGCGCTCTGCAGTGTTGCTGTGTGTCCTGCAGTGTTGCTGTGTATCCTGCAGTGTTGCTGTGCGTCCTGCAGAGTTGCTGTGTGTCCTGCAGTGTTGCTGTGTGTCCTGCAGTGTTGCTGTGTGTCCTGCAGTGTTGCTGTGTGTCCTGCAGTGTTGCTGTGTGTCCTGCAGTGTTGCTGTGTGTCCTGCATTGTTGCTGTGTGTCGTGCAGTGTTGCTGTGTGTCCTGCAGTATTGCTGTGTGTCCTTCAGTGTTGCTGTCTTTCCTGCATTTTTGCTGTGTCCTGCAGTGTCGCTGTGTGTCCTGCATTGTTGCTGTGTGTCCTGCAATGTTGTTGTGTGTCCTGCAGTGTTCCTGTGTGTCCTGCAGTGTTGCTGTGTGTCTTGCAGTGTTGCTGTGTGTCCTGCAGTGTTGCTGTTTGTCCTGCATTGTTGCTGTGTGTCCTGCAGTGTTTCTGTGTGTCTTGCAGTGTTGCTGTGTGTCCTGCAGTGTTGCTGTGTGTCCTGCAGTGTTGCTGGGTGGCCTGCAGTGTTTATATGTGTCCTGCATTGTTGTTGTATGTCCTGCAGTATTGCTGTGTGTCCTGCAGTGTTGCAGTGTGTATTGCAGTGTTGCTGTGTGTCCTGCATTGTTGCTGTGTGTCCTGCAGTGTTTCTATGTGTCTTGCAGTGTTGCTGTGTGTCCTGCAGTGTTGCTGAGTGCCCTGCATTGTTGCTGTGTGTCCTGCAGTGTTTCTATGTGTCTTGCAGTGTTGCTGTGTGCCCTGCAGTGTTGCTATGTGACCTGCAGTGTGAATGTGTGTCTTGCAGTGTTGCTGTAGGTCCTGCATTGTTGGTGTGTGTCCTGCAGTGTTGCTGTGTGTCCTGCAGTGTTGCTGTGGTTCCTGCATTATTGCCGTGTGTCCTGCAGTGTTGCTGTGTGTCCTGCAGTGTTGCTGTGTGTCCTGAAGTGTTGCTGTGCGTCCTGCAGTGTTGCTGTGTGTCCTGCAGTGTTGCTGTGCGTCCTGCAGAATTGCTGTGTGGCCTGCAGTGTTGCTGTGTGTCCTTCAGTGTTGATGTGTGTCCTTCAGTGTTGCTGTGTGTCCTGCAGTGCTGCTGTGTGTCCTGCAGTGTTCCTGTGCGTCCTGCTGTGTTGCGGTGTGTCCTGCAGTGTTGTTGTGTGTCCTGCGATTTTGCTGTGTGTCCTGCAGTGTTGCTGTGTGTCCTGCATTATTGCTGTGTGTCCTGCAGTGTTGTTGTGTGTCCTGCAGTGTTGCTGTGTGTCGTGGAGTGTTGCTGAGCGTCCTGCCCTGTTGCTGTGTGTCCTGCAGTGTTCCTGTGTGTTCTGCAGTGTTGCTGTGTGTCCTTCGGTGTTGCTGTGTGTCCCTCAGTGTTGCTGTGTGTCCTGCAGTGTTGCTTTGTTTTCTGCAGTGTTGCTGTGTGTCCTGCAGTGTTGCTGTGTGTCCTTCAGTGTTGCTGTGTGTCCTGCAGTGTTGATGTTTGTCCTGCAGTGTTGCTGTGTCTCCTGCAGTGTTGCTGTGTGTTCTGCAGTGTTGCTGTGTGTCCTGCAGTGTTTCTGTGTGTCCTGCATTGTTGCAGTGTGTCCTGCAGTGTAGCTGTGTGTCCTGCAGTGTTGCTGTGCGTCCTGCACTGTTGCTGTGTGCCCTTCAGTGTTGCTGTGCGTCCTTCAGTGTTGCTGTGTGTCCTGCAGTGTTGCTGTGTGTCCTGCAGTGTTGCTGTGTGTCCTGCAGTGTTGCTGTGTGGCCTGCAGTGTTGCTGTGTGTCCTTCAGTGTTGTTGTGTGTCCTGCAGAATTGCCGTGTGTCCTGCAGTGTTGCTGTGTGTCCTGCAGTGTTGCTGTGTATCCTGCAGTGTTGCTGTGTGTCCTGCAGAGTTGCTGTGTGTCCTGCAGTGTTGCTGTGTGTCTTGCAGTATAGCTGTGTGTCCTGCAGTGTTGCTGTGCGTCCTGCAGTGTTGCTGTGTGTCCTTCAGTGTTGCTGTGCGTCCTTCAGTGTTGCTGTGTGACCTGCAGTGTTGCTGTTGTCCTGCAGTGTTGCTGTGTGTACTGCAGTGTTGCTGTGTGGCCTGCAGTGTTGCTGGGTGTCCTTCAGTGTTGTTGTGTGTCCTGCAGAGTTGCTGTGTGTCCTGCAGTGTTGTCGTGTGTTCTGCAGTGTTGCTGTGTGTCCTGCAGTGTTGCTGTGTGTCCTGCAGTGTTGCTGTGTGTCCTGCAGTGTTTCTGTGTGTCCTGCAGTGTTGCTGGGTGTCCTGCAGAGTTGCTGTGTGTCCTGCAGTGTTGCTGTGTGTTCTGCAGTGTTGCTGTGTGTCCTGCAGTGTTGCTGTGTGTCCTGCAGTGTTGCTGTGTGTCCTGCGGTGTTGCTGTGTGTCCTGCAGTGTTGCTGTGTGTCCTGCAGTGTTGCTGTGTATCCTGCAGTGTTGCTGTGCGTCCTGCAGAGTTGCTGTGTGTCCTGCAGTGTTGCTGTGTGTCCTGCAGTGTTGCTGTGTGTCCTGCAGTGTTGCTGTGTGTCCTGCAGTGTTGCTGTGTGTCCTGCAGTGTTGCTGTGTGTCCTGCAGTGTTGCTGTGTGTCCTGCAGTGTTGCTGTGTGTCCTGCAGTGTTGCTGTGTGTCCTGCAGTGTTGCTGTGTGTCCTGCAGTGTTGCTGTGTGTCCTGCAGTGTTGCTGTGTGCCGTATAACATGGTGAATTAATAATAAATCAAGTTCCTGACCAAGAAACTCAAGTTTACTGTGTGTGACTGTAAGTTAACTGGGTGTGACTGTAAGTTTACTGTGTGTGACTGTAAGTTTACTGTGTGTGACTGTAAGTTTACTGTGTGTGACTGTAAGTTTACTGTGTGTGACTGTAAGTTTACTGGGTGTGACTGTAAGTTTACTGTGTGTGACTGTAAGTTTACTGTGTGTGACTGTAAGTTTTATTGTGTGTGACTGTAAGTTTACTGGGTGTGACTGCAAGTTTACTGTGTGTGACTGTAAGTTTACTGGGTGTGACTGCAAGTTTACTGTGTCTGACTGTAAGTTTACTGTGTGTGACTGTAAGTTTACTGGGTGTGACTGCAAGTTTACTGGGTTTGACTGTAAGTTTACTGGGTGTGACTGTAAGTTTACTGGGTGTGACTGTAAGTTTACTGGGTGTGACTGTAAGTTTACTGGGTGTGACTGTAAGTTTACTGGGTGTGACTGTAAGTTTACTGGGTGTGACTCAAAGTTTACTGGGTGTGACTGCAAGTTTACTGTGTGTGACTGCAAGTTTACTGGGTGTGACTCCAAGTTTACTGGGTGTGACTGCAAGTTTACTGTGTGTGACTGTAAGTTTACTGGGTGTGACTCCAAGTTTCCTGTGTGTGACTGTAAGTTTACTGGGTGTGACTCCAAGTTTACTGGGTGTGACTGCAAGTCTACTGGGTGTGACTCCAAGTTTACTGGGTGTGACTGTAAGTTTACTGGGTGTGACTCCAAGTTTACTGGGTGTGACTGTAAGTTTACTGGGTGTGACTGTAAGTTTACTGTGTGCGACTGTAAGTTTACTGGGTGTGACTGCAAGTTTACTGTGTGTGACTGTAAGTTTACTGGGTGTGACTGTAAGTTTACTGGGTGTGACTACAAGTTTACTGGGTGTGACTGCAAGTTTACTGGGTGTGACTACAAGTTTACTGGGTGTGACTACAAGTTTACTGGGTGTGACTACAAGTTTACTGGGTGTGACTGTAAGTTTACTGGGTGTGACTGCAAGTTTACTGGGTGTGACTGCAAGTTTACTGGGTGTGACTGCAAGTTTACTGGGGGTGACTACAAGTTTACTGGGTGTGACTACAAGTTTACTGGGTGTGACTGTAAGTTTACTGGGAGTGACTGCAAGTTTACTGTGTGTGACTGCAAGTTTACTGGGTGTGACTACAAGTTTACTGGGTGTGACTACAAGTTTACTGGGTGTGACTACAAGTTTACTGTGTGTGACTACAAGTTTACTAGGTGTGACTACAAGTTTACTGGGTGTGACTCCAAGTTTACTGGGTGTGACTGTAAGTTTACTGGGTGTGACTGTAAGTTTACTGTGTGTGACTGTAAGTTTACTGGGTGTGACTACAAGTTTACTGGGTGTGACTGCAAGTTTACTGGGTGTGACTGTAAGTTTACTGTGTGTGACTGTAAGTTTACTGGGTGTGACTGTAAGTTTACTGTGTGTGACGGTAAGTTTACTGGGTGTGACTGTAAGTTTACTGGGTGTGACTGTAAGTTTACTGTGTGTGACTGTAAGTTTACTGGGTGTGACTCCAAGTTTACTGTGTGTGACTGTAAGTTTACTGGGTGTGACTGTAAGTTTACTGGTTGTGACTGTAAGTTAACTGGGTGTGACTGTAAGTTTACTGGGTGTGACTGTAAGTTTACTGGGTGTGTCTGTAAGTTTACTGGGTGTGACTGTAAGTTTACTGGGGGTGACTACAAGTTTACTGGGGGTGACTGCAAGTTTACTGGGGGTGACTACAAGTTTACTGGGTGTGACTGTAAGTTTACTGGGTGTGACTGTAAGTTTACTGGGGGTGACTACAAGGTTATTGGGTGTGACTGTAAGTTTACTGGGTGTGACTGTAAGTTTACTGGGGGTGACTACAAGTTTACTGGGTGTGACTGCAAGTTTACTGGGGGTGACTGCAAGTTTACTGGAGGTGACTACAAGTTTATTGGGTGTGACTACAAGTTTACTGGGGGTGACTGTAAGTTTACTGGGTGTGACTGTAAGTTTACTGGGTGTGACTGTAAGTTTACTGGGGGTGACTACAAGTTTACTGGGTGTGACTACAAGTTTACTGGGTTGACTGTAAGTTTACTGGGGGTGACTACAAGTTTACTGGGTGTGACTACAAGTTTACTGGGTGTGACTGCAAGTTTACTGGGGGTGACTGTAAGTTTACTGGGGGTGACTACAAGTTTACTGGGTGTGACTACAAGTTTACTGGGGGTGACTGTAAGTTTACTGGGTGTGACTGTAAGTTTACTGGGTGTGACTGTAAGTTTACTGGGGGTGACTACAAGTTTACTGGGAGTGACTGCAAGTTTACTGGGTGTGACTGTAAGTTTACTGGGTGTGACTGTAAGTTTACTGGGTGTGACTGTAAGTTTACTGGGTGTGACTGTAAGTTTACTGGGTGTGACTGCAAGTTTACTGTGTGTGACTGCAAGTTTACTGGGGGTGACTGCAAGTTTACTGGGTGTGACTGCAAGTTTACTGGGTGTGACTGCAAGTTTACTGGGGGTGACTGCAAGTTTACTGGGTGTGACTACAAGTTTACTGGGTGTGACTGTAAGTTTACTGGGTGTGACTGCAAGTTTACTGTGTGTGACTGTAAGTTTACTGTGTGTGACTGTAAGTTTACTGGGTGTGACTGTAAGTTTACTGGGTGTGACTGCAAGTTTACTGGGTGTGACTGTAAGTTTACTGGGTGTGACTGTAAGTTTACTGGGTGTGACTGCAAGTTTACTGGGTGTGACTGTAAGTTTACTGTGTGTGACTGTAAGTTTACTGGGTGTGACTGCAAGTTTACTGGGTGTGACTCCAAGTTTACTGGGTGTGACTCCAAGTTTACTGTGTGTGACTGTAAGTTTACTGGATGTGACTGCAAGTTTACTGGGTGTGACTCCAAGTTTACTGGGTGTGACTCCAAGTTTACTGGGTGTGACTCCAAGTTTACTGGGTGTGACTGTAAGTTTACTGGGTGTGACTGCAAGTTTACTGGGTGTGACTCCAAGTTTACTGGGTGTGACTCCAAGTTTACTGGGTGTGACTGTAAGTTTACTGGGTGTGACTCCAAGTTTACTGGGTGTGACTCCAAGTTTCCTGGGTGTGACTGTAAGTTTACTGGGTGTGACTCCAGGTTTACTGGGTGTGACTCCAAGTTTACTGGGTGTGACTGCAAGTTTACTGGGTGTGACTGTAAGTTTACTGTGTGTGACTGTAAGTTTACTGAGTGTGACTCCAAGTTTACTGGGTGTGACTCCAAGTTTACTGGGTGTGACTCCAAGTTTACTGGGTGTGACTGCAAGTTTACTGGGTGTGACTGTAAGTTTACTGGGTGTGACTGCAAGTTTACTGGGTGTGACTGCAAGTTTACTGGGTGTGACTGCAACTTTACTGGGTGTGACTGCAAGTTTACTGGGTGTGACTGCAAGTTTACTGGGTGTGACTGCAAGTTTACTGGGTGTAACTGCAAGTTTACTGGGGGTGACTGAAAGTTTACTGGGTGTGACTCCAAGTTTACTGGGTGTGACTGTAAGTTTACTGGGTGTGACTGTAAGTTTACTGTGTGTGACTGTAAGTTTACTGGGTGTGACTGTAAGTTTACTGGGGGTGACTGTAAGTTTACTGTGTGTGACTGCAAGTTTACTGGGTGTGACTGTAAGTTTCCTGGGTGTGACTGTAAGTTTACTGGGTGTGACTCCAAGTTTACTGGGTATGACTGTAAGTTTACTGGGTGTGACTGTAAGTTTACTGTGTGTGACTGTAAGTTTACTGAGTGTGACTGTAAGTTTACTGGGTGTGACTGCAAGTTTACTGGGTGTGACTGTAAGTTTACTGGGTGTGAGTGCAAGTTTACTGTGTGTGATGTAAGTTTTTTGGGTTGAGTGCAGTTACAGTGTGTGACTGTAAGTTTATGGGGTTTTGACGTAAGTTTTCTGGGGGTGACTGTAAGTTTTTTTGGGGGTAAAGTAATTTACTGGGTGGGTGCAAGTTTTAAAGTGTGTGATGTAAGTTTATGGGTGTGAGTGCAATTTTACTGGGGGTTTACTGTAAGTTTACGGGGGTGATGTAAATTTTCTGGGTGAGACGAAAATTTACTGGGTGGACTGTAAGTTTTTCGGGGGTACTGTAAATTTTTTCTCGGGGTGACTGCAAATTTACTGTTTGGGGACTGCATGTTTTCTGGGTGTGACTGAAAGGGTTTTCGGTGTGACTTTAAATTTACGGGTGTGACTGCAAATTTTTCTGGGTTTTGACTGAATTTACTGGGAGTACTGTAATTTTCGGGGGACTGTAAGTTTTCGGGTGTGGGATGTAGTTACTGGGTGTGACGTAAGTTTTTCTGGGTTGGGCTTTAAATTTTTCTGGGGGTGACTGTAATTTTCGGGGGTGACTGTAAGTTTACGGGGGTGCTGAAAATTTAATGGGTGTGACGCAAATTTACTGTGTGTGCTGAAGTTTACTGTGTGTGACTGCAATTACTGTGTGGAGAAGTTTACTGGGGGTGACTGTAAGTTTACTGGGGGGACGTAATTTTTCTGGGTGGACTGTAAGTTACTGGGGTGCAGTAAGTTTACTGGGTGGCTGTAAGTTTACTGGGGGTACTGCAAGTTTACTGGGTGTGACGTAAGTTTTTTGGGTTTGCTCGCAAGTTTACTGGGTGACTGCAAGTTTACTGGGTGTCGACTCAATTTACTGGGTGTGACTGTAAGTTTACTGTGTGTGACTGCAAGTTTACTGTGTGTGACTGTAAGTTTACTGTGTGTGACTAAGTTTACTGGGTGTGACTTAAGTTTACTGGGTGTGACGCAAGTTTACTGGGGTGACTGTAAATTTACTGGGTGTGACTGTAAGTTTACTGGGTGTGACTGCAAGTTTACTGGGTGTGACTGTAAGTTTACTGTGTGTGACTGTAAGTTTACTGGGTGTGACTGCAAGTTTACTGGGTGTGACTCCAAGTTTACTGGGTGTGACTCCAAGTTTACTGGGTGTGACTCCAAGTTTACTGGGTGTGACTGTAAGTTTACTGGGTGTGACTGCAAGTTTACTGGGTGTGACTCCAAGTTTACTGGGTGTGACTCCAAGTTTACTGGGTGTGACTGTAAGTTTACTGGGGTGACTCCAAGTTTACTGGTGTGACTGCCAAGTTTACCTGGGTGTGACTGTAAGTTTACTGGGTGTGACTCCAAGTTTACTGGGTGTGACTCCAAGTTTACTGGGTGCGACTGCAAGTTTACTGGGTGTGACTGTAAGTTTACTGTGTGTGACTGTAAGTTTACTGAGTGTGACTCCAAGTTTACTGGGTGTGACTCCAAGTTTACTTGGTGTGACTCCAAGTTTACTGGGTGTGACTGCAAGTTTACTGGGTGTGACTGTAAGTTTACTGGGTGTGACTGCAAGTTTACGGTGTGACTGCAAGTTTACTGGGTGTGACTGCAACGTTTACTGGTGTGACTGCAAGTTTACTGGGTGTGATGCAAGATTTACTGGGTGTGGACTGCAAGTTTACTGGGTGTGACTGCAAGTTTACTGGGGGTGACTGAAAGTTTACTGGGTGTGACTCCAAGTTTACTGGGTGTGACTGTAAGTTTACTGGGTGGACTGTAAGTTTACTGTGTGTGACTGTAAGTTTACTGGTGTGACTGTAAGTTACTGGGGTGACTGTAAGTTTACTGTGTGTGACTGCAAGTTTACTGGGTGTGACTGTAAGTTTCCTGGGTGTGACTGTAAGTTTACTGGGTGTGACTCCAAGTTTACTGGGTATGACTGTAAGTTTACTGGGTGTGACTGTAAGTTTACTGTGTGTGACTGTAAGTTTACTGAGTGTGACTGTAAGTTTACTGGGTGTGACTGCAAGTTTACTGGGTGTGACTGTAAGTTTACTGGGTGTGAGTGCAAGTTTACTGTGTGTGACTGTAAGTTTACTGGGTGTGAGTGCAAGTTTACAGTGTGTGACTGTAAGTTTACTGGGTGTGACTGTAAGTTTACTGGGTGTGACTGTAAGTTTACTGGGTGTAACTGTAAGTTTACTGGGTGTGAGTGCAAGTTTACTGTGTGTGACTGTAAGTTTACTGGGGTGAGGCAAGTTTTTCGGTGTGGACTGTAATTTTCTGGGGATACTGTAAGTTTTCTGGGTAGACGTAAGTTACTGGGTGTACTTAAATTTACTGGGTGTGACTGTAATTTTTCTGGGTGGACGAATTTACTGGGGTGCCCGTAAGTTTAAAATGGTGGGGACGTAAGTTTTCTGGGGGACTGTAATTTACTGGGGGGTGACGCATTAAAGTTGTGATAAGTTACTGGTGTGACGCAAGTTTACTGGTGTACTGCAATTTACTGGTGTGAATGTAAGTTTAAAAGGGTGTGACTGTAAAATTTACTGGGTTGACTGAAGTTTACTGGGGGTTCTGTAAGTTTACTGGTGTGACTGTAATTTTCTGGGGGTGACTGCAAGTTTACTGGTGTACTGAAGTTTTCTGGGGGACTGTAAGTTTTTCTGGTGTGACTGCAAGTTTAAGGGGAAAATTAAGTTTACTGGGTGGACTGTAAGTTTACTGGGGTTTTACGTAAGTTTACTGTGGTGACTGAAGTTTTCTCGTGTGACTGCAAGTTTTCTGGGGTTTTTCTGTAAATGTACTGTGTGTGACTGTAAGTTTACGGGTGTACTCCAAGTTTTCGGGTGGACGTAAATTTACGTGTGTGACTGAAGTTTCTGGTGGACTCAAGTTTTCTGGGGGTGACTCCAAGTTTACTGGGTGTGACTGTAAGTTTACTGGGGGGACTGTAAATTTTTCGGGTTGATGAAAAATTTACTGGGTGTGACTGAATTTTACTGGGGGTGACGAAAAAATTACGTTGTGACGCATGTTTACTGGTGGCTGCAAGTTTCTGGGGTGACGTAAGTTTACTGGGGTGACTGTAATTTAAATGGGGGTACTGCAATTTTACTGTGGACCCAATTTACTGGGGGTGACTCCAAGTTTTCTGGGTGTACTTTGTTTACTGGGGGGACTGCAAGTTTAATGGGGTGACTCCAAGTTTACTTTGGGGAGACCCAAATTTACTGGGGGGACTCCAATTTACTTGGGGTTGGGCTGCAAGTTTACGGGGTGACTGCAAGTTTTCGGTTGACTCCAGTTTACTGGGTGGACTTAATTTACTGGGTGTGACTGCAAGTTTACTGGTGTGACTTAATTTACTGGGTGACTCCAATTTTAAATGGGTGGACGCAATTTAAATGGGGTGACCCAAGTTAAAGGGTGTGACTCCAAGTTTTCGGTGGACGCAATTTACTGGGGGTTTACTGCAAGTTTACTGGTGTACTCCCAAATTTACTGGGGGTACTCCAAGTTTAGTTTTGAAAAGTAATTTTTCTGGGGGTGCTGCAAGTTTACTGGGGGTTTTATCCAAATTTTTCTGGGTGTGACTCCAAGTTTACTGGGTGGCTGAAGTTTACGGGGGTACTGCAAGTTTTCTGTGTGTGAAATGTAAGTTTATGGGTGTGACTCCAAGTTACGGGGGTGACTGAATTTCTGGGGGGTTTACTGCAAGTTTACTGGGTGGACTAAATTTACTGGGTGTGACGCAAGTTTACTGGGGGTGACAAAAAGTTTACTGGGGTGACTGCAATTTTCTGGGGGGGACGCAAGTTTACTGGGTGTGACTGCAAATTTACGGGTGTTTACGCAAAATTTACGGGGGTGACTAAAATTACTGGGTGGACGCAAGTTTTTTGGGGTGACTGCAAGTTTTCGGTGTGACTGCAATTTACGGGTGGGCGCAATTTTACGGGGGTTACTGCAAGTTTACGGGGGTTTCTGAAGTTTACTGGGTTTACTCAAGTTTACTGGGGTGCTGCAAGTTTACTGGGGGTGACTAAGTTTACTGGGGGTGCTGCAAGTTTTACTGGGGGTGACTCAAGTTTACGGTGGACTGGAATTTACGGGGGTGACTGCAAGTTTACTGGGGGACTCAAGTTTACTGGGGGTGACTAAGTTTACTTGGGGGACTGCAAGTTTACTGGGGGGGACTGCAAGTTTACTGGGTGTACTAAGTTTACTGGGTGTGACGCAATTTTCTGGGGTGACTGCAAGTTTTTCTGGGGGACGTAAATTTACTGGGGTGACTGAAGTTTACTGGTGTGGGCTACAATTTACTGTGTGTGCGTAAGTTTACGGGGGACGCAATTTAAATGGGTTGACTGTAAGTTTACTGGGGTGACTGCAAGTTTCTGGGTGGACTCCCAAATTTATGTTCGACTGCAAGTTTACTGGTGTGGCTGCAAGTTTTACTGGGGGGGGACTACAAGTTTACGGGTGACTGCAAATTTACTGGGGGGGTGTAAGTTTACTGGGTGTGACGTAAGTTTCTGTTGTGAGTAAGTTTACTGGGTTGACTGT
Source organism: Cherax quadricarinatus (assembly GCF_026875155.1). Classification (NCBI taxonomy): domain Eukaryota; kingdom Metazoa; phylum Arthropoda; class Malacostraca; order Decapoda; family Parastacidae; genus Cherax; species Cherax quadricarinatus. The sequence continues at coordinate 82,738,047 of NC_069404.1, forward strand.
AAGTTACTGTGTGACTGTAATTTACGGGTTGACTGTAAATTTACTGGTTGGACGTAAATTTCTGGGGGGATGTAAGTTTACTGGGTGTGAGTAAGTTTACTGGGTTGCTGAAAATTTACTGGGTGTGACTGAAGTTTACTGGGGGGGACACAAGTTTTTTCTGGGGTGACTAAATTTTCTGGGGGTGACTGCAAGTTTACTGGGGTGACTACAAATTTTCTGGGTGTGACTAAGTTTACTTGGGTGACTGAATTTACTGGGGTGACTACAAGGTTACTGGTTGGGCTGAAGTTTACTGGGTGTGACTGTAAATTTTTCTGGGGGACAAAATTTTACTGGTGTACTGCAAGTTTACTGGGTGTGACGCAAGTTTACTGGGGGGTACGCAATTTTACTGGGGGGGGGTGAAATTTAAAGGGGGTTACGCAAGTTTTTCGGGGTGACTTTAAGTTCTGGGTGGACTGCAAGTTTACTGGGTGACTGTAAGTTACGGTGTAATGCAAGTTTACTGGGGGGACGCAAGTTTTTCTGGGGGGTTTATGTAATTTACTGGGTGTGACTGCAAGTTTCTGGGGGGGACGCAAGTTTACGGGGGGGGGACTGCAAGTTTACTGGGGGGGACTGGGAATTTACGGGTGTGACTACAAGTTTTCTGGGGGTACTGTAATTTTAATGGGTTGGACTCAAGTTTATGTGTGTGACTGTAATTTTTTCTGTGTTGACTGAAAATTTCTGGTTGACTGTAAGTTTACTGGGTGGACGCAATTTACGGGGGGTGACTGTAAATTTTCTGGGGGTGACGTAAAATTTTTCTGGGGTGACTGCAAACGGGGGGACTGTAAGTTTTTCTGTGGTGACTGTAATTTCTGGGGTGACTGCAAATTTACTGGGGTACCCAAATTTACTGGGTGTGACTCCAAGTTTTTTGGGTTGGGCTCCAAGTTTACTGGTGTGACTGTAAGTTTACTGGGTGTGACTGCAAGTTTACTGGGGGTGACTGAAAGTTTACTGGGTATGACTGTAAGTTTACTGGGTGAGACTGTAATTTACTGGGTGTGACTGTAAGTTTTACTGGGTGTGACTGTAAGTTTACTCGGGTGTGACTGCAAGTTTTACTGGGTGTGTGAAACTGGCAAGTTTACTGGGTGTGACTGTAAGTTTACTGGGTGTGACTGTAAGTTTACTGGGTGTGACTGCAAGTTTACTGGTGTGTGACTGTAAATTTACTGGGTGTGACTGTAAGTTTACTGGGTGATGACTGCAAGTTTTGGGTGGACTGGAAGTTTACTGGGTGTGACTGCAAGTTTACTGGGGGTGACTGCAATTTACGGGGTGACTAAGTTTACTGGGGGGGACTGCAAGTTTCTGGGTGTGACGCAATTTACGGGGTGACTGGAAGTTTTCGGGGGTGACTGCAAGTTACTGGGGGTACGCAAGTTTTTGGGTGTGACTAATTTTACTGGGGGGGACGCAAGTTTACTGGGGGGGACGAAATTACTGGGTGTTAAGTTTACTGGGTGTGACGCAATTTCTGGGTGTGACTGCAAGTTTAGGGGTGACGAAAAATTTCTGGGTGTACTGAATTTTTCTGGGTGTGACACAAGTTTACTGTGGTGACTGAAAATTTATGGGGGTGACTGCAAGTTTAAATGGGTGTGACTGTAAGTTTTTCTGGGGGACTGCAAGTTCGGGTTGACTCCAATTTAAATGTTCTGCTGCAAGTTTTCTGGGTGTGACTGCAATTTTTGGGGGTGATACAAATTTACTGTTGTGACTGCAAGTTTACTGGGGGTGATTTAAATTTCGGGGGGGCGTAAGTTTACTGGTTGTGACTGTAAGTTTACTGGGTGTGACTGTAGTTTATGGGTGTGACTGTAAGTTTACTGGGGGTGCTGTAAGTTTACTGGTTGTGACTGAAGTTAACTGGGTTGGGCTGTAAGTTTACGGTGTGGGCGTAAGTTTTCTGGGGGGTCTTAAGTTTACTGGGTTGACTGTAAGTTTTCTGGGGTTCTACAAAATTTACTGGGTTGTGATACAAGTTTACTGGGGGGACGCAAGTTTATGGGGGTGACTACAAAATTTTCGGGGGGTGACTGTAATTTACTTGGGGTGACTGTAAGTTTACTGGGGGTACTACAAGTTTTCTGGGTGTGACGTAAGTTTAGGGTGTGACTGTAAGTTTTCTGGGGGTGATAGAATTTACTGGTGTGACTGCAATTTTCTGGGGGTGACGCAATTTACTGGGGTGCTACAAATTTACTGGGGTGTATAAAGTTTACTGGGGGTTTACTGTAATTTTTCTGGGGTTTTTGGACTGTAAGTTTTTGGGTGTGACTGTAAATTTACTGGGGGGACTACAAATTTACTGGGGGTGACTCAAGTTTACTGGGTGACTGTAAGTTTACTGGGGGGGACTACAAGTTTAGGGTGTGACACAAGTTTACTGGGGGTCGCAATTTTCTGGGGGTGACTGTAAGTTTATGGGGTGACTACAAGTTTACTGGGTGTGACTACAAGTTTTCTGGGGTGACGAAGTTTTCTGGTGTGACTTAGTTTACTGGGGGTGACGTAATTTTACTGGGGGGGACTAAAGTTTACTGGGATGACGCAATTTACTGGTTGACTGAATTTACTGGGGGTGACTGTAAGTTACTGGGTGAACTGTAAGTTTACTGGGGGTGACTGTAAATTTACTGGGTTTTGGGTGTAATTTTTACTGGGTGTGACTGCAAGTTTACGTGTTGACTGCAAGTTTACAGGGGTGACTGCAAGTTTACTGGGTGTGACTGTAATTTACTGGGGGTGATGCAAGTTTACTGGGTTGACGCAAATTTTCTGGGGGTTTACTGCAATTTTCTGGGGGGACTGCAAGTTTACGGGGGGGACTGCAAGTTTACTGGGGGGACTGAAGTTTACTGGGGGTGACTGCAATTTACTGGGTGTGATGTAATAACGGTTTACTGCAAGTTTACGGTTTTTGACACAAGTTTTGGGTGTGACTGTAAGTTTACTGGGTGTGCGAAATTTACTGTGGTGGCGTAAGTTTATGTGTGTGACGAAGTTTATAGGTGTGACTTTAAATTTTTCTGGGTGGACTGCAAGTTTACTGGGTGTGACTGTAATTTATGGGTGTACTGAAGTTTACTGGGTTGCGCAAGTTTACTGGTGGACTGTAATTTACTGTGGTGACTGTAAGTTTAAGGGGGGTTAAATGCAAGTTTACTGGGGGTGACTGTAAATTTAGGTGGACGTAAGTTTTTCTTGGGGTGACTACAAGTTACGGTGGACTGCAAGTTTCTGGGGGGCTACAAGTTTACTGGGTGTGACACAAGTTTTTAAAATGGTGTGACTACAAGTTTATGGTGTACGCAAATTACGGGGGTTGGACTGTAATTTACTGGGTGTACTCAAGTTTTACGGGTTACACAATTTACTGGGGGGACTGCAATTTCTGGGGGGGGGGGACTACAAGTTATGGTGTGACTGCAAGTTTTTTTGGGGGTGACTACAATTTTCTGGTGTGACTGCAAGTTTATGGGGGGGACGCAATTTACTAGGGGGGACTACAAATTTACTGGGTGTGATGCAAGTTTACGGGGGACTGAATTTATGGGGGGGACACAAGTTTACCGGTGTGACTGCAAGTTTACTGGGGGTGACTGCAAGTTTATGGGGTGACTACAAGTTTACTGGGGGTGACTGCAAGTTTTACTGGGTGTACGCAAGTTTACGGGGTGACTACGGTTTACGTTGGGGACTGTAAGTTTACTGGGGGTGACTACAATTTTCGGGGGGTGACTAAGTTTTTTGGGGGTTTGCTCAAGTTTACGGGGGACTATTTACTGGGGGTGCTGCAAGTTTATGGGTGACTGCAAGTTTACGGTGTGACTGTAAGTTTACTGGGTTGGGCTGTAATTTTTCTGTGTGTGACTGTAAATTTACTGTGTGTGACTGTAAATTTACTTGGTGTGACTGTAAGTTTACTGTGTGTGACTGTAAGTTTACTGTGTGTGACTGTAAGTTTACTGTGTGTGACTGTAAGTTTACTGGGTGTGACTGCATGTTTACTGTGTGTGACTTTAAGTTTACTGTGTGTGACTGCAAGTTTACTGGGTGTGACTGTAAGTTTACTGGGTGTGACTGCAAGTTTACTGTGTGTGACTGTAAGTTTACTGTGTGTGACTGCAAGTTTACTGGGTGTGACTGCAAGTTTACTGATTGTGACTATAAGTTTACTGGGTGTGACTGCAAGTTTATTGTGTGTGACTGCAAGTTTACTGGGTGTGACTGCAAGTTTACTGGGGGTGACTGCAAGTTTAGTGTGTGTGACTGCAAGTTTACTGGGTGTGACTGCAAGTTTACTGTGTGTGACTGTAAGTTTACTGTGTGTGACTGTAAGTTTACTGGGTGTGACTGCAAGTTTACTGGGTGTGACTGCAAGTTTACTGTGTGTGACTGCAAGTTTACTGGGTGTGACTGCAAGTTTACTGGGGGTGACTGCAAGTTTAGTGTGTGTGACTGCAAGTTTACTGGGGGTGACTGCAAGTTTACCGGGTGTGACTCCAAGTTTACTGGGTGTGACTGCAAGTTTACTGGGTGTGACTGTAAGTTTACTGGGTGTGATTGCAAGTTTACTGTGGGTGACTGCAAGTTTACCGGGTGTGACTCCAAGTTTACTGGTTGTGACTGCAAGTTTACTGGGTGTGACTGTAAGTTTACTTGGTGTGACTGTAAGTTTACTGGGTGTGACTCCAAGTTTACTGTGTGTGACTGTAAGTTTACTGTGTGTGACTGTAAGTTTACTGGGTGTGACTGCAAGTTTACTGTGTAGACAGCCTGTACTGTCTGTACAGACAGCCCATGCTGTCTGCCAGCTTAATTCATATTTCGCGCCATGCTGGTGCTGCCACCTATAGGCCTTGCCACTTCAGTATGCCCAGACTTGGTTCTCCCTCACTCTCACAGCGGCCTAGCAGCAAGACACAAGGCCTACTCCTAGCTCCTCTCGTGGCATGGCCCTGCCCGTGCCATGGGCACAACACAAGCCTGTGTACCCACCACTACTTAAGAATAAAGTAAGAAGCCTCCGAAGACGTATCATTAACCACCCGCTACCAGAATACCAAACAAACTCGTTATATTGGTACCAGCGGTGGTCGCAGCAGTGTGTTTGCCCAAAGGGAGGAAGGAAGAGGGATGAAGTCATCTTCACTTCATCATCCCATACAAGAAGCATCCGTCTCTCAACGAGTTATCCTGATGTCGTGTTTGCACCTTTGCGCATCCAGACACAGGTACAAGGAGGATCCAGCCGAAATTTGCCGAATTTCTTTGAGAATTGTGAGTGGCGTCACAGTGACCCCACGCTACAGCGTTCCACGCTACAGCGTCCCACGCTACAGTATCCCATGCTGTTTCTCAAGTCACGTGTTCAGCGTCACTTGTATGTTGCTGTTGTTGTTCAGCTCAGCACAGCTGTTTCAGCAAGACAGAGGTGAGTTTTGTGGTGATTTCTGCGTCCAGTGTGAGTTCTCTACGTATTTGTGGGTGGGGGAGGAGAGGAGAGGAAGTGGCTGTTCCTCACCTTGCCTATGCTCGCCCTACTCACGCTCACCCGTCTACCATACACCACTCACCACTGCCCACTCCCTCTGTTGTGTTTTCTGCTGTTTTTCGTGTGATTCATTGCCAGAGCTGTGTATCCGAGTGCCCGAGGCCACTCGAAGCTACGTGGATCAGCATGCCACATAGATCACGACACCACGTGGATCACGACGCCACGTGGGTGTGGGCGATGTCACGTAGACCTACGAGCTACCTGAGTTACCAGATGTCCCAGGCCACATGCTGTGGTCTGCTGCCCGCATCACATTGACGTCACCCACGATGCTGCCCGACTTCATGACGTCACGATGTCTGCCTGACGTCACCTCGAGATGTCTGCTGACGTCACAGTGCTGCTGACGTCACCTCGCGACATCACGCCTGACATCACATGATGTCACCATCGAGTGTTCAGTAATTATTTCAGTATTGTCGAGAAGATCGAGAGAAGATATATGTCGTGTGTTAATTCCTCTCAGTCAGTGTTCTCACATTTTAGTATGTCTTAGTGTCAGTTTTGTGCACAGAAAAGCATCATTTGCTAGTTTAAGCCATGTTGTACTGCGGTGTGTTTTTAAAGTTTCTGTGTGTCCAGTGAGGTCTGAGCCAGACCTGAGTAGCACCACTGTGTTAAGTCACCCGTGTGACCAGTGTGTTTGACAGCTGATTACTCAGCCCTGAGCGTATGAGCCCTCTTGTACAGAAAGCTTTTATGCTCGTCGCTCGTGATGTTCTGCAGAATCGTACCTGCTACGATTCCTGTCGAGATGTTTCACTTCACCTCCAGACTGTCAGAGTGCAGTTATATGTAGAGAAACAAGTCTGGGGACGCTTAGACTAACCTCTGCTGTAACTCCAACTGTCGAGAGATGATACTCGCCAAGCCGCAGTCAGGCCTGTCGGCAGGCGCTGTGTCAGCCTCGTGTCACAAGCTTCAGTGAGCAGCCTGCACAAAGAAGATGTCACTTTGACTGCTAGCTCTCTCACTGCAGTCTGGTGTATGATGTTACGACTCCCAGATGTTTCGCCCAGTCGTCTCTGCCACGACTCGCTCCACAACTCGCTCCACGCTCGCCGGCAGTGACAGCCCAGCGACAGTACCAGTCGAGAAGTGTCCTCCTGAGTCGCTTGCCAGAAGTCCTGCCCAGTTGCCGAGTTTTGTCGACGCCTCACTCGAGGGCACCAGCATGTCGTGCCCCAGGTTGAATGAAAACCTGCAGCGACTCCTACGATGACTGCTTCACCGTTCCAGAGGAGACCGTACCCTGTTACGTCACAGCTCAGCCGCAGCGATGTCTCCTGTGTTGCAGTATCTGTCCAGACGCAGGAAGGCGTGCAGTGATGCCCTTCGACGCTCACTGCCTTTGACCACGATGTTTAGCACACCCCACATGTTTTTTTCTTCCTTCCCTGTAGGAAGTTTTTTTTCCATGTTCATATGTATATATATGTTTTTATTTTGTGTTCTGTGCCCTGTTCCTACGAGAGAGAGACCGAGTTTCCTTTATTACCAGTATTGTCGCGTCGGGACGACGCGCAGTAGGTGGCCGAGCGTATGTAGACAGCCTGTACTGTCTGCACAGACATCCCATGCTGTCTGCCAGCTTAGTTCATATTTCGCGCCATGCTGGTGCTGCCACCTATAGGCCTTGCCACTTCAGTATGCCCAGACTTGCCTCTCCCTCACTCTCACAGCGGCCTAGCAGCAAGACACAAGGCCTCCCAGCTCTCTCTCGTGGGATGGCCCTGCCCGGGCCATGGGCACAAACACACAAGCCTGTGTACCCACCACGACTTAACAATAAAGTAAGAAGCCTCCGAAGACGTCTCATTAATCACCCGCTTGCTACAGCCTACCAAACAAACCCGTTATAACTGTGTGTGACTGCAAGTTTACTGGGTGTGACTGCAAGTTTACTGGGTGTGACTGTAAGTTTACTGGGTGTGACTGCAAGTTTACTGGGTGTGACTGCAAGTTTACTGGGTGTGACTGCAAGTTTACTGGGTGTGACTGCAAGTTTACTGGGTGTGACTGCAAGTTTACTGGGTGTGACTGCAAGTTTACAGGGTGTGACTGCAAGTTTACTGGGTGTGACTGCAGGTTGTTGTACCAGCATCATATCGTCGGTTTGAAAAGAACATTAAACTTTAGTGTCATGTCATGCCTGAAGTCTACCTGGAGGGTGTTGCAGGGGTCAACGACCCGCGGCCCGGTCCATGACTAGGCCTCGTGGTGGATCAGGGCCTGATCAAGCATGCTGTTACTGCTGGCTGCACGCAATTCTATGTACGAACCACAGCCCGGCTGGTCAGGTACTGACTTTAGGTGCCTGTCCAGATCGTTCCTGAAGACAGTCAGGGGTCTATTGGTAATCTCGTCTTATGTATGCTGGGAGGCAGTTGAACAGTCTTGGGCTCCTGAAGCTTATTGCGTTATTTCTTAGCGTACTCACGGCACCGCCTGCAGAATATTTGCTTTTATAGGGAATGTTTTCTCCGTGCAGATTTGGGACGTGTTCCTCTAGGATTTTCCTGGAGTAAGTTATAATGCATCTTAGAAACCAGCGGTCTAAAGAGTGATTACGTTTCCAGAGACTTTAAACAGTCCCATGTCATAACTTCATTCTCTTCTGCACCTTTTTAAATGTTCTCCAGCCATTTGTTGAATGGTCTAGACATTGCGGTCTTCCACAGCAGTCCCAGAAAACACTCTTTCCATGACCTTCAATGATCCTCTTACGGAGAACCAACAAACAAACTCAAATGAAGGGAAGCCTCCCACTTGTGGCACAGTCACACACACCAAACAATACAAGAGGGAGAGGATAAATGCTTCAGAAAACTGATAAATGAAACACTTGTGAAACATTTTGAAATCTTTATTTTGGAAACGTTTCTCCAACCAGTGGCTTCTTCAATCTGATACAGAGCAGAATGGTGGAAGATGAGGAGTTTGAGGTAATCAGTCCCTCAGCCTGGTGTCCATGTGTTTAATATATATATATATATATATATATATATATATATATATATATATATATATATATATATATATATATATATATATATATATATATAATATAATATATATATATATATATTTCATTCTTTCAACAAACCAGCCGTATCCCACCGAGGCAGGGTGGCCCAAAAAAAAAAAAGTTTCTCTTTTCAAATTCAGTAATTTATACAGGAGAAGGGGTTACTAGCCCCTTGCTCCCGGCATTTTAGTCGCCTCTTACAACACGCATGGCTTACGGAGGAAGAATTCTGTTCCACATCCCCATGGAGATAAGAGGAAATAAACAAGAACAAGAACTAGAAAGAAAATACCAGAAAACCCAGAGGGGTGTGTATATATGTGCTTGTACATGTATGTGTAGTCTGACCTAAGTGTAAGTAGAAGTAGCAAGACGTACCTGAAATCTTGCATGTTTATGAGACAGAAAAAAAAGACACCAGCAATCCTACCATCATGTAAAACAATTACAGGCTTCAGTTTTACACTCACTTGGCAGGACGGTAGTACCTCCCTAGGTGGTTGCTGTCTACCAACCTCCTGCCCCTACCTATTGCATATATATATATATATATATATATATATATATATATATATATATATATATATATATATATATATATATATAAAATATATATATATATACATATATATATATATATATATATATATATATATATAATATATATATATATATATATATATATAATATATATATATATATATATAGTGTGAATACCAGCTTATTTTTAGCGAAAGAAATACAAACAGGTGCTCTGCTGCCTTTCAGCTGGTTCCTAAGTTGTTATTGTATTGCAGCCAGGTGTGCAGTTATTGTGTTACAGCCAGGTGTGCAGTTATTGTGTTACAGCCATGTGTGCAGTTATTGTGTTACAGCCAGGTGTGCAGTTATTGTGTTACAGCCAGGTGTGCAGTTATTGTGTTACAGCCAGGTGTGCAGTTATTGTGTTACAGCCAGGTGTGCAGTTATTGTGTTACAGCCAGGTGTGCAGTTATTGTGTTACAGCCAGGTGTGCAGTTATTGTGTTACAGCCAGGTGTGCAGTTATTGTGTTACAGCCAGGTGTGCAGTTATTGTGTTACAGCCAGGTGTGCAGTTATTGTGTTACAGCCAGGTGTGCAGTTATTGTGTTACAGCCAGGTGTGCAGTTATTGTGTTACAGCCAGGTGTGCAGTATTGTGTTACAGCCAGGTGTGCAGTTATTGTGTTACAGCCATGTGTGCAGTTATTGTGTTACAGCCAGGTGTGCAGTTATTGTGTTACAGCCAGGTGTGCAGTTATTGTGTTACAGCCAGGGGTTGCAGTTATTGTGTTACAGCCAGGTGTGCAGTTATTGTGTTACAGCCAGGTGTGCAGTTATTGTGTTACAGCCAGGTGTGCAGCTATTGTGTTACAGCCAGGTGTGCAGTTATTGTGTTACAGCCAGGTGTGCAGTTATTGTGTTACAGCCAGGTGTGCAGTTATTGTGTTACAGCCAGGTGTGCAGTTATTGTGTTACAGCCAGGTGTGCAGTTATTGTGTTACAGCCAGGTGTGCAGTTATTGTATTACAGCCAGGTGTGCAGTTATTGTATTACAGCCAGGTGTGCAGTTATTGTGTTACAGCCAGTGTGCAGTTATTGTATTACAGCCAGGTGTGCAGTTATTGTATTACAGCCAGGTGTGCAGTTATTGTGTTACAGCCAGGTGTGCAGTTATTGTATTACAGCCAGGTGTGCAGTTATTGTATTACAGCCGGGTGTGCAATTATTGTGTTACAGCCAGGTGTGCAGTTATTGTGTTACAGCCAGGTGTGCAGTTATTGTGTTACAGCCAGGTGTGCAGTTATTGTGTTACAGCCAGGTGTGCAGTTATTGTGTTACAGCCAGGTGTGCAGTTATTGTGTTACAGCCAGGTGTGCAGTTATTGTATTACAGCCAGGTGTGCAGTTATTGTATTACAGCCAGGTGTGCAGTTATTGTGTTACAGCCAGGTGTGCAGTTATTGTATTACAGCCAGGTGTGCAGTTATTGTATTACAGCCAGGTGTGCAGTTATTGTGTTACAGCCAGGTGTGCAGTTATTGTATTACAGCCAGGTGTGCAGTTATTGTATTACAGCCGGGTGTGCAGTTATTGTGTTACAGCCAGGTGTGCAGTTATTGTGTTACAGCCAGGTGTGCAGTTATTGTGTTACAGCCAGGTGTGCAGTTTTTGTGTTACAGCCAGGTGTGCAGTTATTGTGTTACAGCCAGGTGTGCAGTTATTGTATTACAGCCAGGTGTGCAGTTATTGTGTTACAGCCAGGTGTGCAGTTATTGTGTTACAGCCATGTGTCCTGTTATTGTGTTACAGCCAGGTGTGCAGTTATTGTGTTACAGCCAGGTGTGCAGTTTTTGTGTTACAGCCAGGTGTGCAGTTATTGTGTTACAGCCAGGTGTGCAGTTATTGTATTACAGCCAGGTGTGCAGTTATTGTGTTACACCCAGGTGTGCAGTTATTGTGTTACTGCCAGGTGTGCAGTTATTGTATTACAGCCGGGTGTGCAGTTATTGTGTTACAGCCATGTGTCCTGTTATTGTGTTACAGCCAGGTGTGCAGACTTAGACTACACCTGTGCTCATAATAATCCAGTAGCACAAAGTCTCCCCAAAATCTGTCAACTGAGAATATGATCCATGATCTTACTGGGTGGACTAGGATACACCCATTTACAATGACCCTAGAGTTGATAGCATGGATGGGCGCTGCTTCTGGGTAACTGGTAGACTAACGTACGGTAATAAACAAGTACTAATTGCTAGATTTGGAGTTGAATAGTGACCTTCCTCAGTTAATCACGAGATCTCTAAGATGTCCTCTGGAGCCTGACAGGGCACAATATAGCTGGTTTTATTCTGTTCCGGTTGACCAGTTAACTTATACTCCGGCCACTCATGTGGTTTCTCACATCTTTCCTCACTCACGACCCGAAAACTTGTTTCTTAATGCAACTCTAAGAGTTAAGGAATCATTTGCTGTATTTTATGTAAATGGACACAGAACCAACCACTTAACATTTTACTGTTGCAACGCTTCGCTCTCCAGGAGCTTCATCAAGCCTGTCTTGGGAAGCGAAACGTAGCCACGATAAAATACTACATTACTTGCATCTGTTTCAATTTACCTATCATTCTGTCGGCATTTACAGCTCATTCTAACATTATTGATATTTGTTACACTGAGCAGCTGTGAGCGGCGAGTCCAGGTTACTACGGTCAAGTACAGGACTTACAGAAGCTTCCATAACATTTCTTAACTTCCCTATGAGTCTCTACCGAATATTTTCCCTTTAACGTCTCACTCCTAGAAAACAACAACAACAAGAAAAACAACATGAAAAATACAAGAAAAACAACAAGAAAATCAAGAAAAATAAGAAAAAGAACAAGAAAAAACAATAAAAAACAAGAAAAAACAACAGCAACAAGAGAAATGTAGATAGCCTAATGTCTTTCCCAAGAAAATAATATTCCCTTTCTTAAGTCAACTGAAATGACAGCTGCTCAAGAAGAAATATACCGGCCTAAAGCGACGTGGTTAGCAATATATATGAGACATTAGACAGATGAGGGAGGGAAGCAGAAGTGTCCAGGCCGGGCATCATCTCTTCTTGTTGTCACTTCACTACTTAAGAACCATAACAATCATGTTGAGTTAGACGTAAGAATTAACAACTGGGCTTCTTCAATACCCACTCTTTTGTTTACCAACAGACGACAACTAAGACTTAAATATTACTCAGAAGATAAAGGCACATTAACCGTGCTGCAACAATAACTCGCACATCGTTACTGAGCTGCTTCTCCGCCAATGTGGAGCCATATGACTCCACCATCATGAGATCAGTGAGCCTGGACTCTTTCATCAGTGTACCATTAAAGAAGTGATTGACTCCATCATCAGTGATCAACAGTGACATCAGTGAGGCGCTGGACTCTTGTCATCATGCAGTAATGAAGCGATGGACTCTGTCATCAGTGACATCAGTGAGGCGCTGGACTCTGTCATCAGTTAATTAATGAGGCGATGGCTCCATCATCAGTGACAATCAGGAGCGCTCGACTCTGTCATCAGTGACATTTATGAACAATGGACTCTGTTATCAGTGCATCAGAGGCGTTGGACACGTCATCAGTGGACATCAGAAGGCGCTGGACTCTTGTCAATAAGTGACCTCATGAGGCGCTAGGACTCTTGTCCATCAAGACATTAATGAGGGCGATGGACTCTAGTCATCAATGACATCAGTGAGACGCTGGACTCTTGTCATCAGTGGCTTAATGAGCGAACGACACCGTCATCATTGACATCAGTGGTGCGTTGGACTCTGTTTATCATGACATCAGTGAGGCGCGGAACTCTTGTCAAGAGTGACATCAGTAAGGTGCTGTACTCTTTGTCATCAGTGACATTAATGAAGCGATGGACTCCGTCATCATTGACATCAGTGAGGCGATGGGCTCTTGTCATCAGTGACATTAATGAAGCGATGGACTCCATCATCAGTGACATCAGTGAGGCGCTGGACTCTTGTCATCAGTGACATTAATGAGGCAGACACTTTATCACAGTGACATCAGTAGGCGCATGGACTCCATCATCAGTGACAATCAGTGATGCGCATGGACTCTTGTTCATCAGTGACATTAATGAGGCATAGACTCATCATCAGTGACAATCAGATGAGGCCGCTGGAACTCGATTCACATGACATGTACATGCAGCGAATGACTCTAGTCCATCAGGAGACATCAGTGAGGGCGCTGGACTCTTGTCATCAGTGACATTAATGAAGCGATGGACCTCAGTCATTACAGTGACATCAGTGAGGCGCTGGACACTGATCAACAGTGACATAATGAATCGATGGACTCCGTCAACAGTGACATCAGTGAGGCGCATGGAACTCTTTTCATCAGTGACATTAATGAGGTAAAGGACTCCGATTCAGTCTGTGACATATGTGAGGCGCTGGACTCTTGTCATCAGTGATATTAATGAGTTGATGGACTCCGTCATCAGAGACATCAGTGAGGCGCTTGAACTCTGTCATCCTGATATTAATGAAGCGATGGACTCCGTTTATCATTGACATCAGTTGGAGCGTTGGACTCCGTATCAATGACATCAGTGAGGCACTGGACTCTGTCAAGGATGACAGCAGTGATGCGCTGAGAACTCTTGTCATCATGTGACATTAATGAGGCGATGGACCATCCGTCATCAATGAGATCAGTGATGGCGCTGGACTCGTGAGTCAACATTGATCATTAATGAAGGATGGACTCTGGTCATCAGTGACATCAGTGAGTCGCGTGGACTCTTGTCATCAGTGACTATTTAAGATCGATGTGACTCAGTCATCAGGTGACATCATGAGGCGCTGGACTCTTGTCATCAGTGACATTAACGAAGCGATGGACTCCGTCATCAGTAATCATGAGGAGCTGGACTCTTTCATCAGTGACATTAATGAGGTGATGGACTCCATCATCAGTGACATCAGTGAGGCGCTGGACTCTTGTCATCAGTGATATTAATGAAGCGATGGACTCCGTTATCAGTGACATCAGTGAGGCGTTGGACTCCGTTATCAATGACATCAGTGAGGCACTGGACTCTTGTCAAGAATGAAGTCAGTGAGGAGCTGGACTCTTGTCATCAGTGACATTAATGAGGCGATGGACTCCGTCATCAATGAGATCAGTGAGGCGCTGGACTCTTGTCATCATTGGCATTAATGAAGCGATGGACTCCGTCATCAGTGACATCAGTGAGGCGCTGGACTCTTGTCATCAGTGACATTAATGAGGCGAAGGGGGGCTCATCATCAGTGACAACATCTGTGAGCGCTCCGACTCTGCCAACATTGACATTTATGAAGCAATGGACTCTTGTTATTAGTGACTTCAGAGAGGCGTTTGCCTGTCATCAGTGACATCGAGAGAGGCGCAGAGACACTTGTCAAAAGTGAAATCATGAGGCGCTGGAACTCTTGTCATCAGTGACAATTAGTGAGGCGAATGGAGCTCTGTCATCTATTGACAACAGTGGGCGCTGGACTCTTGTCATCAGTGGCTTTTATTAGGCGATGGGATCTCCGCTAATTGACATCATGGTGCATTGGACTCTGATAGGAGTGACATCAGTAGGCGCTTGGACCTTGTCAAGAGTGACACAGTGAGGTGCTGTACTCTTTGTCATCAGTGACATTAATGAAGTGCGATGGACTCCGTTCATCATTGACATCAGTGAGGCGATGGGGGTCTCCTTGTCATCACTGACATTAATGAGTGGATGGACTCCATCATCATGATCAATCAGTGAGTGCGCTGGACTCTTGTCCATCATTGACATTTAAATGAGGCGATAGACTCTATTCATCATGACAATCAGTGAGCGCTGGACTCTTGTCATCAGTGTCATTATTGAAGCGAAGGAACTTCATCATCATGACATCAGTGAGCGCTGGACTCTTTCCATCATGAACATAATGAGGCGATGACTCCGTTCATCAGTGACATCAGTGAGGCGCTGGACTCTTTTCATCAGTGATATTAATAGGGTGATGGACTCCCATCATCCGTGACATCAGAGAGGCGCTGGACTCTTGTCATCATGATATTAATGAAGTAATGTACTCTGTAATCAGTGACATCAGGAGCGTTGGACTTCCGATATCAATGACATCCAGTGAGCACTGGACTCTTGTCAAGAGTGACATCATAGGCGCCTGAGACTCCTTGTCATCAGTGACAATAATGAGGCGATGGGACTCCGTCATCAATGAGATCAGTGAGGCGCTGACTCCTTGTCCATCATTGAACATAATGAAGGGATGGTAACTCTGTCATCAGTGGAACATCCATTGATGCGCTGACTCATTTCAATCAGTGACATTAATAGGTGAGGACTCCGTCATCAGTGACAGATCAGTGAGGCACTGGACTCTTGTCATCAGTGATATTAATGAAGCTATGACCTTCCGTTATCATGACATCAGTGAGGGCGTAGACTCCGTTATCAATTCACATCAGTGAGGCACTGGACTCTTGTCAAGAGTGGACATCAGTGAGGCGCTGAACTCTTGTCCACAGTGACATTAATGAGTCATGGACTCCGTCATCAATGGAGAAGATCAGTGGAAGTAGAGGGTAATCAGTGACATTACGTTAGGCGATGGCTCCATCATCAGTGACATCAGTGGAAGCGCCTCGACTCTGTCATCAGAGTGACATTTATGAACCTTTGGTCAGGGGGGTGAAGGTATCTAGTGAGGCGTTGACTCTGTCATCAGTGACAATCAGTGAGGCGCTGACACTTGTCAAAAGTGAACATCAGTGAGGCCTGGACTCTTTGTCATCAGTTGACATTAATGAGGCGATTGACTCTGTCCATCAATGACATCATGAGGCGCTGGACACTTGTCATCAGTGGCTTAATGAGCGATGGTGACGTTTCCGTCATCAGTGACATCAGTGGTGCGTTGGAATCTGTTATCATGACATCAGTGAGGCGCTTGACTCTGTGTCAAGAGTGACATCAGTGAGGTGCTGGTTACTCTTTGTTACATCAGTGACATTTATGAAGCGAATGGACTCCGTCATCATGACGATCAGTTGAGGCATTGGGCTCTTGTCATCAGTGACATTAATGAGGCGCTGGACTCCACATCATGACATCAGTGAGGCTCAGGACCCTTGTCACAGTGACATTAATTAGGCGATAGACTTTATCATCATGACATCAGTGAGGGCCTGGACTCCATCTCAGTGACATCAGTGAGCGCTGGACTCTTGTCATCAGTACATTAAGAGGGCGATAGACTCATGACTTCAATCATGGACATCAGAGAGGCGCCTGACCTCTTGTCATTACAGTGACATTATGAAGCGATGGACGTCCCGTCATCAGTGACATCAGTGGAGGGCGCTGGACTCTTTTCATCAGTGAAATTAATGAGGAGATGGACACCCGTCATCAGTGACATCAGTGAGGGCGCTGGACTCTTGTCATCAGTGATAATTAATGATGTGATGGACTCCGTCATCAGTGACATCAGTGAGGCGCTGACACTTGTCATCATTGATATTAATGAAAGTGGTGGGGGGGGGGAGAGGGGGGCGAATGGGCTCCGTTATCAGTGACATCAGTGAGGCGTTGACTCCGTTATCAATGACATCATGAGGCCACTGGACACTTGTCTAGAGTGACCATCAAGTGAGCGCAGAACTCTTGTCATCAGTGACATTATGAGGCATGGACTCCGTCATCAATAGATCAGTGAGGCGCCAGGACTCTTGAATAGCTGTGGGGGGGGGGGGGTCATAATGAAGGATGGACTCTGTCATCAGTGACATCAGTGAGCGCTGGACTCTTGTCATCAGTGACATTAATGAAGCGAGACGTCCAGTCATCAGGACATCAGTGAGGCGCTGGACTCTTGTCATCAGTGACATTAATGAAGCGATGACTTCCGTCATGCAGGTGACATCAGTGAGGCGCCTGGACTCTTTTCATCAGTGACATAAATGAGGCGTGGACACCGTCATCCATGACATCAGTGAGGCGCTGGACTCTTGTCATCAGTGATATTAATGAGGTGATGGACATAACGTCCATCATGACATCCATTGAGGCCTGGACTCTTGTCATCAGTGATAATTAATGAAGCGAAACGGACTCCGTTATCAGTGACACAGTGAGGGCTTGGACTCCGTTATCATGAAACCTCAGTGAGGCCACTGGACTCTGTCATTAGTGACAGTCAAAGAGAGGCGCTGAACTCTTGGTCATCAGTGACATTAATGAGGCGATGGCCTCCGTCATCAATGAGATCAGTGAGGCCCCCCCCGCTGGACTCTTGTCATCATTGACATTAATGAAGGATGGACCTGTTACAGTGACATCAGTGAGGCGCTTGCCTCTTTGTCAACAGAGACATTAATGAAGCTATGTAACTCAGTCATCAGAGGACATCAGTGAGGCGCCGGACTCTTGTCATCAGTGACATTAATGAAGCGATTTACTCCGTCCATCAGTGACTCAGTTAGGCGCTGGACTCTTGTCATCAGTGATATTAAAGAAGCGATGACTCCTTTAAACATTGACATCAGTGAGGCGTTGGAACTCCGATATCATGACATCAGTGAGGCACTGGACTCATGTCAAGAGTGACATATTGGTAGCTGAACTCTTGTCATCACATTGACATTAATGAGGCGATGACTTCTGTCATCAAGAGATCAAAAAGTGAGGCGCTGGACTCCTTGTCCATCAGTGGCATTAATGAAGCGATGGACTTCCGTCATCATGACAACAGTGAGGCGCTGACTCTTGTCATCAGTGACTTTATAGAGGCATGGCTCCATCATCAAGTGGACATCGTGTGAGCGCTCGACCTTCCATCAGTGACATTTATGAAGCAATGACTCTGATATTAGTGACATCAGTGAGGCTTGGACTCTGCACAGTGACATCAGTGGAGGCGCTGTACTCTTGTCCCAAAAGTGACATCAGTGACGGCCGCTGGACCTCTTGTCATCATGACATTAGTGAGGGCATGACTCTGTCATCAATGACATCAGTGAGGCGCTGACTCTTGTCATCAGTGGCCATTAAGGTCGATGACCCGTCCCTCAGACCTCAGTGTGAGTGGACTCTGTTACAGTGACATCAGTGAGGCGCTGGACACTTGTCAAAAGTGACATCAGTGAGGTGCTTACTCTTTGCTCAGTGGACATTAATGAAGCGATGGACTCCGTCATTCATTGACATCAGTGAGGCGATGGGCACTGTCATCACTGACATTAATGAGGCGATGGACTCCATCATCAGATACAGACAGTGAGTCGCAGTACTCTTGGTCAATCAGTGACATAATGAGGCTATAGACTCTAACATCAGTGACATCAGGGAGGCTCTGACTCTTGTCATCAGTGACATTGATTGAAAGCGATGGACTCCATCATCAGTGACAACAGTTAGGCGCTGGACTCTTGTCCATCAGTTGACATATTTGAGGCGATAGACTTTATTTCATAGTGGACCATCATGAGGCGCTCTGGACCTCCATCATCAGTGACATCAGTGAGGCGCTGGAACTCTTTTCATCATTGACATTAATGAAGCGATGGACTCCGTCATCAGTGACAATCAGTGAGGCACTGGACTCATTTCATCAGTGACATTAATGGAGCGATTGGACATCCCGTCATCAGTGACATCAGTGATGCGCAGGACTCTTGTCATCAGTGATATTAATGAGGTGATGGACTCCGTCATCAGTGACATCAGTTAGTCGCCTGGACTCCTTGTCATCATTGATATTAATAAGCGATGGGACTTCCGTTATCATTGACAATCAGGAGGCTAGGACTCCGTTATCAAGACATCGTGAGGCACTGGACCTTGTCACGGTGACATCATGAGGCGCTGAACCTCTTGTCATCATGACTTAATGATCGATGACTCCGTCATCAATGAAGATCAGTGGCCTGGCTCTTGTCATCAATGACATAGCTGAAGGGATGGCTCTGTCATCATGACATCAGTGAGGGCGCGTGGAGCTCTTGTCATCATGAACATTAATGAAGCGACTGGACTCAGTCATCATGACATCATTGAGGGCGCTGACCTCTTGTCCTCAGTGACATTAATGAACGATGGACTCCGTCATCAGTGACATCAGTGAGCGCTGGACTCTTTTACATCAGTGACATTAATGAGGCGATGACTCCGTCATCAGTGACATCAGTGAGGCGCTGGACTCTGTCATCATTGATATTAATGAGGTGAATGGACCCGTCATCAGTGACATCATTTGAGGCGCTGGACTCTTGTCAACAGTGAATAATGAACGATGGACTTCCGTTATCAGTGACATCAGTGAGCGTTGGACTCCGTTGATCAATGAACTCAGTGAGGCGCCAGGACCTATGTGTCAAAGAGTGACATCATGAGGCGCGTGAACTCTGCATCAGTGACATTAATGAGGGGATGGGACCGTCATCAATGAGATCAGTGAGGCGCTGGACTCTTGTCATCAGTGACATTAATGAAGCGATGGACTCAGTCATCAGTGACATCAGTGAGGCGCTGGACTCTTGTCATCAGTGACATTAATGATCGATGGACCCGTCATCAGTGTTGGGGGAAAAAACATCAGTGAGGCGCTGGACTCTTGTCATCAGTGATATTAATGAAGCGATGGACTCCGTTATCAGTGACATCAGTGAGGCGTTGGACTCCGTTATCAATGACATCAGTGAGGCACTGGACTCTTGTCAAGAGTGACATCAGTGAGGAGCTGAACTCTTGTCATCAGTGACATTAATGAGGCGATGGACTCTGTCATCAATGAGATCAGTGAGGCGCTGGACTCTTGTCATCAGTGGCATTAATGAAGCGATGGACTCCGTCATCAGTGACATCAGTGAGGCGCTGGACTCTTGTCATCAGTGACATTAATGAGGCGATGGGCTCCATCATCAGTGACATCAGTGAGGCGCTCGACTCTGCCATCAGTGACATTTATGAAGCAATGGACTCTGTTATTAGTGACATCAGTGAGGCGTTGGACTCTGTCATCAGTGACATCAGTGAGGCGCTGGACTCTTGTCAAAAGTGACATCAGTGAGGCGCTGGACTCTTGTCATCAGTGACATTAGTGAGGCGATGGACTCTGTCATCAATGACATCAGTGAGCGCTGGACTCCTTGTCATCAGTGGCTTATGAGGGAGAGGAAAAAGGAAGGATGGACACCGTCACAGTGACATCATGGTGCGTTGGACACTTGTATCAGTGACATCAGTGAGGCTCTGGACTCTTGCCAAGAGTGACATCAGTGAGGTGCTATACTCTTTCTCATCAGTGACATTAATGAAGCGATGGACTCCGTCATCATTGACATCAGTGAGGCGATGGGCTCTTGTCATCACTGACATTAATGAGGCGATGGACTCCATCATCAGTGACATCAGTGAGGCGCTGGACTCTTGTCAATCAGTGACATTAATGAGGCGATAGACTCTATCATCAGTGACATCAGTCGGCGCCCTGGACTCTGGTCATCAGTGACATTATGAAGTCGATGACTCCATCATCAGTGACAACAGTGAGGCTCTGGTCTTCTTTTCATCATTGACATTAATGAGGTGATGGACTCCGACATCAGTTACATCAGGTGGGGAGGTCGCAGGACTCTTTTCCATCCAGCTATAATGAGATGGACCCATCACAGTGACATCAGTGAGCGCTGGACTCTTGTCAATCAGTGAAAATAATGAAGTGTGGACTTCCGTTTTCAGTGACATCAGTGAGGCGTTGGACTCCGTTATCAATGACCAATCAGTGAGGCACTGGACCTTGTCAAGAAGTGACATCATTGAGGCCCTGAAACCCTTGGTCATCAGTGACAATAATGAGGCTGGGTCGCCGGGGCATCAATGAATCATGAGGCCTGGAGCTCTGTGTCATCATTGACATTAAGAAGGGATGAGGACTCTGTCGCAGTGACAATCAGGAGGCGCTGGACTCTCTTGTCATCAGTGCATAATGAAGCGATGGACTCAGTCATCAGTGACATCAGTGAGGTGCTGGACTCTTGTCATCAGTGACATTAATGAAGCGTTTGACTCCATCAATCAGTGACATCAGTGAGGCGCTTGAACGCTTGCATCAGTGACATAATGAAGCGATGACTCCGTCATCGAGTGACATCATGGAGGCGCTGACTTCTTGTCATCAGTGACATTAATGAGGCGATGGGCTCCGTCCTCAGTGACATCACAGTGATGCGCTGGAATCTTGTCATCAGTGACATTAATGAGTCGATGTTCTCCGTCATCAGTGACATCAGTGAGTCGCTGAACTCTGTCATCAGTACATTATTTGAAAGCAATGGACTCTGTTTAACAGTGACATCAGTGAGGCGTTGGACACTGTCACAAGTGACAATCAGTGAGGCGCAGGACTCTATGTCAAGAAGTGACATCACACTAGGCGGCTGGTCTCTTGTTCATCATGACATTAATGCGGCGATGGACTTCCGTCACAATGAACATCAGTGAGGCGCTGGACTCGTTGTCTTCAGTGGCATTAATGAGGGATGGACTCCTTCATCAGTGACATCAGTGGGCGTTGTACCACATGACAAGAGTGACATAGTGAGGCGCTGGACTCTTGTCATCAGTGACATTAATGAGGCGATGGCCTCCTCAACATTGACAATCAGTGAGGCGATGGGCCTCTTTTCATCAGTGACATTATTGAGGCGATGGACTCCGTCATCAGTGACATCCAGTGAGCGCTGAAACTTGTTCATCAGTGACATTATTAAGGCGTAGACTCCGTCATCATGACATCAGTGAGGCGCTGACTCTTGTCCATCAGTGACATTACTGAAGCGAATGACTCCGTCATCAGTGACACAGTGAGGTGCGGACTCTTGTCATCAGTGACATTAATGAGGCGGATGGGGTCAGTCATTAGGTACATCAGTGAGGCGCTGGACTCTTGTCATCGAGTGACATTAATGAGGGCGATGAACTCCCATCATCATGACATCATGAGGCGTTGGACTCTGTTACAATGACATCAGTGAGGCACTGTGACTCTTGCAAGAGTGACATCAGTGATGCGCCTGGACTCTTGTCCATCAAGTGACAAAATGAGGCGATGGAACTCCGTCATCAATGAGATCAGTGAGGCGATTGCTCTGTCATCAGTGACATTAATGAAATTTGAACTCGATGGACTCCGTCATCAGTGCATCAGTGACGCGCCAGGACTCTTGTCATCATGACTTTTAATTTAGCGATGGACTCCGTCATCATGACATCAGTGAGGCGCTGGACTCTTGTCATCTTCATTAATGAAGCGATGGACTCCGTCTTCAGTGACATCAGTGAGGGCGCTAAACTCTGTCACAGTGACATTAATGAGGCGAGGGCTCCCATCATCAGTGACATCAGTCCAGGCGCGGCCTCTTGTAATCAGAGACATTAATGAGGCGATGGACTCCGTCATCAGTGACTATCAGTGAGGGCGCTCGACTCTGTCATCAGTGACATTTAGAAGCAATGGAACTCTGTTATCAGTGACGATCATGAGGCTTGACTCGTCATCAGTGACATCAGTTAGGCCCTGGACACTTAACAAGAGTGACATCATGTGAGGCGCTGACTCTAGTCATCAGTGACATTAATGAGGCGAAGAGACTCTGTCAATCATGAGCATCAGTGGTGCATTGGACTCTGTTTTCAGTGACCACATTGATGCGCTGACTCTTGTCAAGGTGGGCATCAGTGAGGATCTGTACACTTTGTCATCAGTGACTTTAATGAACGAATGACTTCCGTCATCATTGACATCAGTGAGGCGAAGGGCTCTTTCATCAGTGACATTAATGAAGGCGAATGGACTCATGTCATCAGGACCTCAGTGGAGGGCTCTGACTCTTGTCACCAGTGACATTAATGAGCGATGGACTCCATCATCAGTTACATCAGTGAGGCGCTGGGACTCTTTGGTCCTCATTGACATTAATGAAGGATGGACTCCATCATCAGTGACATCAGTGAGGCGCTGGACTCTTGTCATCAGTGAGATTAATGAAGCGATGGACTCAGTCATCAGTGACATCAGTGAGGCGCTGGACTCTTGCCATCAGAGACTTTAATTAGGCGATGGACACCATCATCAGTGACATCAGTGAGGCGCTGGACCCATGACCAACAGTGGCATAATGAACCGATGACTCCGTCATCATTAAAACAGTGGGCGCTGACTCTTGATCATCAGTGACATTAATGAGGCGATGGCTCCGTCATCAGTGACATCATAGGCGCTGGACTCTGTCCAGCAGTGACATTATGAGGCGATGGACTCCGTCATCATGACATCAGTGGAGGCGCTGAGATCTGTCATCAGTGACAGATTATGAAGCGATGGACTCTGTTATCAGTGACGATCAGTGAGGCGTTTCACTCTGTCTCATGACAATCAGTGGAGGCGCTGGACTATTTCAAGAGTGACATCAGTGAGGCCGACTCTTGTCATCAGTGACATTAATGAAGGCGATGGACTCCGTCATCAATGACAACAGTGAGGCGATGTACCTGTCATCAGTTGCATTAGATGAGGCTAGGACTTCGTCATCAGTGAATCAGTGTGGGCGTTGGAGTCATGTCCAAGAGTGACATCAGTGAGCGCTGGACTCTTGTCATCACAATGACATTAATGAGGCGATGGACTCCGTCATCAATGACATCATTGAGGCACTGACTCTTTTCATCAGTGACCATTAATGAAGCGATGGCTTCCTACATCATTAGACATCAGTGAGGCGATGGGTCTCTTTCATCATGGACATTAATGAGCGAAGGACTCCGTCATCCAGTGACATCATGAGGCGCTGGAATCTTGTCATCATTGACATTCATAGGCGATAGACTCCATCATCACTGACATCATGAGGCGCTGACTTTTTGTCATCATAACATAATGAAGCGATGGACTCCGTAATCAGTGACAACAGTGAGGCCGGAGACTCTTGTCATCAGTGACATTAATGAGGCGATGGACTCCGTCATCAGTGACATCAGTGAGGCGCGACTGCTTGTCATCAGTGATATAATGAGACTAAAAGAACTCCGTCATCAGTAACACATGAGGCGCTGGACTCTTGTCATCAGTGAATATATGAAGCGAATGGACTCCGTAATCAGTGACATCAGTGAGGCCTTTGGACCTGTCATCAGTGACATCATGAGGCGCTGAGATCTTGTCCAACAGGTTACAATAATGAGGCGATAGACTCCATCATCATGACATCAGTGAGGCGCCGGACTCTGTCATCATGAACATTAATTGAAGCGAATGGACCTCCGTCAACAGGACATCAGTGAGGCGCTGGACTCTTGTCATCAGAGACATAAATGAGGCAATGGACTCCGTCATCAGTGACAATCAGTGAGGCGCTGGTGTCTTGTCCAACTAGTGATATTAATGTACAGCTATGGCCTCCCAACATCAGTGACATCAGTTGAGCACTGGAGACTTCTTGTCTTCAGTGATATTAATGAAGCGATGGACTTCCGTTATCATTGACATCAGTGAGGCGTTGGAACTCTGTCAACATGACTCAGTGAGGCGCTGGACTCTTGTCAAGATGACATCAGTGAAGCGCTGGACTCTTGTCATCAGGTGACTATTAATGAGGCATGGACCTTGTCATCAGTGGCATTAATGGGCTATGGCCTCTCCGACACAATGACATCAGTGAGGCGCTGGACTCTTGTCATCATTGACATTAAGAGAGGGCGATGGGCTCCGTCATCTGTGACATCATTGAGTGCGCTGGTCTATCTTGTCATCAATGACATTAATGATGCGATGTAACACCTTCATCATGACATCAGTGAGGCGCTGGACACTTGTCATCAATGACATTAATGAGCGATGGACTCATTCATCATTGACATCAGTGAGAGCGTTGGGACTCTTTCATCAGTGACATCAGTGAGCCCTGGAACTCTAGTCAAGAGTGTCATCATGAGGCGCTGGACTCTTTCATCAGTGACATTAATGAAAGGCGATGGACTCCCGTCATCATTGACATCAGTGAGGCGAGCTCTGTCATCAGTGACATTAATGAGGCGATGGGACTCCGTCATCAGTACATCAGTGAGGCGCTGTGACTCTTGTCATCCGTTCATTAATGAGGCGATAGACTCCCATCATCAGTGCCTCAGTGAGGCACTGACTCCTTGTCATCAGTGACATAAATGAGGCGATGACTTCTCGTCATCAGTGACATCATGAGGCGACTGGACTCTGTCATCAGTGATATTAATGAGCTATTGGACTTTTCCGTCATCAGTGACCATCAGTATGCGTTGGACTCTGTCATCAGTCACATCAGTGGAGGCACTGCCTCCTTGTCAAGAGGTGACATCATGAGCGCTGGACTCTTGCATCAGTGCATTAATGAGGCGATGTAACTCCATCAACCAGTGACATCATGAGGCGCTGGACTCTTGTCATCAGTGACATTAATGAAGCGTTGGATTCCGTCATCAATTGACATAAGTGATGGCGATGGGCACTTGTCATCAGTTGACATTAATGATGCCTGATGGACTCCGTCATCAGTGACACAGTGAGGCGCTGGACTCTTGTCCATCAGTGACAATAATGAGGCGATAGACTTCCATCATCAGTGACATCAGTGAGGCGTTTGGACTCCCGTCATCAGTGACATTATGAAGCGATGGACTCCCGTCATCAGGGACATCAGTGAGGCGCTGGGACTCTTGTCATCATGATATTAGATAGCGATGGACTCGTCCATCAGAGACATCAGTGAGGCGATGGTACTCTTGTCATCAGTGGACATTAATGAAGCAATGACCCGTCATCAGTGACATCAGTTGAGGCGGGCCGCGGACTCTTGTCAACAGTGACATTAATGAAGCGAGATTGACTAACTGACATCAGTGACATCATTGAGGCGCTGGACCTCTTGCCATCATGACGTTAATGAGGCGATGGACTCCGTCATCAGGTGCACATCAGTCAGGCGCTGGACTTCTTCTCATCATGATATTAATTGAGGCGATGAAACTGCTGTCATCAGTGACATCAGTGAGGTGCTGGACTCTTGTCATCAGTGATATTTATGAAGCGATGGACTCCACCCTCAGTGACATCTTAGAGGTGATGTAGCTCTTGTCAACATTGACATTAATGAGGCGATGGACTCCGTCATTCGTGAACAGCAAATGAGGGCGTTGGATCCTTGTCATCAGGACATTAATGAAGCGATGGACTCGTCATCAGTGACAACAGGAGGTAGGCGCTGGACCTCTTTCCTCATTGACATTAATGAAGCGATGGGAGCTCCATCATCAGTGACATCAGTGAGGCGCTGGACTTTGTCATCAGTGACATTAATGAAGCGAAGGACTCCGTCATCAGTGACATCAGTGAGGCGCTGACTTTTGTCATCAGTGACAGTAATGAGGGCGATGACTCCGTCATCAGTGACATCAGTGACGCGCTTGAATCTTGTCATCATTGACATTAATGAAGCGATGACTCCGTTATCAGTGACATCAGTGAGGCCCTGGACTCTTGTCAGAGTGACATCATTGAGGCGCTGAACTTCTTGTCATCAGTGGACCCAGTTGAGGAGCAGGACCTCGGTGTCAAGAGTGACAACTTTGAGGCGCTGAACACTTGACATCATGACAATCCGTGAGGAGCCTGGTCTCCGTCATCAGTGACAACATGAGGCGCTGGACTCTTATCAAGAGTGACATCAGTGAGGCGCTGGACTCTTGTCAAGAGGTGACATCATTAAGTCGCAGAACTCTTATCATCAGTGACATCAGTGAGGAGCTGGACTCTTGTCAAGAGTGACATCATTGAGGCGCTGAACTCTTGTCATCAGTGACATTAGTGAGCGCTGGAACCTCCCGTCATCGGTGGACATCAGTGAGGCCGCTTGGACTCTTTATCAAGAGTGACATCAGTGAGGCGCTGTACTCTTGTCAAGAGTAACATCCAGTGAGGCGCTGGACTCTTGTCAAGGAGTGACATCATGAGGCGCTGGACTCTTGTCAAGAGTGACATCAGTGAGGCGCTGGACTCTTGTCAAGAGTGACATCAGTGAGGCGCTGGACTCTTGTCAAGAGTGACATCAGTGAGGCGCTGGACTCTTGTCAAGAGTGACATCAGTGAGGCGCTGGACTCTAGTCATGAGTGACATAATGAGGCTCTGGACTCCTTGTCA
The DNA here is from genome assembly GCF_026875155.1 of Cherax quadricarinatus. Taxonomy (NCBI): domain Eukaryota; kingdom Metazoa; phylum Arthropoda; class Malacostraca; order Decapoda; family Parastacidae; genus Cherax; species Cherax quadricarinatus. The sequence goes on from NC_069404.1 coordinate 82,765,506, forward strand.
AGAGTGACATCAGTGTATGCGCTGGACTCTTGTCAAGATGTGACATCAGTGAGGCGCTGGCCTCATGTCCCAAGGTGAAACATCATAGATGCGCTGGACTCTAGTCAAGAGTGACATCAAGAGGCGCTGGACTCTTGTCAGGGAGTGTGACATCATTGAGGCGCTGGACTCCTGTCACGAGTACCATCAGTGAGGCCTGGACTCTTGGTCAAAGTGACATCAGTGAGGCGCTGGACTTCTTGTCAAGAGTGACATCATGAGGCTCTATACTCTTGTCAAGAGTGCCATCAGTGATGCCTGGAACACATGTCACGAGTGATAACAGTGAAGGCCGCTGGACACATGTCAAGAGTGACATCAGTGAGGCGCTAGACTCTTGTCAAGAGTGACATCAGTGAGGCGCTGGACTCTTGTCAAGAGTGACATCAGTGAGGCGCTGGACTCTTTTCAGAGATGACATCATTGAGGCGCTGGACTCGTTGACAATAGTGACCATCAGTGAGTCGCTGGACTCTTTTCAAGAAGAGACATCAGTGATGCGCTGGACTCATGTCAAGAGTGACATCTTATGTAAATGGACACAGAACCAACCACTTAACATTTTAACTGTTTGCAACGCTTCGCTCATCCAGGAGCTCATCAGCCTGTCTTAGGAAGCGAAACGTAGCCACGAATAAAATACTACATTACTTGAATCCTGTTTACAATTTACCTATCATTCTTGTCGGCATTTACAGCTCATTCTAACATTATTGATATTGATACACTAGCAGCTGTGAGCTGCGATCCAGATTAACTACGGTCAAGTACTGGACTTACAGAAGCTTCCAATAACATTTCTTAACAATCCTATGATCTCTACCGAAAATTTGCCCTTTAACGTCTCACGCCTAAAAACAACAACAACAAGAAAACTACGATGAAAAATACAAGAAAAACAACAAGAAAATCAAGAAAAATATGAAAAGAACAAGAAAAAACAATAAAAAAAACAAGAAAAGAACAACAGCAGACAAGAGAAATGTAGAAAGCCTAATGTCTTTCCCAAGAAAAAAATATTCCCTTTCTTAAGTCAACTGAAAATGACAGCTGCTCAAGAAGAAATATACCGGCCTAAAGCGACGTGGTTAGCAATATATATGAGACATTAGACAGATGAGGGAGGGAAGCAGAGTGTCCAGGCCGGCATCATCTCTTCTTGTTGTCACTTCACTACTGATAAGAACCATAACAACCATGTTGCGTTAGACGTAAGAATTACAACTGGCCTTCTTCAAATACCCACTTCTTTTTGTTTACCAACAGACGACAACTAAGACTTAAATATTACTCAGAAGATAAAGGCACATTAACCGTGCTGCAACAATAACTCGCACATCGTTACTGAGCTGCTTCTCCGCCAATGTGGAGCCATATGACTCCACCATCATGAGATCAGTGAGCCTGGACTCTTTCATCAGTGTACCATTAAAGAAGTGATTGACTCCATCATCAGTGATCAACAGTGACATCAGTGAGGCGCTGGACTCTTGTCATCATGCAGTAATGAAGCGATGGACTCTGTCATCAGTGACATCAGTGAGGCGCTGGACTCTGTCATCAGTTAATTAATGAGGCGATGGCTCCATCATCAGTGACAATCAGGAGCGCTCGACTCTGTCATCAGTGACATTTATGAACAATGGACTCTGTTATCAGTGCATCAGAGGCGTTGGACACGTCATCAGTGGACATCAGAAGGCGCTGGACTCTTGTCAATAAGTGACCTCATGAGGCGCTAGGACTCTTGTCCATCAAGACATTAATGAGGGCGATGGACTCTGTCATCAATGACATCAGTGAGGCGCTGGACTCTTGTCATCAGTGGCTTAATGAGGCGATGGACTCCGTCATCAGTGACATCAGTGGTGCGTTGGACTCTGTTATCAGTGACATCAGTGAGGCGCTGGACTCTTGTCAAGAGTGACATCAGTAAGGTGCTGTACTCTTTGTCATCAGTGACATTAATGAAGCGATGGACTCCGTCATCATTGACATCAGTGAGGCGATGGGCTCTTGTCATCAGTGACATTAATGAGGCGATGGACTCCATCATCAGTGACATCAGTGAGGCGCTGGACTCTTGTCATCAGTGACATTAATGAGGCAGACACTTTATCACAGTGACATCAGTAGGCGCATGGACTCCATCATCAGTGACAATCAGTGATGCGCATGGACTCTTGTTCATCAGTGACATTAATGAGGCATAGACTCATCATCAGTGACAATCAGATGAGGCCGCTGGAACTCGATTCACATGACATGTACATGCAGCGAATGACTCTAGTCCATCAGGAGACATCAGTGAGGGCGCTGGACTCTTGTCATCAGTGACATTAATGAAGCGATGGACCTCAGTCATTACAGTGACATCAGTGAGGCGCTGGACACTGATCAACAGTGACATAATGAATCGATGGACTCGCATCATGACATCAGTGAGGCGCGGACTCGTCAAACATGACACATGAGGGGCCGGCCCGTCACGTGACATCGGAGGCGCTGGGCCCGTCAACAGTGACATCAGGGGGGCCTGGACCACATTCATTAACAACACTCTCTTTAGCAGTCCCCAAAATTTAAAAAATCAAGCGAAAAGAAATAAGTCAGCAGGGGGGGCTGACAGCAGGGGGGCTGACAGTAGGGGGGTACAGCGGGGGGTCTACACAGGGGGGGGCTGACAAAAGGGGGTGGGGGGCGCAGGGGGGTTGACACAGGGGGGGGCTGAAGCGGGGTGGGCTGCAGCAGGGGGGCGACAGCAGGGGTGGGGTGACGCAGGGGGGCTACAGCAGGGGGGGCTACACAGGGGGGGGCTGACGCGGGGGGGCTGACAGCAGGGTGGGCTGACTAGGTGGGGGACAGCAGGGGGGGGCTGACAGCAGGGGTGGGAGACAGTAGGGGTGGGGCTGACAGCAGGGGGGGGTGACGCAGGGGTGGGGTGACACAGGGGGGGGGCTGACAGCAGGGGGGGGCTGACAGCAGGGGGGGGCTGACGCGGGGGGGGGGTGACACAGGGGGGCACGCAGGGGGGGGCTTTTCAGTAGGGGTGGGGTGAAGCGGGGGGGGCTGACAGCAGGGGGGGTTCAGTAGGGGGGGGCCCGACGCAGGGTGGGCTGACGAGGGGGGGGGGAAGCAGGGGGGGCTACAGCGGGGGGGCCGCAGGGAGGGGGGGGGCTGACAGCAGGGGGGGGCTGACAGCAGGGGGGGGGGGTGACATAGGGGTGGGGGGCAGTAGGGGGGGACCGACAGTTGATGGGCGCAGTAGGGTGGGGGACATAGGGGTTTAGCAACAGTGGGGTGGGGGTACGTAGGGGGGGACAGTAGGGGGGGGCGACAGTAGGGGTGGGGTGACAGTATGTTGGCTACAGTAGGGGGGGGGGAAATTAGGGGCGGGGTACAAAAAGGGGGGTGCAGAAGGGGGGGATACGTAGGGGGGGCTGACAGTAGGGGGGGGCTAACATGGGGGGCTGACTAAGGTGCCCACAAGGGGGGGCGACATAGGGGGGGGCGGCAGAGGGGGGCAACATAGGGGGGGCTGACAGGGGGTGGGTTACATAGGGGTGGGTTTAAAAGGGGGGGGACTGACGTATGTGTTGGGTGACAGTGGGGGGGGCTGACAGTAGGGGGGGCGGATAAGGTGGGGTTTACATCAGGGGGGGGCGAAGAGGGGGGCTGACAAGGGGGGGGGACAGCATTAAGCGACATTTGGGGGGCCGAATAGGGGGGGGCTGACACAGGGGTGGGCTACTAGGGGGGCTACAGTATGGGGGGCTCAGTAGGGGGGGGCTGCAGATTGGGGTACATATGGTGGGTGACAGTAGGGTGGGGTGACACGGGGGGGCTGCGTAAGGGGGGTTACAGACGGTGGCTGACAGTAGGTGTGGGCTACAGAGGGTGGGTGACGAGGGGTGGGTGGTAGGGGGGGGGTGGGGGGGGTGGGTGAAGTGGTGGATGGGTGGGGGGGTGGGGGGTTGGGGGTTTGGTTTAAGTTTTTGGGTGGGTTGTGGGGGGGGGGGGGGGGGGGTGGTTTGTGGGTGGGGAGGGGTGGGGGCCCGTGGGGGGGGGTACAGCAGGGTGGGCTTCATAGGGTGGGCTGACAGTAGGGTTTGGGTGACAGCAGGGTGGGGTGACAGTAGGGGGGGGCTAAGGGGACTGGGCGACAGTGGGTGGGCTGACAGCAAGGTGGGTGACAGTGGGGGGGCTGACAGGAGTGGGCTGACAGTAAAGGGTGGGCTTACAGTAGGGTTGGGGCTGACAGTAGGGGTGGGCGACAGAGAGTGGGCTGACAGTAGGGGGGTGGGGGTGCAGTAGGGGGGCTGACAGCAAAGGGGGTGGGTGGGACAAAGGGGTGGGCTGACACTAGGGGGGGCTGACAGCAAGGGGGGCTGTATAGGGGTTTGGGGACAGTACGGGGGCTGACGTGGGGGGCGACATAGGGGGGCTGACAGTAGGGGGGACCACAGGGGGGGGGCTGACTGGGGGGGGACAGAGGGGTGGGGTGCAGTAGGTGGGCGCATAGGGGTGGGCTGACAGCAGGGGGGGCTAACAGTAAGGTGATCTGACAGAAGGGGGGGCTCAGAGGGTGGGGTGACATAGGGGGGGGCTAAGTAGGGGTGGGGGTACAGTGGGGGGGCTGACAAAAAGGGGGGGCTGACAGAGGGGGGGGCTACCTAGGGGGGGGGCTGACAGCAAAGGTGGGGTGTAGTAGGGGTGGGCTGGGGTAGGGGGGGGCTGACAGTAGGGGGGGCGACTAGGGTGGGCTGCGCACGGGGGCGACGCAAGGGTACTGACAGAAGGGGGGCTTAAATAGGGGGGGCTGACGCAGCGGTGGTGACACAAGGATGGGGGGACACGGGAGGCTGACGCAGAGGTGGGGTAAAATCAGGGATGGGTGACAACTAGGTGGAGCGACAGTAGGGGGGGGCTACAGCAGGGTGGGGTGACAGAAGGGGAGGTGACAAAGGGGGGGTTACAGCAGGGGGGGACTACAGCAGGGGCTTATGACAGTGGGGTTTGGCTGACAAAAGGGGTGGGCTAAGAAGGGTGGGCGACAGCATTGTGGGCTGACAGCAGGGGGGGGTCTGACGTAGGGGTTTTGGGTGACAGCAGGGTGGGCTGACGTAGGGGGGCTGACAGAGGGGGGGTGCTGACAGCAGGGTTGGGCGGACAACAGGGATGGAGCTGACAACATGGGTGGGCTGACAGGATGGGTGGGCTGACAGCAGGAGTGGGCTGACAGCAGGGGTGGGCTGACAGTATGGGTGGGCTGACAGCAGTGGTGGACTGACAGCATGGGTGGGCTGACAACAGGGGTGGGCTGACAGCAGGGGTGGGCTGACAACAGGGGTGGGCTGACAGCAGGGGTGGGCTGACAACAGGGGTGGGCTGATAGCAGGGGTAGATTGACAGCAGGGAAGGGTTGACAGTAGACGGTGGGGTTGATAGAGGTGTGGCTGACCGCGGGGATGCGGCTGGCAGCTGGGCGGGGCTAGGTGCACAGCAGCAGCAGGTGAAAGGTAACTGACACCTGGAAGGTACCTACTTACTGCAAGGTGCACAGGAGCACATGTAAGGTGACTTGCTCCTGTGTCTTAACTTGCTTCTTACTTCAGGTGTTCCTTGACTTCTCTTAGCAATGACTTGTCACCTTCTCAGCACTCTTCACTTGTCTCAGCACTCTTCACTTGTCTCAACACTCTTCACTTGTCTCAGCACTCTTCACTTGTCTCAGCACTCTTCACTTGTCTCAGCACTCTTCACTTGTCTCAGCACTCTTCACTTGTCTCAGCACTCTTCACTTGTCTCAGCACTCTTCACTTGTCTCAGCACTCTTCACTTGTCTCAGCACTCTTCACTTGTCTCAGAACTCTTCACTTGTCTCAGCACTCTTCACTTGTCTCAGCACTCTTCACTTGTCTCAGCACTCTTCACTTGTCTCAGCACTCTTCACTTGTCTCAGCACTCTTCACTTGTCTCAGCACTCTTCACTTGTCTCAGCACTCTTCACTTGTCTCAGAACTCTTCACTTGTCTCAGAACTCTTCACTTGTCTCAGAACTCTTCACTTGTCTCAGAACTCTTCACTTGTCTCAGAACTCTTCACTTGTCTCAGAACTCTTCACTTGTCTCAGCACTCTTCACTTGTCTCAGAACTCTTCACTTGTTCAGAACTCTTCACTGTCTCAGAACTCTTCACTTGTCTCAGCACTCTTCACTTGTCTCAGAACTCTTCACTTGTCTCAGCACTCTTCACTTGTCTCAGCACTCTTCACTTGTCTCAGCACTCTTCACTTGTCTCAGCACTCTTCACTGTGGTCTCAGCACTCTTCACTTGTCTCAGCACTCTTCACTGTCTCAGCACCTCCACTTGTCCCAGCACTCTCCACTTGTCCCAGCACTCTCCACTTGTCCTAGCACTCTCCACTTGTCTCAGCACTCTCACTTGTCCAGCACTCTCCACTTGTCCCAGCACTCTCCACTTGTCCTAGCACTCTCCACTTGTCTCAGCACTCTCCACTTGTCCCAGCACTCTCCACTTGTCCCAGCACTCTCCACTTGTCCCAGCACTCTCCACTTGTCCTAGCACTCTCCACTTGTCCCAGCACTCTCCACTTGTCCTAGCACTCTCCACTTGTCTCAGCACTCTCCACTTGTCCCAGCACTCTCCACTTGTCCCAGCACTCTCCACTTGTCCTAGCACTCTCCACTTGTCCTAGCACTCTCCACTTGTCTCAGCACTCTCCACTTACCTCAGACTTCCTCACTACATTACACACATTCTCAATGGAAATAAGTCACTCTGTCTGCCTTTTCTGTGTTATCCCAGGTTGTCTGCACATGTTACTATGTATGATAATCTATGTAACTGTATTTTTGTGTACCAGAAAAGACTTTCTTATTGAAGATTGAGACACTTATGCACCATATGGGAATCTTTATTTAGGAAACTCTTCGCCACACAGTGGCTTCATCAGTCCAATACAAAGCAGAAAGGTGCAAGGAGAGGAGGAGATTGAGGTAATCAGTCCCTCAGCCTGGAGTCAGTTGCTCTACACTCAAGAAGCCTCTCTTCGACCCCGCCGGGGTGGGGAATTTATATTCTACAAACGTCACATCTTTTTCACAATGCTGCCGCATCGTGTGAAAATCAAGCCTGTGAATGGTGCAATAAATGACTCCTCGAAGTTAGCTTTAGCTACCGTCGTTAAGACCTGCCTGCAGGTCAAATTTACGGCAATCCACACTTTGAAGGACTCCTTCATTGACGGCTGCACAGACGACACGGAAGCATCGAAACTAATGGACGACTCTTCAATCAGGACCCTACAAACACAACAATTCACTCTATCCCCGTCTCCATTCTTAAGTCGAAACGTTCGGTCTTTATGAAAAGACTGGATAATATCGTCACCTCTCTCTCTACTGAAGCACTGAAGACATCTATTGAGGAACAAAACACCTGGGCCTCGGTAGACAGCATCTCCAAGATCCCCAACGCCTCATCTATGCTAAAGATTACATTCTCAGACATCTCCATGGCTGCCCAAGCTCTCTCTGACGGTCTGGCCATCTCATATTACCACATTCACCCTAGTCATATAGAACAAGAACGTTTCACATACATCTCCCACTGCTGGACCTGCTACTCCTTAAACACACCACCAGGACTGCCCATCAAGGATAAGAAGTTTTGTCAAAACGTGGGAATGATGGACACGATTTCAGATCCTGCACCATTACTACAGCACCAACATGTCTTAACTGCAAGGGTAATCATCATACCCTTGCAGCTAAGTGCCCATTCTGGAAAGAAATCATATTGAAGAAAACTAAAATTCTGAAGAACACCTCCAATTCACCGACATGCGCTGGAATAACTAAACCACAAACCGACACTACCAAGACTCTACACGCTAATCTACAGGCACTATCGCCCAGCAACTCCCTCTCTCCACTCCCCGACGGTGCTTCTTCCAAGGCGCTGTACCGCATGGTGTATGCACACCTTGCAAACGCAGCAAACCCCGGTACTTTCAACACCACTATTAACGAACTATTCCGTCTGAACAACGTGCCTGCCTTAAATTTTCCGGACTCCACACCTTCAGCAGACATACTCAAGATCCTTCCCAACGCCCTGAACTTTACTGCACCTGCAGACCTGTCTCCTGCCCAAGCAATTGCTCCTGTAACTTCTATAACCACTTCCACCGCTGACAACGTTGATCACGCTGCCTCAACCACCGTCTCCCACCTCTCCCAGCCTGCTGTTACACAACTATTACACTTCACCACTGCTCCTGTCGACCCTCAGTTACCTGCTACCACCACTGTAGATTCGCCCAATGAATCCACTCCAGAAGAGGAAGACAGCGACGACTCCAGTAAACCCTCATGGGAAAATCTTACCTTCTACACTTCTCCTTCAAATACTGACACCATGACCTGTACTGAACTCTACAAAAGCCTCGGTGCTGGAACAGCCAAGTATGCATGTGAATCACCGCTTCACCTCACACACACACCCAAGTTCTTGAGTTCATCAAGCCTCTACGTTTCACCTTCAGTAACAAGGCTAAATTATACCACCTATCTAGGAGCAGCTTCAAAAAGTTCGAAAATGGCTCCATTGCTAACCTGCCTCCTCAGTTACTCCTATAACTCCCACATGTGTTCTACCCTCTGATGTGACCTAGCCTGCTGCCAGCTACTCAAGATTCAAGACTTCAACTACCACAAGTTCGATGCAACAGTCCCTGCTATTCCTGTTCTCAAGTCTGCCCCACGATCGCCTTAGCTGCTGGGTTAAGCCCTGGCTCTGTTTCTCTAAGGACACTCCTATCCAGAGATATTCTTCATCTGTCCCATCTTCCCCGCTCATCCCATTGGGATCTTACCTGAACTTATTTGCTTATTTGCTTTGCCTATGCTGTACATTCTACAAGATTGATGGACTGAACACATCGACTCCAGGCTGAGGGACTGATTACCTCAATCTCCTCCTCTCCTTGCACCTTTCTGTTTTGTATTGGACTGATGAAGCCACTGTGTGGCGAAATGTTTCCTAAATAAAGATTCCCATATGGTGCATAAGTGTCTCAATCTTCAACTTGTCGGTTTTCAAAACCATTCATCACGACTTACTTATTCATTATCCTGGTTCTTCTCAGTACTGTAACAACTACAAGAGTCATGACTTTCTTAATTATTTTTTAGTCAACCTACTTGTTTAATTAGTGTCTGTGCTTGTATAACAAGTCTCTGTGCTTGTTTAGCTAGGCTGTGCTTGTTTAGTTAGTGTCTGTGTTTGTTTAACTAGTCTGTGTTTGTTTAACTAGTCTGTGCTTGTTTAACTAGTCTGTGCTTGTTTAACTAGTCTGTGCTTGTTTAACTAGTCTGTGCTTGTTTAACTAGTCTGTGTTTGTTTAATTAGTCTGTGTTTGTTTAACTAGTCTGTGTTTGTTTAATTAGCCTGTGTTTGTTTAACTAGCCTGTGTTTGCTTAACTAGTCTGTGTTTGTTTAACTAGTCTGTGTTTGTTTAACTAGTCTGTGTTTGTTTAACTAGTCTGTGTTTGTTTAACTAGTCTGTGCTTGTTTAACTAGTCTGTGTTTGTTTAACTAGTCTGTGTTTGTTTAATTAGCCTGTGTTTGTTTAACTAGCCTGTGCTTGTTTAACTAGTCTGTGTTTGTTTAACTAGCCTGTGTTGTTAACTAGTCTGTGTTTGTTTAACTAGTCTGTGTTTGTCTAACTAGCCTGTGCTTGTTTAACTAGTCTGTGTTTGTTTTAATAGTCTGGTTTGTCTAACTAGCCTTGCTTTTTTAAAAAGTCGTGTTTGTTTTAACTAGTCTTGTTTGTTTTACTGTCTTTTTTTGT
>NC_069404.1:82775921-82797745 GCF_026875155.1 Cherax quadricarinatus
CACCACTGATGCCCAAGGCAACTCTCACAGCCGAGTTTCCAACACTCCCCTCTGGTTTGGAGAGAGGGGGCCCGTACCTGGAGCGGTTTGCATACAAAAGAGCTAAGCCACTATCGCCCCTGCAAGGCCCCCTAGGGAAAAAAAAACAGAAAACCAGCACCCGAAAGAATGTTAGCGGGGAAACCAGTTCGGGGAAAACCCATCACCATGGCTGCACCCAGCCAGATACCTCTAAAGGGTCCGAAAGCTTCCCCGTACAGAGCGTGCTTCCAAATAATAAAAAAGAGGATGAGAAAGATTCACGTGTGTGAACAAGCAGCCCAATGGGAGGGAAAACCGAAAGACAACATCAAAAAAGAGGTGCCCTGGAGTGGGAAATTAGCACCCCCCCACCAGAAGGAGGACAGATAAAGGAAAAAAGCCCGGCAGGCGAGATAAAAAAGGGGGACCTTCAGACAAAAAGGGGGCTGGAGGGAGACACCCGAGGCTGCATTTGAGGGAATTGGGGGGGAAGGTCGGTTTGGAACGGAGGCCCCGGGTTGGGGTTGAGTCCACCGAACGGGGTGGGGCACTGAGCATTGAGTCAATTTGGGAACTGCCCCACCCCGAGGGGAGGACTTGCTTTGTGTCGAGGGGGGCATGGCAATAATTTCCGCAAGGAACCCAAAGTCCGAGGACACCCGAGTTATATTGCCCCGGGTGGGGAATCCTCTAAAGGGAGAGAGAGGTCTGAAAGGGCCCCCAAAACCGTTTGTAACGGGGATATTACCCTCACGCGGGGATACAGGTGCCCTGGGGTGTTGTGTTGGGGGGACTCCCTTTTGGGGGGCACTGGAGGGAAAGGGGGCAGGGGTGATGGGTGTGAGGCTTTACGGGAAAGCAAGCAGGAGTTTTCATTCATCGAGCAAAGAGACTGGGGCCCCGGCTGATTTTTCCAAATCAGAGCCCGCGATATGCCGGGCAAACCGGGGGAACCTTGTGGTTTCCCCTTTTCAGAAGTACGAAACTGGGGGGGAAAAGGAATGCCGTCTTTAAACGACTGGTGAAAACCCGCTGCAGTTTCACATTTTTCCTTTCCATGGCAAGACAATTCTCCCTGCCCAAAAGAGGAAACAGTTTTTGACACGGAGAAAGGGAAAATTTTAAGGGAAAAACAGGAAACCTTAGATTGCCGAAAGTCACAAATTTTTGGGAGAGCCCGAGAAACATACCGAACCATACAAGATGGGGGAAGACGATTTGAGAGGCTTTCCCAAAACCCCTGCAAAACCAGCGTCACCCCCACTCTGAACAAATTTAAATATATCCCTCATCGAGAGGGGTGCAAAAACGGGCCCCAACGCTGTAAAAAACACCCCCGGCGGGATTGAGGACAGACCTTTTAGCAGACAGCATTCCCCCCTACCCCGGCATGAAGGATTATGGCAAGTTTCTAACCCGAAAAGACTTACGATGGACCGGGCTTTTGGGGGGCACCCCAACCCAAATTGTTGGACGCCCCCATTACAAATCTTGCCGAAAAAAGATCACTGATGGGGGGTGACGCCCGTGGGGTTTGGGAAAGGGCGTACCCTTCCTTTGAAGCACAAAAACCACCCTCACATCGGAGTAATGTGGGAGGAGCATACTGGACAAGTGGTGGTTTGGCATTTTTTGGCTAACAGGGGCCGGCACTGTCATCAACCTCAAGGGGGCCCCTTTTTTTATCCCAGTAGGGGGCACACTAGCCCTTTTTGGTCCGACGTATAAAAATTTCAGCTGATAGAGGGCAGGAAGGGGCCCCCCTATGGGGGTGAAGACTCTTTGTCAAACCCCCCAAATGGGGCCCCCAAAACCCCGATGGAGAAAACAAAGACAACACAAAACACAAAAAAAGAAAGACGGGAAGCAGAGCCTTTAAAAAGGGCACCACCCATCAGGATAGTATGGGGTGACTACCACCCACAGATGGGTACGGGGTGACTGAACACCCACAGGATGGATATGGAGGACAGCCACCCACAGATGGTAAGAGGAGACTACCACCCACAGTATGGTATGGTGTGACTACCACCCACAGATAGAGTTGTGGGGATACTACCACCCACAGGATGGGTATATGGAGACTAACCACCCACGATTCGATGGGTAGGGTGACTTATACCAACCACACACAAGGATGGGTAGTGGTGTGACTACCACCCTCAGAGATGGTATGGGTGACTACCACCCACAGGATGGGTATGGGTGACTTACCACCCACAGGAATGGGTTATGTTGGGTGACTATCACCCCAACAGGAATAGTATGGGGTTACCACCACCACAGGATGGGTGTGGGGAGGTCATCCACCCACAGGATGGGTGTGGGGTGACTACCAACCCACAGGATAGGGTATTGGGTTGGACTACACCCACAAGGAGGTATGTGGGTGACTACCACACCACAGGTAGGGTATGGGGAGACTCCACCCAAGGATGGGTACGGGGTACTTACCAACCACGCCACAGGATGGGTATGGGGTGACTACCTACCCACAGGATGGGAAAGGGGTACTACCACCCAACAGGATGGGTATGGGAGACTACCACCCATCAGGGATTGGTAATGGGGTGACTACCACCCACAGGATGGTATGGGTGACTACCACCCACAGTAAGTATGGGAGACTACCACCAACAGGATAGGAATGGGGGTGACTAACCACCCACAGATAGGTATGGGGTGACTCCCACCCACAGAGATAAGGAATGGGGACTAACTACCTACCAACAGGAAAGTTATGGGGTGACTACCACCCACAGGATAGGTATGAGGAGACTAACCAATCCACAGGATGGGTATTGGGGTGACTACCACCCACTGGATAGGTATGGGGTGAAATACCACCCAATGATAGGTATTGGTGACTACCACCCCAGGATGGTAGGAAGGTGATACACCCACAGGATAGGTAAGGGGTGACTACCACCCACAGTATAGGTATGATTTTACTACGACCCACCAAGGATGGGTAATGGGAGACAAACCACCCAGGGATAGGTATGGGTGACTTACCACCTCACTGTATATGTATGGGGTGACTACCACCACCAGGATGGGTATGAGGTGACTACCACCGCACAGGATGGGTAAAGGGGGTGACTACCACCCACAGTATAGGTATGGGGTGACACCACCGCACAGGATGGGTATGAGTGACTAAAACACCACAGAGATAGGTATGTGGGGTTGACTACCACCCACCAGGATAGGTATGGGTGACTAACCACCCACATGATGGGTATGAGGTTTTGACTACGCACCCACAGGATAGGGTATGGGGTGACCTATACTCAACCACAGGGGGATAGGTATTGGGGTGACCTACCACCCTCAGATGGGTATGAGGTACTACCAGGCCCACCAGATGGGGGTTAATGAGGTGACTACCACCACAGGATGGGTAATGGTGACTACCACCACCCACAGGATGGGTATGGGGTGACTTACCACCCACAAGGATGGGTATGGGTACCTAACCACCCACAGGAAGGGTATGGGGTACTACCACCCACAGATGGGTATGGGTGACTACCAACCACGATGGGTATGGGTGACTACCACCCACAGGATGGTTATGAGTGGTGACTACCACCCACATGATGGGTTATGGGTGACTACCACCTCCACAGTAGTATGGGTATGTGGGGAGCATAAAAAACAAATTAAACAAAACCTGAAAATGATCTTACAAAACAAAATCACAAAACATAATTGACATTTGCGAGACTTGAGGAAGGGAACACGTTAAGTCACCCTACCCCCCCGTGGTTTAGAAACATAATGAAATCCCCGATTAATACAAGCCAGATTTCACAGTTTAAGAACACAAGAACAATAAGAAAGGAGGAACACTGCAAGAGCCTGATGGCCCATACTAGGCAGGTCCTTTAGCAATTCAATCCCACTACAAAACAATTGCCCAACCCCAATATTCAATGCCACCCAAGAATCAAGCTCCGATGTGCAAGTCCAACTCAAATAACCAACCCCTCCCACTCATGTACTTATCCAACCTAAATTTGAAACTACCCAAAGTCCGCTAGCCTCAATAACCCAACAAGTACTGATCCCACTCATCAACTACCCTATTTTCCAAACCAATACTTTCCTATGTCCTTTCTAAATCTAAACATATCTAAATTAATCCTTACATGCGGGATCTCCTCTGAGAGATATCCTCAAGACCTTTCCCAAAGATGTTCACTTCCTGACAACTCTCTTACACGAGAATACTTTCCCAACAAACATCTCCTGTGATTCCATCCGTGTCTTCAGTTTCCAACTGTGTCCCCTTGTTGCTGTGTCCCAATCTCTCTGGTACACTATGATGTCTCTGTTCCACCTTGATCATTCCTCTCAGTAGTGTTGTGTGTTGGGTGTGTGTGTGTGTGGTGTTGTGTGTGTGTATACTCACCTATTTCTCACCTAGTTGAGTGTTGGCAGGGGTCGCGTCCCAAGCTCCTGAGGCCCTGCCGTCGTTTCACTGGTCGCTACAAGATCACTCTTCCTGAACCGGGAGCTTTATCATACCTCCTTCATAAAGCATGTATGGATCCAGCCTCCCACTACTACGCTTCCCAAACTATTCCACTTGTCCAGGAACCACTCTCGTGGCTGAAGAAAAAACAACTTCTATAATACATCGCGCTGTGATCTCTGTGTCTTTTCAAATTCCCAACTGTGTCCCCTTGTGCTGTGTCCCATCTCTGGGACACCTTCTTTGTCCACCTTGTCCACTTCCTCTCAGTATTTTGTATGTCGTTATCATGTTCCGCCCACTATCTCTCCTGTCCTCCTCCAGTGTTCGTCAGGTCGATTTCCCTTAACCTGCTCCTCTGGGACTAGTGTTGTTTCAAACTTTACAGCTTTCTCTCAAGTTTTCTTTACGTGTTTGGCCTAGGGTGTGAGTTCCTGAACTGGTGCCCGCAAGACAATCCAATATGGGCCTAACGTAGCACGGTGTACTAGGGTCCTGAACGATTCCTTATTAAGACTGTGGAATGCTGTTCTGGGTTTGCTAGGGCCCCATATGTTTGCAGCAGTTATTTGGTTGATGTGCGCTTCAGAGATGTGCCTGTGTTATAACTCACTCCAAGATCTTTTTTCCTTGAGCGAGGTTTGAAGTCTTCTGGCCCCCCTAAGACTGTACTCTTTCCGTTGCGCCTTCTTTGGGCGGGGTTTGCCCTTCCCCAATCTTCATGACTTTGCACTTGGTGGGAAAAGAACTCCTCAGGAGCCAATTGCTGAACCAGTCTGCAGCCTGTCCAGATCCCTTTGTAGTTCTTCCTGGTCTTGCCGACGAATGAATATTCTCATCAACTTCACTTTCATCTGCAACAGGGACACTTCGGAGTCTATTTCCTTCCTTCATGATCATTCACAAATACGAGAAAAAACAGCACTGGTCCAAGGACTGAAACCCTGTGGGACCCAGCTGGAAACAGTTGCGCCACGCTGAACACCTTTCGCCACTACCATGACTCGCTGCTGACTTCCTGACAAGTATTCCCCTGATTCCAAGTAGTGGTCCTTCCCTGTTGTCCCTGCTTGGTTCCCTCCAGTTTTTTTGGCACTAATCTGCTTGTGTGGAAACTGTGTCTAACCCTTCTATTTGCAGTCCAAGGAAATGTAGTATGTGTGTGTGGTTGTGTGTTGTTAGTTACCATTTTTGTCTAGGTACAGGTCGATTTAGACACTAGGCCTGTGGTGTGAGTGTTTGTACTCACCTAGTTGGTACTCACGCTAGTTGAGGTTGCGGGGGGTCGAGTCCGAGCTCCCTGCCCCGCCTCATCACTTGAATCGCGACTAGGTCACTCTCCCTGAGCCGTGACTTTTATCATACCTCTGCTTAACAGCTATGTATGGTCCTCCTCCCTACATCGCTTCACCAAACTATTTTCAATTCCACTTACTGACTACTCTGTGGCTAAAGATATACATCCTAACACCCTGTGATTCATCTGTGTCTTCAGCTTCCAACTGTTGCCCCTTGTTAGCTGTGTCCCCATCTCTGGAACATCCTGTCTTTGTCCCACCTTGTAAATTTCCACTTCAGTATTTTGTAGTTCTTATCATGTCTTTGCAACCCTCCTATCTCTCCTGTCCTCCTAGTGCTCATGTTGATTTCCCCTTACCTCTCCTCGTAGGACATAACCTCTTAGCTCTGGAACTATTCTGTGCAAACCTTTGCACTTTCTCTAGTTTCCTTTCACGTGCTTGGCTAGGTTGGGTGGGGGTTTCCAAACTGTTGCCTCGCATACTCCAATATGGGCCTAACGACAACGGTGTACAGCTCCTGAATGATTCCTTATTAAGGATGTCGGATTGCTGTTCTGAGGTTTTGCTAGGTGCCCATATGTTGCGGCGTTGATTTGGTTGATGTGACTTCAGGAATGTGCCCTGGTGTTATACTCACAACCCCAAGATCTTTTTTTTTCCTTGAGTGAGTTTTTGTGTGTGTGTGGTGTGTGTGTGTGGTGGTGTGTTGTGGTTGTGTGTGTGTGTGGTGTGATGTGTGTGCGTGTGTGTGTGTGTTTGTTGCGTGTGAGTTTGTGTGTTTAACTCCCTATGTGAGGTTGCAGGGTCGAGTCCTAGCTCCAGGTTCCGCCTCTTTCATGTGTGTGTGTGACTCACCTATTTGTACTCACCTATTTGTGGTTGCAAAGGGGTCGAGTCACAGCTCCTGGCCCCGCCTCTTCGCTGATTGCTACTAGGTCCATCTCTCGTCCCCCTGCCCCATGAGCTCTATAATACCTCGCTAAAACTTATGTATGGTCCCGCCTCCACTACGTCAACTTTCTAGGCAATTCCACGGCCTGACTACTCTATGACTGAAAAATACTTCCTAACATCCCTTTGATTCATGCGGTCTTCAACTTCCAATTGTGACCTTCTTGTGGCTGTGACCCCATGCTCCTGAAAACATCCCGTCTTGTGGTGTGTGTGTGAGTGTGTACTCTCAGCCTAGGTTTGTGTTAATATTTCACAAATAAGCTCATTAGTAGTTTTAAACCGGGGGTGTGAAACGTGTGAATTGCACATTACTCTATAATTTGGTTCATGATGTAGCCATGTATAACCGTAAATAAGTAAATTTACTTACCTTACATATTCATCTACCTTTGTAACTTGTGAGTTCATTACTTGTAACTTTGTGAATTCATTACCATGTAACTTGTGATTCATTACCTTTGTAACTTGTGAATTCCATTACCTTTGTAACTTGTGAATTCATTACACTTTGTAACTTGTGAGTTCATATACCTTGTAACTTTGCGAATTCATCGCCTTGTAACTAGTTCAGCTATCAAAAGTTTGGGTCCAGTCCCTGACCAATTGTACCTCCTGTAATCTTTTTGACTACCACCCACAGGATGGATATTGGGGTAACTAACCACCCAAGGATGATATGGGGTGAACTACGACCCAAACAGCATGGATATGGGTGGTATCACCCACAGTGGATATGGTGGTTATCACCCCCACAGGAATGGGTATGAGGACTACCACCCACAGATGATATGGTGTAACTACCCACACCGCACAGGGATGGATAAGGGGTAACAACCACCCACAGGAAGGATATGGGTGACTACCACCCACAGGATGGATATGGTGGGCTATCACCCAAGAGATGGGTATGAGGTGACTCCGTACCCCAGGATGATATGGGGTAACTACCCGCCACAGGATGGAAATGGGGTGACTACCATGCCCACAGGATGGATATGAGGTGACTAACCACCACAGATGGATATGGTGGCTATCACCCACAGGTGTATGAGGAGTTTACACCCACTAGGTGGATATGGGGTAACTACCTACCCACAGGATGGATATGGGGTACTACCACCCAAAGGATGGATAGATTGGTTGGCTACACCCACAGGATGGGTATTGATGTGTGTGACTACCACCCACATGACGGATATGGGTGACTACCACCCACAGGATGGATATGGGTAGCCTATCCACCCACAGGATGGGTATGAGGTATGGACTACCACCCACAGGATGAGTATGTTGGGTGACTACCACCTCACAGGCTGGATTATGGGGGTAACTACCACCCACAGGATGGATATGGGGTAACTACCACCCACAGGATGGATATGGGGTAACTACCACCCACAGGATGGATATGGGGTAACTACCACCCACAGGATGGATATGGGGTAACTACCACCCACAGGATGGATTATGGGGTAATACCACCACGACAGGAAATGGTTAAGGGTAACTCCATCACCCTCAGGATGATATGGGAAACCACTACCCACAGGGATGGATATGGTAAACACACCCACAAGGGGTATGTGGTGACTACTCTACCCACAAGGATGGATATGAGGTGACTACCACCCACTGGATGGGTATGAGGTGACTACCCCCACAGATGGGGTATAGGGTGACTACCACCCACATGGATGGGGTATGGGGTGACTACCACTCACAATGGGTATGGGTGACTACCACCCACAGTTTGGGTATGAGGTGACTACCACACACTAGGAATGGGTATGGGGTAGACTAACCACCCACAGGATGGATATGGGTGACACCACTCACATGAATTGGGTAATGGGTGACTACCACCCACAGGATGGGTATGAGTTCACAACCACCCAGGCGGAGGAGATAATGGGGTGGCTACCAACTACAGATGGGTATGTGGGTCTGACTACCACCCACAGATGGGTATGGTGACTACCACCCACAGGATGGAATGGGGTGAACCTATACCACCACACAGGATGGGTATGAGGTGACTACTCACCCAACAGGATGGTATGAGGTATAGCCACCCACAGGATGGATAGGGGTGGCTAACCAACTACAGGATGTATGGGTGACTACCACCCACAGGTGGGTAACGGGGTGACTACCGGACCCACAGGATGGGTATGGGGTGACTACCACCCACAGGATGGTATGGGTACTACCACCCGACAGGATGGGTATGGGTGAACTACCACCCACAGGATGGGTATGAGGTGTACTACCACCCCACAGGATGGGTATGTGGGTGACTACCACCCACAGGAGTGGTTATGGTGTGACACCATCCACGGATGGGTATGGGGAGGACTACCACGCCAAGTATGGGTATGTGATGGAACTACCACCCACAGGATGGGTAATGCGTGACTAACCACCACAGGATGGATATGGGGTGGCAACCACCTACAGGATGAGTATGGGGTACTACCACCCACAGGATGGGTAAGGGTGGACTACCACCAACAGGAAGAGTATGGGGTGACATACCACCGCACAGGAAGGGTATGTGGGTGACTACCACCCACAGGATGGTATGGGGTGACTACCACCCCGAGTATGAGTAATGGGTGACTACCACTCCACAGGATGGATATGGGGTGACTACCACCCACTAAGGATGGGTACGAGGTACTACCCACCCACAGGAATGGAATGGGATGTAACCACCTCAGGATGAGTATGATGGGAGACTACCACCACACAGAGTATGGTATGGGTGACTAAACACACTCACCAGGATGGATATGGGGTGACTACCACCCACATGATGGGTATGAGAGTGACATACCACCCCCAGGATGGGTATGGTGACTACCACCCACAGAAGGATATGGGGGTGACTACCACGCCCCACCAAGGATGGAAATGGGGTGACTTACCGACCACAGGAATGGATATGAGGTGACTACCACCGACAGGATGGATATGGATGACATACCGCCGACAGGAAGGATATGGGTAACTACCACCGCACATGATGGATATGGGGTGACTACCACCCACAGGAGGATAAGGGTGGGCTATCACACACAGATGTGTAAATGAGGTGATCTACCACCCACCAGTGATGGGTATGGGGTGACTACCACCCACAGGATGGTATGAAGTGTGACTACCACCGCCACAGATGGGTATGAGGTGACTACCACCCACAGATGGTTATGGGGTATCTACCACCCACAGATGTGGTATGGTGTGACATACCCTCCCTCAGGATGGTTATGGGGTGACGATACCACCCACTGGTGGGATAGATGACAAACCACCCACAGTTGGGTTAAAGGGGTGACTACGCACTCACAGGATGGTTTATTGGTGACTACCAACCCACAGGAAGGGTATGAAGGTGACTACCACCCACAGGATGGATACTGGGGTGGCTACCACCTACAGGATGAGAATGGGGTGACAACCCACCCACAGGATGGGTAATGTGGGTGACTACCAACCCCAGATGGGTATGGGGGAGGAACCTACCATTCACAGGGAAATGGTATGGGGTGACTACCACCCACGGATGGGTAGAGGTGACCTACCACCCACAGATGGTATGGGAGACTACCATTAGCACAGGATGGTATGGGGTGACTACCACCCACAGGATGGGTATGAGATGACACCAACCCACTTGGAAGGATTGATAGGGTTGGCTACCCACCAACAGGATGAGTTTTGGGGTGACTACCACCACCCCAGGAAGGGAATGGGAGTGCTTCCACCCACAGGATGGATATTGGGGTGACTACCACCCTTCGCAGGTTGGGTATGGGGTGACTACCACCACAGGATGAGGGTATGGGGTGGACTGACCACCCACAGGGAGGGGTATGAGGTAACTACCTAAACAAACCACCCACAGGAAGGATGATGGGTGGCTACCACCTACAGGATGAGTATGGGGTGACTACCACGCAACCACAGGAAGGTGTATGTGGTGACTACCACCCACGAGGAGATAGGGTGACTATACCCACCCACAGGATGGGTATGGGGTGACTACCACCCACAGATGTGTATGGGGAGACTACCGACCCACAGGAAGAGTATGTGGGTGACTACCACTCACAAGATGGATATGGGGTGACTACCACCCACGGATGGGTACGTAGGTGACTACCACCCCACCAGGATGGATATGGGATTGCTCCACCACAGGATAGTAAGGGGTGACTACCACCCACAGATGGGGTATGGGGTGACTACCACTCACAAGGATGATATGGGGTAACTACCAACCACAGGATGGATATGGTGGTGACAACCACCCGACCAGGATGGATATGGTGGCTATTATCACCCACAGGATGGGTATGAGGTTGACTACCACCCACAGGATGGATATGGGGTAACAACCACCCACTGGATGGATATGGGGTGACTAACCACCCACAGGAATGGATATAGAGGTGACTACCACCCAACAGGAGTGGATATGGGTGGCTATCACCCACAGGATGGGATGAGGTGTCCTACCACCCCACAGATGGATTGGGTAACATGACCACCCACAGGATGGATATGGGGGCCTACCACCCAAAGGATGGATATGTTGGCTATCCATCCCACAGGATGGGTATGAGGTGACTACACCCACAGGAATGGATATGGGGTACTACCACCCAACTAGGAGGATTATGGGTAGATAACACAACACCAGGGATGGGTATGAGTGTGACTACCACCCACAGATGAGTATTGGGGTGACTACCCACCCAAAGTGATGGATATGGGTGTAACTACCACCCACAGGATGGATATGGGGTAACTAAAACAACCACCCACAGATGGATTGGGGTAAAACCACCCACAGGATGGATATGGAGGTAACAACCACCCCACAGGATTGGAATTGGGGTAACTACCACCCATCTGGATGGATATGGGTAACTACCACCCACAGATGGATATGGAATAACCACTACCCACAGGATTTGATATGGGGTAACCACCACCCACAGGATGGTTATGGGGTGAACTACTACCCACAGGATGGATATGAAGGTGACTACACCCACAGGATGGGTATAGGAGGTGAGTAACCACCCACAGATGGTAAATAAGGAGGACTGCTACCACCCACAGGATGGTTATGGGGGACTACCCTCCCAGAATGGTAAGGGGGACTACCAGCCAACAGGATGGGTATGAGGTGACTACCACCCACAGGGGTATGGGGTGACTACCACCCACAGGATTGATATGGGGTGACACCACTCACAGGATGGGTTGGGTACTAACCACCCACAGGATGGGTATGAGGTCACTACAACCCACAGGATGGGATTATGTGGTGGCTACCAACTACGGATGGGTATGGTGGTGACTACCACACACAGGATGGGTATATGGTGACTACCACCCACATGGATGGGTATTGGGTGACTACACACCCAGCAGAAGGGGTATGAGTGACTACCACCCACAATGATGGGGTATGAGGTGACTACCACCCACAGATGGATATTGGGGTGGCTCGCAACTACAGGATGGTATGGTGACTAACCACCCACAGAAGGGTATGGGGTGACTACCCCGCACAGGATGGGTATGGGTGCTACCAACCCACAGTATGGTATGAGGAGACAACCACCCACCGGATTGTATGGGTACTACCACCCACAGGAAGGGTAAGTGGGGAGACCTACCACCCCACAGAATGGGTATGGGTGACTACCACCCACATGATGGGTATGAAGATGACTACCATCCCACAGGATGGGTATGGGGTGACTACCACAAATCCACAGGATGGATATGGGGTGACTACCACCCACAGGATGGGTATGAGGTGAACTACCACCCACAGGATGGAGTAATGGGGTGACAAACCACCCACAGGGGATGTGTATGGGTGACAACCACCCACAGGATGGTATGGGGTGGAACTACCACCCACAGGCTGGGTTGATATGGCCAACCCCCACAGGAGGGGAAATAGGGTGACTACCACTCACAGGTGGAATATGGGGTGACAACCCACCCACAGGTAATGGGTACGCGGTGACTACCACTCACAGATTGATATTGGGTGACTACCACCCACAGGATGGTATGAGGTAACTACCACCCACAGGATGGATATGGGTTGGCTACCAACAACAGGTAGGGTATGGGGTTACTACCGACCCACAGATGGGTATATGGAGACTACCACCCTCAGGTGGGTATGTGGGGTTACTACCACCCACAGGATGGGTATGAGGTGCCTAACCACTCCACAGGATGGGTAAGAGGTGACTACCACCCACGAGGATGGATAGGGGGTGGCTACCAACTACAGGATGGTAATTGGGTGACAACCACCCACAGGATGGTATGGTTGACTACCACCCACAGGAATGGGTATGGGGTGACTACCACCTCACAGGATGGGTATTATAGACTTACCACCACCCACAGATGGTATGGGGTGACAACCACCCACAGTATGGGGTATGGGGTGACCTACCTCCACCCACAGGATGGGTATGGGGTGACCTACCACCCACATGATGGGGTATGAAGACTACACCCACCAGGATGGGTATAGGGTACTACCAACCCACAGGAAAGGATATGGGGTGACTACCTCCCACAGAAAGGGTATGAGGTACTACCACCCCTCAGGATTGGTAATGGGGTGACTACACCCACATGATGGTAATGGGTGACTACCACCCACAGGAATGGGTAGGGGTGACTACCCACCCACAAAGAAGGGATATGAGAAGACTAACCACCCCAGGATGGGAATGGTGTGACTAAACCAACTCACAAGGATGGATATGGTGACTACCACCCACAGGATGGTTATGAGGTGACTACCACCCACAGAAGGATAGGGGTGGCTACCACCTACAGGATTAAATGGGGTACTACCACCACAGGATTGTGGTATGGGTGGACTAAACCACCTCACAGGATGGGTATGGGGTGCCTCCCACCCAAGGATGGGTAAGGGGTACTACCATTCACAAGGATGGGTTATGGGGTTACTACCACCCACGAGGGTGGTTATGAGGTGTGACTACCACCCACAGGATGTGATATGGGGTGGCACCACCTACAGAGAGTAAGGGTGACTATACAACCTCAGGATGGTATGGGGTGACTATACCACCCACAGGATGAGATGGGAGATTACCCCGACAGATGGGTATGGGGTGACTACACCCACAGGATTGGGTATGGGGTGACTACCACCCACAGGATGAGTAAAGGGGTGACTACCAATCACAGGATGGATAGGGTGACTACCACCCACAGGTATGGGTACGAGGTGACTACCACCCACAGGAATGGATAATGGATGACTACACACTACAGGATTTAGTTATGGGGTGGACTACCCCCCAGGATGGGTATGGGGTGACAAACACTCACAGGATGTGATATGGGGTGACTACCACCCACAGTGATGGGTATGAGTGACTACCACCCACAGGATGGTATGGGGTGACTACCACACCACAGGAATGGATATGGGGTTACTACCACCCACAGGAATGGATATGGGGTGACTACCACCCACAAGGATGGATAGTGGTGACTACCACCGACAGGATGAATATGGGATGTCTACCGCCGACAGGATGGATAGGGGTAACTACCACCCACAAGGATGGATATGGTATGACTACCGTCGCCGACAGGATGGATGATATGGGGTAACTAGGCCACTCACACAGGAAGGATATGGGGTGACTACCACCCACGAGGAGGGTAGAGGTGACAACCACCCACAGTAAGGCACTATTATGGGATGACTACCACCAACAGGAGAGTATGGGGTGACTACCACCCACAGGATGGGTATGGGGTGACTAACACTCACAGGATGGATATGGGGTGACTACCACCCACAGGATGGGTATGAGGTGACTACCACCCACAGGATGGGTATGAGGTGACTACCACCCACAGGATGGATATGGGGTTGCTACCACCTACAGGGATGAGGAAAGGGGTACTACCAACACCACAGGATGGGTATGGGGTGCCTACCTCCCACAGGAAGGGTATGGGGTGACTACCATTCCAGGATGGGTTGGGGGTGACACCACCCCACAGATGGGTATGAATTTCCAACCACCCACAATGAAAGGGTAAGGGGTACTAACCAATCCCAGGATGGGTAATGGGGTGACTACCACCCCAACAGGATGTGTATGAGTGACACCACCCACAGGATGGATAGGGGTGTCTACCACCCTACAGGATGAGTATAGGGTTACTACCCAACCCACAGGATGGGATGGGTGACTTCCCACCCACAGGAGGTTATGGGTGACTACCACCCACGAGGATGGGATGGGTGACACACTCACAGGATGGGTATGGGGTACTACCACCCACAGAGGGTAAATAGGTAACTACCACCCACAGGATGGATGTGTGGTGGCTACCACCTACAGGATGAGTATGGGTGACAACCACGCCTACATGGATGGTATGGGTACTACCCACCCAACAGGATGAGTAATGGGGTGACTACCACCCACAAGGAGGATTGATAGGTAATTGGAGACTCCCACCCTATCAGAAAGGGTAAATGGGTGACAACCACCCACGGTGCAGGATGAAAAATGGGGTTGACTCACCAATCCACACAGGGATGGTATGGGTGACTACCACCCACAAGATGGGTACGAGGTGACTACCCAAACCCACAGGTAGATATGGGATGGCTTAACCCACCTACAGGATGAGTATGGGGTGACTATCCACCCACAAAATGGTTATGGGGGTGACTACCACTCACAGGATGGATATGGGGGTGACTACCACCCACAGGATGGGTATGAGGTGACTAAACCCACCCACAAGGATGGGTATGGGGTGACTACCACCCACAGGATGGGTATGGGGTGCCTACCACCCAACAGTAGGGTACGTGGTGACTACCCCACCCACAAGGATGGGTATGGGGTGACAACCACCCTCAGGATAGGTAGGGGTGACTACCACCCTACAGATGGGTATGGGGTTGACTACCACCCACAGGATGAGTACGGGGGTGACTACCACCCCCACCCACAGGATGGGATGGGATGGACTACCACCCACTAGGATTGGTATGGGGTGACTACCACCTCACAGGTAGATATGGGGTGACTACCACAGACCCACAGATAGGTATGGGGTGACTACCACCCACGGATGGGTACGGGGTACTACACACCCACAGGATGGATAATGAGTGACTCCACCCCACCGAGATGGGTATGAGGTGACTACCACCCTCGAGGATGGGTATGGGTACTACCACCCACAGGATAGAGACGTGGGGAGACAACCAACCCACAGATGGGTAAAGGAGAACTACCACCCACACGTATGGTAATGGGGGTGACTACCAACCCACTAGAAGGGATGGGGTGACTTAACCACCCACATTAGAGGGTATGATGTGACTACCACCCACAGGAAGGATATGGAGGTGGCTACCACCTACAGTATGAGTATGGGGGTGACTACCACCCACAGATGGGGTATGGGGTGACAACCACCCACAGGATAGTAATGGGGTGACTAACCACCCACAGGATAGTAAGGGGTGACTACCAGCCCACAGGATGGGTATGGGGGTGACTACCACCCAACAGATAGAGTATGGGGAGACTACCACTCACATGAAGGATATGGGGTGACTACCACCCACAGGATGGGTTACGAGGTGACTACCACCCACAGGATGAAATGGGATGAACTATAACCACCTGAATGGATGAAGTATTGGGGTGAACTACCACCCACAGGATGGGAATGGGGTGACTAACATCACACAGGGTATGGATAGGGTTGACTATCCACCCACAGGATGGGTATAGAGGTGACTACCACCGCACAGGATGGGTATGGGGTGACCTAACACCCACGGAAAGGATATGGGGTACTACCACCCACTTCAGGATGGATATGGGGTTACGAAACCACCACAGAAGGATATGAGGTGACTACCACCACCGACAGGATGGATATGGATGGATACCGCCGAACAGGATTGGAAATGGGGTAACTACCCCCCACAGATGGATAAGATGACTACCGCCGACAGGATGGATATGGGGTAACGTACCACTTCACAGGAATGGATATGGGGGTGGGACTACCACCCACATGGATTGGTACGAGGTGACTACCACCCACAGGATGGATATGATGACTACCACCTAAGGATGAGTATAGGGGACTACCACCCACAGGATGGGAATGGGGTGACTAACACACACAGGATGGATATGGTGTGACTACCACCACATGATGGGTAAGAGGTGACTACCAACCACAGGATGGGTATGAGGAGGACTACTCACACCCACAGGATGGATATGGGGTGGCTAACCACCCTAAAGGATGAGAATGGGTGACTACCACCCACAATGATGGGTATGGGGTAGACTACCAACCCACAGGATGGGTATGGGGTGCTAACCATTCACACGCAGGATGGGTATGGGGTGACTAACCCCACCCACAGGTAATAAGGAATGATGGTAGACTACCGAGCCCACAGGAAGGGTATAGGGGACTACCATCACAGGAGTGGTAGGGGTAACTACCACCCAAGATGATGGGTATGAGGTGACTTACCACCCACATATGGATATGGGGTGGCTACCCCTAACATTGATGAGTATGGGGTGAACTACCACCCACAGGATGGGAATGGGGTGGACTTCCACCACGAGGATGGATATGGGTGACTACCACCACAGGCTGGTATGGGGTGAACTACCACTCACAGGATGGGTATGGGGGTGACTACCACCCACAGGATGGGTATGAGTAACTACCACCCACATGGAAGGATTGGGGTGGCTACCACCTAAGATGAGTATGGGTGACAACCACCCACAGGATGGGTATGGGGGTGACTACACCCACAGGAATGAGTATGGGGTGACTACCACCCACATGGATTGGGTATGGGGTGACTACCACCCACAGATGGTTAAGGGGTGACTACCAACCACAGATGAGTATTGGGTCCTACCACACCAGGATTGAAATGGGGTGACTACCTCCACCCACATATATGGTTACGAGTTGACTACCACCCACAGGATAGGATATGGGATGGCTACCACCTACAGGATTGAGTATGGGGAGACTACCACCCACAGGAAGGGTATGGGGATACAAATACCACCTCACAGGAATGATATTGGTACTACCACCCACGAGGATGGGTAAGAGGTGACTACCAACCACAGGATGGGTATGGGGGACTACCACCCCACAGGATGGGTAATGGGGTGCTACCACCCACAGGAAAGGGTACGGGGGTGAACTATCCACCCACAGGAGGGGAATGGGGTGACTACCACCCACAGATAGGTATGGGGTGACTTACCACCCACAGGATGGGTATGGGGGTGACTACCACCCACAGATGGTACGGGGTGACTACACCTACAGGATGGGGTATGGGATGACAACCGACCCGCCCAACCACAGGATGGGTATGGGGTGACTACCACCCACAGGATAGATATGGGTGACTACCACCCATCAGGATAGTATGGGGTGACTACCACCCACAGATGGGTACGGGGTGACTGAACACCCACAGGATGGATATGGAGGACAGCCACCCACAGATGGTAAGAGGAGACTACCACCCACAGTATGGTATGGTGTGACTACCACCCACAGATAGAGTTGTGGGGATACTACCACCCACAGGATGGGTATATGGAGACTAACCACCCACGATTCGATGGGTAGGGTGACTTATACCAACCACACACAAGGATGGGTAGTGGTGTGACTACCACCCTCAGAGATGGTATGGGTGACTACCACCCACAGGATGGGTATGGGTGACTTACCACCCACAGGAATGGGTTATGTTGGGTGACTATCACCCCAACAGGAATAGTATGGGGTTACCACCACCACAGGATGGGTGTGGGGAGGTCATCCACCCACAGGATGGGTGTGGGGTGACTACCAACCCACAGGATAGGGTATTGGGTTGGACTACACCCACAAGGAGGTATGTGGGTGACTACCACACCACAGGTAGGGTATGGGGAGACTCCACCCAAGGATGGGTACGGGGTACTTACCAACCACGCCACAGGATGGGTATGGGGTGACTACCTACCCACAGGATGGGAAAGGGGTACTACCACCCAACAGGATGGGTATGGGAGACTACCACCCATCAGGGATTGGTAATGGGGTGACTACCACCCACAGGATGGTATGGGTGACTACCACCCACAGTAAGTATGGGAGACTACCACCAACAGGATAGGAATGGGGGTGACTAACCACCCACAGATAGGTATGGGGTGACTCCCACCCACAGAGATAAGGAATGGGGACTAACTACCTACCAACAGGAAAGTTATGGGGTGACTACCACCCACAGGATAGGTATGAGGAGACTAACCAATCCACAGGATGGGTATTGGGGTGACTACCACCCACTGGATAGGTATGGGGTGAAATACCACCCAATGATAGGTATTGGTGACTACCACCCCAGGATGGTAGGAAGGTGATACACCCACAGGATAGGTAAGGGGTGACTACCACCCACAGTATAGGTATGATTTTACTACGACCCACCAAGGATGGGTAATGGGAGACAAACCACCCAGGGATAGGTATGGGTGACTTACCACCTCACTGTATATGTATGGGGTGACTACCACCACCAGGATGGGTATGAGGTGACTACCACCGCACAGGATGGGTAAAGGGGGTGACTACCACCCACAGTATAGGTATGGGGTGACACCACCGCACAGGATGGGTATGAGTGACTAAAACACCACAGAGATAGGTATGTGGGGTTGACTACCACCCACCAGGATAGGTATGGGTGACTAACCACCCACATGATGGGTATGAGGTTTTGACTACGCACCCACAGGATAGGGTATGGGGTGACCTATACTCAACCACAGGGGGATAGGTATTGGGGTGACCTACCACCCTCAGATGGGTATGAGGTACTACCAGGCCCACCAGATGGGGGTTAATGAGGTGACTACCACCACAGGATGGGTAATGGTGACTACCACCACCCACAGGATGGGTATGGGGTGACTTACCACCCACAAGGATGGGTATGGGTACCTAACCACCCACAGGAAGGGTATGGGGTACTACCACCCACAGATGGGTATGGGTGACTACCAACCACGATGGGTATGGGTGACTACCACCCACAGGATGGTTATGAGTGGTGACTACCACCCACATGATGGGTTATGGGTGACTACCACCTCCACAGTAGTATGGGTATGTGGGGAGCATAAAAAACAAATTAAACAAAACCTGAAAATGATCTTACAAAACAAAATCACAAAACATAATTGACATTTGCGAGACTTGAGGAAGGGAACACGTTAAGTCACCCTACCCCCCCGTGGTTTAGAAACATAATGAAATCCCCGATTAATACAAGCCAGATTTCACAGTTTAAGAACACAAGAACAATAAGAAAGGAGGAACACTGCAAGAGCCTGATGGCCCATACTAGGCAGGTCCTTTAGCAATTCAATCCCACTACAAAACAATTGCCCAACCCCAATATTCAATGCCACCCAAGAATCAAGCTCCGATGTGCAAGTCCAACTCAAATAACCAACCCCTCCCACTCATGTACTTATCCAACCTAAATTTGAAACTACCCAAAGTCCTAGCCTCAATAACCCAACTAGGTAGACTGTTCCACTCATCAACAAACCCTATTTCCAAACCAATACTTTCCTATGTCCTTTCTAAACCCTAAACTTATCTAATTTAAATCCTTACTGCGGGTTCTCTTTTGGAGAGATATCCTCAAGACCTTGTTAAATCCCTTTATTAATACCTATCTTCCACTTATACACTTCGATCAGGTCCCCCTCATTCTTCGTCTAACAAGTGAATGTAACTTAAGAGTCTTCAATCTTTCTTCATAAGGAAGATTCTTAATGCTATGTATTAATTTAGTCATCCTACGCTGAATGTTTTCTAACGAATTTATGTCCATTCTGTAATATTGGAGACCAGAATTTAGCTGCATAATCTAGGTGAGGCCTTACTAATGATGTATAAAGCTGCAGTAGACCTCTGGACTTCTGTTGCTTACACTTCTTGATATAAATCCCAGTAATCTATTTGCTATTACGTACCCTTAGGCATTGCTGTCTTTGGGTTTAAGGTTGCTGCTTACCATAACCCCAAGTCCCTTTCGCAATCTGTATGGCTAAGCTCTACATTATTTAACTTATAAATGCTAGGGTTATAGACACTCCCGAGCTTCAGAACCCTTGGGATTTATCAACATTGAACTGCATCTGCCACTTTTCTGACCAAAAGTAAAAGTTTTTCTAAATCCTCCTGAAGTTCTCTAACATCTACGTTTGAATCAATTTATCCTACCTATCTTCGTGTCATCGGCAATTTGCTCATATCACTAGCAATTCCTTCATCAAGATCATTGATATATATTATAAACAACAACGGGCCCAAGACTGATCCCTGTGGTACGCCACTTGTTACTGATCCCCACTCGGATTTAACCCCATTTATGGACACTCTCTGCTTCCTGTCTGTGAGCCATGACTCGATCCACGAGAGCCCCCTCCCCCCCTCCTCACTTAAGTTCTACGAGTGTCTTTGTTGTAGTTCCCAGTAAACATCTTGTTCTTATTACAAGTCTTATGTTCTTCTGGATGTTCTCCAGAACACCAGTACTGTGTTAGTCACTAACAACTATGATTTTCTTTAATTGTGGGAAGTGTTAAATATTATATGATCAATAAAAACAACAATAATAATAATAATAATAATAATAATAATAATAATATTAATAATAACAATAATATTATTTTAATTATTATTGTAATTAATGTTACTATAATTATTATTATTTTAATTATTACTATTATTATTAACTTTTGCTTGATAGAATGTTATGGTGATCCGTAGCTCCGATCGCCAGCGTTCTCAACTCACACACTCAGGTCCGGGGGTCGAATCCCCCGGGACGGGGTGTTAAATTGACGTTTTCCCCTTAATAACCCGTTTTCCCT
>NC_069404.1:82798245-82817319 GCF_026875155.1 Cherax quadricarinatus
GTAGGGGGGGCATGCCCAAATGTGCAGAGTCCCGGGGGCATGAAAAATAACAGTGCCCGGCGGGGTTGAATAAACCCTGTGAGGCAGGGGTCTTTAAACTAACACTGTGCACGAGTCCAGGGGTCATGAACTAACACTGTGCACGAGTCCAGGGGTCATGAACTAACACTGTGCACGAGTCCAGGGGTCATGAACTAACACTGTGCACGAGTCCAGGGGTCATGAACTAACACTGTGCACGAGTCCAGGGGTCATGAACTAACACTGTGCACGAGTCCAGGGGTCATGAACTAACACTGTGCACGAGTCCAGGGGTCATGAACTAACACTGTGCACGAGTCCAGGGGTCATGAACTAACACTGTGCACGAGTCCATGTTTCATGAGCTCTGTGCATTTATACATGTGTCAAGAATTAACACTGAGCAGGTGTCATGAATTAACACTGCACGTGTCCATGTGTCATGAAATAACACTGTGCACGTGTCCATGTGTCATGAAATAGCACTGTGCATGTGCCCATGTGTCATGAAATAACACTGTGCATGTGTCCATGTGTCATGAAATAACACTGTGCATGTGTCCACGTGTCATGAAATAACACTGTGCATGTGTACATGTGTCATGAAATAACACTGTGCATGTGTCCATGTGTCATGAACTACCACTGTGCACGTGTGCATGTTTCATAAACACGGTGCATGTATCCATGAGTCATGAACTAACACTGTACATGTGCCCCTGTGTTAAGACCAAACACTGCATGTGTCAATGTGTCATTAACTAAAACTGTGCATGAACTCATGTGTAATGAATTAACACTGCATGAGCCCATGTGACATGAACTAACACTGCATGTGTCCATGTGTCATAAATTAACACTGCATGTGGCCAAGTATCATGAACTAACACTGAGCATATCCCCATGTGTCACGAATTACCACTGTGCATGTGTCCATGAGCCATGAGCTACCATTGTGTATATGTCCATGTGTCATTAACTAACACTGTGCGTGTATGAATGTGTCATGAACTAACGCTGTGCACGTGTCCATGTGTCACGACCTAACACTGTGCATATGCCATGTGTCGTGAACTAATACTGTGCATGTGTCCATGTGTCATGAACTAATGCTGCATGTGACCCTGTGTCATAAACTAACATTGTCCATATGCCCATGTGTCATGAACTAACACTGCATGTGGCCATGTGTCATGAACTAAGACTTTGCATGCGTCCATGCTTCATGAACACTGTGCATGTACCCCTGTGTCATGAACAGACACTCTTCATATGTACATGTGTTATGAACTATTACTGAATGTGCCTATATGCTATGAGCTACCACTGTATGTGTCCATGTGTCATTAACTAACACTGCATGTGGCCATGTGTCATGAATTAACACTGTGCATAGTCCTATGTGTCATAAACTAACATTCCCGTGTGTCAATGTGTCATGAACATTATGCATGTTTCCATATGTTATGAACTAGCAATGCATGTGCTCATGTGTTATGAACTAACACTCTGCATGTGTCCATGTGTAATGAACTAACACTCTGCATGTGTCCATGTGTAATGAACAAACACTCTGTATGTGTCCATGTTTAATGAACTAACACTCTGCATGTGTCCATGTGTAATGAACAAACACTCTGTATGTGTCCATGTGTAATGAACTAACACTCTGCATGTGTCCATGTGTAATGAACTAACACTCTGCATGTGTCCATGTGTAATGAACTAACACTCTGTATGTGTCCATGTGTCATGAACTAACACTCTGTATGTGTCCATGTGTAATGAACTAACACTCTGCATGTGTCCATGTGTAATGAACTAACACTCTGCATGTGTCCATGTGATAATGAACTAACACTCTGCTATGTGTCCATGTGTAATGAACAACACTCTGTAGGTGTCCATGTGTAATGAACTAACACTCTGTATGTGTCCATGTGTAATGAACTAACACTCTGCATGTGTCCATGTGTAATGAACTAACACTCTGCATGTGTCCATGTGTAATGAACTAACACTCTGCATGTGTCCATGTGTAATGAACTAACACTCTGCATGTGTCCATGTGTTATGAACTAACACTGTGCATGTGTCCATGTGTAATGAACTAACACTCTGCATGTGTCCATGTGTAATGAACAAACACTCTGTATGTGTCCATGTGTAATGAACTAACACTCTGCATGTGTCCATGTGTAATGAACTAACACTCTGCATGTGTCCATGTGTAATGAACTAACACTCTGCATGTGTCCATGTGTCATGAACTAACACTCTGCATGTGTCCATGTGTAATGAACTAACACTCTGCATGTGTCCATGTGTAATGAACTAACACTCTGCATGTGTCCATGTGTCATGAACTAACACTCTGTATGTGTCCATGTGTAATGAACAAACACTCTGTATGTGTCCATGTGTAATGAACTAACACTCTGCATGTGTCCATGTGTAATGAACTAACACTCTGCATGTGTCCATGTGTAATGAACTAACACTCTGTATGTGTCCATGTGTCATGAACTAACACTCTGTATGTGTCCATGTGTAATGAACTAACACTCTGCATGTGTCCATGTGTAATGAACTAACACTCTGCATGTGTCCATGTGTAATGAACTAACACTCTGTATGTGTCCATGTGTCATGAACTAACACTCTGTATGTGTCCATGTGTAATGAACTAACACTCTGTATGTATCCATGTGTAATGAACTAACACTGTGCATGTGTCCATGTTTAATGAACTAACACTCTGCACGTGTCCATGTGTTATGAACTAACACTCTGTATGGTCCATTGTGTTTATGAACTAACACTGTGCATGTGTCCATGTTTAATGAACTAACACTCTGCACGTGTCCATGTGTTATGAACTAACACTCTGCATGTGTCCATGTGTCATGAACACTGTGCATGTATCAGTTTATCATGAATTAACACTGAGCATATTTCCATGTTGCAGAAAGGCGACATCTACAAAGTATAGCAGGTCTCCCCCTCTGACATGCATCATGTTGCTGGTTATAGCAGGTCTCCCCCTCTGACATGCATCATGTTGCTGGTTATAGCAGGTCTCCCCTCTGACATGCTCATGTTGCTGGTTATAGCAGGTCTCCCCCTCTGACATGCATCATGTTGCTGGTTATAGCAGGTCTCCCCCTCTGACATGCATCATGTTGCTGGTTATAGCAGGTCTCCCCCTCTGACATGCACCATGTTGCTGGTTATAGCAGGTCTCCCCCTCTGACATGCACCTGTTGCTGGTTATAGCAGGTCTCCCTCTTGACATGCATCATGTTGCTGGTTATGCAGGTCTCCCCCTCTGAAATGCATCATGTTGTGGTTATAGCAGGTCTCCCCTCTGACAGCATCATGTTGCTGGTTATAGCAGGTCTCCCCTCTGACATGCATCATGTTGCTGGTTATAGCAGGTCTCCCCCTCTGACATGCATCATGTTGCTGGTTATAGCAGGTCTCCCCCTCTGACATGCACCATGTTGCTGGTTATAGCAGGTCTCCCCCTCTGACATGCACCATGTTGCTGGTTATAGCAGGTCTCCCTCTCTGACATGCATCATGTTGCTGGTTATAGCAGGTTCCCCCTCTGACATGCATCATGTTGCTGGTTATAGCAGGTCTCCCCCTCTGACATGCATCATGTTGCTGGTTATAGCAGGTCTCCCCCTCTGACATGCACCATGTTGCTGGTTATAGCAGGTCTCCCCCTCTGACATGCATCATGTTGCTGGTTATAGCAGGTCTCCCTCTCTGACATGCATCATGTTGCTGGTTATAGCAGGTCTCCCCCTCTGACATGCATCATGTTGCTGGTTATAGCAGGTCTCCCCCTCTGACATGCATCATGTTGCTGGTTATAGCAGGTCTCCCCCTCTGACATGCACCATGTTGCTGGTTATAGCAGGTCTCCCTCTCTGACATGCAC
Organism: Cherax quadricarinatus; assembly: GCF_026875155.1. NCBI lineage: Eukaryota > Metazoa > Arthropoda > Malacostraca > Decapoda > Parastacidae > Cherax > Cherax quadricarinatus. The sequence goes on from NC_069404.1 coordinate 82,802,216, forward strand.
CATGTTGCTGGTTATAGCAGGTCTCCCCCTCTGACATGCATCATGTTGCTGGTTATAGCAGGTCTCCCCCTCTGACATGCATCATGTTGCTGGTTATAGCAGGTCTCCCCCTCTGACATGCATCATGTTGCTGGTTATAGCAGGCTCCCCCTCTGACATGCATCATGTTGCTGGTTATAGCAGGTCTCCCCCTCTGACATGCATCATGTTGCTGGTTATAGCAGGTCTCCCCCTCTGACATGCACCATGTTGCTGGTTATAGCAGGTCTCCCCCTCTGACATGCACCATGTTGCTGGTTATAGCAGGTCTCCCCCTCTGACATGCATCATGTTGCTGGTTATTGTAACGAGTTGTCAGAATAAGATCAAGTCTAGTTATCCCTTGAAGAGTTTTGGGTGATAATAATTCAACGAATTAAAATTTGAGATCTTTATTACAAAAGTTGTCTAGGTGGATAATAAGTATTACATAGTTTAGGATACAAGCTCCTTCATATCTCTTGTAGTGCAATACTGAATTGTACATTTGGTATTTAAGTGCTGAGGGCACTTTTCGAACAGTACAAATCGTGAGTACTTTACAATGATGTGATATACTCTTAAATACGAATAATATAAATATATACAAGTGTATGAATGTGTAAGTGTGTTGGAAGTGCTCGTAATGCCTCAGTAAAACTTGACTCGAAATAGACTTGAATAGTGACTGACAATAAGTCCTCAAATAATCTATCATCTCGACCATCAAGGCAATCAAAACAGCTTGCTTGTACGAAATGACGAAGCATTCGCTAAACAGCAATAATGTACCAAGCAGCCGTACATCATCAGGAACAAGGAGACAAAATAACGTACCTAACTGAGGACCATCAGCAGATCCTCCATAAAAGGCATCAAACTCTCTTAATACTGAATCAAAGTTCAACATAACCAAATCCTCAACTACGACGGTGCGTAGATGCTACACAAAATAGGTCAGAAGCTTAAGCTTGGGACCTGGGATGACTTAGCGTGTCAGTACAACACAACCTCCGCAAAACGTCAAAATCACAAGAAGTATGTTTCGACTCACCGGCGAAACCATACTCTACCAAAACAGTCTAAATAATGAACAAACAGCCAGAGACGAGAGAGATCCCTGGAGAGATGTTTCCAGGACTAGAGGCAGATGGAGAGACAGAAGTGCTGGCCGAGCGATGACCAGCATATCGAGAGGTATGGACTGCAAGCCTCACATCAGGTGAGATCACGTGACTCGCCCATTGCTACTCCAGCAACGGCGCGAGGTAACGCCTGACACAAATTAGCGAGTTTGCAAAGGCAGACAGCCAGTCCCAACTCTTCAACAGCGAGCACAGTGAGAAGTGTAATATTTAACAACCTCCCTACATACACAGCTAATATAATAAGTCAAATAATAATATAAAGCAAGATATTTTCATTTTAAGTATTAATGAAAATATGAGCAACATAAAATTTATATAAAATGGTAAATAAGAGCATAAAAAAGAAGGAGCACTGCAGAAGGCCTGCTGGCCCAGGCTTATGCAACTGACCCATCCTAGTCAGGTCCAGGTCACATTTACTTTAGGAAGGAGCACAGCATCAGACCTACTAGCACAAGCTAGTCAGGTCCAACTCACACCCACCCACACCAACTCATGTATTTATCTAACCTATTTTTAAAACTACACAACGTTTTAGCCTCTATGACGGTACTCGGAAGTTTGTTCCACTCATCCACAACTCTATTACCAAACCAGTGCTTTCCTATATCCTTCCTGAATCTGAACTTTTCCAATTTAAAACCATTGCTGCGAGTCCTGTGTAGCCTACATATTTTTAGCATGCTATTTACATCTCCTTTATTAATTCCTGTTTTCCATTTATACACCTCAGTCATATCCCCCATAATTCTATGCCTTTCTAGAGGGTGCAGATTTAGGGTCTACAGTCTATTAGGTAAGATTTCTGATACATGGGATCAACTTTGTCATCCTCCTTTGTACATTTTCCAGTGCATTTATATCCATTCTGTAATACGGTGACCAAAACTGAGCAGTATAATCTAAATGAGGCCTAACCAAGGATATATAGAGTTGAAGAACAACCTGAGGACTTCTATTATTTATACTTCTTGATATGAAGCCAAGGATTCTGTTAGCTTTATTGCGAACACTAATGCACTGTTTTCTTGGTTTCAGATTACTGCTAACTAGAACTTCTAAATCCTTTTCGCAACCAGTAGTATTAAGAGCTATAATATTTAGATTATATGTGGCATAGTTATTTTCCTGTCCAACATTTAGAACTTTGCATTTGTCTATATTAAACTGCATCTGCCACTTCTCCGACCATTCCATCAGTCTATTCAAATCATCCTGGAGTGCTCTAGTGTCCTCATTAGAATGAATTAGACGGCCTATTTTGGTGTCATCATCATATTTGCTTATGTCGCTATTTATTCTCTCATCTATGTCGTTTATGTAAATTGTGAACAACAACGGGCCCAACACTGGCCCCTATGGAACACCGCTTTTGGTTTAGAAAGACACGTAAGCAAACACTATAACATATTTATTAGAAAACGTTTCGGTCCTGGGACCTTGATCACTTCTAACATACAGAGGTAGAAAGACATTATATATATAGGCGGAGAGTGAGATGTGACGCACGTGACCTGAGGAAAGTCATAAGAGCATAAGAATGGAGGAACACTGTAGAAGGCCTACTGGCCCATGCGAGGCAGGTCCTTATCAAAACAACCTCTGCCTATGATGAGGACCAGTAGACGATGAAATCATGTGACTCCTGTGTTGTTGGGTTGGTGCTGCTTAAGTATCATGTATGCCAATGTTTTTGAAATTTTGTAGTTTCCAGTGTTTGCGTTCTATAGTGTCGGTGACGGCGATTAGTGAGGCTTCTAGGCACCGTCGGCGTCTGAGGTCTGGTTCGGGAGAGAACGAGTTGTGCTCGTTCCAGTTCATCAAATGCCCCGTGGAGTCTCTGTGGAGGACACAGGCGTACCTTACATCGTCTCTGTTAGAGGCATTTCGATGCTCGTTCAGGCGGACTGCAAGATCTCTGCTGTCTCGCCTACATATTTCTTGGGACAGAACCCACAGGGGTAGTGTAGACGCCTGCTGTAGAAGTTAGAGGTGTGGGGCTGCGTTTAGTAGTGAGGTCTTTGATAGAGGATGTGTTTATGGTGGAAACGTTGATGTTACTCATAGCAAGTGCCCGGCGAGTATTCGTGGCAACATCGCCACATGGGAGTACTATGAACTGTTTTGGGGGCTGTTCCATGGGCGGTTTGTTGAGGATAGCTTGTGCCTTGAGTCTGCAATCTCGGATGAAGAAAGATGGGAACTGAAGACGTGTAAAGGCTTGTGTTATGTAAGTGCATTCTTCTTCTAGAAAACAAGGGCTGGAGATGCGAAGAGCTCTCAAGAAGAAGCCAATGAGGACTCCTCTCTTAGTGCGGGTATCTTGGTGTGAATAAAAGTGTATAAGATCGTCCTTGTTGGTAGGTTTTCTATACACTTTGAAGAGAAGTTTGTCACTGTCGGGAGATCTGCACAGTAGAACGTCGAGGAAAGGAAGTTTGCCATCATTTTCGAGTTCAACTTGTCGGTATTTATTACCAAGGTTTATACCAACACCGCTTTTGACGTGCCCTCATTCTGATTTCTCCCCATTTATGCAAACTCTCTGCTGCCTATTTGTTAACCATGCCTCTACCCAGGAAAATATTTCTCCTCCTATTCCGTGTGCCTTAAGTTTCCTCAATAGTCTCTGATGTGGAACTCTATCGAAAGCCTTACTGAAGTTCACATACACAATATCATATTCATTACCATGATCTACCTCCTCAGATACCTTAGTGAAGAAAGTTAGTAAATTCGTAAGACAGGAACACCCTTTTGTAAATTTTTGTTGAGATTCATTAATCAATTTATGCCTTGAAAGGCATAAATTGATGGCTACGAACTGCCTCGGCAATTATTGATTCCATAAATTTTCCCACTATGGAGGTAAGACTTATTGGTCTATAGTTCGAAGCTTTGTAAACAAATATTACATTTTCCATTTTCCACTTGTCAGGCACTATACCAGTTTGTAGTGATATATATATCAGTTGGAAAGATTAGCCAAAGGTATGCTAAGTTCAACTTTACATTCCTTTAAAACTCTCGCAAAGAGTTCATCAGGACCTGGGGATTTGTTACGTTTTAATTTCTCTATTTGTCTGAGGACTATGTCACTAGTTACCCGAATGGTGCATAGTTTATTATCGTCCTGTTCTACATAATTTATTATTTCTGGAATTTCGCTTGTATCTTCCTGAGTAAAAACTGAGAAAACTACTGAAAAGTTCACACATTTCCTTATCACTATCAGTGATCTGACCAGAGTTACTCTTAAGTGGACCTATCTTGTCCCTAATCTTACTTCTTCATACCTGAAAGAATCCTTTTGGGTTAGTCTTCGAATCCCTTGCGACTTTAGCCTCATATTCCCTTTTTGCTTATCTTATTCCTTTTCTTATTTCTCTCTTTAACTGAATATATTGATTTCTTAACTGCCCATCCCCTCTTTTGATACGCCTATATATGGGCCCCATTCAGAGGGCGCAATAGTCCATGTATCATGAACTAACATTGTGCATATGTCCATGTGTCATGAACTAGCACTATCCATATGCCAATGTGTCGTGAACTAACACTGTGCATGTGTCCAAGTGTCATGAACTAAGACTGTGCATGTGTCCACGTTTCATGAACACTGTGCATGTATCCACGTCTGATGAATTAACACTGCACATGTCTATGTGTCATGAACCAATGCTGTGCATGTGTCCATGTGTCATGAACTAATGTTGTGCATGTGTCCATGTGCCATGAATTAACACTACTTGTGTCCACGTGTCATGAACTAACACTGTGTATGTGCCATGTGTCATAAATTAACAATGCGCGTGTGCCCATATGTCATGAACTAACACTACATGTGAAACGTGGTTAATTAATACCGCAAAGTTTCTCACTTCTGAATACACCCGAGTGTCTGGAAGACTAATCTCCAGGAGGGGTTAGTGTAGAATGCCATGGAGACTCATCTTCAGTAGGAGGGTGACTGCAGTGTCTTAGAGACTAATCCCCAGTAGGGGGTAACCTCAGAGTGTAATACAGACTGATCTCCAGGAGAGTTGAGGGTTGACTTCATAGTTCCATGGGGACTAATTTCCAGGAGGAGGGCGACTTCAGGGTGCCATGAAGATTGATCTTCATTACGAGGGGAAGGGGTGACTTTAGAGTGCCATGAAGACAGATCTCCGTAGGAATCTGACTTCCAAGTGCCATAGGGACTGATCTCCAGTAGGGGATTGACTTCCAAGTACCATAGAGACCGATTTTCAAGAAATGTTGATGTCCCTAATGTAGCACAGAGAGCAAAAGACTGATGAAAAGAAAAAGATTATTGTGAATGTTATGAATAAAAAGAAGCTGGGTGTCCTGGCTATAAGCGAAAAAAAATGAAGGGAGTATCTGAGAGTTAGAGCTAAGAAAAGGTAGAAATATCATTGAAGGATCAGTTAGGGCAGGAAAAGTGGAAAAATAAATTAAAGTATCATGTGAATTAAAATAAGGGTCGGATGCAAAAAAAAGTGGGTTATATTAAGTGTTTATGCACCTGGAGAAGAGAAAAGTGTAGAGGAGAGATGGACAGTTTTAGGGAGATTGTTAAGTGAGTGTTTAGGGAGGATTGAACCAAGTGAGAGAGTAGTTGTGTTGGGGGACCTGAATGCTACAGTGGGAGCAACTGTTGAAGGAAAACCTCGAAGGAAAAAGAAATGATTTTCTCGAATCCTTTACCACTTGAAGTTTTCTGTTGGGGGATACGTAATAATTAGAGCATATGTACGGTCTGAGTGGCAAATTGTTACTCGGAGCCTCACAGACATAATGGAAATATTGATCATAAACAGACCACAGCAAATAAACTGATGGAGGTAACGACCACCTTGCCGCACTCCCAGCATCTAGGGTCACTTTTACAAAACTGGTGGAAAACAAGACCAATCCGTACAGAGGTGTTTCTTAAAAGTCTCTTCAGCCTTGTCTTAAGAGTAGAGCTGAGACGATACCTGTCTCCTCCACCTTGTTTTAAGAGTAGACCTGAGACGATACCTGTCTCCTCTGCCTTGTCTTAAGAGTACACCTAAGACGATACCTGTCTCCTCTGCCTTGTCTTAAGAGTAGACCCGAGACGATACCTGTCACCTCCACCTTGTCTTAAGAGGAGACCTGAGACGATACCTGTCACCTCCATTTGTCTTAAGAGTAGACCTGAGACGATACCTGTCATCTCCACCTTGTCTTAAGAGGAGACCTGAGACGATACCTGTCTCCTCTGTCTTGTCTTAAGAGTAGACCTGAGACGATACCTGTCTCCTCTGCCTTGTCTTAAGAGTACACCTGAGACGATACCTGTCTCCTCTGCCTTGTCTTAAGAGTAGACCCGAGACGATACCTGTCACCTCCACCTTGTCTTAAGAGGAGACCTGAGACGATACCTGTCACCTCCACCTTGTCTTAAGAGGAGACCTGAGACGATACCTGTCACCTCCACCTTGTCTTAAGAGGAGACCTGAGACGATACCTGTCTCCTCTGCCTTGTCTTAAGAGTAGACCTGAGACGATACCTGTCACCTCCACCTTGTCTTAAGAGTAGACCTGAGACGATACCTGTCACCTCCACCTTGTCTTAAGAGGAGACCTGAGACGATACCTGTCACCTCCACCTTGTCTTAAGAGTAGACCTGAGACGATTTCCTGTCACCTCCACCTTGTCTTAAGAGGAGACCTGAGACGATACCTGTCACCTCCATCTTGTCTTAAGAGTAGACCTGAGACGATACCTGTCATCTCCACCTTGTCTTAAGAGGAGACCTGAGACGATACCTGTCACCTCCACCTTGTCTTAAGAGTAGACCTGAGACGATACCTGTCACCTCCACCTTGTCTTAAGAGGAGACCTGAGATGATACCTGTCACCTCCACCTTGTCTTAAGAGGAGACCTGAGACGATACCTGTCACCTCCACCTTGTCTTAAGAGTAGACCTGAGACGATACCTGTCACCTCCACCTTGTCTTAAGAGGAGACCTGAGATGATACCTGTCACCTCCACCTTGTCTTAAGAGGAGACCTGAGACGATACCTGTCACCTCCACCTTGTCGTAAGAGGAGACCTGAGACGATACTCACCTCCTATTTGTCTTAGTATAAGTTATATTAAACAGGTTAGGATCGCACAGCGCCTGGAGAGCAGAAGATAGCGAAGTTCAATCTAAAGGTAAGGCAGCTCCAATATCTTAAATCAAGAGCCCTTCACCAGCACCAAGGCATCCTCTGAAGGACGTCATTCTTAAAAAGAGTAATAATAATAATAATAATAATAATAATAATAATAATAATAATAATAATAATAATAATAATAATAATAATAATAAACAATTCCGCGATACTCTTCGACTCTATGAAATTCCATTGACGTCATTCAGTTCAGCCAAATTTTACTACAGCCAAAACTGCGAATATAAAAAATACAAGTTCGCTGGTTTTTGTTGTTTTGTCTCGTTTATTTTTCATACTTTATCACTGACGGACTTCCGGCTAATGTTTTGCTTGCACGCACACACCAATTGGTTAATAATTCAATATGACTTGAATATCACCCAACACTGTTAACTACGGGAGGCCAACTAGCATGGCAGCCAGTGCCCTACACTTCTCGCACATACATGAACAGTGATGAGTAATACACTGCTCCCACTGACAGTACGACCAATGCTGAGTACAATACGCTGCTCGCACTTACAGTACGACCAATACTGAGTACAATACGCTGCTCGCACTTACAGTACGACCAATGCTGAGTACAATACGCTGCTCGCACTTACAACGAGGATAGCGTGAGATCGATAATTTCGATTTATTGGTAAGAATGTTAGAATCATCAGCTGCTGTAACACATAGTCTGTCCAGGACCTCAGGGACGGTGCTAGACGCTCTACGGATGTATATAAAATAAAAATGCAGGATATAAGCCAAGTTCTTGGCAAATCAGGTTTGGCGGAGAGTAACAAAATTCTCGTAGATCACTTTCTGACTGGTCACCAAGACTAGATACCAAAGACGACTGTTTGCGCTCCACCGATGAAAACAAACAATATTACTGACACATTCAATAATCCACGATCTTTATAGCCACGTACAAAGAAATTATAGAGTGAGAGGCAGTCTAGAAAATATTTAAAAAAGGATATTGTGCAACTGCGTAACTGCTTAAAAAAAAAGACAAGAGGTTCGATCTTCCTTTCGTGGCCTCAACCGCTGACCTCCCAGACTGGAGCCACGAATGTGACCTCCCAACCTCCCAGACTGGAGCCACGAGTGTGACCTCCCAACCTCCCAGACTGGAGCCACGAGTGTGACCTCCCAACCTCCCAGACTGGAGCCACGAGTGTGACCTCCCAACCACAGCAAGCGAACTGTACATGACTATAAGATAAAGATAAAAGGTGGAAAGTAATTATGACTGGCGCGAATCCATATCATAAATCATAACATTCCAAGCCGCAGCAAAATTAAAAGGTAGAAAATTATAGAAGTTAAATGTAAAAAGTAGATAAATTGTTTTTGAAAGATCTTCGGGACAAGTTGAAGTGTCAGAGAAGTGTTTTAACTGGTAATGGTTAACAGTAAATGAAACTGGAAATGTCCGACTTGGTAGGAGAGAGTGAGAAAGAGTAGAAGAGAGAGTGGAAAAGTAGAATAGAGAGTGGAAGAGTAGAAGAGAGAGTGGAAGAGTAGAAGAGAGAGTGGAAGAGTAGAAGAGAGAGTGGAAGAGTAGAAGAGAGAGTGGAAGAGTAGAAGAGAGAGTGGAAGAGTAGAAGAGAGAGTGAGAAAGAGTAGAAGAGAAAGTGGAAGGGCACAAGAGAGAGTGAAGAGTGGAAAGGGTTAAGACAGTAAAGAGTGGAAAGGGTTAAGAGAGTAGGAGAGAGTGTGGAAGAATAGGGAAGAGAATGAAAGGGTAGTATACAGAAAGCAAAATTATGAGAGACAGGGGAAGCATAAGAGAGTATGAGAGTAAAGTAATCAAAACGCGGAGAGTGAAAGTGGTGAAGATAGTGTGTGAGAGAGAGAGAGAGAAAGAATAAGAGATAACAAAGCAGAGGATCAGTGACCATCTCTGGGTTATCCTTCACTAACTCTGCCAAACACTAACACTGATGAACCTGGTTGTTGCTGCTCCCGAGAGACCAACAGCTGAGCGAGATGTTTAACATGTCATTCAGAGGATGATACAAGGAGAGGCGAATTTATTACGAGCACATAAACACAGTCTGAACACCCTGACAACATGGCTAGGCTTGTGACCTTCTGTTTAACAAGGTAAGCACCATGTTCTTACCACGGCTAGCAACCAGGTGCTAACTTACCATTGTTAGCAACCATGTGCAAATTTACCATAGTTAGCAACCATGCGTTAACTTACCATAGTTAGAAACCATGTGCTAACTTACCATAGTTAGCAACCATGTGCTACATTACCATAGTTAGCAATCATGCGCTAACTTACCATAGTTAGCAACCATGCACTAACTTACCATAATTAGCAACCATGTGCTACCTTGCTATAGTTAGCAACCATGCACTAACTTACCATAGTTAGCAACCATGCACTAACTTACCATAATTAGCAACCATGTGCTACCTTGCTATAGTTAGCAACCATGCACTAACTTACCATAGTTAGCAACCATGCGCTAACTTACCACAGTTAGCAACAATGTGCTAACTTACCATAGTTAGCAACCATGCGCTAACTTGCCATAGTTAGCAACCATGTGGTAACTCACCATTGCTAGCAATCATGTGCTAACTCACCATGGCTAGCGACCAGGTAATAACTTATCACAGTTAGGGATGGGTGGACTGTATATATTTTTGGATTGCAATAAGAAGTTTGGCACAAAAACTAGAGGAAGAGGCAGGAATTACAGGGAAAGAAGCAGTACAGTCACTCAGGGAATACTTAACACGAAGGAAGCAAGGAGTTACTGTCAGGGAAGAGGTGTCGGAATGGGTGAGTATGACGAGTGAGGTTCCACATGGGTTAGTACTCGGACCAGAACTGTTTCTTGTGTATGTAAACGACATGTCACAGTAAATTGAGTCTACACATGCTTCTGGACAAGCTGCATGATTGGTCAGCCAAATGAATATTGGAATTTCACACCAGCAAATGTAAAGTTATGAAAATCGGAGAAGGGCAAAGATGTTAAGAAACAGTGTACAGGCTCTGGGGAACAAAGCTGCAAACCTTCCTGAAAGAGAAATACCTCGGGGTGAGAACAGACATTTCGCCTGAAGTACACATTAACCTGATAACAACTGCAGCAAACGCAAGGCTGGCAAATTTTATAGGAGATTTCAGTAACATAACGATGAGGCATTCACGACATGTCGGGTCCGTCTTAGAGTGTGCATCACCAGTATGTAACCCATATCTGGTTAAACATGTCAAGCTGCTGGAAAGAATGCTCATAGTTCATGCCAGAGCTGAGAGGTATGAACTATGAGAGGCTAGAGGAGCTAGACCTGACGACACTAAAGAAGAGAAGGACCACATCGACTCAAGGTTGAGGGACTGATTACCTCATTCTCCTCCTGTTCTTCAAGCTTCTCCTGTGTATGGACTGATGAAGCCACTGTGTGGCGAAACGTTTCCTTAATAAGGATACCCAAGAGTTGCACATGTGTCTAATTTATCAATGTGTCGGTTCTGTGAACCATTCATCTACAACCCACACCTAGCCAAGCACGTCAGGAAATTAGAGAAAGTGCAAAGGTTTGCAACAAGACTAGTCCCAGAGTTAAAAGGAATGTCCTACGAGGAGAGGTTATCGACCTGACAACACTGGAGGACAGGAGAGATAGGGGGGACATGATAACAAGATAAAATACTGAGAGGAATCGACAAAATGGACAGAGACAGGATGTTCCAGAGAGGGGACACAGAAACAAGAGGTCACAATTGGAAGTTGAAGCCTCAGATGAGTCAAAGGGATGTTAGGAAGTATTTCTTCAGCCATAGAATGGAATAGTCTGGAAACGGAGGTGGTGGAGGCAGGATCCATACATAGCTTTAAGAAGAGGTAGATAAAGCTCATGGAGTAGGAAGGGAGTGACCTAGAAGTGACCAGTGAAGAAGCGGGGCCAGGAACTATTACTCGACCCTGCAACCACAATTAGATGAGTACACAGTGAGTACACGCATGTGAGTACACACACAAGTGAATACACAGGAGCTGTGATTCGACCCCTACAACCACATAAAGTGACTACAGGTGAGTACACACTCACAAGTACGCACACAGCTGAGTACACACACACGCTCACACAGAGTACTACATTCCACGAAGTATTGAGCGAACATTCTTGCTTACTCTACCTGTTTATGTTAAGCTGACCTCCACCACCAACCCTCCCAAACCCAACCCCCAAACTTCCGTCTCCTCTCCCCTCACCCCCCCCTACAACCTCTCCCTCAACCCCCCAACAACCTCTCCCCTCAACCCCCCCTACAACCTCTCCCTCAACCCCCCAACAACCTCTCCCTCAACCCCCCAACAACCTCTCCGTCAACCCCCAACAACCTCTCCCTCAACCCCCCAACAACCTCTCCCTCAACCCCCCAAAAACCTCTCCCTCAACCCCCCCAACAACCTCTCCCTCAATCCCCCAACAACCTCTCCCTCAACCCCCAAACAACCTTTCCCTCAACCCCCAAAAACCTCTCCCTCAAAACCCCCAACAACCTCTGCCTCAACCCCCAACAACCTCTCCCTCAACCCCCAACAACCTTTCTTTCAACCCTCCAACAACCTCTCTGTCAACCCCCAAACAACCTCTCCTTCAACCCCTCAACAACCTCTCCGTCAACCCCCCAAAAACCTCTCCCTCAACCCCCCAACAACCTCTCCCTCAACCCGCCAACAACCTCTCCCTCAGCCCACCAACAACCTCTCCTTCAACCCCCCAACAACCTCTCTGTCAATCCCATAACAACCTCTCCCTCAACCCCTCAACAACCTCTCCGTCAACCCCCAACAACCTCTCCCTCAACCCCCCAACAACCTCTCCCTCAACCCGCCAAAAAACCTCTCCCTCAGCCCCCGACAACCCGTCCCCCATCCCCCAAAAAAACCCTCCCCCCACCCCCCGCAAAATCTCCCTCAAACCCCCAAAAAACTCTCACTCACCCCCAACCCCCCCCAAAAAATCTCCCCCAACCCCAAACAAATTCTCCCCAACCCCCAAAAAAAATCTCCCTCAATCCCCCAAAACCTCCCTCAACCCCCCAACAACCTCTCTCTCACCCCCCCGCAACCCCCCCTAACCCCCAAAACCCCCTCAACCCCCCCCAAAAAACCTCCCCTAACCCCCAACAACCTCTCCCTCAACCCCCCCAAAAACCCCTTCCCCCCAAACCCCCCAAAACCCCTTTCCCCCAACCCCCCCAAAAACTCTCCCCCTTTCCCCCAAAACCTCTCCCTCAAACCCCCCCAAAAACCTTTCCCTTTTCCCCCCAACAAGCCTCCCTCAACCCCCCCCAAAAACCTCCCTCAGCCCCCAACAACCCCGCCCACCCCCCAAAAAGCCTTCCCCCAACCCACAAAAACCTCTCCCCTCAATCCCCCCCCAACCTCAACCTCTCCCCCCAAAAACCCCTTTCCCTCAACACCCCAACAGCCTCTCCCTCAGCCCCCAACAACCCCTCCCCCAACCCCCAAAACTCTCCCTCAACCTCCCAACAACCCCCTCCCTCAACCCACGAAACCTCTCCCCCGCCCCCCCAAAAAACCTCTCCTCAACCCCCCAACAAACTCTCCCCAAACCCCCCCCAAACCCCTTCCCCCACCCCCCAAAACCTCTCCTCAACCCCACAAAAACCCCTCCCTCAACCCCCCAAAACCCCTCCCTCAGCCCCCCAACAACCTCTCCCCCCCAAACCCCCCAAAAACCGTCCCTCATCCCCCCCCCAACCTCCCCTCCAACCCCCCGCAACCTCCCTCAACCCCCAACAACCCCTCCCTCTACCCCCCAAACCTCTCCCCCCAACCCCCAACCCCCCAACCCCCCCAAAAACTCCCCCAACCCCCAAACAATTCTCCTCAACCCCCCCAAAAAAATTTCCCCCAACCCCCAAAAACCTCCCCTCAAACCCCGAACAACCCCTCTCTACCCCCGCAACCCCCTCCCTCAACCCCCAACAACCTCTCCCCCAAACCCCCCAAAAACCCCTCCCTAAAACCCCCCAAAAACCTCTCCCTCAACCCCCCAAAACCCCTCCTCAAAACCCCCCCAAAAAACCCCTCCCTCAACCCCCCCAAAACCCCTCCCTCTCCCCCCCAAAAACCTCTCCCCAAACCACCCAACAACCTTACTCAACCCCAACAAAATCCCTCAACCCCCCAAAAAAACCCCTCCCCTCAAACCCCCAACAACCTCGCCCTCAACCCCTCAACAGCCTTCCCCCAACCCCCCCCAAAAACCCCTCCCTCAACCCCCCCAAAAACCTCTACCTATCCCCCAACAACCCTCCGTCAAAACCCCAAAGCCTCTCCTCAGTCCCCAAAACCCCTCCCTCAACCCCCAACAACCCTCCTCAACCCCCAACAAACCCCTCCCTCAACCCCCCAAAAACCTTCCTCAACCTCCCAACAACCTCTCCCCCAACCCCACGCAACCCCCCTAGCCCCCCCAAAAACCTTCCCTCAACCCAAACAACCTCTCCCCCAACCCCCCAAAAACCTCTCCCTCAGCCCCCCCCAACCCCTCCCCCAACCCACAGCAAACCCCTCCTCAACCCCCAACAACCCCTCCTCAGCCCCCAACAAACCCCTCCTAAATCCCCAACAACCTGTTCCCTCCCCCCAACAATCTCCCTCCCCCCCCAAAAACCCCTCCCTCAACTCCCCCAAAAATCTCCCCCAACCCCCCCCAAAACCTCTCCCCAAACCCCCCAAAAACCTTCCCCCTCCCCAACAACCTGTCCCCCATCCCCCCCAAAAACCTTCGCCCACCCCCGCAACCCCCTCCCCCCCAACCCCCAAATCTCCCTCAACCCCCCCAAAAACCTCTCCCTAACCCCCCAACAACCCCTCCCCCCCCCCAACAACCCTCCCCCAACCCCTCAACAACCTCTCCGCAACCCCACCAAAACCTCTCCCTCACCCCCCCAACAACCCTCCCCCAACCCCCCAATTCTCTCCCTCATCCCCCAACAACCTCCCCTACTCCCCCAAAACCTCTCCCCAACCCCCCAACAAAATCTCCCTAATCCCCCAACAACTCTCCTCACCCCCCCAACAACCTCTCCGAACCCCCCCCCAAACTCTCCTCAGCCCCCCCACAAACCCCTCCCTCAAACCCCCCAAAAACCTGTTCCCCTCCCCCAAAACCCCCCACCCCCCCAGCAACCTTCCCTCAACCCCCACAAAAACCCCTCCCTCAACCCCCCAACAACCTTCCTAACCCCCCAACAACCCTCCCCCAAACCCTCAAAAACCCCCCCGCACCCCCCCCAAAAACCCCCCCACTTCCCCAACAATCTCCCCCACTCCCCCAAAACCTCTCCCTCACTCCCCCCAACAACCCCTCCCCACTCCCCCCAACAACCCCTTCCCCCAACCCCCCCCCAAAACTTCCCTAATCCCCAAAAACCCCTCCCTCAACCCCCCAAAAACCTCCCCCAACCTCCCAAACCCCCAACCCTCCCCACTCCCCCAAACAACCTCTCCCTCCCCCCCCAAAAACCCCTTTCCCTTCCCCCCCCAAAACCTTCCTCAACCCCCCCAAACTCTCCCTAACCCCAACAACCCCTCCTATTACCCAAAACCTCTCCCCCCAACCCCCAACAACCCCTCCCCCAACCCCCCAACAACCCCTCCCTAAACCCCCCCACAACCTTCCCCCATCCCCCCCAAAAACCCTCCCTCACTCCCCCCAAAAAACCTCCCTCACTCCCCCC
>NC_069404.1:82817819-82917819 GCF_026875155.1 Cherax quadricarinatus
TTAGCCTTTTAAAGTTCGATGTTTGTTTTTTCTCTGCCAGTGTCCCCCTACGCATTTCAGATAGATTGGACCTCTTTTAGCCGCTCTGTTATTCTTTTTCCGTCGCCTGAAAGAGAGCGCCTGTCTCTTTCTATTTTACATCTAGTCCTCCTTTTTCTTAGAGGAATAAGTCTTGTGCATACTTCGAGTGCCACCAAGTTAATCTGTTCTAGGCATAAGTTGGGGTCTGTGTTGCTTAGTATATCTTCCCAGCTTATATCGGTTAGGACTTGGTTTACTTGGTCCCACTTTATGTTTTTGTTATTGAAGTTGAATTTGGTGAATGCTCCCTCGTGACTAATCTCATTTTGTCGGTCTGGGGCTCTGCGCATACTTGTCTGAACCTCAATTATGTAGTGATCTGAGTATATTGTTTTTGATATGGTGACATTTCTTATCAGATCATCATTGTTAGTGAAGATGAGGTCTAGTGTATTCTCTATTCTAGTAGGCTCTATTATTTGCTGGTTTAAATTGAATTTTGTGCAGAGATTTAAAAGCTCGTGTGAGTGTGAGTTTTCATCAGAGCTGCCTCCTGGTATTATTACTGCAACAATATTATTTGCTATATTCCTCCATTTTAGGTGCTTAAGTTTGAAATCCCCCAGGAGCAAGATGTTGGGTGCAGGAGCTGGAAGATTTTCCAGACAGTGGTCAATTTTTAACAGCTGTTCTGGAATTGCTGGGATGTTGCATCCGGAGGCTTGTAGACTACCACAATGACTAGGTTTTGGTTCTCGACCTTTACTGCTAAAACTTCCACTACATCATTTGAGGCATTAAGCAGTTCTGTGCAAACAAGTGACTCTGCAATGTACAAGCCAACCCCCCCCCCTTTTTGCCTGTTCACTCTTTCACATCTGTATAGGTTGTAACCTGGGATCCATATTTCGTTGTCTAAGTGATCCTTTATGTGGGTCTCAGTGAAAGCCGCGAACATTGCCTTTGCCTCTGCAAGCAGTCCACGGATGAAAGGTATTTTGTTGTTTGTTGCTGGCTTTAGACCCTGTATATTTGCAAAGAAGAATGTCATCGGACTGGTGGTATTGTTGGTACTGGGGGGGGGGATTTTTTTCTGGCATTAGTATCTGTATCTGTTGGTTTGGAGTGGAGGCCATCGACTGTGGTTCCACTCCAGGAATGACTGGATTTGGTGTACAATTTCTGCCATTTCCTGCCAGTTTTTTTTCCTTCCTGGCACTAAAAAACCTCTCCCTCTTGAGTGGCTGTGGCTACCCAGGTTTTCCCATGGCCTGGATGTTTTGTATCTTTTTGTTCCCTTTAGATGGTGTACCTGGCAATTTAAGTTATAGCACAGTCTTTCCTGTACTGAAGAGGTACACATTTCAGGGTGAAAAAGCTTACAGGAAGGGAGCTTGCATTTTCCTGTTGTCATATGGGCACGGCATTTTATGAGGATCGGATGTTCATTGAGAAAGAAACTCAGAGGCTGCTGAAGGAGGGTATTATAGAACCGAGTAATTCCCCTTGGCGTGCACAGGTTGTTGTTGTTAAGGATGATTATAGGAAACGGAGACTGGCTATGGATTACTCTGAGACAGTCAACAAATTTACACTTCTTGATGGGAACCCTCTACCTCGAATTGATGATACAGTGAACAAAATTGCTCAGTACTATGTGTTTAGCACAATTGATCTACAGATCTGTATCTGTTATCTGTATTTTTTTTGTACCTCTGTATGTGTGCACAAATTGGAAATAAATAAATAAATAAATAAATAAACAGAGTGCCTATCATCAAGTCCCTATAAGGAATGAAGATAAACCATACACAGCGTTTCAGTGATGGCCTGTATCAGTTTACCAGAGTCCCTTTTGGAGTCACCAATGGGGTAGCCAGCTTCTAACGAATTATGGATTCACTCATTCAGGAAGAGCAACTCATGGGAACTTATGTGTATTTAGATAATGTTACCATTTGTGGCAAGACCCAGGAGGAACATGATGCAAACCTTGATAAGTTTTTGGAAGCCGCCAAGAAGAAAAATATCAGTTACAATGAGGAAAAGTACACTTTTTCAACTAAAAGGCTTAGCATCCTTGGTTATGTAGTGGAAGGAGGTTCAATATTCCCAGACCCTGAGCGACTAAGACCTCTATGGGAACTTCCAATGCCTCAAGACAAAAAGGCACTCCGAAGAACTCTTGGTCTCTTTGCTTATTACTCACAATGGATCTACAACTATTCAAGTAAAGTCCGCCCATTGAGTGCTACCACATTTCTTGTGACAAAGGAAGCAGAAGCTGCTTTCCATACTCTTAAACAGGACATTGAAAACTCAGTAGTTCAAGCCATTGATGAGTCCCTACCTTTCGAAGTGGAAACTGATGCATCTGACATTGCCATTGCTGCAGTCTTATCTCAGGCAGGACTACCAGTAGCCTTCTTTTCGAGAATTCTTCAAGGATCAGAGAAGTGTTACGCTGCTGTAGAACAGGAAGCCCAGGCCATCATAGAAGCAGTTCGTCACTGGAGGCATTATTTAACTGGTAGACATTTCACCATAAGGACTGACCAACGGTCCGTGATGTATATGTTCGACAAGAAGCACAAAAGTAGGATAAAGAATGACAAGATATTACCCTGGAGGATGGAACTATCGTGTTATGACTTTGATATTCTGTACCAACCGGGTCAAGAGAACATCTCACCTGATGCATTCTCTAGGTCCCACTGTGGAGCAGCATGTCATAATTTGCAATCACTCTCAGCGCTCCACAAGGCTTTGTGTCACCCAGGAGTTACATGCCTGTACCATTTTGTCAAATCGAAGAACATGCCCTACTCAGTGGAAGATGTGCGACACGTGATCAGAGCATGCAGAGTATGTGCAGAGTGCAAGCCAAACTTTCATCAGCCAGAGAAGACTCATCTCATAAAATCCACCCAGCCTTTCGAGAGACTGAATATAGATTTCAAAGGACCTCTACCAAGCATAAATCAGGATAGATATTTCCTTAACATAGTAGATGAATATTCAAGGTTTCCCTTTGTGTTCCCCTGTGCAAATATGACTGCTTCAACTGTTATTAGTTGTCTTTCACAGTTGTTCTCTATTTTTGGTATGCTAGCTTATATCCATTCAGACAGGGGATCCTCGTTCATGAGTAATGAACTTCAGGAGTTTTTGGCTAGCAAAGGTATTGCCTGCAGCAGAACAACAAGCTACAACCCTCAAGACAATGGTCAAGTGCAGCAATTCAATGGTACTATATGGAAGGCAGTTACAATGACATTGAAGTCGCACAATCTACCTGTTCAACACTGGCAAACTGTCCTACCTGATGTTCTTCACTTTATTAGATCATTGCTGTGCACAGCTTCTAATGCAACCCCTCATGAAAGACTCCTCAACTATTCATGTCGTTCCTCTACGGGAGCCTCCGTGCCCACTTGGTTATGTCATCCTGGACCCGTTCTCCTGAAAAGTCACCGTAGGATGAACAAGACGGATCCTTTAGTGGAAGAGGTAGAGCTCCTGCAAGCTAATCCACATTACGCCCACATTCCCTACCAAAGTTGTGAAGAGACTACAGTATCTACAAGACATTTAGCCCCAGTTGAAATCCCCATTAGTGTGGAATCTCAAGATACACCAATAGATGTGAAAGATGCTTCGTTTTCTCCTGGAAAGCCCCTTGAGACTACCCCTATGGAAATAGAGGATTCTGCTCCAGCAGTTAGTCAAACCCCGCTGGAAAATATTGAACCTGGTGAAGAGGCTCAAGGGCTACAAAGGTCGGGATGTGTACATCGCCCACCTAACAGTTTGGGAGATTACTGTCTCTGATATTTTAGAAGGGGGAGATTGTAGTGATACTGCTCCTGTGGGGAGCAGCAGCAGGATAATACTGCACCACCTCTCGGGGCCTTTAACAACAGCAACAACAGCTTGGTGTGTGTCATGGGCTCCAACACATGGTGTGTGATTCTCTTCTCTTATATCCATATATTAGTGATGCAGATTACATGGTGAGTTTAAATATGTGGCCTGTAGTTATAACTTTTCTCTTGACATATGCAAGACATCACCATCCCTGTAGAAGCAGTTATTAGATGTACTAGTCATTATATTTTGTTGTTGCAGAAGCACTATGAAGATTCTATGTTCAATAAAGCCTAGAGATAAGGCCTGTGTTTCTATCACAACAAACAGCAGCTGTAGTAAAATACCCACACCCAAGAACGAGGTCCAGGGTAGAAACTCGCCCGGTATAAGGATCCACTCTAGTCTCCAAACCTGGTGGTGTGAGCACGAAAGGTGAGATGCAAGGAGGGTTTGGAACAGGGCCCTACCTGTGGGATTCACCCATCCCAAAGAAACGGATGGCTCCCAGAACTGGTGCCTTGCGTTAAAGTCTCCTATCACAAGTGTAGAACCATGGAGTTGTCCAAAGTAATAGGTAAATTCACTTTGTGTAACCAACCTGTCCAGATTATAGATCAGGAGTATGTTGCACCACTGAGTGCCCAAGGCAACTCTCACAGCCAGAGTTTCCAACACTCCACTCTCATAGGCTTGGAGAGAGAGGGTCGTACTCTGGAGCTGGTTGCATACAAGAAGAGCTAGGCCACTATCGCTCCCTGCAAGGCAATCCCTATGGTAAACAGTAAAACCAGGCATCCGAAGAGAATGTTGAGCGTGTAACCACGTCTCAGAGAAACCCACCACCAGTGGCTGTACCTCAGCCAGATACCTCTGAAGGTCCGAAAGCTTCCCCAGTACAGAGTGTGCGTTCCAAATAATAAAAAGAGAGGAGTGAGAAAGATTCACGTGTGTGAACTAAGCAGCCCAATAAGGCGAGGGAGAACCGAAAGACAAGCAGTCACAAAAGAGGTGCCCTGGAGGTAGGAATGTAGCACCTCCTCCACCAGAAGGAGGACAGGATAAAGGAATAAAGCCCAGGCAGGCGAGAGTGAAAAAGCGGGACCTTCAGACATAAAGGGTCCTGGAGTGGAGACAAGCCGAGGCTGCAGTTGAGGAGAATTGGTGGGGAGAGTCGGCTGTGAGACGGGAGGCTCCGGGTTGGGTATGATGTCCACCTGAACTGGGTGGGGCACTGAGCATCGAGTCAATTTGGGAACTGCACCACCTCGATGGGAGGACTTGCTTTGTGTACGAGGGGGGCATGTGCAATAACTTCCGCAATGGAAGCCAGGTCCGAGGACACCCTGAGTTGATATTGTCCCGGGGTGGGGAATCCTCTAAAGGGAGAGAGAGGTCCGCAAGAGCCCCAAACCGATTTGTAACAGGGATATTAGCCCTCACAGCTGTGGAGTACAGGTGCCCTGGCCGTGTTGGTGTTGGGGAGACTCCCTTAGTGGGGGGCACTGGAGGCAAAGGAGGCAGGGGCTGATGGACTGTGATTGGCTCTACGGAACGCAAGCAGGAGTTACATTCATCGAGCGAAAGAGACTGGGGCCTGGCTGAGTTTGCCAAATCAAGAGCCTGGCGATATGCCGGGCAAGACCGGGAGGTAACCTTGTGGTTCCCTTTACAGAAGTAGCATGAAGCCGGGCGGGTACAGGTAATGCCGTCTTTAACGACTGGGTGAAACCCGCTGCAGTTCTCACATCTTACCTTTCCATGGCAAGACAATTCTCCATGCCCAAAGAGGAAACAGTTCTGACATCGGAGTAAAGGAAAGGTGTAAGGAAGAACAGGAAACCTTAGATTGCCGAAAGTCACAAATTTTGGGAGAGCACCCGAGAAACATACACGAACCATACGAGATGGGGTAAGACGATTCGAGAGGCTCCAAACCTCCTGCAAACCTAAGTCGTCACCCCCACTCTGAACCAATTCAGAATAGATCTCCTCATCTGAGAGGGATGCAGAAATCGGTCCAATTCTGCTGTAACAACAACCGGCGGCGAGGATTGAGGAGCAGACCTTCCAGCAGACAGCATTCCACCTACCCAGGACATGAATGGCATTTAGTGGCAAGTTTCTAGCCAGAAAAGACTTACGATGGAGCCGGAGCTTTAGGGGTGCACCCCTACCAAGTTGTTGGACGCCCCCATCTATGCAAGCCTTGCCGAAAGGAGATCCACTGATGGCGTTGGTGACGTCCCGTGGATTGGTAAAGGGCATACTGTCATCCTTAGGAAGCACAAGAACCACCATCACATCTGGAGTAATGTGAGGAGAAGGAGCATAGTCTGGACAAGTGGTGGTTTGGCATTTTAGGCTAGACAGGGGCCTGGCACTGTCATCAACCTCAAGGGCCCGTTTGTTTATCCCAGTAGGGGGCACACTAGCCATATTTTGGTCCGACGGTAGTGAAACAGTTATCAGCTGAGTAGAGACAGGAAGGGGCCCCCCTATGGGGGTGAACGACATCTCAGTCGAACCCCCCTAAATGGGCCACACAACACCGCCTGATGGAGAAAACAATGACAACACAAGCACACAAGAAAAGAAAGACGGTGAAGCAGAGCCTAGACTGGGCCCTCACCACCAACAAACAACTGAGGAACCTTCAGAAGACACGTCCACACTCCACCATTGCCAGCCGAGCTCTCGATGGCTGCCATTGTTGTTGTGGGTTGTGAGGTCCAGTGAAGCTTTCACCTGCGGACACTCATACCACCATTAATAATTATTATTATTATAATACTTATAATAAAAACAAGAGTATCCCAACAGTTAAACTTTTAGAGACAGGCATATCCATACAAACTCTAGAGGACATGGGAATACATTTTATTGTTAGTGATGAGATATCTGAAATATTGAGTGTGCCTCATGAATGTAGCCTCAGAAAGGGAGGAGAATGATTTTTTATTTTTTTTTTAGCTAATCACCACCACCAGATGCTGACCAAACGAAATGTAAACTTTGTCAGATGGACTATTGTCACACCCTGCGTCATTATGTACTGGAATGCGATAAAATTAATGCATTCAGAGACAACTCACTCAGAAATGTTCAAGATATGTCGAAGTATTTTATCCACAATGGTATGTTACAGACCATTCTGGAAAAATACCTTGACTTTGCACCCTGTAAATAAAGCATTACCACGTGTGTGTACTCACCTAGTTGTACTCACCTAGTTGAGGTTGCGGGGGTCGAGTCCGAGCTCCTGGCCCCGCCTCTTCACTGATCGCTACTAGGTCACTCTCCCTGAGCCGTGAGCTTTATCATACCTCTGCTTAAAGCTATGTATGGATCCTGCCTCCACTACATCGCTTCCCAAACTATTCCACTTACTGACTACTCTGTGGCTGAAGAAATACTTCCTAACATCCCTGTGATTCATCTGTGTCTTCAGCTTCCAACTGTGTCCCCTTGTTACTGTGTCCAATCTCTGGAACATCCTGTCTTTGTCCACCTTGTCAATTCTCTCAGTATTCTGTATGTCGTTATCAATGTCCCCCCTATCTCTCCTGTCCTCCAGTGTCGTCAGGGTTGATTTCCCTTAACCTCTCCTCGTAGGACATACCTCTTAGCTCTGGGACTAGTCTTGTTGCAAACCTTTGCACTTTCTCTAGTTTCTTCACGTGCTTGGCTAGGTGTGGGTTCCAAACTGGTGCCGCATACTCCAATATGGGCCTAACGTACACGGTGTACAGGGTCCTGAATGATTCCTTATTAAGATGTCGGAATGCTGTTCTGAGGTTTGCTAGGCGCCCATATGCTGCAGCAGTTATTTGGTTGATGTGCGCTTCAGGAGATGTGCCTGGTGTTATACTCACCCCAAGATCTTTTTCCTTGAGTGAGGTTTGTGTGTGTGTGTGTGTGTGTGTGTGTGTGTGTGTGTGTGTGTGTGTGTGTGTGTGTGTGTGTGTGTGTGTGTGTGTGTGTGTGTGTGTAACTCACCTATTTGTAGTTGCAGGGGTCGAGTCACAGCTCCTGGCCCCGCCTCTTCGCTGATTGCTACTAGGTCCTCTCTCTCCCTGCCCCATGAGCAGGGGTCGAGTCCTAGCTCCTGGTTCCGCCTCTTCACTGTGTGTGTGTGTGTGTACTCACCTATTTGTACTCACCTATTTGTGGTTGCAGGGGTCGAGTCACAGCTCCTGGCCCCGCCTCTTCGCTGATTGCTACTAGATCCTCTCTCTCCCTGCCCCATGAGCTCTATCAAACCTCGTCTTAAAACTATGTATGGTTCCCGCCTCCACTACGTCACTTTCTAGGCTATTCCACGGCCTTACTACTCTATGACTGAAGAAATACTTCCTAACATCCCTTTGATTCATCTGAGTCTTCAACTTCCAATTGTGACCTCTTGTGTCTGTGTCCCTTCTCTGGAACATTCCGTCTTGTGTGTGTGTGTGTGTGTGTACTCACCTAGTTGTGT
This sequence comes from Cherax quadricarinatus, assembly GCF_026875155.1. Taxonomy (NCBI): domain Eukaryota; kingdom Metazoa; phylum Arthropoda; class Malacostraca; order Decapoda; family Parastacidae; genus Cherax; species Cherax quadricarinatus. The sequence goes on from NC_069404.1 coordinate 82,826,185, forward strand.
TAATATTTGCACTAATAACTCATTATAGTTGTAATCGGGTGTGGACGTGTGAATTGCTCATTTCTCTATAATTTGTTCATGATTGTAGCCATGTATAAACGTAAGTAAGTAAATTTACTTACTTACATGATTCATTACCTTTGTAACTAGTGAGTTCATTACCTTTGTAATTTGTGAATTCATTACCTTTGTAACTTGTGAGTTCATTACCTTTGTAACTTGTGAATTCATTACCTTTGTAACTTGTGAGTTCATTACCTTTGTAACTTGTGAGTTCATTACCTTTGTAACTTGTGATTTCATTACCTTTGTAACTTGTGAGTTCATTACCTTTGTAACTTGCGAATTCATCGCCTTTGTAACTAGTTCAGCTATCAAAACTTTGGGGTCCAGTCCCTGGACCCATTATGTACCTCTGTAATCTTTTGACTACCGCCCACAGGATGGATATGGGGTGACTACCGCCCACAGGATGGATATGAGGTGACTACCACCCACAGGATGGATATGAGGTGACTACCACCCACAGGGTGGATATGAGGTGACTACCGCCCACAGGATGGATATGAGGTGACTACCACCCACAGGATGGATATGAGGTGACTACCACCCACAGGATGGATATGAGGTGACTACCACCCACAGGATGGATATGAGGTGACTACCATCCACAGTATGGATATGAGGTGACTACCGCCCACAGGATGGATATGGGGTGACTACCACCCACAGGATGGATATAGGGTGACTACCGCCCACTGGATGGATATGAGGTGACTACCACCCACAGGATGGTATGAGGTGACTACCACCCACCCGGGATGGATTTTGAGGTGACTACCACCCACAGGATGGGGTATGGGGTGACTAAACCCCCCACAGGATGGATATGAGGTGACTACCACCCACAGGATGATATGGGATGATACCCCACAGGATGGATATGAGGTGACTACCACCCACAGGATGGATATGGGGTGACTACCACCCAGAGGATGGATATGAGGTGACTATCACCCACAGGATGGATATGAGGTGACTACCGCCCACAGGATGGATATGGGGTGACTACCACCCACAGGATTGATATGAGGTGACTACTACCCACAGGATGGATATGGGGTGACTACCACCCACAGGATGGATATGAGGTGACTACCACCCACAGGATGGATATGGGGTGACTACCACCCACAGGATGGATATGGGGTGACTACCGCCCACAGGATGGATATGAGGTGACTACCACCCACAGGATGGATATGAGGTGACTACCGCCAACAGGATGGATATGAGGTGACTACCACCCACAGGATGGATATGGGGTGACTACCGCCCACAGGATGGATATGGGGTGACTACCACCCACAGGATGGATATGAGGTGGCTACCACCCACAGGATGGATATGAGGTGACTACCACCCACAGGACGGATATGAGGTGACTACCACCAACAGGATGGATATGGGGTGACTACCACCCACAGGATGGATATGGGGTGACTACCACCCACAGGATGGATATGGGGTGACTACCGCCCACAGGATGGATATGAGGTGACTACCACCCACAGGATGGATATGAGGTGACTACCACCCACAGGATGGATATGGGGTGACTACCGCCCACAGGATATATATGAGGTGACTACCACCCACAGGATGGATATGGGGTGACTACCACCCACAGGATGGATAAGGGGTGACTACCACCCACAGGATGGATAAGGGGTGACTACCACCCACAGGATGGATATGAGGTGACTACCACCCACAGGATGGATATGGGATGACTACCGCCGACAGGATGGATATGGGGTAACTACCACCCACAGGATGGATATGGGGTGACTACCACCCACAGGATGGATATGGGTGGCTATCACCCACAGGATGGGTATGAGGTGACTACCACCCACAGGATGGGTATGGGGTGACTACCACCCACAGGATGGATATGGGGTAACTACCACCCACAGGATGGATATGGGGTAACTACCACCCACAGGATGGATATGGGGTAACTACAAACCACAGGATGGATATGGGGTAACTACCACCCACAGGATGGATATGGGGTGACTTCCACCGACAGGATGGATATGGGGTAACTACCACCCACAGGATGGATATGGGGTAACTACCACCGACAGGATGGATATGGGGTAACTACCACCCACATGATGAATATGGGGTAACTACCACCCACAGGATGGATATGGGGTGACTACCACCCACAGGATGGATATGGGGTGGCTACCACCCACAGGATGGGTATGAGGTGACTATCACCCACAGCATGGGTATGAGGTGACTACCACCCACAGGATGGGTATGGGGTGACTACCACCCACAGGAAGGATATGGGGTAACTACCACCCACAGGATGGATATGGGGTGACTACCACCCACAGGATGGATATGTTGTAACTACCACCCACAGGATGGATATGGGGTGACTACCACCCACAGGATGGATATGGGGTAACTACCACCCACAGGATGAGTATGAGGTGGCTACCACCCACAGGATGGATATGGGGTGACTACCACCCACAGGATGGATATGGGGTAACTACCACCCACAGGATGGGTATGGGGTGACTACCACACACAGGATGGATATGGGGTGACTACCACCCACAGGATGGATATGGGATAACCACTACCCACAGGATGGATATGGGGTAACCACTACCCACAGGATGGGTATGGGGTGACTACTACCCACAGGATGGATATGAGGTGACTACCACCCACAGGATGGGTATGAGATGACCACCACCCACAGGATGGGTATAGGGTGACTACCTCCCACAGGATGGGTATGGGGTGACTACCACTCACAGAATGGGTATGGGGTGACTACCACCCACAGGATGGGTATGAGGTGACTACCACCCACAGGATGCGTATGGGGTGACTACCACCTACAGGATGGATATGGGGTGACTACAACTCACAGGATGGGTATGGGGTGACTACCACCCACAGGATGGGTATGAGGTGACTACCACCCACAGGATGGATATGGGGTGGCTACCAACTACAGGATGGGTATGGGGTGACTACCACCCACAGGATGGGTATGGGGTGACTACCACCCACAGGATGGGTATGGGGTGACTACCACCCACAGGATGGGTATGAGGTGACTACCACCCTCAGGTATGGGTATGGGTGATACCACCCACAGGGGGGGTATGGGGTGACTACCACCCACAGGATGGGTATGGGGTGACTACCACCCACAGGATGGGTATGAGATGACTACCACCCACAGGATGGGTATGGGGTGACTACCACTCACAGGATGGGTATGGGGTGACTACCACCCACAGGATGGGTATGAGGTGACTACCACCCACAGGATGGATATGGGGTGGCTACCACCTACAGGATGAGAATGGGGTGACTACTGCCCACAGGATGGATATGGGGTGACTACCGCCCACAGGATGGATATGGGGTGACTACCGCCCACAGGATGGATATGAGGTGACTACCACCCACAGGATGGATATGAGGTGACTACCACCCACAGGATGGATATGAGGTGACAACCGCCCCACAGGGTGGATATGGGTGACTACCACCCACAGGAAGATATGAGGTGACTACACCCCAGGATGGATATGAGGTGACCCACCACCCACAGGATGGGTATGAGGTGGCTACCACCCACAGGATGGATATGGGGGGACTACCACCCACAGGATGGATATGGGGTAAACTACCACCCACAGGAAAGGGTATGGGGTGACTACCACACACAGGATGGATATGGGGTGACTACCACCCACAGGATGGATATGGGATAACCACTACCCACAGGATGGATATGGGGTAACCACTACCCACAGGATGGGTATGGGGTGACTACTACCCACAGGATGGATATGAGGTGACTACCACCCACAGGATGGGTATGAGATGACCACCACCCACAGGATGGGTATAGGGTGACTACCTCCCACAGGATGGGTATGGGGTGACTACCACTCACAGAATGGGTATGGGGTGACTACCACCCACAGGATGGGTATGAGGTGACTACCACCCACAGGATGGGTATGGGGTGACTACCACCTACAGGATGGATATGGGGTGACTACAACTCACAGGATGGGTATGGGGTGACTACCACCCACAGGATGGGTATGAGGTGACTACCACCCACAGGATGGATATGGGGTGGCTACCAACTACAGGATGGGTATGGGGTGACTACCACCCACAGGATGGGTATGGGGTGACTACCACCCACAGGATGGGTATGGGGTGACTACCACCCACAGGATGGGTATGAGGTGACTACCACCCTCAGGATGGGTATGGGGTGACTACCACCCACAGGATGGGTATGGGGTGACTACCACCCACAGGATGGGTATGGGGTGACTACCACCCACAGGATGGGTATGAGATGACTACCACCCACAGGATGGGTATGGGGTGACTACCACTCACAGGATGGGTATGGGGTGACTACCACCCACAGGATGGGTATGAGGTGACTACCACCCACAGGATGGATATGGGGTGGCTACCACCTACAGGATGAGAATGGGGTGACTACTGCCCACAGGATGGATATGGGGTGACTACCGCCCACAGGATGGATTATGGGTGACTACCCCCCACAGGATGGATTTTGAGGTGACTACCACCCACAGGAAAGGATATGAGGTGACTACCACCCACAGGATGGATATGAGGTGACTACCGCCCACAGGATGGATATGAGGTGACTACCACCCACAGGATGGATATGAGGTGACTACCACCCACAGGATGGATATGAGGTGACTACCACCCACGGGATGGATATGAGGTGACTACCACCCACAGTATGGATATGAGGTGACTACCGCCCACAGGATGGATATGGGGTGACTACCACCCACAGGATGGATATGGGGTGACTACCGCCCACTGGATGGATATGAGGTGACTACCACCCACAGGATGGATATGAGGTGACTACCACCCACAGGATGGATATGAGGTGGATACCACCCACAGGGTGGATATGGGGTGACTACCACCCACAGGATGGATATGAGGTGACTACCACCCACAGGATGGATATGGGGTGACTACCACCCACAGGATGGATATGAGGTGACTACCACCCACAGGATGGATATGGGGTGACTACCACCCACAGGGATGGATATTTAGGTGACTACCACCCACAGGATGGGTATGGGGTTGACTACTATCCACAGGATGGATATGAGGTGACTACCACCCACAGGATGGATATGGGGTGACTACCACCCACAGGATGGATATGGGGTGACTACCACCCACAGGATGGATATGGGGTGAGTACCGCCCACAGGATGGATATGGGGTGACTACCACCCACAGGATAGATATGGGGTGACTACCGCCCACTGGATGGATATGAGGTGACTACCACCCACTGGATGGATATGAGGTGACTACCTCCCACAGGATGGATATTCGGTGACTACCACCCACATAATGGATATGAGGTGACTACCACCCACAGGATGGATATGGGGTGACTACCACCCAATGGATGGATATGAGGTGACTACCACCCACAGGATGGATATGGGGTGACAACCACCCACAGGATGGATATGGGGTGACTACCGCCCACAGGATGGATATGAGGTGACTACCACCCACAGGAAAGGATATGGGGGTGACTACCGCCAAAGGATGGATATGGGGTGACTAAACCCCCCACAGGATGGGAAAGGGGTGACTACCGCCCACAGGATGGATATGGGTTGACTACCACTCACAGGATGGATATGGGGTGACTACCACCCACAGGATGGATATGAGGTGACTACCACCCACAGGATGGATATGAGGTGACTACCACCCACAGGATGGATATGGGGGGGACTAAACCCCCCACAGGATGGATATGGGGTGACTACCACCCACAGGATGGATATGGGGTGACTACCGCCCACAGGATGGATATGAGGTGACTACCACCCACAGGATGGATATGGGGTGACTACCACCCACAGGATGGATATGGGGTGACTACCGCCCACAGGATGGATATGAGGTGACTACCACCCACAGGATGGATAAAGAGTGACTTTCCACCCCCCAGGATGGATATGGGTGACTACCACCCACAGGATGGATATGGGGTGACTACCACCCACAGGATGGATATGAGGTGACTACCACCCACAGGATGGATATGGGATGACTACCGCCGACAGGATGGATATGGGGTAACTACCACCCACAGGATGGATATGGGGTGACTACCACCCACAGGATGGATATGGGTGGCTATCACCCACAGGATGGGTATGAGGTGACTACCACCCACAGGATGGGTATGGGGTGACTACCACCCACAGGATGGATATAGGGTGGCTACCACCCACAGGATGGGTATGAGGTGACTATCACCCACAGCATGGGTATGAGGTGACTACCACCCACAGGATGGGTATGGGGTGACTACCACCCACAGGATGGGTATGAGGTGACTACCACCCACAGGATGGATATGGGGTGACTACCACCCACAGGATGGATATGAGGTAATTACCACCCACAGGATGGACATGGGGTGACTACCACCCACAGGATGGATATGGGGTAACTACCACCCACAGGATGGATATGGGGTGACTACCACCCACAGGATGGATATGGGGTAACTACCACCCACAGGATGGGTATGAGGTGGCTTCCACCCACAGGATGGATATGGGGTGACTACCACCCACAGGATGGATATGGGGTAACTACCACCCACAGGATGGATATGGGGTGACTACCACACACAGGATGGATATGGGGTGACTACCACCCACTGGATGGATATGGGATAACCACTACCCACAGGATGGATATGGGGTAACCACTACCCACAGGATGGGTACGGGGTGATTACTACCCACAGGATGGATATGAGGTGACTACCACCCACAGGATGGGTATGAGATGACTACCACCCACAGGATGGGTATAGGGTGACTACCAACCACAGGATGGGTATGGGGTGACTACCACTCACAGAATGGGTATGGGGTGACTACCACCCACAGGATGGGTATGAGGTGACTACCACCCACAGGATGGGTATGGGGTGACTACCACCCACAGGATGGATATGGGGTGACTACCACTCACAGGATGGGTATGGGGTGACTACCACCCACAGGCTGGGTATGAGGTGACTACCACCCACAGGATGGATATGGGGTGGCTACCAACTACAGGATGGGTATGGGGTGACTACCACCCACTGGATGGGTATGGGGTGACTACCACCCACAGGATGGGTATGAGGTGACTACCACCCTCAGGATGGGTATGGGGTGACTACCACCCACAGGATGGGTATGGGGTGACTACCACCCACAGGATGGGTTTTGGGGTGACTACCACCCACAGGATGGGTATGAGATGACTACCACCCACAGGATGGGTATGGGGTGACTACCACTCACAGGATGGGTATGGGGTGACTACCACCCACAGGATGGGTATGAGGTGACTACCACCCACAGGATGGATATGGGGTGGCTACCACCTACAGGATGAGAATGGGGTGACTACCGCCCACAGGATGGGTATGGGGTGACTACCACCCACATGAAGGGTATGGGGTGACTACCACCCACAGGATGGGTATGGGGTGACTACCATTCACAGGATGGGTATGGGGTGACTACCACCCACAGGATGGGTATTAGGTGACTACCACCCACAGGATGGATATGGGGTGGCTACCACCTACAGGATGAGTATGGGGTGACTACCACCCACAGGATGGGTATGGGGTGACTACCACCCACAGGATGGATATGGGGTGACTAACACCCACAGGATGGGTATGGGGTGACTACCACTCACAGGATGGGTATGGGGTGACTACCATCCACAGGATGGGTATAAGGTAACTACCACCCACAGGATGAATGTGGGGTGGCTACCACCTACAGGATGAGTATGGGGTGACTACCACCCACAGGATGGGTATGGGGTGACTACCACCCACAGGATGAGTATGGGGTGACTACCACACACAGGATAGGTATGGGGTGACTACCACCCACAGGATGGGTATGGGGTGACTACCACCCATAGGATGGGTACGGGGTGACTACCACCCACAGGATGGGTATGGGGTGACTACCACCCACAGGATAGGTATGGGGTGACTACCACCCACAGGATGGGTATGGGGTGACTACCACCCACAGGATGGGTACGGGGTGACTACCACCCACAGGATGGGTATGGGGTGACTACCACCCACAGGATGTGTATGAGGTGACTACCACCCACAGGATAGGTATGGGGTGACTACCACCCACAGGATAGGTATGGGGTGACTACCACCCACAGTATGGGTACGGGGTGAGTACCACCCACAGGATGGATATGGGGTGACTACCACCCACAGGATGGGTATGAGGTGACTACCACCCACAGGATGGGTATGGGGTGACTTTTTTTTTTATATTACCACCCACAGGATAGGTATGGGGTGACTACCACCCACAGGATGGGTATGGGGTGACTACCACCCACAGGATGGGTATGGGGTGACTACCACCAACAGGATGGGTGTGGGGTGACTACCACCCACAGGATAGGTATGGGGTGACTACCACCCACAGGATGGGTATGGGGTGACTACCACCCACAGGATAGGTATGGGGTGACTACCACCCACAGGATGGGTATGGGGTGACTACCACCCACAGGATGAGTATGGGGTGACTACCACCCACAGGATGGGTATGGGGTGACTACCACCCACAGGATGGGTATGGGGTGACTACCACCCACAGGATGGGTATGGGGTGCATAATAAACATATTAAACAAAAACCTGAAGATGATCTTACAAAACAATTCACAGACATAATTGACATTTGCGAGACTTGAGGAAGGAACACTGTAAGTCACAGTACCGTGGTTACAAACATTATGAAATCTATTAATACAAGCCAGTCACAGTTTTAATCTCTTAAGTTCTACGAGTGTCTTTGTTGTAGTTCCCAGTAAACATCTTGTTCTTATTACAAGTCTTATGTTCTTCTGGATGTTCTCCAGAACACCAGTACTGTGTTAGTCACTAACAACTATGATTTTCTTTAATTGTGGGAAGTGTTAAATATTATATGATCAATAAAAACAACAACAATAATAATAATAATAATATTAATAATAACAATAATATTATTTTAATTATTATTGTAATTAATGTTATATATATAATTATTATTATTTTAATTATTACTATTATTATTAACTTTTGCTTGATAGAATGTTATGGTGATCCGTAGCTCGATCGCCAGCGTTCTTAACTCACACACTCAGGTCCGGGGATCGAATCCCCGGTACGGCTGTTAACATTTGGACGTGTTTCCTTAAGACACCTGTTGTCCCTGTTCACCTATCAGTATAAAATGGGTACCTGGGTGTTAGTTGACTGGTGTGGGTCGCATCCTGGGACAAAACTGAAATAATTTGCCCTGAATGGTCTGCATAACAAACGGCTTCCTATATAGTAGTAAGTCATTGATGTCAACTATGGTCTTTATACCTTGTACATGTACTTGTAGAAATAAAATTATTATTATTATTATTATTATTATTTTTATTATTATTATTATTATTATTATTATTATTATTATTATTTTATTATTTTAAATTTTAAATTTTTATTTTTGTAAACAACGTGGAAAGAGTGCGAGCAGCGGTAACACGCGGGCAGCCCCAGTGTTGTGGTGAGTCGAAGTCAGTTTGAAACTCGAGAGGTGGAATACATCACTATTACCTCACAATCCAATTAACAGACATCCTTAACGAAAACTACCACATAGGTTTTTCTCGTCCTGAGGATCTTTGGGTGGGGAAATCACTTCAGGAGGGAGGCGGGAGATGCGGGGGGATGTGGGATTTCAACTGAGATGAAAAACATGTTCTGACCCGGATTTTTTACTAAATAAATTCTGTATCTATATGTGTAAATCACCCAAAACATTAAACAAAACAAACTGGAAGGCTGATGAAGTAATGTAACAACAAATTCCAAAATACCCCCAATAAATTAACATTTAAGCGACTAATGAATTTCCCTTTCATATTACTTTCCCAAAATACTGACCGAAATGATAATAACAATATTGACCTGATTTTGAGAATGGGGGCCCCGGGGGGACACCCGGGAAATCAATATGGAAGCTTTCTAAATAAAACCAGATGTATGAATCCTTGTAAGAGCTGACAAAGAAAAAAAGGCTTTGAGAGTGACAGTCGCAAGACAATTTATGGACGTTGTTCATGAGGGAAACAAAGCGACGGGTGACGAGGATCCAGGAGAGTGACCAGGGGACTCTCTTACAAGAGGCATTTTACAACATCCCCCATAATATTGTCACACACATACACATATATTTTATAAAAATATAATATTATATATAATATATAATTTTTAATATATATATTATATATAATAAATTTATAAATATTATATTATTTATAATTTTAAAATTTTAATAAAATTTTAAATAATATGTATATTTATATATTATATAATTATATATATATATATATATATATATATATATATATATAAATATAAAAATATTTATAAAAATTTTATTATATATACATATATAATATATATATTAATTTATATATATATATATATATATATATATTATAATATATATATTATATTTTGTAGTGGGGTTGGTCACAACCACCAGGGAAGTACTACCTCCTGCCAGATGATGTGAAACAAAAACCTGTAACTGTTTTGCAATGAGGATTGCTGGTTTCTTTTTCTGTCTCAAAAACACGCAGATAACAGGGGGTATCTTGCACTCCTATTTTCCTTTGGTCACCTTCCAGACACCACATCTATAATATACAACATCTGGGTTTTTTTCCTTTTTTCCAAAAAAGCCTTGTTCTTCTTTTATTTCTTTTTTTTTTTTTTTTCCAGGGGGAATTGGGAAAAAAATCTTTCCTCCTAAGCCATGCTGTCGTATGGGCGACTAAAAAGCCGGAGCAATGGCTAGTAACCCCCCCTCCCGTAGACATTTTCTAAAAAAGAGAAGAAAAAAACTTTTTAAAAGGGATCTTAAATGTGCTGATGAGTGCGGATAAAGAAAAAAGATGATTGCTTTTATGTTTTGAATGAAAAAATTGGATGTCCTGGCCCTAAACGAAACAAAGCGAAGGGGGGAGGGGGTTTTTATGGGGGGAAATAAATGGGATTACACTGGAGTATCTGAGAGAGTTAGAGCAAAGGGAAAGGGAGCAGTAAGTTAATGATCATTTTTGGGGGGAAAAGAGAATTGAATGTGTAAAATTCAAGAATTATTGGATTAAAGTAAAAAGGTTGGATGGAAAGTGGGGGTTTAAAAGCGGTGCCCTGGAGAAGAGAGGAAAGCGAGGGAAAAGAGAGATTTTGGGGGATGTTAAGTGAATTATAGGAGCCTTTGAACCAAGTGAAAAGTAATTGTGGGAGGGGGCTTGAATGCTAAAGTAGGAGAAACTTTTAGAGAGGGTGTGGTAGGTAAGTTTGGGGTGCCAGGTGTAAATGATAATGGGAGCCCTTTGATTGAACTTTGTATAGAAAGGGGTTTAGTTATAGGTAATACATATTTTAAGAAAAAAGAGGATAAATAAGTATACAAGATATGATGTAGGGCAAAATGACAGTAGTTTGTTGGATTATGTGTTGGTAGATAAAAGACTGTTGAGTAGACTTCGGATGTACATGTTTATAGAGGGGCCACATATATCAGATCACTTTCTAGTTTTAGCTACACTGAGAGTAAAAGGTAGATGGGATACAAGGAGAATAGAAGTATCAGGGAAGAGAGAGGTGAAGGTTTATAAACTAAAAAGAGGAGGCAGTTAGGGTAAGATATAAACAGCTATTGGGGGATAGAGGGGCTAATGAGAGCATAGGCAATGGGGTCGAAGAGGTATGGGGTAGGTTTAAAAATGTAGTGTTAGAGTGTTCAGCAGAAGTTTGTGGTTACAGGAAAGGGGGTGCGGGAGGGAAGAGGAGCGATTGGTGGAATGATGATGTAAAGGATAGTAAGGGAGAAAAGTTATCATATAGGAAGTTTTTACAAAGTAGAAGTGATGCAAGGAGGGAAAGTATATGGAGAAAAAGAGAGAGGGTTAAGAGAGTGGTGAAGCAATGTAAAAGAGAGCAAATGAGAGAGTGGGTGAGATGTTATCAACAAATTTTGTTGAAAATAAAAAAAAGTTTTGGAGTGGATTAACAAGTTAAGAAAGCCTAGAGAACAAATGGATTTGTCAGTTAAAAATAGGAGAGGAGAGTTATTAAATGGAGAGTTAGAGGTATTGGGAAGATGGGGGGAATATTTTGGGGAATTGTTAAATGTTAAATGAAGATAGGGAAGCTGTGATTTCATGTATAGGACAAGGAGGAATAACATCTTGTAGGAGTGAGGGAGAGCCAGTTGTGAGTGTGGGGGAAGCTCGTGGGGCGTAGGTAAAATGAAAGGGGGTAAGGCAGCCGGGATTGATGGGATAAAGATAGAAATGTTAAAAGCAGGTGGGGATATAGTTTTGGAGGGGTTTGGTGCAATTATTTAATAAATGTATGGAAGAGGGTAAGGTACCTAGGGATTGGGAGAGAGCATGCATAGTTCCTTTGTATAAAGGCAAAGGGGATAAAAGAGAGTGCAAAAATTATGGGGGGATAAGTCTGCGTAGTATACCTGGTAAAGTGTATGGTAGAGTTATTATTGAAAGAATTAAAAGTAAGACGGAGAATAGGATAGCAGATGAACAAGGAGGCTTTAGGAAGGTAGGGGGTGTGTGGCCCGGGTTTTTACGTGAAACATTAAGTGAACAGTATTTAGATAAGGCTAAAGAGGTCTTTGTGGCTTTATGGTTTTGGAAAAGGCGTATAACAGGGTGGATAGGGGGGCAATGTGGCAAAATTTTGCAAGTGTATGGTGTAGGAGGTAGGTTACTGAAAGCAGTGAAGAGTTTTTACGAGGATATGAGCTCAAGTTAGAGTATGTAGGAAAGGGGGAAATTTTTTCCAGTAAAAGTAGGCCTTAGACAAGGATGTGTGATGTCACCGTGGTTGTTTAATTATTTATAGATGGGGTTGTAAGAGAAGTAAATGCGAGGGTCTTGGCAAGAGGTGTGGAGTTAAAAGATAAAGAATCACACACAGAGGGGGAAATTGTCACAGTGCTTTTTGCTGATGACACAATGCCTTGGGAGATTCTGAAGAGAAGTTGCAGAGTTTGGTGGATGAATTTGGTAGGGTGTGCAAAAAGAAAAATTAAAGGTTGAATACAGGAAGAGTAAGGTTATGAGGATAACAAAAAGATTAGGTGTGAAAGATTGGATATCAGATTGGAGGGAGAGAGTATGGAGGAGGTGAATGTATTCAGATTTTTGGGGAGTGGACGTGTCAGCGGATGGGTCTATGAAAGATGAGGTGAATCAAGAATTGATGAGGGGAAAAGAGTGATGGTGCACTTAGGAGTCTGTGGAGACAAAGAACTTTGCCCTTTGGAGGCAAAGAGGGGAATGTATGAGAGTATAGTTTTACCAACGCCTTATATGGGTGTGAAGCATGGGTGATGAATGTTGCAGCGAGGAGAAGGCTGGAGGCAGTGGAGATGGTTTAAAGTCTGAGGGCAATGGTGTGGTGTGAATATAATGCAGAGAATTCCGTAGTTTGGAAGTTAGGAGGAGGTGCGGGATTACCAAAAAAATGTTGTCCAGAGGGCTGAGGAAGGGTTGTTGAGGTGGTTCGGACATGTAGAGAGAATGGAGCGAAACAGAATGACTTCAAGAGTGTATCAGTCTGTAGTGGAAGGAAGGCGGGGTAGGGTCGGCCTAGAAAGGTTTGGGGGGAGGGGTCAAGGAGGAAATTTTTGTGCGAGGGGCTTGGACTTCCAGCAGGCATGCGTGAGAGGTTTTGATAGGAGTGAATGGAGACAAATGGGTTTTAATACTTGAAAGTGCTGTTGGAGTGTGAGCAAAGTAACATTTATGAAGGGATTCAGGGAAACCGGCAGGCCGGACTTGAGTCCTGGAGATGGGAAGTACAGTGCCTGCACTCTGAAGGAGGGGTGTTAATGTTGCAGTTTAAAAACTGTAGTGTAAAAACACCCTTCTGGCAAGACAGTGATGGAGTGAATGATGGTGAAAGTTTTTCTTTTTCGGGCCACCCTGCCTTGGTGGGAATCGGCCAGTGTGATAATAAAAAAAAAAATTATATATATACATAGGTATGTTTTCTAAGATTCTTTTGGTCAAAATTATAAATTTTTACATCAACATTAATGAAAAAACTAAAATCTTTAAACGTATAAGAGAAAATTTTAGAAAAGGACTTAATTTTAATAAGTTCTTGCTAATTGACCAGTTTTACATATTCGGGACGACGCACACACACACACACACACACACACACACACACACACACACACCAACACACACACACACACGCAACCCCACACACACACACACACACACACACACACACACACACACACACTACGAAGAAAGGTTGAGGGAAATCGGCCTGAAGACACTGGAGGCCAGGAGGGTAGGGGAGACATGATAACGACATATAAAATACTGCGCGGAATAGACAAGGTGGACAAAGACAGGATGTTCCCGAGATGGGACACAGACACAAGAGGTCACAATTGGAAGTTGAAGACTCAGATGAATCAAAGGGAGTTTAACCCTGCCAAATGCAAAGTCATGAAGATTGGGGAAGGGCAAAGAAGACCGCAGACACAATATAGTTTAGATGGCAAAAGACTGCAAACCTCACTCAAGGAAAAAGATCTGGGGGTGAGTATAACACCGAGCATATCTCCTGAGGCGCACATAAATCAGATAACTGCTGCAGCATACGGGCGCCTGGCAAACCTACGGATAGCGTTCCGATACCTCAGTAAGGAGTCGTTCAAGACACTGTATACCATTTACGTCAGGCCCATACTGGAGTATGCAGCACCAGTTTGGAATCCACACCTAGTCAAGCACGTCAAGAAATTAGAGAAAGTGCAAAGGTTTGCAACAAACTAGTCCCAGAGTACGGGGATGTCCTACGAAGAAAGGTTGAGGGGAAAACGGCCTGACGACACTGGAGGCCAGGAGGGTCAGGGGAGACATGATAACGACATATAAAATACTGCGCGGAATAGACAAGGTGGACAAAGACAGGATGTTCCAGAGATGGGACACAGACACAAGAGGTCACAATTGGAAGGGGAAGACTCAGATGAATCGAAGGGATGTTAGGAAGTATTTCTTCAGTCATAGAGTAGTCAAGTCGTGGAATAGTCTAGAAAGTGAAGTAGTGGAGGCGGGAACCATACATAGTTTTAAGGCGAGGTATGATAAAGCTCATGTAGCAGGGAGAGAGAGGACCTAGTAGCAATCAGTGAAGAGGCGGGCCAGGAGCTATGACTCGACCCCTGCAACCACAAATAGGTGAGTACAAATAGGTGAGTACACACACACACACACACACACACACACACACACACACAGGCCTAGTGTCTAATCGACATGTGCCTAGGACAAAATGGTAACTAACTAACTAACACACACACACATATATATATATATATATATATATATATATATATATATATATATATATATATATATATATATATATATATATATATATATATGCCAGGATCAAGGGGCTAGTAACTCCTCCTGTATATATTACTAAATGTAAAAGGAGAAACTTTCATTTTTCTTTTTGGGCCACCTCACCTCGGTGGGATAAGGCCGGTGTGTTGAAATGAAAAGAATATATATATATATATATAATATATATATATATAATATATATATATATATATATATATATATATATATATATATATATATATATATATATATATTATTAACACATCGGCCGATTCCCACCAAGGCAGGGTGACTCGAAAAAGAAAAGCTTTAATCATCATTCACTCCATCACTGTCTTGTCAGAGGGGTGCTTTACACTACAGTTATGAATCTGCAACATTAACACCCCTCCTTCAGAGTGTACTTCCCATCTCCAGATTCAAGTCCGGCCTGCCGGTTTCCCTGAATCCCTTCATAAATGTTACTTTGCTCACACTCCAACAGCACGTCAAGTATTAAAAGCCATTTATCTCCATTCACTCCTATCAAATATGCTCATGCATGCTTACTGGAAGTCCAAGCCCCTCGCACACAAAACTTCCTTTACCCCCTCCCTCCAACCATTCCTAGGCCGACCCCTACCCCGCCTTCCTTCTACTACAGATTTATACACTCTCGAAGTCATTCTGATTCGTTCCATTCTTTTTACATGTGTGAACCGCCTCAACAACCCCTCCTCAGCCCTCTGGATAATAGTTTTGGTAATCCTGCACTTCCTCTTAATTTCCAAACTATGAATTCTCTGCATTATATTCACACCACACATTGCCCTCAGACATGACATCCCCACTGCCTCCAGCCTCCTCCTCGTTGCAATATTCATCACCCATGCTTCACACCCATATAAGAGTGTTGGTATAACTATACCCTCATACTTTCCCTCTTTGCTTCCACGGACAAAGTTTATTGTATCCACAGACTTCTAAGTATACCACTCACCCCTGTCTCCTCATCAATTCTATGATTCACCTCATCCTTCATTCACCCATCTGCTGACACGTCCATTCCCAAATATATGAATACATTCACCTCCTCCATACTCTCTCCCTCCAATCTGATATCCAATCTTTCATCACCTAATCTTTTGTTATCCTCATCACCTTAATCTTTCCTATATTCACTTTTATTTTCTTCTTTCACTTACCCTACCAAATTCATCTACCAACTTCTGCAATTTCTCTTCAGAATCTCCCAAAAACTCAGTGTCATCAGCAAAAACTAACTGTAACAAATCCCACTTTGTGTTTGATTCTTTATCTTTTAACTCCACGCCTCTTGCCAAGACCCTCGCATTCACTTCTCTTACAACCCCATCTATAAATATATTGAACAACCACGGTGACATCACACATCCTTGTCTAAGGCCTACTTTTACTGGGAAATAATCTCCCTCTGTCCTACATACTCTAACCTGAACCTCACTATCCTCGTAAAAACTTTTCACTGCTTTAAGTAACCTACCTCCTATACTATACACCTGCAACATCTGCCACATTGCCTCCCTATCCACCCTGTCATACGCCTTTTCCAAATCCATAAATGCCACATAAACCTCTTTAGCTTTATCTAAATACTGTTCACTTATATGTTTCACTGTAAGCACCTGGTCCACACACCCCCTACCTTTCCTAAAGCCTCCTTGTTCATCTGCTATCCTACTCTCCGTCTTACTATTAATTCTTTCAATAAAAACTCTACCATACACTTTACCAGGTATACTCAACAGACTTATTCCCCTATAATTTTTGTACTCTCTTTTATCCCCTTTGCCTTTATACAAAGGAACTATGCATGCTCTCTGCCTATTCCTAGGTACCTTACCCTCTTCCAAACATATATTAAATAATAGCACCAACCACTCCAAAACTATATCCCCACCTGCTTTTAACATTTCTATCTTTATCCCATCAATCCCAGCTGCCTTACCCCCTTTCATTCTACTCACTGCCTCACGAGCTTCCCCCACACTCACAACTGGCTCTTCCTCACTCCTACAAGATGTTATTCCTCCTTGCCCTATGCACGAAATCACAGCTTTCCTATCTTCATCAATATTTAACAATTCCTCAAAATATTCCCTCCATCTTCCCAATACCTCTAACCCTCCATTTAATAATTCTCCTCTGCTATTTTTAACCATCAAATCCATTTATTCCCTAGGCTTCCTCAACTTATTGATCTCGCTCAAAAACCTTTTCTTATTTTCAACAAAATTTGTTGACAACAACTCACCCACTCTCTCGTTTGCTCTCTTTTTACATTGCTTCACCACTCTCTTAACCTCTCTTTTTCTCTATATATACTGTTCCCTTCTTGCATCACTTCTATCATATGATAACTTTTTCACCCTTAGTACTTTCTTAACATTATCATTTCACCAATCATTCTTCCCTCCCGCACCCGCTCTCCTGTAACCACGAACTTCTGCTGAACACTCTAACACTACATTCTTAAACCTACCCCATACATCTTCGATTCCACTGCCTATACTCTCACTATCCCATCTATCCTCCCATAGATGTTTATATCTTACCCTAACTGCCTCCTCTTTTAGTTTGTAAACCTTTACCTCTCTCTTCCCTGATGCTTCTATTCTCCTTGTATCCCATCTACCTTTTACTCTCACTGTAGCTACAACTAAAAAGTGATCTGATATATCTGTGGCCCCTCTATAAACATGTACATCCTGAAGTCTACTCAACAGTCTTTTATCTACCAATGCGTAGTCCAACAAACTACTGTCATTACGCCCTACAACATATCTTGTATACTTATTTATCCTCTTTTTCTTAAAATATGTATTACCTATAACTAGACTCCTTTCTATACAAAGTTCAATCAAAGGGCTCCCATTATCATTATACCTGACACCCCAAACTTACCTCCCACACCCTCTCTAATGTTTCTCCTGTTTTAGCATTTAGGTCCCCTACCACTATTAATTTCTTACTTGGTTCAAAGGTTCCTATACATTCGCTTAACATCTCATAAAATCTCTCTCTCTCTCCTCTACACTCCTCTCTTCTCCAGGTGCATACATGCTTATTATGACCCACTTTTTGCATACGACCCTTATTTTAATCCACATAATTCTTGAATTTACACATTTATATTCCCTCTTCTCCTTTCATAACTGATCCTTCAAAGTTATTGCTACCCCTTCCTTAGCTCTAACTCTCTCAGATACTCCTGACTTAATCCCATTTATTTCTCCCCACTGAAACTCGCCTACCCCTTTCAGCTTTGTTTTGCTTAGGGCCAGGACATCCAACTTTTCATTCATAACATCAGCAGTCATCTCTTTCTTGTCATCTTGGTGGCCCAGTAGCCTGGTGGCTAAAGCTCCCGTTTCGCACACGGAGGGCCCGGGTTCGATTCCCGGCGGGTGGAAACATTTCCACATGTTTCCTTACACCTGTTGTCCTGTTCACTTACCAGCAAATAGGTACGTGGGTGTTAGTCAACTGATGTGGGTCGCATCCTGGGGGACAAGATTGAGGGCCCCAATGGAAATAAGTTAGACAGTCCTCGATGACGCATTGACTTTCTTGGGTTATCCTGGGTGGCTAACCCTCCGGGGTTAAAAATCTGAACGAAATCTAATCTTATCTGCACTACATCCACGAACATTCAAGCATCCCAGTTTTATAAAGTTTTTCTTCTCTTTTTTAGTAAATGCATACAGAAGAAGAGGTTACTAGCCCATCGCTCCCGGCATTTTAGTCGCCTCATACGACACACACGGCTTAGGAGGAAAGATTCTTTTCCACTTCCCCATGGACAATAGAGGAAATAAAGAAGAACAAGAGCTATTTAGAAAAAGGAGAAAAACCTAGATGTGTGTATGTATATATATATGCATGTGCATGCCTGAGCAGTGTGACCTAAGTGTAAGTAGAAGTAGCAAGATATACCTGTTATCCAGCGTGTGTATGAGACAGAAAAGAGACACCAGCAATCCCATCATCATGTAAAACAGTTACAGGTTTCTGTTTCACAGTCATCTGGCAGGACGGTAGTACTTCCCTGGGTGGTTGCTGTCTACCAACCTACTGCCATATACATATAAATAAATAAATAAATAAATAAATAAATATATATATATATATATATATAAAATATATATATATATATTATATATATATATATATATATATATATATATATATATATATAAGTAGTCGATTTTTCCACTGGGGGCACCCTTCCGGTTTAGGGCCTTCCACTGGGCGCACCCTTCCGGTTTAGGCCTTCCACTGGGCGCACCCTTCCGGTTTAGGCGTTCCACTGAGCGCACCCTTCCGGTCTAGGACCAGCGGCTGGAGGGTCACCTTTTCACACCTAGGTGTTACTTCCGGTTTTGACCATGACCTCGCCCTCGAGACTACCTCACCCTTGACCCCCCCAACCAGTACCCCCGCCCCACGACCCCCCCCTTCGCGACCCCCGCCCCGCGCGCCCGCGCGCCCGCGCGCCCGCCCGCGCGCCCGCCCGCGCGCCCGCCCGCGCGCCCGCCCGCGCGCCCGCCCGCGCGCCCCGCCCGCGCGCCCGCCCTTCGCGAGCCCCGCCCGCGCCTTCTGCTGCGCCTTCTGCAGCGTCGTCCGGATCGCCCCCGCGCCTCGAATTTTTTTCCGATTTTTTTCGAATTTTTTTTGAATTTCATTTTCTTATGCTCTCCATCTCCTCGGATCAAGGTTTTTGGATTCCCCCCTATGGGGTTTTTCGAAATTCTCCATCTCCTCAGATCAAATTTTTTGGGTACCCCTCCTTTCACCCCCATCCCCAAACAATTCCAAAATCAAATTCTCCATTTCCTTTGGATCTTTTTTTTTTTGGGAACCCCCCCTTTCACCCCCCAAATTTCTCAAAATACCAGACTCCCTCCTCGGATCAATTTTTTTTGGACCCCCCCCCAAGGGGGGTTTTCGAAATTCCCAAACCCCTTTGGGAAAAATTTTTTTTGGTTTAAAACCCCTCCCACTTTCACCCCCCATCCCCAAAATTTCTCGATATTACAAGTTTTGGCACCCCCCCTATGGGGTTTCAAAATTTCCATCCCCTTGGATCAATTTTTTTTTTGGATTGTCCCCCCTTCCCCCCCCAATCCCAAAAATTTCTAAATATTCCCAAATTTTTGGGATCCCCCCCCCTATGGGGTTTTCGAAATTCTCCTTTTCCCTTTGGATCAAATTTTGGGTCCCCTCCTTTCACCCCAAATTTCTCGACAATCCCCAAACTCCATCTCCTGGGGATAAAATTTTTGGGGGTTTCCCCCCTCATTTTCCCCCCCCCACCCAAAATTTCTCGAAATAAAATTCCCATCTCCTTGGATCATTTTTTTTGGGTACCCTCCTTTCCACCCCCAAATTTTCTCGACAATCCCATGCTCCATCTCCTGGGATCAAGTTTTTGGTCCCCCCCTATGGGGGTTTTTTCAAAATTTCTCCACTCCTGGATCAAATTTTTGGATTACCCCTCTCACTTTCACCCCCCCCCCAAAATTTCTCGAATTAAAATTTTTGCATTCCCCCCAAAGGGGGTTTCGAAATCCCATCTCCTTGGATCGGGTTTTTTTTGGATTTCCCCCCTTCCCCCCCCCAATCCCAAAAATTTTCCAATATTCCCAAAGTTTTTGGTTTCCCCCCCTAGGGGGTTTTAAAAATTCCCTTTTCCTCAAACCGCCTACCTAACCAAACCCTATCCTAACCTACCAAACCCAACCTAACCAAACCCAAAACCAACCCAACCAAACCCTTTACCAAACATAACCTAACCAAACCTTCCCTAACATAACCTAACCTAACCTTACCACAAACCCTAACCAAACCTAACCGAACCAACCTACCTAACATAACCAACCCAAACCCTACCCTAACCAAACCCTATCCTAACCTAATTTAAACCTAACCAAACCCCAAACCCTCCCCAAAACCAACCTATCCAACCTAACCTATCCTAACCTACCTAACTAACAAAACCAAACCCTTTACCTAACCTAGCCAACCTAACCAAACCCAAACCCTAACCTTACCTAACATAACAAACCTAACCTTTACCTCCAAAACAAAACCCAAACCCTAACCTAACCTAACCTAGCCAACGAACCAACCTTACCTAACCAAACCTAACCAAACCCTAACCAAACCCTAATTTAACCTAACCTAACCTACCCCGAACCTAACCTTACCTAACAAAACCCTCCCCAAACCTACCTAACCTAGCCTAACCTAACCAAAACTTACCTAACCTACCCTAACCAAACCTTAACCTTTACCTAACCGAACCTAACCTAACCTAACCTAACCAAACTTAACCTAACCAACCTAACCAAACCCTAGCCTAACCTAACCAAACCCTACCAAACCCTAACTTAAAAACCAACCAACCTACCCTAACCAAGCCAAAACCTAACCAACCTAGCCTAACCTAACTTAACCTAACCAAACCCTATCCTAACCAACCAACCTAACCTTACCTAACATAACCTAACAAACCTATTTTAACCTAACCAAACCCTAACCAACCTAACTTAACCTAACCTAACCTAGCAAACCCTAACCTACCTAACAAACCCTAACCTATCCAACCACCTAACCAACCCTAAACCTTTACCAACCAACCCCAACCAAATTTAAACCTACCTAACCGAACCAACCAAACCCATCAATCACCTCAATCCTAACCTAACCTAACCTAACCAAACCCCAACCCAAAACTCCATCAAACACCTCTACCAAACCCTTTAACCTAACCTCCAACCAAACCTAACCCTCGAACCCTCGAAACTACCTAACCTAACCTAACCTCCCTAACTTAACCTAACCAACCAACCTAACCTAGCCAACCTAACCAAACCAAAACCCTAAAACTTAACCAACCTAACCTATCCTAACCTACCTAACCAACCCAAACCCAAGCCAACTAACTTAACCTAACCTAACCTATCCTAACCAAACCTAACCTAACCTTCCCAAACATAACCTCCCTAACCTTCTTAACCTAACCCAACCTACCAAACCCTATCCTAACCTAACCTAAAATATATTGGAACACCCCAAAAAATTTAAGATACTTCCAGAATTCTTTGAACGACTCCTTTTGGGATATTTCCAAATTAGTTTTGAAAACTTTATCGTAAAACAACATTTTTTCCCCTTTTTGGGTTAAAACACACTAAATGGTAAAATTTTTTACTCATTTCCGAATAGAAGCACGTCTTCGCTCTGAGAGACTCATTGTGGGTCACCCTTCCCCAACACAGGGTGTAAGCGGTTCACACCTAAGGTAGATTTTAAGAAAATCAGAACCCTGATCAACTCAGGACAAAACGCCTGTAATGGGGTCACCCCAAGAAAACAATCACCGCGTAAACTCGGACAGCCAGGCGCCATAAAATGCGGGTAACATCCAAGATAAATTAACCATAATCCTTACTGAAACACCTAGGCAATCGTCACCCAAAAGGGCAACTAATTTTTGGGTGGGGTCATTACTTTTTTTATTCTTTAAATAAAAAGGGGAAGTTTTGAGATATAACATTTGTTTTTTCTACCTCAATACATTTTTTTTCATGGTAAGGTTATTTAAAACTTCATCATGTCTTAAAAATTTTTATTAAAACATTTCTCTTTTTAATAAATGAAAACTTTTAATTTTGTGAAACAACACGACAAACACAAAATCCCCTCTCTAAGTCTTGTTCCCCAAATCCCTCACATCGGTACCTGTAAATTTTAATATATTTCATTACAAAATGGGAAAATTTGCACCTCCCCTTAAAAGAATAACCAACTAAAATTACTTTTTTTTTCACTATCCCAAAAATTTTTCTTCTCGTTAACTTAAATACCCCCCCATTCATGTTAAAAAAAGCATATCGTGATGTAAGTATTAGGTAACTGATTCTGGGTTTTCGGGTAAGAAAGCGAAAAAGGTAAGTAAAAACATTTTCATAAAGAGATAAATATGAGTTTTTAATTCAAATAACTCTTTTAAATTTAAATTTAAACTTCCTCATAAAAATTTAAATGAAAAAACCTTTTCCCATTTTATTAAAATAAATTAATCCACGATACAAGGTAAATAATTTTGTTTACCTTTTATGTTACTCACACATTGGGCCAAATTTTTTAATATATTTTTTAATTCTTAAAAAAGTTCCCCAAAATTTAATTTCCATTTCTTTGGTTGTACCCCTCTATGAAAAATACACGTTTTATACTTCTTTAAATTTTTGACGACAAAGTTTTCGGGAAAATTTTTTTTTTCCAAATATAAATACCAATCATCACTCCACTCCTTTTTCCCTTTTTCAAATAATTTTAGTGAATCAAGTTCATTTTCTAACCAAATTTTAACTCGCTGAAAATTCTTTTCACTCAATTTTTCACCACTTTCTTTAAGAGTTGATTGGCATGTTGCAAAATTCCAACCAAAGGGAAGATTTTTTCAACCATTTCAAAAATAACAATGAAGTGGGCAAGTTTCCCATATAGATGCTTTCAAACGGGTTCCGGCAATGCCCTGGGGTGATTACACACAACCCCCTCCCAACACAAAAAGAGTTGAAAAATAGTATAAATAAAAATTTCTTTAAACTTACCTAAACTAGGACAGCCTTCAAAAATCCTTTTTTCTTAATTAATTTTTTGGTTTTGGGTAAAATAAAATTTTGAGATAAATACTACTCCTTTCACATTCTCGAACAATAAATTTTCCAATATTTCTTCGCTCCATCTTTAAAGTCTTTCTCGTACCTCAGCAAATCTCTTCTTTTGAGAGAACAGGTTTCCCATCAACTCTTTTTTGAAGGGGTTTCGACTCTCTTAATTGTATATACATTTCTATAAACACCGCACTAGTATTTTTGTGCAACCACCCCCATATTTCTTCTTCAAGTGATTTTTTCCATTTCACTCCAAATATTTTCCCCAAAAATTTCAATCTTTCACATCGTTTCTTTTTTTTTAATACAAATACTCATTACAGGGGATTTCTTCAAAGAAATATATATTACCCATTTTCAAATTGTGCCCCCCTTTTTAACTTTAATGAACTAAAAGTTTTTAACTTCTTTATTTTTCAGTAAAAAAGTTTTATTCAGACAATTTTTTTTTGGCAACACATGCTTGTGACCACTATCAGCAACCGTTAAAACAGGTTAAAAATTTTCCCCTTTATTTTTTAAATGAACTAAAAGCAATGACGTCAAACTCATTGAACAAATTATCTTACCCAAACACTTTTAGTTCTTTAATTTTTAACCCAAAGGGAAATTCTTTTTTTTTCCCAAAAGCACCATGGGTATAGTAAAAAACATAAACCATTGAATAAGTTATGACCCCCTTCCTGTATGACACTAAACTCTGGGATTCTTTTCACCTATCGTTGTGATGCCACATGTTTTTCATGGAAAAAATTTTCTCTACACTAAGTTAAAAAAAAACTACTAACGTCAACCCCCTCGCGGGAAAAGATATAAGAAGACACGTCCATATTGGTTACAAGAGTTTTTTTAGATGAAGACGGGGAATTACATGTGAAAAAATTTGTTACAGAAGCAAGTGTCTACAACCCTGAACTGATAAAGAAATGTTTAATTTTCGAAGAAACCTGATCATCCCCCTTTTCCCTTCGTTTTGGGGTTGTGATCATATCCACCGATAAAGAAATGCTTATAGCAAGGGAAAGTTTTTGGGAAGGGTTTTTTTTTTAAGAATATTAAGAGTAAAATTCACCCCACATTGTAATTTTTTAAGAAATTCTAATGGAAAATTTTTCTTTTGTTGTGTAACAAACTTAATTTTTGGGATATAATACTAAAAATTTTATAAAAATTTGCAGTAAAGAAGCACAAAAGTAAAGAAAAATATTTTTTGGTAATGCAAGGGAATTTTACAAAATTTTTTAGGGGCAGTGAAAAATTCTTTTAGTAAACAAAAAAATTTTTTGCCTTTTAAATAAAAAAAGGGAGGTCTTGCTGATGCTTTAAGTCATTTTTAAAACCACTTAGCAATCCTTTTTTATTTAGACCCCGGGATGTCATAAAGCAAATCTGCTATAAAAAGTCACTCGGATAAATTTTTGGAAACAAAAATTTTAAATAATGGAAAAAAAACCCCCGATTGTTAAAATTTTCCACAGTATCGATGGGCCTCCCATAAGTAATATGAACGAAAAGTTGATAAACCTACATAATACATGCAAATTTTTAGTACAAAGAAAGGTCGTGAGTTTATATTCAAAGATGCAGAAGAACTTTTTAAGTGGTTTTTAAACAATCCCAACGGTTTTAAAAGGGAAAAAAAGTCGTGTTTCCAAAGGAATTGGGTGTGCTTCACCGGAGGTGATTGGCATGCATATCTTAAAAACTTTCCCTTGATTTTGAAAAGGAAAAAAAAAACGCGTAAAATATTGTTATCATTATTGAAAATATGCCAAAAAAATATCCTTAAACTTTTTTTGTTTTATTCCCAGCATTTTAGTTCTTTTAAAGTTAACAAGGGGGAAATTTCTTGTTTTTGAAAAGGGAAATAAAAAAAAACGTCATAGAAATTTTTTTATCTTATTGTAAAATAAGTCAAATAAAATATCCTAAAATACTTTTTATTCACCAGCAGTCTAAAACCTTTTTGGGAACTAATAGAGATCATCGTCGGCAGGAACGGGCGATAAAAAAAATCTCTTTTTCTCTGTGTCGTGCATTATACCTCTTCCAGCGGGTGCACTAACCGATCAAAAAAGGGGAGACAGCCAATAGGATGGAAAAATATTTTAAAATTGAAGAAGGAAATTGTACATGAAAAATATTGTCGTGACAACGCTGCATTGTTTTCATTGAATTGTGTTGCTAAAAAAAAAATATGGTCAATTTATTTTGGGAAAAAAATACCCCTTTTTCTGATGTGTATCGAAGTAGAGAACCTTATTTTTTCAAAAATGCAGAGTTGAAGATCGTGAGCTCCTGGAAAGTTATCGAGTTTTTAAACCTTTACCGGATTTAAAAAAATTGAAAACTTCCTTATTTAGCAGCCAAATAACCAATTTGGTAGCAACCATTGGGGGAAAAACCTTTTCTAAAATTTAAATTTTAAAAAACAAAAAGACTCATTTTTGGGGTATGGTTTAAAGAAAAAATACTATCGCAGACAAATAGATATTCAAGGAATCCATTGAGAGACTCATAAAAAGTTGAAAGACAATAAAAATATACCAGGTTACTTTTTGAAAGGTTTGGGGGGTGTAAAATTCAAATGATTTATCTAATACCACTTAACCTATACTCGAAGATATGATAAAAAATTTTAAGGGAAAAAGGATTCATCAACCCTGGGTTTTCAAAGAAGAAATGAAAAAAATAACCAAGGACAAAATTTAAAAAATGATTTTGAAGTTATTGTCCTTTTAGAGTTGAAGGAAGTGCTTGGAAACCCTCATAGGAAGCAAAATTATTTACCTTGTATCATGGGGTTAATTTATTTTAAATAATTGAGGAAGGATAATTCTTTAAAATTTTTAGAGGAAGTAATTATAAATTGAAGAGAGATATATTTGAATTAAAACTCAATTACTCTTCATGGGAAAATTTTTAACACTTACCTTTTCGACTTCTCACCTGAAAAACCGAGAATCATGTCTACCTAATACTTACACACATCATGCTTTTTTTAAGTCTGAAAAGGGGGAAATTAAGTTAACGAGAAGAAAATGCTTTGGGGAAGTGAAAAAATAATACTTTTTTTTTGTTATATCTTTTAAGGGGATGGTGCAAATTTCTCCACATTAAGCAAGAAATATATAAAATTTACAGGG
This sequence comes from Cherax quadricarinatus, assembly GCF_026875155.1. NCBI lineage: Eukaryota > Metazoa > Arthropoda > Malacostraca > Decapoda > Parastacidae > Cherax > Cherax quadricarinatus. The sequence continues at coordinate 82,853,704 of NC_069404.1, forward strand.
ACCGATGTGACGGGACTTGGGGAAGAACAAACTTAAAAGGGGATTTATTGTTAATCGGGTTTTTTTACACCGATTTAAAAATTTTTCCCTTCATTAAAAAAAGAAATTTTAATAAAAATTTTAAACATGATGAAATTTTAAATCAAACCTTACCAGAAAAAAAAAAGTATTGAGGAGAATACAAATTTTAATCTCAATCTTCCCTATTATTTTAAAAAAGAAATAAAAAATAATGACCTTTCCCAAAAAATTTTTCTTTAGGGTGACGATTGACCTAGGTGTTTTAGTAGGTTTTTACTGGTTATATTTAAAATTTTAGTTTCCCCCATTTTATGGCGCCTGGCGTCCTGAGTACCAGTGTTCATGTTATCTTAAAACTACCTTTGGTTGAACCCCATTACACCAGTGTTGGGAAGGGGGACCCACCAAAAAGTCTCTCAAGCGAAGACAGTGCTTCTATTCCGGAAAACGATAATATTTCTACCATTGAGTGGTTTTTCCCCAAAAAAAAATGTTCATTTTTCAAAATTTTCAAAAATAATTTTTAAAATCCCAAAATGGATCGTTTAAAGTAATTCGGAGTACTCTAATTTTTTTTGGGGGTGTTCCAATAATTTTAGGTTTGTTAGGAAAAGGGTTTGGCTAGGTGGGTTAGGTTTAAAAAAGGGTTGGTTAGGTTATTTAGGGAAGGTTAGGTTAGGTTGGTTTGGATATTAGGTTTGGGTTTGTTAGGTTAGGCTAGGTTTGGTTTTGGGTTAGGCTAGGTTAGGATAGGTTAGGTTAGGTTTAAATTAGGTTAGGCTATTTTTGGTTTTGGGTTGGCTAGGTTTGGTTTGGTTGGTTTGGTAATAGGTTAGTTAGGGTTTGGTTAGGTTAAAAAGAGGTTTCATGGAGTTAGGTTTGGTTAGGAAGGTTTGGGTTAGGTTAGGATAGAGGGGTTTGATGGAGTTAGGTTGGTTAGGTTTTGGTTAGGGTTTGGTTAGGTAAGGGGATTTATGGGGTTAGTTTTGTTTTGGTTAGGTAAGGGAAGTTTGGTTTTTGGGGAGTTTGTAAGGTTAGGTTAGGTTAGGGTAGGGTTTGGATAGGTTAGGTTTTGTTAGGGAAGGTTTGGCGGCAGGTTAGGTATTAAGTTAGGTTGGTTGGGTTTTGGTTAGGTTTAAAATAGGTTGGTTAGGGTTTTGTTAGGTAAGGTTAGGTTAGTTAGTTAGGATAGTTGGGGTTTGGTTAAGTTTGGGGTTTGGCTAGGGTTTGGTTAGTTTTGGCTAGGTTTTGGATTTGGTTGTTAGGTTAGTTAGGTTAGGCCCAGGTTAGGTTTGGTTAGGCTAGGTAGGTTTTGTTAGGGTTTGGGGTTTAAATTAGGTTTGGTTAGGTTATTAGGGTTTGTTGGTAAGTTAAGTTTGGTTTGGGGAGGTTAGGGAAGGTTAGTTAGGTTAGGGTAGGTTAGGGTAGGTTAGGTTTTGGTATGTTAGGGAAGGGGTTGGTTCGGCAGGTTAGGTAGGTTAATTTGGTTATTTTGGTTTCGGTTTTGGTTAGGTAGTAAGGTTAGGTTTTGTTTTGGGTAGGTTTGGGTTTGGTTAGGTAGGTTTTGTTATTTAGGGAAGGGTTTGGTTAGGTTAGTTTGGGAAGGTTGTTCGGTTTGGTTTGGGTTTGGATAGGGTTTGGTTTGGGTTTGGTTTTGGAGGTTTTGGTTTGGTAGGTTAATTAGGTAAGGTTTTGGGGTGGTTAGGTTTTGGGTAGGTTCGGGAGAAAATTTGGGTTTGGTTATGTTAGTAAGGGTTTGGTTCGGTTTGGTTTGGTTGGATAGGTTAGGGTTTAAATGGTAAGGTTAGGTTTTGTTTTTGTTAGGTAAGGTTAATAGTAGGTTTGGATAGGTTGTCGTATTAGGTTAGGTTAGGTTTAATTAGGTTAGGATAGGTTAGGTTTGATAGGTTTTTGGTTAGGGTTTTGTTAGGTAAGGGTTTGGGTTTGGTTTTGGTTTTGGGGTTTGTTAAGTGGGGAAAGGTTAGGTTAGGTTATTTTTGTAAGGTTTTGGTTTGGTTTGTTAGGGAAGGTTAGGTTCGGTTAGGTTAGGTTAGGTTAGGTTATTAGGTAGGTTGTTATAGGTTAGGTTGGTTAGGAAGGGGTTTGGTAGGTTAGGTTAGGGGAAATTAGGTTAGGGTATGTTTGGTTTGTAAGGGTTTGGTTAGGTAGGTGCGTGTGTGTGTGGTGTGGGTTTTGTGTGGTTTTGTTGGTTTTGGTGTGTGTGTGTGGTTGTGTGTTTTGTGTGTGTGAATACTTTGGGTTTCAGTGAGTGTCCCCTTATTAAATTTAAAGAACTAAAAGGGTTAAAACGAGTAAAATTTTTGGAATTGATGAGGGGAGTGTAGCGAATTAGAGTTACCGATAAAAAAAAAGAATAATTGGGTTGTGATGAAAATTTTTTAAAACAATTTAAAGGTTTTTTGAAGGGTTTAAGGTGTTTGAAGTGTTGAAGAGGTTTTTAAGGTGTTCAAAAGTGTTTTTGAAGGTTTCAAGGGTTTTGAAGGTGTTCAAGGGGGTTTTGAAGGGGGCAATTTTTGAGGGTTTTTCAAAGGTGTTTTTGAAATGTTTCAAGGGTGTTTGAAGGGGTTGAAGGTTGTTTTGATTTAATTCAGCGGGGTTTTAGTAGTTTCATGGTGAAATTTGGGGGGTACCAAATGGTTTTTTTGGAAGTGTTTCGTGTTGTTTTTAATGTTCAAAGGGGTTCAAAGGTGTTTCAAAAGGTGTTTTTATGGTTTTAAATGATTAAGAGTGCTTTGAAGGGTTTTTTAAGGTGTTCAAGGGGGGTTTAAAGTGAGTATTCAAAGGTGTTTTGAAGGTGTACAAAGATTAAGAAGTGTTTTGAAGGTGTTTTAAAAAAAGTTTTGAGTTAGTTTTTTTGACTTTTTTTTTTTTGAGATTGTGTCCCCTTTTAAAAACTTTTTAAGAACTAAAAGGAAAAACGAGAAAATCCTAGTCTGGGACGGGATGAGTTTTTAATTTAAAGAAAGTGCAATAAATTAGAGATGTAAAAAATTTTTTTGGGGGTATCAAATAGTGTTTTTGGGAAAAGTTCAAAGGTGTTTTGAGTGTTTCAAAAGTTGTTTTTGAAGGTTTAAGGGGTTTTGAAGTGTTCAAGGGGGTTTTTTGTGAGTATTCCAAAAAGGTGTTTTTGAAGGGTACAAAAGAATGAAGTTTTTTGGGGTGTTAAAGTAAAGTGTTTGAGTTAGTTTTTTTTGACTTTTTTTTTTTTTGATTATTTTGTCCCCTTAATAACTTTAATAACAAAAGGGTTAAAAAAGAAAAAATTGGGGTTAGATGAAAATTGTGAGGTGTTGGTTGAGGTGAGGGTTTGGAGGTGGGGAGGGGGTTACTTTGTGGGGAGGACCTGAGATGAAAAATTCAGACTTGTGTTTAAAAGAAAATTTGGGTATTAAAGAAAAAAAATTTTCTTTCTGATGAGAAAATGTTTTTCCCCCCATGATGTATACTAATCCCCCTTTTTAAATTGGGTGAACTGAAAATTCGACATGATTCCCCTTGTGTGTGGGGTCATCGGGACTCACGACCGTCGAGTAAACACATTAATGAGAGGAATACTGACGTCACACTTGTTTTAAATTTTTAGTAAAAGACACCAGCCCCTAGGAGGGGTTCTTTAATCTTCCCCCAGGGGGAGGGAAAACCCAAAAAAACCTTTACCAGGAATTGGAGAATTTCGAAAACCCCCCTAGGGGGGAATCCCAAAAAAATGGTAATATTTAGAAATTTTGGATTTTGGGGGGGGGGTGGAAGGGGGGGACAACCAAAAAACCTTACCCAAAGGGGAAAGGAGAATTTCGAAAACCCATAGGGGATCCAAAAAACTTGATCTAAGGAGATGAGAATTTCGAAAACCCTAAGGGGGGGAAAACCAAAAAAATTGTATCATCGAAAATTTTTGGGTTTGGGGGGGGAAAGGGGGGGATCCAGGGATGGAGAAATTTAAAACCCCCAGAGGGGGGGAACCAAAAAAAATTGATCCGGGAATAGAGTCTTTTTATTAAAACATGAAAAAAAATGGGGTGGGGGGGGTGAAAGGGGGGGTACCCAAAAAAATTTATCCGAGGGAAATTTGGGGAATTTCGAAAAAACCCCCAAAGGGGGGGAAACCAAAAATTGTATCATCGGAAATTTTTGGGGGGTTGGGGGGGGGAAAATGGGGGGGGGAACCTTAAAAAAAGATCCAAGGGGATGGGGAAATTTTGAAAACCTCATAGGGGGGAAAGCAAAAACTTTAAAACAGAAATTTTGGGGTGGGGGGTGAAAGGAGAGGGGGAAACCCTTTAAAAAATTTTTCCAGGAGATGGAACACAAGAAAATTAAATTCAAAAAAAATTCGACAAAAAAAAGGAAAAAAATTCGAGGCGCGGGGCGATCCGACACGCTGCAAAGGGGCCCGCAGAAGCGCAAGGGGCGCGGGCGGGCGCGCGGGGGGGGGGGGGGCGGGCGCGCGGGGGGGCTCGGGGGGGCGGGGGGGGGGGCGGGCGCGCGGGCGCGCGGGGGGGGGGGTCGCGAAGGGGGGGGTCGTGGGGCGGGGGTTTGGTTGGGGGGGGTAAGGGTGAGGTAGTCTCGAGGGCGGGGTCATGGTCAAACCCGGGAAGTAACCCCTAGGGTGAAAAGGTGACCCTCCCCGTGGCCCTAGCCCGGGAAGGGTGCGCTCAGTGGAACGCCTAAACCGGGAAAGGGTGCCCCCAGTAAAAACCCCAAAACCGGAAGGGTGCGCCCAGTGGAAGGCCCAAAACCCGGGAAGGGTGCCCCCAGTGGAAAAAAATCGACTACTTAAGTTATATATATATTATATTATAATATATTTATGTTATATATTATTTATATATTGTTATATATATTATATATATTATATATTTTATATTTTTATTATATATATATGTTTTATATATATATATATAAATTATATATATATATATATATATATATATTGTTATAATATTTATATATTATATTATATATATATTATAATATATATATATATATATAAAATATTATATATACATATATATTTATTATTTATATATAATATAAATATATATATTATATATAAAAATATTTTAAAATTTATATATATATAATATAAAATTTAACATATAGTTATATATATATTATATAATATATTTATATATATATAATATATATATATATAAATATATATATATATATATGCAAGAAAGGTATAAAAATCCCGAAATATAAAAAGTTAAGACCATTGCAACATTGGATATCTTTTTTGTAGTAGAGTTTCCCCATCCAGGGGGCTTTATCAATAGGATTCTAGGACATAATAGGAAGACAGTAGAACTATATACAAAAGAGGGGTAATCGTCCCTCGGCCTTGGAGTTAGTGTTCAAGCTTCATGGTGGGGAAATTGGAGAAAAAGAAAGAAGACTGGCGGTTTATATAGGCGTCAGGGTAGGGAGGGCGCAGACGGGGGCAAAGTCACGGTGGCGGGATTCCCCAGGGGAAGGGGGCCCTTTCCCAAAGAGAGGGGTTAGCTGCAAAAACAAAATGACTTCAAGAGTGTATCAGTCTGTAGGGGAAGGAAGGGGGGCAGGGGCGGCTAAAAGGGGTTTGGGGGAGGGGGTAAAGGGGTTTTGTGTCGAGGGGTTTGGGATTCCCAAGCGGCTGCGGACGTTTTTTGATAGGAGTGAAGGAGACAAATGGTTTTTAATACTTGACGTGCTGTTGGAGTGTGACAAAAAAACTTTTATGAAGGGATTAGGGAAAAACGGCAGGCCGGATTTGATTAGATGGGAAGTACATTCCTGCACTCTGAAGGGGGGGGTGTTTAAGTTGCAGTTTAAAAAAATTAGTGAAAAGCCCCCTTCTGGAAAGAAAGTGATGGAGTGAATATGGTAAAAGTTTTTCTTTTTGGGGCCCCCCTGCCTTGGTGGGAATCTCCCAGTGTGATAATAAAAAAAAAAATAAATATTTTTTATAATATATATATATAATAAATATTATAATTATATATATATATATATATATATAATTATTATAAAATTTATTATATATATATATATTATTTAAAATATATATATATTATATTTTTAATATATATTCAGTGTTTTCCAGCAATTTTACAAATTTCTCACTTTAAATACTTTGCACTAGGTGTTGAATTTTCTTATTTAATATTTTTTTAAAAATAATTTTCCAACATTGCCACGAAACCAACTTATAGTTTAAAAGGGGCTTAAATGTCATTGAATTTTGTAAACATGTGCCATTTCCTTTTTTTTGCAAATTTTTACCTTCCGATGAAATCCTTAAATAAAGTCCATGTGGATACAAAACTACCCGGCACATAATGTTAAAAACCCATGTGCTTGCCTGTCTTTTCGTAAAACATTTTTCACACCACCCAGAAATTTTTTTTTTTTTTACTTCCTCACGTGTTTTTACTTTCCCCCAAATTTTTAGCTGGTATCTGGATTAAAGTCTCCACGAAAAATATCTTATTTTGAAAACACAGGAATTATTATTATTATAATCAAGGGGGAAAGGCCCCAAAACCCCGGAAGATTATCAGCTAACAAGTGAAACTTTCTTTTTAAACTTCCACTTTTCCCCCTCTTACCCAGTAATTTTTGCCATCGTCAATTATACGTTGTTTTTCCCTTTAATATTTAGTTTATTTTTTTAAAACTTAAATGAAAAATTAGACCGTAAATCTGGGTATCTCTATTGTAGGTTTCGCCCATTCAGTGGCTTTATCAATACAAATTCAAGGACAAAATTAAAAACGGTGGAACATATAAAAAAAGGGGGGTTTTTAGTCCTCAGCCGGGGAAAGAGCCCCGTAGCCATGAAGTTTTGGGACGGGAAGAAGGCTGACGTTTTATCTGGTGCAGGTGGAAAGGAGGGGGAGCAGACGAAGACAATGTCAGTGGTGGGGGGAGGGAATCTTGGTCGGAGGACATTCTCAACCTTTTTCACTATTACTGACCCTTACCTAGGCATGACCTTTTATTATTATTATTTTTTTTTATTATTATTTTATTATTATATTAGCGTATAATTATTATTTTTTATTACGTAGAGCAGTATTATTATTTGTAGATGAATGGTTCAGAGCCCCCAACATTGATAAATTAGACACATGTGCAACTTTTGGGGTACTTTATTGAGGGAAAAGTTTCCCACACAGTGGCTTTTCCGTCCCCTCAAAGGAGAACTTGGAAAGAGTAGAATGGGTAAACAGTCCCCCCCCAACTTACCTGGAGTTTCCGGAGGAGTTCGGGGGTCAACGCCCCCCGGCCCGGTCTGGACCAGGCCTCCGGTGGATAGAGCCTGACAACCGGGTGTTGCTGCGGCTGCCGCAAACCCAAAATACGAGCCCAGCCCGGGTGTCCGGAACTGACTTTAGGGGCTTTTCCTGCCATTGAAGACTGCCAGGGGTTGTTGGGAATCCCCTTATGGTGCTGGGGGGCAGTTGAACGTCTCGGGGCCCCCGACACTTTGTATGGGCTCTTAACGTGTAGTGACACCCCTGCTTTTTTTGGGGGAGTTGCATGTTGCCAAATCTTTTGCTTTTGTAGTGGGTGATTTTCGTGTGCAAGTCGGTACTGTCCCCCCTAGGAATTTCCAGGGGTAATAAATGTTTCTCCCTCCTTTTGATTGGTCAGTCATCAATTTGAATAGAAAATTGATGGATGACCACACACTCAAGGGAGGGGGCTGATTACCTCATTCTACTCCTGTTCTTCAAGATTTTCCTTTTTTATGGGCTGATGAAACCACTGTGTGGGGAAATGTTTTCAAAAAAGATACCCCAAAGGGTTTCACATGTGTCTAATTTATCAGTTTTTATTATAATTATTATTTTATACTATTGTTTTGTAAAGGAACAACCAAATAAAAAAATTGGGGGTTATTTGTGTATGGTTCCGTCACGGTATTGTGCCTTTTTTTTGTTATTTAGAAATAACAAAAAAATCCCAGGACAACACTATGGCCCTCCTGATACCACTACCCCCACTGCTACCACCACCTTACCACCACTGCTACCCCCACCACTACCACCATGCAACCACTATACCCACTACACACCATACTACCCCACTCCACTCTTTCCACTATACCACCCCCTGCTACCACCACCACTACTACCACCACTGCACCACCCCTATACCACCCACCCCACTACTCCCCCACTCCCCCACTGCCCACCCCTACTACCACTACCCCCACAACTACCACCCCTTCACCACTGCTACCCCCACTACTACCCCCACTTACCACTACTACCACCACTACTCCACTACCACCCTGCTACCCCCCACCCCCACCACCACTGTACCAATTACTACCACCCCTACTACCACCATCACCCCTACTATCACCACTACTACCACCACTACTACCCCCACCACCAATAATCCACCCCTACCACCACATTACCACCATACCACCACTGCTACCACCATTACTAAAAACTCTACCATTTCTACACCACTACCACCGCTCTACCCTCCCCCCTATACCCCACTACCACCCCTGACCTCGCACTCTACCCCCTACTACCACCCCTACCAATGCTGTCCATCGCCATTTCACCACCAAATACACCATATACCACCATGCTACCACCACCCCTATACCACCACTACACCCTACTACCTCCATGCTACCCCCACTACACCCCCACTCCCCCCCGCTGCTACCACCCCTACTACCCCCACCACCAATACTACCACCCTACGTCAGTTGGGGTTCGGTAACGGGATTTGGGGAATAACACTCACGTTGGGTGTTCTAGTATATTTGGGGGGAAAATAGGGGGAAAACCCGCCTTGACCTGCCGCCTCTCAAAGCCTCTACTTGAACGGCACACTAGGCCTAGGAGGAAGTGGCATTCAAAAAAATGTAGGGGCACTGAACAGTGAAAAAACAATGATTTACACAGACGGTTGGTAGGAGTCATATATGGAACTGGTTATGGCAACGGTTACTAGAACTGATACCTGGAGCTTGGCGATGCTAACGTATTCGTCCCCAAAATACAGCTTAAAAACAAACTAGAGATGGCGGCGACGGTTGGGCTGTTTGTCAGTGGCAAAGCACAAACCAAATTTAACATTTAACATACATAAGGAGAAATTGGAATGGAAGTAAATAATGCTTACAAGGGATGATATAGCACAACTCATATAATGAAAATCATTTTCACAAAAGAAGTGATAAAAAAAAAAATTGATCGATTGATGTGTATTCATGTGATTAAGGGTTTGAAAGAAATTTTTACAAGAAAAAAGTGTTTTAATAAAGCAGACTTGGTGCACTAAAAAATAGACTTTAAATCTCAGAATTCATTATTATTTTTTTTATTATAATCAATGGGGAAGGGTAAACCGGGGATTTTACAGTGCCTGGGGGAGGGAGTGGAAGGATTCAGGTTTTTCGGGAACTTGAGCACAGATCCCAAACCCAAATCAAGAGCCCCCCCCCAACTCAAGGAACTTCCCTTTAGGGGTCAGAATTTGGAGGAATGCAAATACAAAAAAAAAATTTTGAATATTTTAATGAGTTTTTACTGTAATTATTCATTAAAGGTTTTTTTACATTTAACCCCCCTCTTGCTGGGGGAATTGAAAAAACAGAATGGGTGTCATCTCTGGGGGGATCAAACTCTGTTGCACTGGCTAACTCATGCTGTATTTGAGGCAAATCTGAATTGGTAGTTACAAATGATACTTGAGGATTTCTCAATACCTGTCGTGTACGTAGGGAATAACGACGTTCAGGTTGATCATCTGACTGAGTATTAGAGGTAGAGGGTATAGGATCAAGAGGATTGTCAGAGTCTGTCACATTAGTCTGGATTGGAACATCATTATCATCACATACTAACTTCATATGATCTAAATGCGATTCTTTATACTGACCAGTACTAATTTCTCTAACGTTATACTTATTGCCAGTGATATGTTCAACTACTCGATAAGACCAACAAACTTTTGATCAAGCTTAGGCATTGCAGACGTTTTGTTAAAGTTAGTCAGTATAACTCTCGAACCTACTTTGATTTTGGATGGCTTTGCTCGAGTGTTTGCGACTCTTGTAAATTCAGCTGTTGATTTATGAAGTGTTTCACGGATTCTCCTTAAGACGCTTTGAGCTAGGCTGGTACGAGTTGCTATGAAATCATCAGGGTTGTAATTTGGTTTCGGGTTAGAATATAGCAACTCAAAAGGCAAACGTTTATCTACACTGTACAATCCACCACTACTACCACCACTACCACCACTACTACCCCACTACTACCACCACTACTACCACTACTACCACCACTATTACCACTACTACCACCACTACCACCACTACTACCACCACTACTACCACCACTACTGTCACTACTTCCACTACTACAACCAATACTACCACCACTACTACAGCACTATCACCACTACTACCACTACTGCCACCACCACCACTACTATCACTTCTACTACTACTACCACCACTACTACCACTACTACCCCTACTACAACCACTACTACCACCACTACTACCACCACTACTACCACTACTACCACCACTACCACCACTACTATCACCACTTTTCACCACTACTACCACACTACCACCAGTACTACTACGCCACTACTACTACCACTGCTACCACCACTAACTACCACCAACTACCACACTACTCCCACCACTACCACTACCACTACCACCACTTACTACCACCACTACTACCACTGCTACCACCACTGCTACCATCACTACTTCCACCACTACCACTACTACCACCATTACTACACCACTACCACCACCACTATCCCACTATTACCACCACTACCACTACCACCACACTACCACCTCTGCTATCACCACAACACCACTACCACCTTTACTACCACCACTACCACCACTACTACCACACTATCTACCACCACTACTAACACCACTCCCACCACTACCACCAGTACTGCCACTGCTACCACCACTACTACCACCACTACCACCACCACTACCACCTCTACTACCACCACTACCACCACTGCTATCACCACTACCACCACTACTATGCCACCACTACCACTACTACTACCACCACTACCACCACTACTACCACCACTACCACCACTGCTATCACCACTACACCACTGCCACGACTACCACTACTACCACCACTAATACCACCACCACCACCACTACTACCACCACTCCCACATTTCTACAACCACTGCTACCACCACTACTACCGTCACTACTACCACCATTACCACCATTACTACCACCAGCACCATTACCACCACTCCTGCCACCACTACTGCCACCATTACTACCACCACTTCTATCACCACTACTATCACCATTACCACCACTACTACCACCACTACTAACACCATTACTACCACCACTACTATCACCAATGCTACCACCACTATCACAACCACCACAACCACCACTTCTACCACCACTACTGCCACCACTACTACCACCACTACTACCACCACCACTAACACCATACTGCCACCACTACGACCACTATTACCACCACTACCATTACCACCACTACCACCACCACTACCACCATTACCACCACCACTACCACTATCACCACTACCACCACTACCACCACTACCACTACCACTTTCTCCACAACCACTTCCTCCACAACCACTTCCTCCACAACTACCACCACTACCATTACTACCACTACCATTACCACTACTACCATTGTGTTACAAATAACGCGATTTCTAATCGCGTTATTTGAAGGACTCCTTCTAGCATCCAGCCTGTTACTTTGTTTTTGTAAGAAGTAGTCAGTATCCTGGTCCAATTATCCATTAGAATTTAGTAAGATTCAATAGTTCTTCAGGATTACAACTGGTAGGCTACTAACTAAAAAAATTAAAACTTAACAAGTTCATTAATAATAAAGTTGTGCAAGAAAGGTATAAAATACCGACAATATGAAAGTTAAGACACATGTGCAACATCTGGATATCTTTATTGAAACAATAAAGATATCCAGATGTTGCACATGTGTCTTAACTTTCACATTGTCGGTATTTTATACCTTTCTTGCACAACTTGTCAGACACTGCAACATCATGGAATCTTGGTTCAGAGGCATCTACAAGACCTTCACGGCCCTGCTGCAAACTAACCCATCTCTTTGGGAAGGACCTACTTCCACTGGGGAATCCCGCCTACCAGTGACTTTGCCCTCGTCTGCTGCCCGTCCCTATCCACTGACGCCTATATAAACCGCCAGTCTTCTTGTCTTTGCTCCAGATTCTCCTCCACCACGATGCTGTGAACACTAACTCCAAGGCCGAGGGACTGATTACCTCATCTTTTGTATATAGTTCTACTGTCTTCCTATTATGTCCTAGAATCTGTATTGATAAAGCCACTGGATGGCGAAACGTCTACTACAATAAAGATATCCAGATGTTGCACATGTGTCTTAACTTTCAATAATAAAGTTGTCTAGGCGTATAAGGTCAAAGTAAATTATAGTAATCAATTGAATGTAATACAGGATACAAGTTCCTACACTTCTCTCGTGTACAGTAATATTGTGCTGAAGGCACATATCACATCTTTATGGCTTTTAAGTACCGTCTTGTACATTATTAGCATTAATAACTTAATACAAATATATACAAGTTTGTGTGCATGTGTGTAAGTGCTCTAAATAGTTCGCTATGTCTCGAGACTCGACTAGACTTAACCAGTGACTGACTAAAAGTGCTCACATAAACTAAGTTCTTGACCAACCTGGCAATCAGAACAGCTTGCTTGAACAATAAAACGACTGATAAGCCGAACAGCAATATAACAAGCAACAGTGACACAGAATCAGGAACAAGGAGATAATATAACGACACTAAGTAGGGATCATCTGCAGATCCTCCAAAAAAGCCGCAAAACTCCCATACTACTGAATCTAAGTTCAGCATTAGAAAATCCCCGACTGTGACAGTACACAGATACCAGTACCAATTAGGCCAGAAGCTACAGCTCAGGACCTGAGTTTCTCAGAGTGTCTATAAGACACACAACCTCAGTACAACGTCGAAAATCACTAATTCTAGGATATGTTCTGTGAACAGAGTTACACAGAACCAACAAGAAAGCGACAGAGACGATCTTCCAACAAGGGCCAGCAAGGGCGAGTTAGAGGCACGTCTTGTTAGAAGAACGTCAAACAGACAAGAGGAAGTGCAGGCCAGGCAGACTACTCCAGGTGAGGTGTGATCACCCCCCTCCCTGATCACGTGCTGCTGCCCAGCAACACAGAAGCCGGTAGCGTAACGAGCGAAGTGAAAACTACAGTAGTTAGACAATGCTGTCAGCTACTTAACACTCGAACTATGAGCACTGAATAATATATAAATGTTACATCCTACCTAATAATATAACTAAGTCAAATAATAATATAAAGCAATGTATTTACGATTTAGCTAATATCGCAAATATAAGCAATATAAAATTATATGAACAGGTAATATACATTATATACATTGTGACCCATTCAGGGGTCACAATACATTGCCACCACTACCACCACCACTACCATCATTACCACCACCACTACCACTACCACCACTACCACTTACACCACTACCACTTCCACTGCTACCACCATTACTACAACTACTACTACCACTACTACTATTACTACCACTACCACTGCTATTACTACCACTACCACTACTATTACTACCACTACCACTACTATTACTACCACTACTATTACTACCACTACTATTACTACCACTACCACTACTATTACTACCACTACCACTACTATTACTACTATTACTAATACTACTACTGCTATCACTACTACCATGACCACTACTACTACAACTACTACCACGACCACTACTACTACAACTACTACCACGACCACTACTACCAAACTACCAATACCATCACTACTGCTAGTACTACCATTACCGCTGCTACTACTACCACTATTTCCACTACCACCACTACCACTACTACCAGACTACCACTACCACTACTATCACTTCAACTACTACCGCTACCACCACTAGGATCGCCACTACCACCACCACTACCACTGCTACCATCACTACTGCTATCCCTACTACCAAAACCACCACTACACTACTACCACTACTACTACTACTACTGCTACTAGTACCACTACTACCATTATCACCACTACAACTACAATCACCATCCTCACTACCACTACCACCACTACCACCACCACTACCACCACCACTACCACTGGCTTTACGTGTACTTCATTGTATTTTCCCAGTGCATCATTGTACTCTACATGTACATCATTGTACTTAACCAGTACATCATTGTACTTAACCAGTACATCATTGTACTTTAACCAGTACATCATTGTACTTAACCAGTACATCATTGTACTTAATCAGTACATCATTGTACTTAACCAGTACATCATTGTACTTAACCAGTACATCATTGTACTTAACCAGTACATCATTGTACTTAACCAGTACATCATTGTACTTAACCAGTACATCATTGTACTTAACCAGTACATCATTGTACTTAACCAGTACATCATTGTACTTAACCAGTACATCATTGTACTTTACCAGTACATCATTGTACTTAACCAGTACATCATTGTACTTTACCAGTGCATCATTGTAGTTTACCTGCAGCAAGACACTTGAGGGTGGTGGAGGTGCAGTGTGTGGCCTTCACTCACCTCCTGACACTACGTCTCACCAGGTAAATTGATCAAATTCCTGTGTGAAAGTTTATTGTTGTTAGCCACTTTTACGACGTTGTCCTTCACTCCTTTCTCCCTTCCACCCTCACTCCCTTATCCTCCTTCCTTCCCCTGTAACCCCCTCCCTTCCTTTTTCTCTAAGCCCTCTTCCTTTCTTCCAAACCTCCCTTCCTCCCAATCACCTCTCTCTCTCTCTCTCTCTCTCTCTCTCTCTCTCTCTCTCTCTCTCTCTCACTCTCTCTCTCTCTCTCTCTCTCTCTCTCTCTCTCTCTCTGTACGCAGTGTTTCTCAAGGTTAGGTTAAGGGTTCCTAACTTTATTTACACACTAAGAGCTGTTACTTACATCAACTCATTTTATAATCTTTTTATTGTTATGTGACATACAGATAGAGAATAGGATGAAGTTGGAGCCATCTGTGGACCAGCAATTTCATTTAGTCAACTGAATTTATTTCGTCTGTTCCAGACTCGAGTCACCCTAAGAATAAGATAAGATAAGATAAGATTTTCTTCGGATTTTTAACCCCGGAGGGTTAGCCACCCAGGATAACCCTAGTAAGTCAGTGCGTCATCGAGGACTGTCTCACTTATTTCTATTGTGGTCCTTAGTCTTGTCCCCCAGGATGCGACCCACACCAGTCGACTAACACCCAGGTACCTATTTGCTGGTAGGTGAACAGTACAACAGGTGTAAGAAAACGCGTCGAAATGTTTCCACCCGCCGGGAATCGAACCCAGGCCCTCCGTGTGTGTGTAGAAGCTCAATTCTCGCGGTCCGCGGAGTGGAGCCAAGTGTGGTACTTTTACAATATTGACCTTGTACATAACAGAAAGGCCACCCGCATCCCTTCTGTCTTAAGACTCTGCTGAAATGACAGATCTGTCCAGGCCTGGTCCAGGTGAGAGATGAGTCGTCGTGCTCTGTTCTCTAGTATTCTGTTTAGAAGCCGTAGATGAGACGGCGGGCAGGCAATTCAAGAAAGTGGAGCATACTTAAGGTGTGAGCATACCTGTGCTGCGTACAGAATCTTGCAACCTCTACTGTTGAGCAAATGCGAGATATGTATAAATGCTGTTAGCTTCCTGGCCACTATGTTTGCATTTTACGAAATGGTTCTTCATAGTCAGCTTGAAGTTAAATTTCACCCCAAGGATATCAACTTCATCCCCGTTTACCAACACTCTCTCATCCATTCTTATCACTGTTCTAGCATTACCATCATGGTGCCTAGAGACCATCAACATTTGTGTTTTCTCAGGAGCCATCGTTGTCCACGGACTGATATAGCTGTAAGCTTGTGATTGATGTAACTTAAAGCAGCTCTCTCTCTCTCTCTCTCTCTCTCTCTCTCTCTCTCTCTCTCTCTCTCTCTCTCTCTCTCTCTCTCTCTCTCTCTCTCTCTCTCTCTCTCTCTCTCTCTCTCTCTCTCTCTTCTCTTTCTCTCTCTCTCTCTCTCTCTCTCTCTCTCTCTCTTCTCTCTCTCTCTCTCTCTCTCTCTCTCTCTCTCTCTCTCTCTCTCTCTCTTTCTTTCTTCTCTCTCTCTTTGCATACTATGCACTGACGTGTATAGTATGCAAAGTCATGGAGAAGATTATCAGGAGGAGAGTAGTGGAGCACCTGGAGCGGCACAAGATTATAAACGACATCCAGCACGGGTTCATGGAAGGCAAGTCCTGTGTCACAAACCTACTAGAGTTTTATGATAAGGTAACTGAAGTAAGAAATGTGAGGCAGGGGTAGGTTGATTGCATTTTCTTGGACTGCAAGAAGGCCTTCGACACAGTTCCTCACAAGAGATTAGTACAGAAGCTAGAGGATCAGCCACATATAACAGGAAGGGCACTGCAATGGATCAGAGAATACCTAACAGGGAGGCAAGAGCGAGTCATGGTCCGTGATGAGGTATCACAGTGGGCGCCTTTGACGAACTGGGTCCCATAGGGGTCAGTCCTGGGACCAGTGCTATTCTTGGTATATGTGAACGACATGACAGAAAGGATAGACTCAGAAGTGTCCCTGTTTGCAGATGACGTGAAGTTAATGAGGAGAATTAAATCAGATGCAGACCAGACAGGTCTACAAAGAGACCTGGACAGGCTGGATGCGTGGTCCAGCAACTGGCTCCTAGAATTTAACCCCGCCAAATGCAAAGTCATGAAGATTGGAGAAGGGCAAAGAAGACTGCAGACAGAGTATAGGCTAGGAGGCCAGAGACTGCAAACCTCACTCAAGGAAAAAGATCTAGGAGTGAGTATAATACCGAGTATGTCGCCAGAAGCACACATTAAGCAGATAACTGCTGCGGCATATGGGCGCCTGGAAACCTGTGAATAGTGTTTCGGTACCTCAGTAAGGAATCGTTCGAGACTTTATACACTGTGTAAGTCAGGCTCATACTGGAGTACGCAGCACCAGTTTGGAGCCCACATCTGGTCAAACATGTCAAGAAATAAGAAAAAGTGCAAAGGTTTGCAACAAGGCTAGTTCCAGAGCTAAGGGGAATGTCCTACGAAGAATGGTTAAGGGAAATCGGTCTGACGACCCTGAAAGACAGGAGGGTCAGGGGAGACATGATAATGACATAAAAAATACTGCGTGGAATAGACAAGGTGAACAGAGACAGGATGTTCCAGAGATGGGACACAGAAACAAGGGGTCACAATTGGAAGCTGAAGACTCAGATGAGTCAAAGGGATGTTAGGAAGTATTTCTTCAGCCACAGAGTTGTTACGAAGTGAAGTAGTCTGGTAAGCGATGTAGTGGAGGCAGGAACCATACATAGTTTTAAGATGAGGTATGATAAAGCTCATGGAGCAGGGAGTGGGAGGACCCAGTAGTGGTCAGTGAAGAGGCGGGGCAGGAGCTGAGTCTCGACCTCTGCAACCACAATTAGGTGAGTATGTCATGGGGGTTCAGTAGGAGATATGATGGTTGAAGGTAAACACACTTGTTGGATGGTAACGATATGTATTGTCAGACTGTGGTAAGGAAGGGATGGGCCCAGCCTGCCTGTTACTGCCTGTATGTCTAACCACGGAGTGGGAACGAGGCAGAGCGACCCACTCACTCGTGCTGCATTCCGTGACGTCATACAGTCACTCGGCCTAATAGGGATCTTCTATATAAACACATGGATGGTACTATGATACTCAGCTAATCTATACATACAACACATGTAAAGGAGGATCAGCAACTATGCTGACAGCTCGGTCATGTTACGTATGTCGTCTCGACATACACTACTATGCTATAGGCTGAACAGGCAGGTGGTTCTGGGCTGATTCTATACAATAACAAAGACATATGTAACTTAGAACTAATGGATGGTATCATAATGGATGTTAACATAATGAGTTTCATTGTAATGGGTGTTAACATAATCACTTTTAACGTAATGCATTACAAATTATAAGAACAAATCATTGTTCAATATGGGATAGAATTGATCGATCGATCTGTATTCATGCACTCTACTGATTCTGAGGAAGAATAAATATATATTTACAAAGTGCAAGTAATTAACAGCAAAATCTGGTGCACTCAGATCATTATTGCTAAATTCTCAGAACTCGGAGGGAGCGTGAACACAAAAATTTCTGACAAACTGATCAGCTAATAACAAAACACACAGTTGATAATTTCATTCATCTTGGACATCTAATTATACAGGTTGTGAGAGTAAGGTTTACATATGCAGAATGGTTATCATCTTTAGGTGGATCGAACTCTTCTGCAATGGCTAACACATGCCCTGACTGAGGATGATCTGAATGAGTATCTACAAAAGATACAGCTACATGGATGATCTGAACAAGTATCTACAAAAGATACAGCTACATTCACTAGTGACTGTGGAATTACTAACTCTTCTGCTAGGAGTACTCAGCTCGACTGTTCGATATAGTAATTCTTGGCTCAATACAAAGTCACTAATGGGTGCTGGTGGCTTCACAGTCAGAATAAGATCTTCCTGGAGCAGGAATCGAATCACACCAGAACACAAGGGATCAGTTCTTTCTTACTGGAGGAATGAACAAACTCGGTGGAGTGGATGACTCTCCCCGGTTGAAAAAAATAACGCTATAACACGCAATATGAGCAAGGGAGAACGAATCTACTATCTCTCACTGCAAGCACAGGGGAAAAGAAATGAACATGGTCAACAATTCTGATATTCAATCTGAGTCACACACAGTGACACAAGGTATCAACTATAAAGAAACTACACTTACAAACGTTAACAACATGTGAAAGTTACTCGAGAAATAACTTCTTACAATGCACGAATTACTGTCAACTAGGATGGGATCACAATCTGGAACACAAGGGACAACAACAACACTCAAGTGAGTACTAGCCACAGAAACATCTTTCTGCAACGGCTTGTGGCATCAGCAAGAGATGGCATAACTTGTGCAAGTAAAGTACTTCTCAAAGCGTCCCCTGGGAAGGAACGAGTACTTGAACAAGTCGCCATCGCAAGGATAGTAGTCTCAGCACCCAGGGTTGTCTGAGGTTCCTCTGAAACCCAAGGTAACTGTACACTATCCTGCATGCACGATATTGTGGCTGGAGTCCAGACAGGAGTGACAGTATTACTAGTGCCTGACCGCTCGGCTACGTTAATAAGTAATTCACGGATCTATAGGAACTTAATCTGAACTTCACATTTTGCAGCACTTTAACAAATCTCAGATACAAGCTGTGCGAACAAACACATTGCTCAAGGGCTAGGTATTGTCTTCCAGTCAGTAAGGGAATACTGGTACTGTGGACTGATTCATATTGACTTTGACTGGCATGATACACTAAGTGAACATTCAAAAGTAACTGGGATATCTTCTCAGAGAACTTACTTAAGGGCATAAGGCAAGAAAAATAGAGAGAATGGCACAATAAGCTTAAATGGGAAGAAAATACTTATTTAAAAAAATAAGTCACACTGTAGCAAGGAGAACTCACACTCACAAAAGAAAATACTCAACTGAATAAGCAACACTTTGAAAATCAAGAGAAATTGTACTTTACTCAAATTTAATTTGCTCAACTTTACTTTAAAATGAGTTAATGGCACAGTGAGTTGTCTTTACTCTCAATGCAATAGGGAAATTCAACAATAAAATGATGAATCAATCAAAAATGTTAAAATGGACTCAATAAAGCTTGTGCAAAATTAAAACAAACTGGGAAAACAATTCACTAAAAAAATAAAATGGCACACAAAGAATAAAATTATTATGCACAAAACAGAGCATATGAAACTGCACTGAAATAAACTGTAGCAATACTGCAGATAATTGCTAATCAAAAGTACTGCACAACACTACATAAAATTTCTGAAAGAAGAATTTTAATGACAACACAATGTTTGCACAAGAATTATTGCAAAATGAATCAATATAGCAATGATAAAAAAAATTACACACACAAGAAAATACAGTTTACAAGAAAAGAAAATATATCATCAAGGAATGAACTGAGTGAACACTTTAACTCTTAATTGCAGCTTAAGCAACACTTACTGAACAAACAGAGAATGAATTACTTTAAAAGAAGAACTTAAAAACTGCACTAAGAGTGAATTTGTTCAATGAAACATGAAAAATAATAGGTGCAAAAACACAGAACAAAAGGTTTGAACACTTACAGTGATGCAGAACACAACACATCAATCCCATATAGGGAAGTTCCTTGATGGGGAAGGCTTGATTTAGGGAAAAATTTGTGAAATTAAGCCTTGCTTCCACACCCCCCCCTATAATGCATCTTTGGTTCCCCTTGATTTAAAAATAACACAAATTAAACACAAATAGAATTTTGAATCAAACAAGAATGTTAAAATACTGTTGAAAAATAAAATAGCTGTGAAAAAAAGACAAAACACCAAGAAGAATCACACAAATGTTCGGAATAAAAAAATATAAAAGAAAACAACATCAGTTGTGATAAAAAAATAAAAAAACATATTGATGCAGAATTACTTAAACTGAACATATACTGTGAACACAAGGTAATTCTGAATATAACACAAGGTTTATAGTGCTTATATATTGCACACAACAAGGAAAAACACTAAGGTACTTACTTCAAGTATAAAAAAAAGAACACAGCACAACAGGCATAAATTAATGCACATAAATTAACACTGAATTAAGAAGAGAAAAAAAATATTGCAAACAGTATATAATAAACACTGAGTCTAATCAAGAGTTACTGAATGTCACTAAGAAATCACTGGAAACACGAAATAGAAATGTCTCAACACTCGCAAATGTCTCTATCAAAAAAAATATTATCACTGTAGCGATGTGTTGAATGAGGATGGTGGTCGAGGATGGTAGTGGAGGATGGTTATGTCGTCTCGTGGCTGGCTGACTCGCTGCTACTCTCCACGTGATCGTAGAATTTGCACTTAAATCGACGATGTACCCACGCACGAGGCTTTTAACGATGGTGCTACTGACGAAAAACACACTCTGGCTCTTGACCCCCTATGTGGTTCTTAAAATATGGTGCTAGAACCCGTAATAAGGGTACAAAACAGTGGTAGTGGGTGGGTGGGTGGCTGAGGCAGGGTGGTGGTTGAGAGACCGCGTGGTGACTGGGCCTATGGGATGAACGGCGTAAGCCTCACTGGGGACACCCTCACTAGGCGTGAAAATATTCTAAGCCGGGCTGGCTTAAAACAAACCCATGAAATACCACAACACCACAGGGATGATAAAACACTCAGATTGGCTAAAAATTTTAAGCACAAAACGAGGGAAGAAGACTGTACCCACAGGCTTCCTTGATACGGGGTTAAGACACTTGGGGTTATTGTGGCTGATTTTGGGTTTAAACCCTTTTCAAAACCAGAATGGTTTGGAAACTTCAAAACGAAGCACAGCAGGGGTAAAACCGGGCCCTTGGGCAGGCAAGGCTGGAGGGTTTTTTAAAAGTTTGGGCGGACTGGATCGGGACTCCCCCACCACAGACTGGGCGGGGTTTGGCTTACTTTGCAAATTTGGGGTAAACCCCCGTCGGAAGTGAGGGCAAATAAGCAGAAAAACCATTTTTAATTTTTTTTTAACAAGGAACTGACCAGTGAAAAAATGTAGGGCGGGTAGACACTTAAGGTAAAATTGGAACTACTGGGTTCAGCGTTCCCCTTCTCGGCGGGCCCTGAGTCAAAAGGGAAGGCGACCCCGCTCAGTAGAAATTTATCTCCAGAAATCGCTTGTAATCGTCAAAATTAAAGGCCCCTTTTCCGCTGGCACCAATTTTTTTTCGTGGGGTTGGGGTGGGAGATTTTGATGGTTGAAGGAAACCCTTTTTGTTGGAGGGTAAAAAAAAATTTTTAAATTGCCCAACTGGGAAAGGGAGGGATGGGCCCAGCCTTCTTTACTGCCTGAATGTCTAACCGCGGATGGAGAAAGAGGCAGAGCGACCCACTCCTCATGCGATCTCGTGACGTCTACAGTAAATGGGGCCCTTATGGGGTCTTCAATATAAACACATGGAGGGGTATTTATGTACTCAGCTAATCTATAAATAAAAACACAGAAAAGGGGAGGATCGAAACTATGTGACAAGAAACCAATTAGGTGAGAAAACCTGCCTAGGACAAAATAAAAAAACAAACCCACATTGGCACTAAAGTCAAATGGGGTAAATCGCGGGAACCCCTCGGGTGCTATTAAAAGGAGAGCCCTGGGCTTGAATAAAACTTTTTCCCAATCTAAGCAAAGACAAATCCCACCCCAAAAAGGGGGGGGGTTTATCATAAAATTTTCCTCCTCAGTCCTCCCTCATTTTCCTCAGATTCTCAGCCCTCTTTCAGTCTCTTCTCGGGGTCCCTCTCCCCCGTCTCCTCTCTGTTTTTTCCCATCAGTCCCCCTTTTCTGTCCCTCCATCAGTCCTTCTTTGTCCTCTCCACAGTCCCTTCTTTTTGCCCTCTAAATCAGCCCCCCTCTCGGTCCTCCTCCACCAGTCCCCTATCTGTCCCCCCATAAAGTCCCCTCTTGTTCTTTTCCATCCCCCCCCTTTTCTGTCCTCCCCCATCAGCCCCTCTTTTTCCCTCTCCATCAGCCCCCCTCTCGGGTCCTTTCCTCATTTCCCCTCTCGCCCTTCCCCAATCAGTCCCCTCTCTGCCCCTTTTCCATCATCCCCCCCTGTCCTCTCCATCATCCCCCCCTTTGCCCTCTCTCATCTCCTCGGGACAGTACTGTCTTTTCAGTGTTCTCTTTTTGTTTTTCTAATCGGGGCCTCTCAGGGGGTTCTCGGGTCAGTGCTCCCCACCCCGTTTTTCTCAGTAAAGTGCTCTCAGTAGGTTCCAGTCAGGGGATCTCCGTCAGTGTTTCTCAGCCAGTGTTCTAATCAGTACTCTCAAACATGCTCTCAGCCCAGTTTTCTCAGTCATTTTCTCAGCCCAGTGCCTCATTTAGTGTTCTCAGTCAGTTTTTCTCAGTCGGGCTTCATTAGGTTCTTGTCATTGTTCTAGAGTTCTCTGTCAGTGTTTTTAGTCAGTTTTCATTTTTCTCTGTCAGTGTTTTCGTCAGTGTTCTTGTCAATGTTCTCGGGTCATGTTCCAGTTAGGGGTTCCCATCAGTGTTTCCTGTAAAAGTCCCTCCCCTTCATGTTCTCTTTTAGTTTTCTCAGCCAGTTTTCCCAAATTCAGAAAACCCCCAATCATGCCTCAGTCAGTGTTTTTTTTCAGGGTTTTCAGTCAGTGCCTCATTTTAGTTTTCATCGGGGTTCCAGTCATTTGCTCTCATTAGTGTTCTTGTCATTGTTCGGGAGTTCTCTGTCAGTGTTTTTGGGTTCAGTGCTCCCCGTGTTTCCTTGCCCAGTTTTTTCAGCCAGTGTTCTTTTGTCAATTTCCCTCAGTCAGTTTTTTCCAGTTAGTGTTTCATTCGTGTTCTCTGTCAGTGTCTCAGTCAGTGTTCTCAAATTAGTATTCCAGTTAGTGTTCTCATTCGTGTTCTCTGCAGTCCCCCTCAGAAATGTTCTCAGTTAGTTTCTCGGGTCAGTGTTCCTGTTAGTCTTCTAAAGTCGTTTTCTCTGTCTGCTCTCAGTTTTCTCTTTTTAGGGTTCTCAGTCAGTGTTTTTCTTTTGTGTTCTCGGCCCCTTAGTACCGAACTTGAACACAAAAAATCACCCCACAAACGAAAGAAAAAGGGATTTGGGAAAGCCCGTGAAAAAAACATCCCCCCAATGAAAAGGGGGGTGTCACTAGCCAGTTAAGAGCCCTTTCAATAATGTCAGGGGCCCGGGGACTGTTCAACTGCCTCCCAGAAATACAAAAGGGGGGGATTACCAACAACCCCTGGCATTTCCTTCAAGCTGGCATTTGGACAAGCACCTAAACCCGGGTTCCTGACCCACCCGGGGGCGTGGCTTTACTTTTGGTTTGCGTGAAAACCAGTAGCAACGCCGGGTTTGATCGGGCTCTGATCCACCAGGGGGCCCTTTGGTCACAGACCGGGCCGGGGGGGCGTTGCCCCCCGGGAACTCTCCCCAGATTTTCCTCCAGATATCAGTGTTCTTCTTTAGTGTTCTCAGTTCAATTTTTCTCATTCAGTGTTCTCAGTGTTTCAATCATGCTCTCAGTGTTCTCGGGTCAGGGTTTTTCAGTCAGGGCCCCAAACTTGATAGCGACTGCATTTAAATTTTATATGGGAGGGAAATTCGAAAGGGCATCTACGTACGAAAATGTTTTTTGATAATGGGAGATTTAAACCTATGGGACAGATTGACGGGAGAAATTTTGACGGGAAAATTTTAAAATTTCAAGTGACTTTCTTGATACGTTTTCGGGATTTTTTTTTTTAAACATTTGGGGGACAGAGCCAACTAGAGGAAAAAACCTGCTTGATTTGGTTTTTTGGGCCAGCGGGAAAAATTCTAATCAAAAAATCTGGGGTTTAAATGATAAAATTTTTTGGAAAAATAAACAAAATCACTCAGTTTTAATATTAAGGAAATTTTTCCCCCTAAAAATGGCTTCAAGCCCTCTGTCCCTGATTTCCGGGGCTTGGCTGTTTTTCAGGGCCCTAAAAAAATTTTATTTGGGTTTGGGCTGAACAGAATGACCTGACTATGGGCCCGGGGTTTGGTGGTGATGTTTGTTTTTTATGACGTTTTCGGGGAAATAGTTTTTAGCTGCTCGAAAAACTTATTTCCCAAAAAATGGGGAAAAATCAAATAAACCCCAAAAATGATCCAAAAAGGATGAACAATGGGTTTTATAGCATATCATTCGCCCAAAAGAGAGGCATATATGGGCAAATCAAAAAGGAGAGGTGCAATTAAAATCAATATATTCAGTTAAAGAGAGAAAAAAAAAAGTAAAATAAGAAAACCCAAAAAGAGATTATGAGGTCAAAGTTGCAAGAAAAATTAAAAAGACAAAACCCAAAAGGATTCTTTCAGGTAACGGGAAGTAAAAACAGGGACAAAATGGGCCCCCTTTCAAAAGTTATTTTTGGGGGGTCAGCTCAGGGGACAGTGAAAAGGAAATGTTTAAAATTTTTTTAACACATACTTCCTCTCATTTTTTACAGGGGAAGATACTAGCATTTTCCCAGAAAAAAAAAATTAAATGTAAAAACAGGATGATAAACAATGCACGATTGGGGTCACAATGACAGGGTTTCCTTGGGGAAAAATAGATAAATTAAAACCCTAACAAATCCCCAGCCCCTGATAAAACTGTATGAAAGGGGGTTCTAAAGGAATGTAAAGGGAGCTTGGGGCAAAACCTCTGGAAATTTTTTTCAACATACAAAACGGGACGAAAGGGTGCCGGATAATTTGGAAAGGGGCAAAGTGATACCTATTTTCAAAGCAGGTGACAGGCCCCTTAGCTTCGAACTTAGACCAAAAAAAGCCTAACCCCGAGGGAAAAAAAGGGTTAAAAACCGAACAATGGAAATATTAACACTTTATACATTTAATGTGATCCTTTTGGGACAACGTTTCCCCACTCAGTGGGTTTTTTCAAGTAAAAAAAACAGATCCTCCCCCGGGGGTTTTTTGTTGTGGGGTTTTCCCGGGGTACTCCCGGGCCCGGGGTTTTCTCCAAAATGGCGACCCGGGCGATGGCCTCCCGGGGGGGGGGTTGTCGTTCATCTTCTTTCTTTTTTATTTTTTCTTGGGGCCCCCCGGGTTGGGGGGGAATTTCTTCTGCCTTGCGGTGCCCCCTAAGTGGGAAGAAACTTCTCGTTTAGATTTTTAGAGCAGCATAGGAGGGCGGAGGGCCAGAAATTTAAACGGGGGTTCTTTTGGAGCCACACCCCAGCTTTGCAGGCGCAAAATGCTTTGGGGGAAAATTTCCCTTCACGGATTGACATTAAAAATCCTGCTAGATGAAGGGACCCGTCTTCGGGAGCCCCATTCTGGGGGAGTCCTGAAATTTCCCTTTTTTGTGGGGTTGTGAGTGCCAAAAAAAGCGGGGGGCTTTTTGAGAGGAGGGTTTATCAGGGATTCAGGGGGTGAATGATCGAGTTGAGTCGTAGGTGAACTTGACTGTCCCCCTTGTGGAGGCGTTTGAATAATTTCTGGAGTGTTTTCCCCTTGCGTTCTCATTTGGTTGGGTTTTGGGGAAGTATACACCAGGCAAAAAAATGGCTTCTTGTGAAAGGGGTTTGGGGTTAGTTACGTAGGGAAAGCTCCCAAGGGTCTTGTGTTTTAAAACCCTTTTTTGGGGGGGCGGTGAGACGTTTGAGGTGAAGCGTCTGATTGGTCCGTTGTGACGGAGGTGGGAAAAGGTGCTGGTGGGCTCTCATTGGGGAATTTGGTCGGGTCTCAGTGGTTTTCTGATTGGTCCATCTCTGGTCGGGGGAATGTGTGGTAGCGGTTTGGGGCAGCGGTAATGTTGAAGACATTTGCAGTGGAAATTTTTTGGGTCCGTGGGAAGGGGGAGATGCAGGGAAATTGGGGAAACCAAAGGGATTTTTGTTGAGGGTTGAAGAGTTCTTTTATGGTGGTTTTTAAAAGGGAAACCGGTTCAAACTACACTCCCGCACATGAGCATTTCATGATGCAGTAAAGAATCTTGGGGGGAGTTCCCCAAACAAGGGGGCTGGCGAAGAAGTGGTAATGTAGCTTGCGTGGCTTGAAAAATCTTGGGGAAATATCCGCTTTTAAGCTTGGTAATAGCAGCATATGCGTCGCTTGTGTAGTGGTTTTTTTTTTTTTTTTTGGAGTTTTTTTCCCTTAAATATATCTCGTCCCGGTTGGGCATTGGCAGCAAAAGTAAAGGTGGGTCATTCTTGCATTTTAAGCATTTAGGTGGAGAGTCCCCGCATGCACCCTCTTGAAGGGATGAAACCCCTTTGGCCGCAAAGGTTTGGAAAAGAACTTCTTATTCTTGGCGGGCAAAATCTTTTGGGGGTAGTTTGGTAAGTTTAAAGTTGGAACACTGTGGAATTTGTGGGAATTTTTTGCTTTTAGAAGGTGGATTGATGGGGAAATAGTGAATGCCATCCCTTCCAAACCGAGAGCTTGGGGTGCCATGTGACGTCACGGGAAAGGGGACCTTTAGCATGGAGGGCATTGGGTATTTTGGTTTAAAGAATTCCACCCCTTTGGCCCCAAAGGGTTTTTGTGCTTTTAATGGCGACTTGAATTTTTTCGGTAGCCTGGGCAGTGATGACCCGTCGAAATCTCTTTTAGAACCAGTCTGGCCCACAGAGCTGGGGAAGTCAAGACAAAAAATCCCCGATCTCGGTTTTGGGGTGGTTGTAGCAGTGGGGGAATAGTTTTCCCCGCCTCGGTGTCGTCCGTTTCAACGACAACGAAGGCCCCTTTAAAACGACAAATCGCAAATTAAAATTGACTTCAGTTTTGCCACTGACGGCAGCTGCCCAAATGCTAGCTTGGACGAGTTTGATCTTTACCCCCGTTTTGAAAAAGTGCATCGTGAAGTGTGGGCTGCTACCCCCGGGGGGGAAGGTACGCGGGGTATTTATAGTAGGTTTTTAAATGTTAGGTCAGGTGGAGAATGCTTGCTCTAAGATCTAAACCCAGTGGGGGTTTTAAAAGTCTAAAATTTGGGTAGCTTTGGAAGGGAGATTGGAAAATTTGTGGGGCAGACCTTCTGCAGTGTTCTTTCCCCTTTCTTTGTTTTTATTTTTGGGTAGCGAAAGAAGAAGTTTCTTAGGAAAAGGCAAAGAGTGTGTTTTTTTCCCGGGGGTGGGGGTGAAGGGTATTGTTTTGCCGTTTTGGAAAGGGCTCATGAGAGGAAATGGGGGGGAATCCTATTAAACTGTCTCAGGGGCTGGAGGGCAAGATGATGGCAGCGAAGAAGTGAGGACCCGAATAGGGGTATAAAGGGCAGCAATAGAGGGTAATTAAAGGGGGAAGGGGGGGAAACTTGTAATGTGGAATTTTGCCAAGGAGAAAGGGGGGAAATGAAAAGGGTTTTCCCGAGCCCCAAATTTGGGGTCAATTGCTGGTTTTACAAATACTGTAAGGAAAAAGCCGTAAAAAATTCATTGCAACTGGGACCTCTTCTTTGGGGCCGAAAAGACCAAAGTATTTCCAGGGATGAGGGTTTATTTTTCTAGGTTGGGGGTGGGGGGCAATGGCCAATGCAGTGGGGGGAGCTGTTAGGGCTTTAAAATAGGAATAGTTTGTGGAAAGGGTTTTTTTCCGGGGAAAAATGTGAAGTCTCAGGTAGTAATATGGGGAAAATAGGAGAAAATAGGAAAAGGCAAAATTTTGGGGGGATATTGGAAAGCCAGTTTGCACTAAATTTCAAGGACAGTAATTTTTTTTATGGAATAACAGAAATGGCAGGAAGGGTAAAGAGGAGGAGGGTCTTTAAATATTTTATTACAAAAAAATAGTCGCGTGTAGGAAAAAAGATGGGCGAGTTTGGGACTAGTTGCTAGTGGGAGGTAACCCCAAAAAGTAATTTTTCCATTACTGAACGTGGTTTAATTTAAAAAGTCGGGGCTGCCTGCAGAAGTTTAAAATTTAGGGTTTTAAATTGTTCAAGTAGATAGAATTTTCCCGGGGGAAAGGGGGGGTGGGGTGGCATTGTTGTTCCGAAATCGCTTGAATGTAACACATAAAAGAGTCCCGTTTGGATAGAATTTTTTAGAGGGGCCCTGAAAATTAAAATTTTTTGGTGTGATATACCATCCCCCCAAATTTAAAGGGAGGGACCAGGGGGGGACTAAAATGGGAGGAAAATTTTTTAGGGCCCCAAGGGCCCATAAAGTAGTAATTCTAGGAGACCCTTTTAAAATTTAGTCATATTGTTGGGAAATTTTTTGACTGGGGAAATTAAAGGGAAACCCAAAGACTTTTAGAAGTAGTTCAGGATTGTTTTTTGAAAGCAGTTTGTGACCGAAAACCCAAAAAGGGGTAATAAAACCCGCTTGACTTAGTTTTTGGCAAACAATGAATCCCCCTTTTTAATAATTTAGAAAATTTTAGAGAACCTTGGGGGGCTAGCGAACCCCAAATCAATTACATTTAAAAATTGAATGGAAGTATGTAGTAGGGATAACTCGTTTAAAAGTACCAGATTTTCGTTAGCAGAAATTTTAGGGCTTAAGAAAAAACTTACATCTGGGGGGGTTGGGGGAACGAAAAAGAGCAAACCAAAGACATTTTTCTGAACAAAAATTCAGCTGCTCAAAAAAGTTTTTTCCCTTATAAAGAAATTAAAATCAAATAGAAATGACCCAAAAAGGATGAAAAAAGGCTGAAAAATCTTAAATAGGGGATAAAGAAAAGGGAAAATTTTTAAAGGGGTACAAAAGAGGCGAGGGTCATCTTTTTAAAAACAGTATTTTGACATTAAAAGGGGGCAATTTTAAAAAGGGGGAAAAAAAGCTAAAAGGGACTATGGAAAAAATTAAAATTGTGGAATTCTAAAACTAACCCCCCAAAAAAAATTTTTTCCAGGGATATAGAACAAAGTCAAGAAAGATTGGTCCCCCTTTAAAAAAAAAAAATATGGGGATCTTACTGATAAAGGAATGAAAAGTGCCCCCGATTTTTAAAAAATTATTTTTTTCTCGGTTTTTACACAGGAAGACACTAATAAAATTCCGTTTTAAATTTAAATTTTATAGTGGGGGCCCGAAGAAGATTTAAAAATTTTGTAACATCACAGTCACTAGTGAAAAGGTTGTGAAGCAGATAGACCGACTGAAGCAAAATAAGTCACCGGGTCCTGATGAGGTTTTTTTCAAGGGTTCTAAAGGAATGCAAAATGGAAGTCTGTGAACCATTAACTAATATTTTTAATTTATCTCTTCAAACAGGTGTAGTGTCTGATATGTGGAAGATGGCTAATGTAATTCCTATTTTTAAAACAGGGGACAAGTCGTTTACCGTCAAATTCCCCGCCAAATTTAGCCTGACCTCAATTGTAGGCAAATTACTAGAGTCAATTATAGCTCAAATTATAAGAAGCCATCTCGATAAGCATAGCTTGATTAATGATACTCAGCATGGATTCACAAGAGGCCGGTCTTGTCTAACTAATTTATTAACTTTCTTCAGTAAAGCTTTTGAGGCTGTTGACCACGATAAAGAATTTGATATTATTTACTTAGATTTTAGTAAGGCATTTGATAGAGTTCCGCACCAAAGACTGTTGAAGAAAGTAGCAGCTCATGGCATTGGGGGAAGGGTGCTCTCGTGGATCGAATCATGGCTCACAGACAGGAAGCAGAGTGTGTCCATAAATGGGGTTAAATCCGAGTGGGGATCAGTAACAAGTGGCGTTCCACAGGGATCAGTCTTGAGCCCGTTGTTGTTTATAATATATATCAATGATCTTGATGAAGGAATTACTAGTGATATGAGCAAATTCGCCGATGACACGAAGATAGGTAGGATAATTGATTCAAACGTAGATGTTAGGGAACTTCAGGAGGATTTAGACAAACTCTACTCTTGGTCAGAAAAGTGGCAGATGCAGTTTCAATGTAGATAAATGCAAGGTTCTGAAGCTCGGGAGTGTCCATAACCCTAGCACTTATAAGTTAAATAACGTAGAACTTAGCCATACAGATGCGAAAAGGACTTGGGGGTTATGGTAAGCAGCAACCTTAAACCAAGACAGCAATGCCTAAGCGTACGTAATAAGGCAAATAGATTACTGGGATTTATATCAAGAAGTGTAAGCAACAGAAGTCCAGAGGTCATACTGCAGCTTTATACATCATTAGTAAGGCCTCACCTAGATTATGCAGCTCAATTCTGGTTTCCATATTACAGAATGGACATAAATTCGTTAGAAAACATTCAGCGTAGGATGACTAAATTAATACATAGCATTAGAAATCTTCCTTATGAAGAAAGATTGAAGACTCTTAAGTTACATTCACTTGTTAGGCGAAGAATGAGGGGAGACCTGATCGAAGTGTATAAGTGGAAGATAGGTATTAATAAAGGGGATATTAACAAGGTCTTGAGGATATCTCTTCAAGAGAGAACCCGCAGTAATGGATTTAAATTGGATAAGTTTAGATTTAGAAAGGACATAGGAAAGTATTGGTTTGGAAATAGGGTAGTTGATGAGTGGAACAGTCTACCTAGTTGGGATATTGAGGCTAGGACTTTGGGTAGTTTCAAATTTAGGTTGGATAAGTACATGAGTGGGAGGGGTTGGATTTGAGTGGGACTTGCACATCGGAGCTTGTTTCTAGGGTGGCATTGAAAATTGGGTTGGTCAAATGTTTGTTAGTGGGATGAATTGTAAAGGACCTGCCTAGTATGGGCCAACAGGCCTGCTGCAGTGTTCCTCCTTTCTTATGTTCTTATGTTCTTGGCAAGTGGTTCAGCTATGTTATAGAAGCCATTGTCCTGGTTGAAATTGTTGGTTATAGAGATAAGCGATGATTCCAGGATTCTTCGGTATTGAGTGTTGTCTTCTCTGGCGATAAGTCTTGAGTTTCTGTAGTTAATTAAATAGGTTGTGTGAATTGCGGTGTTCTACACAGGAATTCCTTGTATCGTCAGACCTGCTTGCGTATTGGTGTTCTGAAATACTTGTTTGGAGGTCTCTTGATGTTTCGCCCACGTATAATTTGCTGCAGTCATTACAAGGGATTATGTATACCCCTGCAGAGGATGAAAGCTTGTCCTGTCTGTTACTGGTAATGTCCTTGATGGTCGTGGTTGTGGAGGTAGATACATGGAATGAGGTATTGGAAAATATGTTGGAAACATGTTTGGCAATGGAGTTGGTGGGGAGGACTATGTATCTCTTCTCGGTAGTGTCTTCTCTGGGTGTGTTGAAGATGTTTAATGCCCGTCGTCTGCAGTCTCTGATGAAGTGACGAGGATAGTGGAGTTTAGAAAATACTTGTTCAATTATAGTGCATTCTTCCTCAAGGAACTCATTGCTGCAGATTCTGAGTGCGCGCAGGAAGAAGCCTATAATTAGACCACGTTTAGTTTTGGTGTCGTGGTGAGAGTAGAAGTGGAGAAAATCGTTTTGGTCGGTGGGTTTTCGATAGACTTTAAAACGAAGTTCATGGTCAGCTTTGCAGAGAAGAACAACCACGACCATCAAGGACATTACCAGTAACAGACAGGACAAGCTTCCATCCTCTGCAGGGGTATACATAATCCCTTGTGATGACTGCAGCAAATTATACGTGGGCGAAACATCAAGAGATCTCCAAACATGTATTTCAGAACACCAATACACAAGCAGGTCTGACGATACAAGGAATGCCTGTGTACGACACCGCAATCCACACAACCATTTAATTAACTGCAGAAACATAGGGCCGTATTCACACAGGTTAGCAGACCACACTTCACGATGCACTTCTCGAACAGGGTAAAGATCAAACCAGAGAGTGGGACAGTCAATGACTCGTCCAAGCTAGCACTTGCAGCTGTCGTCAGTGGCAGACTGCAAGCCAAGTTTAATGCGATTCTGTCGCTTAAAGAGGCCTTCGTTGTCGTCTGTACTGACGACACCAAGGCTGAAAAACTCATTACCACCACTGCTACAACCACTCTACGAGATCAGGGATTTATTGTCTTGACTTCCCCAGCTCTGAGGGCCAGGAGAACTGTGTTCCTCAGGAGACTCGACAGGCTTATCACTGCCCAGGCTACCGAAGAAATCACGTCGTCCATTGAAGCACAGAACCCTTGGGCCAAGGTGGAATTCATTACCAAAATACCCAATGCCTCCTCCATGCTGAAGGTCACCTTCAGTGACGTCAACATGGCAGCCAGAGCTCTCGCTGAGGGACTGGCTATTCACTACTTCCACATCAATCCAGCCTTCATCGAAGCAGAAAAATTCCATCAAATTCCACAGTGTTCCAACTGTTACTCATACCTACATACCACCAAAGACTGCCCTGCCAAGAATAAGAAGTTCTGCTCCACCTGCGGCCAAGAAGGTCATGACTTCAAGACGTGCACTGCTGACTCTCCACCTAAATGCTTGAACTGCAAGAATGATCACCATACTCTTGCTGCCAAGTGCCCAACCAGACGAGATATACTTAAGAAACAACTCCAGCAACAACAACAACAACAAAAAAAAAACACACTGCACAAGCGACTGCATATGCTGCTATTACCAAGCTTCAGGCAGATACTTCCAAGATTCTTCAAGCCACGCAAGCTGCATCTACTACTTCTTCGCCAGCTCTTGCTGGCGACTCCACCAAGATTCTTTACTGCATCATGTATGCTCTTGTGCAGAATGTAGCTGAACCTGGTTCCTTCAACACCACCATCAACGAACTCTTTAAGCTCAACAACATGCCTGGTTTCACATTCCCTGCATCTCCACCTTCCACAGAGATCATAAAATCCACTGCAAATGTCTCCAACATTACCGCTGCTCCACCGCTACCACACATTCCTCCCGACACAGAGATGGACCAATCAGAGACCACTGAGACGCCGACCGATTCCACCAATGAGAGTTCACCAGCACCTGCTTCCACCTCCGTCAACGGACCAATCAGACGCCTCACCTCAAACGTCTCAGCCGCCAGCCAAGAAGGTTAAAACACAAGAGCCTTGGGATGCAACCCTACGTACTACCGCCACTCCTTCACAAGAAGTCCATTGTTTGCCTGGTGTATACTTCTACACAACCAACCAGAATGAGAACACAATGTACACTCCAGAAATTATTCAACGCCTCCACAACGGGACAGTCAAGTTCACCTGCGACTCAACTCGATCATTCACCACTGAATCCCTGATCAACCTACTCTCAAAAAGTCACCGCTTTGTGGCACTCGACTACACCACAAGGAAGAAATTCAGGACTCTCCAGAATGGGGCTGCCGAAGACGGTACCCTCATCTAGGAGGACTGTCAATGATCAATCATCGTGAAGGCAAGTTTCCTCAGCACTTTGCTGCCTGCTTAAGCTGGGGTGTGGCTCCAAAAAGAACCCTGTAATTGCTGCCTCCGCCCTCCTATGCTGCTGAAGATGGTAAACAAGAAAATACTTCCCACTTGGGGAGTCACCGCAAGACAGAAGAAGTCACCCTCTGTTACACTCCAAGTATTGTAACAACTATTTCCTTCTTTTTAGAGCATAACAATTTTGGTCAGAGAGGTTAGGGTAATAATAGTGATCCTCCGGAATGCCTAATTTTAATTAAGTATATTCATAATACAACAAAAACCAGAAATAATATACGAATTATCGTATATAAGTTAAGAATGCATGTTTGTTCTATATTATCCAAAATATACATAAGGCTTTCATAACAGACGATTAGGAGGAGATCTTAGATATAACATATATATAAATGGAGATTACTTTAATGTATAAAGTCTTGTTTCCCAATTGGAAGCAGTCAGAATAAAACAGAATATGTCCAGGCCGGCTAATAAACCTTGGCCAGTTACCAGAGACGAGCAGGAGTGTTCTCGTTGGCTGCTACTGCTTCACTGCTCGTCCCTCAACCTTGAGCATACAGGTAAAGTGGGTCACGTGACGTGACTCACCAACACTCAGTAGAGTAGTTGAACATAAAGGGGGGGGAAGGGGGGGTATAACCATCGAACATCACGGCTAACTATACACCGGCACACCGGGCGGCAGGCATGTTACTATACCTCCAATAAAACTTATGGCCATGTTACATAAATTATAATAATTGTTAATAAGAATTAGCCTTAATAATACCGCAATGTAATATTAAAGGAAGGTTAACCATAGGGGCATGACACCCTCCAACCGGAGGGCCCCAAGAAACAATACAGAAGAAAAAAGAAGATGAACGACACCCCCCGCCCGGGAGGCCACCACCGGGTCGCCATCTGGAAAAGACCCGGGCCGGAAGTACCGGCAAACCTACAACAACAACAACACCCCGGGTAGATTTGTTTGTGACTTGAAAAAGCCCACTGTGTGGGCGAAACGTTGTCAATAAAGGATCACATTAAACTGTATATGTGTTTATATTTCCAACCCTAACCTCCATAGTGGGAAAATTTAAGGAATCAATAATTGCCGATGCAGTTCGTAGCCACCTTGAAGAGCATAAATTAATCAACGAATCTCAGTATGGTTTTACAAAGGGGTGTTCCTGCCTTACAAACTTATTAACTGTTTTCACTAAGGTGTTTGAGGAGGCAGATCATGGTAATGAATATGATATTGTGTATATGGACTTCAGTAAGGCTTTTGACAGGGTCCCACATCAGAGACTATTGAGGAAAATTAAGGCACATGGAATAGGAGGAGAAATTTTTTCCTGGATAGAGGCATGGTTGACAAATAGGCAGCAGAGAGTTTGCATAAATGGGGAAAAATCAGAGTGGGGAAGCGTCACGATTGGTGTTCCACAGGGGTCAGTGTTGGGCCCCCTATTGTTCAAAATTTACATAAACGACATTGATGAGGGAATAAAGAGCAACATAAGCAAGTCTGCCGATGACACCAAAATAGGCCGTCGAATTCATTCTGACGAGGACATTAGAGCACTCCAGGAAGATTTGAATAGACTGATGCAGTGGTCGGAGAAGTGGCAGATGCAGTTTAATATAGACAAATGCAAAGTTCTAAATGTTGGACAGGAAAATAACCATGCCACATATAAACTAAATAATGTAGATCTTAATATTACGGATTGTGAAAAAGATTAAGGAGTTCTGGTTAGCAGTAATCTGAAACCAAGACAACAGTGCATAAGTGTTCGCAATAAAGCAAACAGAATCCTTGGCTTCATATCATAATAGGAGTCTTCAGGTTGTTCTTCAACTCTATATATCCTTGGGTAGGCCTCATTTGGATTAAGCTGCACAGTTTTGGTCACCGTATTACAGAATGGATATAAATGCTCTGGAAAACATACAAAGGAGGATGACAAAGTTGATCTCATGTATCAGAAATCTTCCCTATGAGGATAGACTGAGGGCCCTGAATCTGCACTCTCTATAAAGTCGTAGAATCAGGGGGGATATGATTGAGATGTATAAATGGAAGACAGGAATAAATAAAGGGAATGTAAATAACGTGCTGAAAATATCTAGCCTAGACAGGACTCGTAGCAATGGTTTTAAGTTGGAAAAATTCAGATTCAGGAAGGATATAGGAAAGCAATGGTTTGGTAATAGAGTTGTTGATGAGTGGAACAAACTCCCAAGTAGTTATTGAGGCTAAAACTACATGATAACTACATGATAATCATCTGGTGGTTCAAAATTACACTCACTCACCCACTGACTATAAACCCAGAAATACTAATCTTAATCTTAAAATAATAAATCCTAACTAGTCATAAGTTTGCCTATGATACTCCAATATAGACACTTTGTATTGTGCCAAAACAAAAGCATTCACATTGCTAAACTCACAAATTATGATGTAGTCACTTAGCCTTAATACCATAATCTGTTACAGTATTTTATAACATGTAAACCATAAAATACCCAAAACCTGTAAACCCCACATTGTAACCATTATAGAGAATAAACTTGAATTGAATTGAATTGAATAAAACGTTGTGTAGTTTTAAAAATAGGTTAGATAAATACATGAGTGGGTGTGGGTGGGTGGGTGTGAGTTGGACCTGATTAGCTTGTGCTACTAGGTCAGTTGCCGTGTTCTTTCCTTAAGTGAATGTGACCTGACCTGATTAGGTTGGGGCATTGGCTTAAGCAGGTAGGAGACTTGGACTTGCCTCACATGAGCCAGTAGGCCTACTGTAGTGTTCCTTCTTTCTTATGTTCTTATATGTTTTCAGCCAGTGTTCTACGTCAGTGTTCTCAGTCAATGTTCTCAGTAAGCATTCTCAGTCAGTGCTCTCTGTCAGTGTTCTCAGTCAGTGTTCTCAGCCAGTACTCTCAGCCAGTGCTCTCTGTCAATGTTCTCAGTCAGTGTTCTCAGTCAGTGTTCTCAATCAGTGCTCTCAGCACTCTCTGCCAGTGTTCTCAATCAGTGTTCTCAGTCAGTGTTCTCTGTTAGTGTTCTCAGTGCTCTCAGTCAATGGTCTCTGTCAGTGTTCTGTGTCAGTTTTCTCTGTCAGTGCTCTCAGTTATAGGTATGGGTGTTTGTCGGAAACAGTCAGGCTACAGTATTAGGATTGAAAACAGCAGATCTTACCATGATACCCCAGGGATAATTTTAAAAGATAATATTCAAAATAAAGTTGCTAGTAAAGGCAAAACAATTGCTCAACAAACAGAGATATTAGAGGGCAGCGAGTGACTAGCTCCCTTAAGGTTTACTATACAAATAGTAGAAGTCTAAGAAATAAGGTTGATGAGCTAAGATTACTTGCAAGTGCAGGTAATATAGATATTATTGGTATAACAGAAACCTGGTTCAACTTGAAAGATAGAGAAATGCCTTCTGAGTGCAGCATACAATATTATAAACTATTCCACACTGATAGGGTCAACAGGAAGGGAGGTGGAGTGGCGATGTATGTCAAAGATAATTTAAATTGTTGTGTTAGACAAGATAAAAGATTAGAAACATCGGACACAGAATCTGTTTAGCTACTGTTTCTCGAAGGTCGTGAAAAATTACTTTTGGGTGTGATTTATAGGCCCTCAAACCTTGATAGGGAGTCCGGTAAGCTGCTATGGGGCGAAATTCATAAGGTGTCTAGACATGAAAATGTTGTGTTAATGGGAGATTATAACTTTAGACAAATTGATTGGAACAACATGACAGGAAATCTTGTGTCTAGTGACTTTTTTGATACGGTTCAGTACTGCTTTTTAAAACAGTTTGTGATGGAACCAATTAGAGGAAGCAACTTGCTTGGCATGGTTCTTGCCAGCAAAGAATCACTATTTAATAATCTTGAGATTAATGATTGGCTTGGGAAAAGTGATCACAAATCATTTAGTTTCAATTTATCGTGGAATTACCCAGATACCTGCAATCAAGTCTCTGTCCTAGATTTCTGCTTGGCCGACTTCATGGGACAGAGAAATTACCTGGGTGGGCTAAATTGGGATGACCTTATTATCGGTCAGGTAGGTAGGGTTGGTTGCCAATATAACGTATTTCAGAGCATAGTGCTAACTGCTCAGAAAACTTTTGTTCCGAGTAGGGAAATTAGATCTAATAAAAATGATCCCAAATGGATAAACAGAAGATTAAAACATCTCATTGGTCAAAAGAGAGGCATGTATAGGCATATCAAAAGAGGGGATGGGCAGCTAAGAACTCAATATATTCTATTAAAGAGAGAAATAAAAAAGGAATAAGTAAAACTAAAAGGGATTATAAGGCTAAAGTCGCAAGGGATTCGAAGACTAACCCAAAAGGGTTCTTTCAGGTACACAGAAGTAAGATTAGGGACAAGATAGGCCCATTTAAGAGTAACTCAGGTCAGATCACTGACAATGATAAGGAAATGTGTGAAATTTTCAATACCTACTTCCTATCAGTTTTTACTCAGGAAGATACTAGCGAAATTCCAGAAATAATAGATTATGTAGAACAGGACGGTAATAAACTATGCACTGTTAGGGTAACTAGTGACATGGTCCTCAGTCAAATAGAGAAATTAAAACTTAACAAATCCCCAGGTCCTGATGAACTGTTTGCGAGGGTTTTAAAGGAATGTAAAGAGGAACTTAGTAAACCTTTAGCTAATCTTTTCAATATTGTGGAAATTTATTTGGTCCCTAAAGTTCCACAGGACAGATCCAGCATGGCCGTAATGGGATGGCTGAGCTGGCTGGCCCTTAAACCCTCCCAAACAAACAGCATTCTCTCTATTTTGGCGTGGATTGTTGGTAGGCATTTATTTAATTTATAGATTTACCCTTCAGGGAAGGAGTAGGTAGTTTTACTGTTAGTACACTAATATTAGGTTTACTAAGGCAACTGTAGATAATAATAATGTAGACCTAAGACCTTAACATAGGTAGTAATAGGCCGATAATGTAGGCAAACACTAGGTTAAGTTAGCTAGGGAGAACTGGCAGCCCTAGCTTGAATGACGAGGCACGGGTCTCAAAGACACAATAGCATCCTTCTTAAGACAGACACCAACTGGACAAGACATGCCGTGATCAGCAGACAGCGCCCCCCGCGTGTCTTCACATTTGAGACCTGGGGAAATCTGGTAGAGGCACCTCACTGTACCGTAGATGACCTCCGTCAGGCCCATACAGTAAGACAAGACCTCCACTTTATCTCGTAGATTTCTGGCCAGTGTCTGGGGAGATTGTGAGTTCAGTTTTCTGTGGGCCCGGTGTGCAACAGGCAGAGCATGCCCAGTAAGTACCAGTGTCTCAAGGCAGTCTGGAAGCTAGTGTCCGTGTCTGCATAGTTGTACTAGGGGATACATACCCTCTTGGATATAGGAATTTCTGAGGTGCAGGCAGGACACTAATAACGATTGAATATTGCAGGAATTAAGGCTCCCGGTTGCACATGGTTTCTGAGGGAAAGTCCAGAGGGGCTAAGGCTAAGCTTAGGGAAGTTGAAGATCAGGATATATGCTGCAACACCAAGTAAGTTAGTCCTTTATACGTGCATGCAGGCGAGTTTCTTGCAACATCAATCATTTGTGAAAATCTGTCCTATAAGCCACTTGTGAGGCTGGGGTACCCACCCCAGAGCTCTGTGTCAACAGAGTTTGCCAGGGCAGGTGACTTACTTGGAGGCAGTCCACACAAATTTTCACAAATATATCACTACAAACTGGCATAATGCCAGACAATTGGAAAAAGGCAAACATAGTACCTATTTACAAGGCAGGTGATAGGTCCTTTGCTTCAAACGATAGACTAACAAGCCTTACCTCCATAATTGGTAAATTTATGGAATAAATAATTGCCGAAGCAATTGTTGCCATCTTGAAAGACATAAATTGATTAATAAATCTCAGCACGGTTTAACAAAGGGGCATTCCTGTCTTACGAATTTACTAACTTTTTTCACTAAGGTATTTGAGGAGATAGATCATGGTATTGAATATGATAGTGTGTATATGGACTTCAGTAAGGCTTCGATAGAGTTCCACATCAGAGGCTTTTGAGAAACTTAAAGCATACGGAATAGAAGGAGAATTTTTTTCCTGGTTAGAGGCATGGTTGACAAATAGGCAGCAGAGAGTTTACATAAATGGGGTGAAAGCAGAACGGGGGCACGTCACGAGTGGTTTTCCACAGGGGTCAGTGTTGGACCCCTTGTTGTTCACAATTTATATAAACGACATAGATAAGGAAATAAATAGCGACATAAGCGAATTTGCCTTCTAATTCATTCTAATGAGGACATCAGAGCACTCCAGGATGATTTGAATAAACTAATGTAGTGGTCAGATGTAGTGGTCAGATGCAGTTTAATATAGACAAATGCAAAGTTCTAAATGTTGAACAGGAAAATAACCATGCTACATATAAACTAAATAATGTAGATCTTATTATTACGAACTGCAAAAAGGATTTAGGAGTTCTGGTTAGCAGTAATCTGAAACCAAGACAGCAGTTCATAAGTGTTCGCAATAAAGCTAACAGAATCCTTGGCTTCATATCAAGAAATATAAATAATTGCAGTCCTCAGGTTGTTTTCAACTCTATATATGTTGCCTATGTGTCTAATCTACCAACCTGTCGGTATTGTATACCATTTGATAATAACTCTATATTTCTTTGGTTAGGCCTCATTTAGATTGTGCCGCACAGTTTTGGTCACCGTATTATGGAATGGATTTAAATGCACTGGAAAACGTACAGAGGAGGATGACAAACTTGATCCCATGTATCAAAAATCTTCTCCACGAGGACAGACTGAGGAGCCATGAGTCTGCACTCTCTAGAAAGGCATAGAATTAGGGTGTATAAGATTGAGGTGTATAAATGGAACACAGGAATTAATAAAGAGGGTTTAAATAGCGTGGTAAAAATATTTAGCAGAGACAGGACTCGCAGCAATGGTTTTAAACTGAAAAAAATTCAGATTCAGGAAGGATACAGGAAAGCACTGGTTTGGTAATAGAGTTGTGGATAAGTGGAACAAACTCCCGAATACCGTCAAAGAAGCTAAGACGTTGTGTAGTTTTAAAAATTGGTTGGATAAATACATGAGTGGGTGTGGGTGGGTGTGAGTTGAACCTGACTACCTTGTGCCACTAGGTCAGATGCCGTGCTTCTCTTTTAAGCGAACGCAAGTGACCTGACTAGGTTAAGGCATTGGCTTAAGCCGATGGGAGAGTTGGACCTGCCCCGCATGAGCCAGTAGGCCTGTTGCAGTGTTCCTTCTTTCTTATGTTCTCATGTTCATTGCTGTAAGTTAGTGCTCTCGGTGTTCTCTGTCAGTGCTCTCAGTGTTCTGTCAGTGCTCTCAGTGCTTTTAGTCAATGTTCTCGGTCAGTGTTCTCGGTCAGTGTTCTCTGTCAGTGTTCTCTGTCAGTGTTCTCTGTCAGTGTTCTCGGTCAGTGTTCTCTGTCAGTGTTCTCTGTCAGTGTTCTCTGTCAGTGTTCTCTGTCAATGTTCTCTGTCAATGTTCTCTGTCAATGTTGTCTGTCAGTGTTATACGTCAGTGTTGTCTGTCAATTTTCTATGCCAGTGTTCTCTGTCAGTCCTCTCAGTCATTGGTCTCACTCAGTGCTCTGTGTTCTCTGTTAGTGTTCTCAGTCAGTTCTCTCGGTGTTCTTTGTCAGTGTTCTCTGTCAGCGTTCTCTGTCAGTGTTCTATGTCAGTGTTCTCTGCCAGTGTTCTCTGTCAGTGCTCTCTGTCAGTGCACTCAGTCCGAGGTGTCAGGAAGGTCTTACGTGACTGGCCAATTATACACTTGCGTAAAAACACATCTTCCTGACTCAGTCTGGCTCTTTGTTTACTACTCACGTTCCTGCGTGGTGGCCCCCTCTCCCTTAATTAACACACACTCACACACGCACACACACACACACACACACACACACACACACACACACACACACCTCCACACACACACAACACTCCACACACACACAACACACAAACACACACACACACACACAATGGATGGAACAAGAGTGGGAGAGAAAATTAGGAGAGCTTTCTGAAAAAATGGAGAAAGAGCTCTCTGTGAAATTGGAAAAGAGGTTGGAGAAGGAGACAAAGAATTGGGAGGCACAAGTCGAAACTGCAGTAGCCAAGATAAGGGTCCTAGAAGTTGAGATAAATAGGCTGAAGCGAGTTACAGGGGCAGTGACCAGAGAAGACACAGCATATGAAGCTGCGAGGCCGAACAGGAAGGAAGGAATTATGAATTATGCTAAGGTCATATCAGCCTGCCAAGGAGGACCAAGGAGTGAAAGGGAAGAACAGCTGGTTGCAGATGGAGAGGACGATAGGTCAAATGCTGAGGCACAACCATGCTATCAAGAGCCACTGGAAAAAGCAAGGGAGAAACTGACCACATACAGGCAGGATCCAAAGTCACAGAGGGTGAGGCAATGGGAGGAGGAAAGGGCAAAATCAGTGTTTATCCATGGGCTTCAGGAGAGAGAGGAAAAGACACACACTGAAAGGCAGCAGGAAGAAAGAAAGGAGATTGAGAAAATCATCACGGAAATAGGTGAAGAGATGGACGAGATTGTAAATTTTCAGAGAATAGGGGGGTACTCGAAGGGGAGAAACCGACCAATCAAGCTGATTCTCAGGACGGAAACAGTGCAGAACAGGATCCTTCAAGAGAAACCACGATTGAAATACTCGGAAGAGTACAAGAGGGTGTTCCTAGACAGAGACAGAACAAAATCAGAACGACAGCAGCTGAGGGAGAGGACAAAAAAGCGACACAGGATTTGCCTTCCATGAATCCATGCTGGCTGTCGTTTATAATCTTGTTCCGCTCCAGGTGCTCCACCACTCTCCTACTGATAATCTTTTTCAAGGCTTTGCATACTATATATGAAGGCTTACTTAGCCCTGTAACAACTTCAGACAGTATTACCAAGGCTGGCTTCTCCTCAGGAAAATTAATGAATAGAAAAAGAAATAATAATTCACAAAGATAAACACTTTATTATTTATTAATGCCAAGATAAAACATTGAAATATGAAGGTGTATCCTACTTGAAAGAAAAATGAAAAATGAAATGGAAAAATGACATTTGAATTCAGCGCTAATATATACAGTGATACTGGGGTGCCTGGTTGAGGTTGACACCGTCTTGTAGAAATTGTAGCCGTTGCTGATGGGGGGGGGGGTCACAGATGTTCAGTGACAACCCAACGACTAGTTCTTCACAGAGTCTATAGTCTTGAATAGTCAGTCCAGATGACAGGAAAGCAGGTTCTTTACCACTGCAAAGATGAGGGGTAGTGTCCTGTACAATTAATCAGGTAGGTAGATCATGAAGTGACATCCCAAGACCGGTTTCAGTCCGTCTCCTTCAACACTTCTCGTTGGTTGGCAGGTGACCCGATCTGTCATTCCAAGCTGGAAAGAGAGACAGGTTACCCACTGCTTAAGAAATCACTCTCCATGATAAGTGCAAGATACTTAAAAAAGGTGGTGATTATCTAAGTCTCATGTGGAGCTTAAAACTGAAAGGACTAAGTTCACTATGGTCAAAAGTGAAGCTTTCAATCAAATCCACTAGAATAGGAGCAAAGGTTTTACTTACAGTTGGCGGGGAGCTGTGAGTCGAGTGATTACTGTTTGGCCGGAGCCCCACATGTCACCTTTCAGGGGGGGGAGAAAGGGGGGGATAGCGGGAGCTAGACTGACCCTCCCTTTAACAAAGCAGCCGGCAATCAAACTAACATTACCATATACTCACTCACTACTCCTATCTGTTGAACTTTTCCCCACACTCCCCCTTACCAAGACTTATAGTCAAGGAGTATAAGAAGAATAGGCGAGGAAAAAGTTCAATACGAGGTCGCATAAGGCAAAAAAATCTACTGACTGTCACGACTTAACCAGTCGGGAGAAATTTTTGGAAATGAACCATTGATATACACAATATGAAACATAAAAGCTTGGAGTGCCAATGTCCACCTTAAGGTAGTTGGAAAAGGGTTTGCCTGTAAGATCAGTGAGGTTGGGGATAAACCGGCATAAAATTTACAGAACCAAGAAAGCTACGCATGAGCTTCTTGGTTTTGGGGAATTTAAAACTCTAATAAAGCTTCGATCTTACTGGGGAGAGGCTGCAAAGAGTTTTTTAGAATCAGTCCGAGAAAATCTAATCTGTTAAAACCCAAGGAAGCATTTCTTTGGCTTGGCAGTTAGGCCATGTGAGCGTAACCACATAAAACTGATGTTAATGTTTGGATATGCTTGCTCCACGTCGAGTCATTACATAAATGTTATCAAAAAAAAACTGAAACATTGGCATATTACCCAAGACCTATCTCATCAGTCTCACGTAGTAGCACAGGCAGTTACCAAACCGAAGGGAAATAGTTCTATACTGCATCAGTCCTTGGTGGGTAGGAAAAGCGGTGTACTGCTTTAAAAAAGGATCTAACATTACTTGATGATATGCCTGCGAAATATCAATCTCTGAAAAGAAGGAAGAGTCATAAAATTTGCGTAGATCGCTATCTATTAAAAGGGCATAGGCTCAGCATCCCACCGAGTTATAGCATTAAGGCCTCTGAAGTCAATAACAAGTCTATATGAATTATCC
The DNA here is from genome assembly GCF_026875155.1 of Cherax quadricarinatus. Lineage (NCBI taxonomy): Eukaryota > Metazoa > Arthropoda > Malacostraca > Decapoda > Parastacidae > Cherax > Cherax quadricarinatus. The sequence continues at coordinate 82,898,518 of NC_069404.1, forward strand.
TCCTTCTTAACCATGACTACTGGTGAGCAATATCAGATACTGAAGGTTTCAATGATCTTAGTTTTAATAATTTGTCTACCTCTCGGTCAAATGCATCCCAAAGGGTGAACTGGAACTGGGTATAATTTCCGTTTGATAGGATTGTCCGTGACTAAGCCAGTCTTATGGACTACCGTGGAGGTGACACCGGGAAAATATCAGTAAAACGTCGGGAGCAGTTACTCACACATTGAAGAAATTCATGTTTCTTATGGTCATCCAAAGACCTCATTATATTAAATGTTTGTTGCACCCTGATGGTAAAAGATTCACCAAGTCCTGTAGTTCTTCATCATAGTTACGTTAGAGGTGTCAATTACCCCAACCTTTACACTCCTCATTGTCTTACAAGTTTGGGGAAAAACTAAGTCAAATTATTAAGGATTTAACGAATTTCTTCGGTAATATTTCTTTAAGGATGTTGATATGAAAAGCTTAGGTTCACCCTTGACTTCTAGAGGTATAAACCTTCCCACAAATTTTTAATACCTTATTGGGACCTTCCATGCTACTAAATTTTTTTTACTTGATAGGCAAAAGTACCAAAACTTCACCCTACTTTAAAACTTCTCCTCGGGACCTTTTGGAATCAAAAGGTTTAGAAACTGGCCATTGACAAGCTTAAGTTTTTCGAACTATTCAGAGGTCTCCTAAAGTTTGGATCAAAGGGTCAAGGAGAAACTGATAAGAAACTGAACCTCAGCATTCACTTTCCTCATTAGCCCACAAGTCATGAAGGATGGACAAGGACCTCTGGCCTGTTCTACCATAGGAATTCAAAGGGAAAACCCCAAAGAGTCACGGGGGGAACTTCCCTCATGGAAACAAAGCACAGGTAGGTAACGATCCACCCCTTTAGGTTAAGGGATCAAAGTTCCGTAAAAGGGACTGGAGAACGAATGCTGGCGCTAAATCCTCCCATTAAGCTGGATGATAGGTGTTGTGAAGAAGGCTCACTCCAAAAGTTGGAGAGATGTTGCATTAAGTCAATGGGGAATGTGTTTCCACGTCAGACAAAATTTCTCTAGGAATGCCCATTCTGGAGAAGATGGACAAAAGGCTTCAGCCACCTCTGTAGTAGTTATGGTCTTTAAGGGTACGGCTTCAGGGAAACCGAAGCAAATCAACTATGTTAATATGTATCTATACCCCCCAGATGAAAGTGGTGATAAAGGTCCAACGATGTCTATAGCTACTCTTTCAAACGGTACCGTAAAAGATTGGCATTTTGACCATAGGTATTCGCCGGGTATCTCGGGAGGATGACAGTTGGCATATTTTAAACACGATCTACAATAGGTAGCGATATCTGAGGACATTTTGGCCAAAAATAGGTTCCCTAATTTTATTTAAGGTTTTACGGTGCGAGAAATATCTGTCCACTGGTAGTCATGAGCCATTTTAAGAACATCTCTCTCTGCATTGACTTGGAACAACTAAGATGGGATAGTCTATCTCATCTGAATTTAATTTAATACTGATTTATACAAGTACCTTTTATATATTCAAATTTATATGAAAAGTTTTTTCTTTGGATAACTTGATTTTGTCTAGCTGCATTATGACAATTCTGAAGAGAAGGGCAATTATTTGTAAATTGCAAAGGAGTCCTTCGATATACTAAAGGGTTAAAATCAGGGAAAATCAAAGGATGGACAGTAGAGAAGCCTGGCTTTGGTCTGAGCCCAGTCAAAACATTTATACAATTTGGAGGTGATATCCTCACTTTCATCTAACAAGTTGAACCGGGGATTCTACTATCTCGCTTTCGAGAGTAGTATCACTGGTTTCTAACCTCACATGAATATCCCGAGACATTGCCTCATCTGAACTTTCGAGGGGGTTCTCTGACTCTACAGGAAGAGGATCTGAAAAACTGATGTCATCTTTGGTGATGAAAGGTCAACCTCAGAAGGAAGAATGACACCTTTTACATTACCTATAGTACGGAGCAAGAAGTGATGAGAGCTAGTCGGCTTCAGACCAACCTGTGAACCATTTAGACCTAATGTAACAACGGAATGGTAGGAAAAATGTCCGTACGGCCCAAGTATCTGAAAGTATAGCAGAGGAATGAGTTTCTTTAAGGTTAAAGGAACACTTATCAGAAATGACTATACATGTGCATCCAGTGTCTCGTAAAATGGTAGATACATTAAGTCCGTTAACTGTTCCTGAACAGAAGGGTTCTTTGTCATTACAGTCTTTAAAACATCTTCCAACTCTTCGACCTTCTTAGAAGGACAATCGGGACTTTTATGTCCCTTAAAAACCACATAAAAGACAAACAGGGATAAAAGAAGTTAGTTTGCTTTCTATTAGAGGCTTTGTTTTCTTTTGATCTGGTGAACCCTTGCCCTTAGGGTTCGATCCCTTTTGGTCTTTATAGGAATTGTGAGCCCCACATACAAAATCCCGCAGCCTCAGCAACTTCCTCAGCTTCAATCAGGTTACGTTCTCTAATGAATGTTCGTATCTGGTGGGGAAGAGCTGTCAGGAACTGGTCACAACCTGAAGTCTCTAAGAGATTCATAACTGTGATCAATTCCTGAACTCTCTATCCAAAAGTCGAACAAACGAAAGAGTGTTACCTGTAACTGCTGAAAGTTTTTTGGGCCCTGCTGTAAGGTGGGATACCTGAAATCTTTCCCCATAAGAATTTGTGGTTTTTTGATATGCTTTAAAGTTGCCTTCTTCAGTAGGTTATAATTACATATGATATCCTGCGACAAAGTTGCATAGATATTCAAAGCTGTAAACCAGAAAATAACATACCTAACCTGGGAGCCCAGGTGTCAGCAAGCCATTCACAGAGGGTAAGCGGTATTTTCAAAAACCCGATAATGTATGAAGTAATGTCTTCACCCCTGTGAAGGGAGGTAAATTAGGTGTTTGGGAAAATGTGCACTAGCTGCACGTTGTTCCATTACTCCTTCCCCCTAATTGTTGTTGTGTAAAAGTTAACTTTTTATTCTCTAATTCAAGGGGAGATTTTTCGAGCTCGTGTTCTTTTTCTCTTTCTCTTAACTCATGTTCTCTAGCTCTTTTCCTCTTTTTCTAGCTCTTTCCTCAACTTCCTATCCTTTGCTCTTTCCTCAAGTTCTCTTAATTTAACTTTTCCTCACGTACTTTAGCTCTCTCCTCATGATCAAGTCTAAACATGCTCTTTTTGTCTTCTCACTCCTTTCTAACTGTCTATCTTGGTTTTCTCTTTCAATTCGATCTCTCTCCTTTTTCTCTTCTCTTTCGATTCTCTCTCTCTCTCCTTTTTCTCCTCTCTCTCAAGGTTCTCTCTCCTCCCTTTTTCTCCTCTCTCTCAAGGTTCTCTCCTTTTCACCTCTCCTCTCAAGGTTCTCTCTCTCCTTTCTTTTTCTTTCCTGGATCTTAGCGCTAATAAAAGCTTCTAAATTCTTTTTCCCCCTTATTCCTAACTTACTCCCAGTGGTTCATCCAAAACTGGTTTTCCTCCATACTTGCAAGAATAACTTAAACTACCAGGGGAAAATGAAATGGATATATAAAAGAAAATGGAGGGTTCAATTCCTGCTCTGCCAAACTGTAAATAAATCGGAGGGTTTCGATCCCTGCTTCGATTAAGCAGTATGTGTGAATGAAAACAAGGGGGGCTATGCCCAGCTCCCAGCAAACAGTAAGTAAAAATTGGGTCCCTTGACCATCCCCAAACTTCCACCAACAAATCAAGAGTGTCCTACGACAGTTCCCTTGATATAATAAAAGAGTCAATGAAATAACTTGTCACTGGAAAATCTCGGTCCCTAGAGTCTATTTCTCGAAATCGTTTTTAAGCTCAAAAATAAAGGTGACAGAATTAACTAGTATATCCTGCCTGACTTGACTTACAATAAATTGAGACTATAACAACCACCAAATCTTTTAAATACCTGTACTGTAGTCCTACCATAGAGAATGATTACTCATGGCTGGTGGTAACCGTCTGTGGTATGCGGCGTTGATGGGGTTGAATCTTGATTCAGTAGAGTTGATCCTGGCAAGGTTGCCACTTGTGAAGGCTTACTCAGCCCTGTAACAACTTCAGACAGTATTACCAAGGCTGGCTTCTCCTCAGGAAAATTAATGAATAGAAAAAGAAATAATAATTCACAAAGATAAACACTTTATTATTTATTAATGCCAAGAAAAACATTGAAATATGAAGGTGTATCCTACTTGAAAGAAAAATAAAAAATGAAATGGAAAAATTGTCATTTGAATTCAACGCTAATATATACAGTGATACTGGGGTGTCTGGTTGAGGTTTACACCGTCTTGTAGAAATTGTAGCCGTTGCTGATGTGGGGGGGGTCACATGTTTAGTGAAAACCCAACGACTTTATCTTCACAAGAGTCTATAGTCTTGAATAGTCAGTCCAGATACAGGAAAGCAGGTTCTTTACCACTGCAAAGATGGGGTAGTGTCCTGTACAATTAATCAGGTAGGTAGATCATGAAGTGAAAGTCCCCAAGACCGGTTTCAGTCCGTCTCCTTCAACACTTCTCGTTGGTTGGCAGGTGACCCCCCGATCTGTCAATTCCAAGCTGGAAAGAGAGACAGGTTACCCACTGCTTAAGAAATCACTCTCCATGATAAGTGCAAGATACTTAAAAAAGGTGGTGATTATCTAAAAGTCTCATGTGGAGCCTTAAAACTGAAAGGACTAAGTTCATTATGGTCAAAAGTGAAGCTTTCAACCAATATCCACTAGAATGGGAGCAAAGGTTTTTACTTACAGTTGTGCTGGGAGCTGTGAGTCGAGTGATTACTGTTTGGCCGGAGCCCCACATGTCACCTTTCGGGGTGGGAAGAAAGGGGGGGATAGCGGGAGCTAGACTGTCCCTACCTTAACAAGCAGCCGGCAATCAAACTATCATTACCATAATACTCGCTTGCTACTCCTATCTGTTGAACTTTTCCCTCATACTATACATGCCAGTGACACTGGTCTATAATTTAGTGCTTCATTTCTGTCTCCCTTCTTAAAGATGGGGACTACATTTGCCTTCTTCCATACTTCAGGTAGTTGCCCAGTTTCAAGGTAAGTGTTGAAGATTTTGGTTAGTGGCACATGTAGTGTCCCTGCTCCCTATCTAAGGACCCACGGAGAGATGTTGTCCGGTCCCACCACCTTTGAAGTATCAAGGTCACTTAGGAGCTTCTCCACCTCCTCCTCAGTTGTGTGTAATTCATCCAACACTTGTTGGTATATCCCTTGTTGCTGTACGCCACTGTTTTGTCTCCCCATTGTCCCTTCAGCCTCCACTGTAAATACTTCCTGAAATCTCATGTTGAGCTCCTCATATACCTCCTGGTCGTTTCTTGTGAGCTCTACACCTTCTTTCCTCAGCCTGTTTACCTGGTCCTTGACTGTTGTCTTCCTCCTGATGTGGCTGTAGAGTAGTTTCGGGGTCAGACTTGACTTTCGATGCTATGTCATTTTAATACTGCCACTGCGCCTCCCTTCTCATCTGTGCATACTCGTTTCTGGCTCATCGACTAATCTCTTTATTCTCCTGAGTCCTTTGCCTTCTGTACTTTTTCCATTCTCTAGAACACTTAGTTTTTGCCTCCCTGCACCTTCAGGTAAACCAAGGGCTCGTTCTGTCCTTCCCATTATTTCTGTTACCCTTGGGAACAAACCTTTCCTCTGCCTCCTTGCATTTTGTTGTTACAAAGTCCATCATTTCGTTTACTGATTTTCCTACCAACTCCTGTTCCCACTGAACCTCCTGCAGGAAGGTCCTCATTCCTGTGTAGTCCCCCCCTTTTATAGTTTAGCTTTTCCCTTTCTACTCCTGTTACCCTCTCCACTTTTAGCTCCATGATGTATTCAAAGCTCATAACTACATGGTCACTAGCTCCAAGGGGCCTTTCATATGTGATATGCTCAATGTCTGAGCTACTCAGGGTGAACACGAGGTCCAATCTTGCTGGTTCATCCTCCCCTCTCTCTCTGGTAGTATCCCTAACATGTTGGTGAATGAGATTTGCCAGCTCTGCATCCATCATCTTGGCTCTCCATGCTTCGGGACCCCCATGCAGCTCCAGGTTTTCCCAGTCAATCTCCCTGTGATTGAAGTCGCCCATGACCAGTAACTTCGCTCTACTTGAGTGGGCCCTTCTTGCCACCTCAGCTAGAGTGTCCACCATTGCTCTGTTGCATTCATCATATTCCTCTCTTGGCCTCCTGCAGTTCTGTGGTGGGTTATACATAACTGCAATGACTACCTTGTGTTCCCCTGACTGAACTGTACCTATGTAATCCCTTTCTCCAATCTCGTCCATACCTTCCATTTCTTGATAACCCCACCGGTTTTTTATTAGTAGTGCGACCCCTCCTCCCCCCCTGCTCCTTCTATCCTTCCTCACGATCTGATATCCGGGTGGGAACATTGCATCTGTTATTATCCCAGTGAGTTTCGTTTCTGTAACCGCTACGATGTCTGGGGACAATTCCTTGATTCTTTCATGCCACTCCTCACATTTATTCGTTATTCCATCCACATTCGTGTACCAAACCTTCAACTTCTTTTCAATAACTGTGGTCTGGGAAGAGAGGTGGGCTAAGGGGAGCAGGGGCCTATAGGGGGTTAGTGTGGGGGTGGGGTCTGTGGTGTGGGGTGTGGGGGCAGAGGGCCTATGGGGGGTTTCAGTGGGGGTGGGGTGTGGGGGTGAGGGTGAGGGGGAATGGGGGAAGAGGTACAGTGTGTGAGTTGCTGTGGGTACTGTGAGGGTGGGTTGTGGTGAGGGGGATGGGAGAGGGTACATAATTGTGGGTTACTGGGTTTCTGTGGTGGTGGGTTTTGAGCTGAGGGATGTACGGGTTACTGAGGGTACTGTTGTGGCAGGGTTTATGCAGAGGGGGATGTGTGGGTTACTGTGGGTTTCTGTGGGGGTGGGTTTGTGCTGATGGGGATGGGGGCAGAGGGTGCAGTGAGTGGGTTTTGGGTTAGGTTGTTTGGTTGCTTTGGGACTGCCATGGTTGTGTTCCTTCTGTGGGTGGTACTGGAGGGGGTTGTGTTTGTTCTTCCACATGGGCCTGATTTCTCCTGCTCTCCACTTTCCTTGCTTCCCATTCCTCCTTGCGACATTGCGCCCTCTCTTTCAGTGTCATCCTTTCTTCTTGTGTTCTGTCTCGGTCGAGGTACACACTCCAGAATACCTTAGGCATGCTTTCTCCTGCAGGATCTGGTTTCGAGCTGATTTTGCCTTGAAAATCACTTTGACTGGATGCTTTTTTCCCCTTGCAAACCACCCAATTCTCTGAAAATTTGTCAGCTGAGTCATGTCATCCTCTCCTATTGCTTTCATGATGTTTTCAATCGTTTTTTTCTCCTCCTGTTTCCTTGCCTCGTAAGCTTCCCCATCTACTTGGAGCCCATAGACAAAAATGGCCCTCTCCCTTTCATCCTCTCACTGTGCTTACCTGAGCATCCTCTGATTCAAATTAGTTCCTGCCATTGACGTGTTGCTTCTTACTGTCTCTTCCCTATCTGGTGTCCCTCTGCTTATTTGTTCCTGGACATGGCAGTTGTCTGTTAGAGCCTCTGTGTATAGTTTAGCTCCTTCATTGACTTTAGTCCCCTCATTAGTTCTTGCTGTTCTCCCTGCCTGTGGCGAAAGGCTGCAAACCTCACTCAAGGAGAAAGACCTAGGAGTGAGTATAATACCGAGTACATCGCCAGAAGCACACATTAACCAGATAACTGCTGCGGCATATGGGCGCTTGGCAAACCTGAGAATAGCGTTCCGGTACCTCAGTAAGGAATCGTTCAAGACTTTATACACTGTGTATGTCAGGCCCATACTGGAGTATGCAGCACCAGTTTGGAACCCACACCTGGTCAAACACGTCAAGAAATTAGAGAAAGTGCTAAGGTTTGCAACAAGGCTAGTTCCAGAGCTAAGGGGAATGTCCTATGAAGAAAGGTTAAGGGAAATCGGTCTGACAACACTGAAGGACAGGAGGGTTAGGGGAGACATGATAACGACATACAAAATACTGCGTGGAATAGACAAGGTGGACAAAGACAGGATGTTCCAGAGATGGGACACAGAAACAAGGGGACACAGTTGGAAGCTGAAGACTCAGATGAGTCAAAGGGATGCTAGGAAGTATTTCTTCAGTCATAGAGCAGTTAGGAAGTGGAATAGTCTGGCAAGCGATGTAGTGGAGGCAGGAACTATACATAGTTTTAAGACGAGGTATGATAAAATTCATGGAGCAGGGGGAGAGAGGACCTAGTAGCGGTCGGTGAAGAGGCGGGGCCAGGAGCTGAGTCTCGACCCCTGCAACCACAATTAGGCGAGTACAATTAGGTGCGTACACACACACACACACACACACACACACACACACACACACACACACACACACACACACACACACACACACACACACACATACACACAGAGGAGAGAGAGAGGGGTGGAGAGACTGCATTTTTTTTGGACTGTAAGAAAGCTTTTGACGCAGTTCCGCATGAGATTAGTGCAGGAGCAGGCAGGAATAACAGGAAGGGGACTGTAATGGATCAGAGAATACCTGACAGGAAGGAAACAACGAGTGATAGTACGTGACTACGTATCAGAGTGAGCGCATTTGATGAGTGGGGTCTCACCAGGGTCATCCCTAGAGCTGGTGCTGTTTCTGGTATATGTGAATAACTTGACGGTAGGGATAGATTCCGAGGTGTCTCTGTTCGCAGACGATGTGAAGCCAATGCGGAGAACCCAAGTGGATGAGGATCAGGTAGGACTACAAAGGAAATTGGACAGGGTGCATGCCTGGTCCAACAATTGGCTCCTTGAAAATTGGGTTGGGCAAACGTTTTGTTAGTGGGATGAATTGTAAAGGACCTGCCTAGTATAGGCCAACAGGCCTGCTGCAGTGTTCCTCCTTTCTTATGTTCTTATGTTCTTAAGTGCAAAGTCATGAAGATTGGTCCTCAGACAGAATACACACTAGGGAGCCTATGGCTGCAAACCTCACTTAAGGAAAAGGATCTTGGGGTGAGTATCATGCCAAACAACATAGGAGAAAACCCATCAACAAAACTCCAAGGAAACTGACAGGTCTGTAGTGACGGTTTTTTCCATAGTGCCAAATGAGGGAAGGAAGAGAACATTTAGACATGGCTGCTACCAGATGTACAACTAGTGAGGCGATGTTCTCAACTATACGCTGAGGTCAGTGGTCACGTGTGGTCATACTTGTTCTAAGCTGTCTGGGATTAGCGTGGGGGTGTTACCTAGCACCATGGCTTGTTGTAGTGTTTTAAAATCTCAGGTTAAAGTGTTGAAGAAGGAGATTCTACTTCTTCAGGAGGAGAACAGGACGCTGAAGCTTCGTCTAGATGAGTGTGGGATGGTGGTAGCTGGTGAGGAGGAAAAAGTTACCAGCAGTGATTTGGAGAATGGCAGCCACTTTAAGTGGCAGGTGGTTCACAGTTCAGGAAGAAGGATGATAAGGAAGGTTAATGGAGAAGATGTGGAGGTAGGAAATCGATTCTCTGTTCTTCAGGACGAGTGTACTTCACTGGTTAGTGAGATTAAAGGGACCACTGACTCCCCTGCTTATCAAGGTAAGAATATTCTGATTGTGGGAGATTCTTAGATAAGATATATGGACCATGCTTTTTGTAATAGAGACAGAAAGGTCAGACAGAGGATGTGTATCCCAGGAGCTGGTGTTGGTGACATAGTCAGCAGGTTGGATAATATTATGTCAGGTAATAAGAACAAGCCCATTATCTAAGTGCTGGTGAAAATGACATCGGGAATGGCAGGAGACAGGAGCTGCTGGATAAGTATAGGTCAGCCATAAATGTAGTCAGATCTAAGGGAGGGATCCCAATCATATGTAGCATCTTGCCTAGAAGGGGAGTAGGCAATGAATGGATGTCTAGGACAATTGGTATAAATTGCTGGTCAGACAGGTACTACAAGGAACTTGCAATCCCATTCATTGATAACTGGGACATATTCTATGGCAAGCATGAAATGCATGCAAGGGATGGGGTTCACCTCTCTGGGGTTGGAGTGGTTGCATTAACCAGTTCGATTGAGGGGGTCATTGATGACTTGTCTAGGACTTTGAACTGAGAGATTATAAAGGTATAGGTACCTGTAGGAAACAATCAGACTTCAGTACTAGGGATGAAAACAGCAGATATAACCAGGATACCTCAGGGATATGTTTAAAAGACAATATTCAAAATAAAGTTGCTAGTAAAGGCAAATCAATTGATCAACAAACAAAGAGAGATAGTAGAGGGCAACGAGTGACTAGGTACCTTAAGGTTTACTATACAAATAGTAGGAGTCTAAGAAATAAGATAGATGAGCTAAGATTACTTGCAAGTGCAGGTAATATAGATATTATTGCTATAACAGAGACCTGGTTCAACTTGAAAGATAGAGAAATGCCTTCTGAATGCAACATACAGAGTTATAAACTATTCCATACTGATAGGGTCAACAGGAAGGGTGGTGGAGTGGCGATGTATGTCAGAGAAAATTTAAATTGTTGTGTTAGAAAGATCTAAAATTAGAAATATCGGACACAGAATCTGTTTGGCTACAGTTTCTCGAAGGTCGTGAAAAATTAAGTTTGGGTGTGATTTATTGGCCCCCAAGCAATGATAGAGAGTGCAGTAAGCTGCTATGGGACGAAATTCATAAGGCATCTAGATATGAAAATGTTGTGTTAATGGGAGATTTTAACTTTAGACAAATTGACTGGGACAATGTGACAGGAATTCTTGAGTCTAGTGACTTTCTTAATATGGTTCAGGATTGTAATAAAGTGGGTAGAATTACCGACAATACGTAAAGTAAAAGGACACAAGTGTAACTAGGGAAAGGATAGGCCTACACAGAACAATAAAAATTAGTTCAACTAGAAACTAAAGTAAAGAAATTCTGGTAAATGGGCTACACATCTGTGACTGGACAGATATAACAAGTTGCACGGACGTAAACGATGCCTGGGAAAATTTCAGAACAATGTTCACTGCCATCCTTGATAATATTGCACCAGTTAAACAGGGCAGGATTAAACGAAGAACTGAACCCTGGATGACTACTGAGATATTAGTTAATATGAAATTCGGAGACCAGCTGCAAAAAAGATTTAAAGCAAACAGACAGTATATTGTAGCACTAAATGAATTCCAAAGGGTGAGGAACAGAGTTTAAAGGCAAGGCATCATTGCTCAAAAATCGAAGATACAATATTAATCCGAAACTACTAAAACGTGGCATAACATAAACCCGTAGGAAAGATCTAACCTAGTACTCAAATGTCGATAACGAGTATGCACGAAACAACTAAAGTGGACCAAACATTTAATAAATTCATACTACACAATGTGCAAACACTAGTAAGTAACAGTACCGCTACATCAAATACCATTGATAACATACTTACATAAAGGGTACCCCAAACAGTTGTCACTAATAATGCTATCTGCATTCGCTGCGAAATAGAACTAAGCAGTTGACCCAATAGCACCGGCTCGGATAAATCCGTCAAGTTCCAAGATGGTGCTCTGAACTGCCAGTTACCCATCTGCTCAAATAATACAATTTGATCATCACCACTAATACCGTACCAGAGGGGTTCAAGAGGCAGAGTAACTCCATCTTTATGAAAAATAGGCAATTATGATGTCACACAACTATAGCCTTTATAACAAATAACCCGCACATATAAAGAGAGATATATATATACACACACACACACACACAAATAATATATATATATATATATATATATATATTATATATATATATATATATATATATATATATATAGTCGTGCCAAATAGGCAGAACTTTCGATCTTGGCTTAAATAGCAACGTCCATCTTGCGATATAGGACAAGTGAAAATTTGTGTATGCAATAATTTCGCCAAAATCATTCTGAACCTAACGAAAAAATATATTTCACTGTGTTTGTTTAATATTAAATTGTTGCAAACAAATCTAAAATATATTTAGTTGGGTTAGGCTAAAATAAATTGTTCTTGTTATACTAAGGTTAGGTATGTTTTCTAAGATTCTTTTGGTCCAAAATAAATTTTTTTACATTAAAATTAATGAAAAAATATATCTTTAAACGTATAAGAAAAAAATTCAGAAAGGACTTAATTTTAAATGAGTTCTTGCTAATTGACCAGTTTTACATATTCGGCACGACATATAATAATATATATATATAATATATATATATATATATATATAATATTATATAATATATAAATATATAATATATATAATATATATATATATATAATATATATATATATATATATATAATATATATATAATTTATATATATATATAGGCCAGCAAACAGAGACGGGACAAGAGAGGTAGTGGTGGAGGTGGTAGTAGTGATAATGGAGTCAGTCAGATACTAAGAAAGAGGAGCACTGCAAGGGAAGCTAGAGGCCCACAGAGGGTAGGAACAAGAACACAGAGGGAGGGGAAAAATAATAAAGGACAAATACCCAAGGCAGAAGGAAGAAAACCCAAAGAAGAAAGAGGAAAGAGGAAAGGGGAAGAGGGAGAAGGGAAAAAAAGAGTCAAATTCAAATTCAAAGTTTATTCTCTGTAAGGATTACAATGCTGAGTTTACAGAATTTGTTTATTGTGTGGTTTACATGTAGTAAAATAATAATTACAGAGTGTACCACTTGAACACCTAGCATGGCTAGGCATTTCGGGCAGACTTAGATTAAATCTTAGTTTAAAATATTACAAAATTATGAGGTAAGTTGGTATTATGGCTAAGTGACCAAATACTAGTTTGTGAGTTTGCAATGTGAATGCTTTTGTTTTGGCACAATACGTAATTTCAGTATTGGAGTATCACAGGCCAACTTATGACTAGTTAGGATTCATTATTTTAAGATTGAGATTGATATTTCTGTTTATGGTCAAATGGGTGAGCGAGTGTAAGTGTGAACCACCAGGTGGTATTCGTGTAATTAGTTGACAGGGTGTATCAGGGAGATAAGATGCTTTCTAATGGTAGTTTTGAAGGTGATGAATATGTCTGCAGTTCTAGAGTTTTCAGGTAGGGTGTTCCAGATTTTAGGGCCTTTCACATACATTGAATTTTTGTAAAGGTTTAGTCGGACACGGGGAATGTCATAGAGATGTTGTGTCTGGTGTTATGCCTGTGGGCTCTGTCACAACTATGAAGAAAGTGTTTTAGGTCAAGGTTAATATTGGAATTTAAGGTTCTGTAGATGTAGATTGCACAGTAGTAAGTGTAGATGTACTGAGCAAGGAGTAAGTTCAGATCAATGAAGAGTGGGGGGGTGTGTTGCCAGGGATGGGATGTAGTGATTATTCTTACTGCGGCTTTTTGTTGGGTTATTATTGGCTTTAGGTGTGTTGCTGCAGTTGATCCCCAAGCACAAATAGCATAGGTGAGGTATGGATAAACAAGTGAGTGGTATAGTGTGAGAAGGGCATTTTGCGGCACGTAGTATCGTATCTTGGAGAGGATCCCAACCGTTTTGGATACTTTTTTGGTTGTGTTGGATATGGGTGCTGAAATTCAGGTTGTTGTCGAGGTATAGGCCTAGGAATTTGCCCTCATTATGTCTGGCAATTAGAGTGTTGTCGATCTTAATGTTAATTTGCGCAACTACTGCTCTGCTACCAAACATAATGTAGTAGGTTTCGTCAGTGTTAAGCGTAAGTTTATTGGCTGTCATCCAAGTCGATATTTTGATCAGCTCCTCGTTAACAATGGTGTTGAGGGTGGCAAGATTAGGGTGAGAGATGACATAAGTCGTGTCGTCAGCAAAGAGAATGGGGTTCAGGTGTTGGGAAACGTTTGGAAGATCATTGATGTATATGAGGAAGAGCAGGGGACCAAGGACACTTCCCTGCGGAACTCCAGTATCAAGTGGCCGTGTTGTTGATGCTGTGTCTTTAATGGTGACATACTGATACCTATTAGTAAGGTAAGATTTGAAATATGCAAGCGCATGGCCTCTTATACCATAATGGTCAAGTTTGTGGAGTAGGATGCCGTGGTCTACTGTGTCAAAAGCTTCTCTTAGGTCAATAAAAATTCCTAGTGGATATTCCTTATTTTCCAATGCTGTGTAAAGCAGATCTAGCATTTTTATGATTGCATCATTAGTGCTTTTATTTTTCCTGAATGCAAATTGGCAGGGGTTGAGTATGTTTTGTGCCGTTATAAATTAATATAGTCTCCTGTGCACGAGTTTCTCAAAGATTTTGGATAAGTCACGGGTGTTCTGAAGTTTGGAGCATTTTACAATATAATGGGAAAGGAAGGTATCTACAGAGACAAAGCCAGGACTAAAATTCATACAAGGAAAGTTGTATATAAAGGAGGATTCAACCAAACGGCGACTGTGAAAGTTAGAAGTAGGGTAGACAGTTTTAGCAGAAGACCAGTCAATAGGATGACTGTGATCTCTGACATGACAGAAAAGAGCATTGTTGGTGTTGGCAAGCCTAACACTACTTTTGTGCTACCTAAGTGTATTATTCCAGTCAGGGTATTGTGCCTTTTTTTTTGTTATTTATAGGCCTGTTAGTATACTCAGTGTAACATTCAAAATTGTAGAGAGGGCAGTGTACTGTTAAGTAGTTAAGAATCTTAATGACAACAACATTCTCCATAGTTACCAGTCAGGCTTTAGGAGATCTTACTCAACCGACACCTCCCTAATTAATCTGATGGATTACATGAGAATTGAAATGTCGATAGGGAACCTCATAGGAATGGTAACCTTAGACTTGCAAAGGCCTTCGATACTGTCAACCACAATATATTATGTAAGAAGCTTCAAGCTATCGGCATTGATTCCATAGACTGGTTTTAATCCTACCTTAGCAACAGGACACAAATTTTCAGTATCAACAGAACAAAATCAGAACACCTGGCGATAGCATGTGGAGTTCCCCGAGGTAGTATTCTGAGTCCTTTATTATTCCTATGTTTTGTAAACGACATGACCATCAGTGTCAAGTGCAAACTCCAATAGTATGCAAATTACAGTACTCTGTTAGATATAGCTAATGCAATAACATTGGAATTGGAGTTCTGCAGTAAATGGTTAGTAGACAACAAACTATCGTTACACCTCGGGAAAACGGAGGTCATCCTCTTTGGCACGAAACAAAAAACTGAGAAGGGTAAATAATTTTAATGTTCGGTGTAATAGGGAACCCATCATTTCAGTTTCCTCAGTAAAATATCTGGGAACCCCCTTTGACCCATTCATGTCAAGAGAATTGATAGGGAACAGTGTAGTAAAGAAAGCGAATGCCAGACTGAAATTCCTCTATAGACAAGCACAGTGTCTACCTACTGAGGCTCGCAGGACCCTATGTCTAGCCCTTATACAGTGTTATATGGATTATGTTTGCTCTTCATGGTACTCTGCCTCGACAAAAAAAAAAAAAAAAAAAAACTGAAAGACAGTCAACAAATCACCTAGAACAAAATGGTAAGATTCATCCTGGACCTGGGTCCAAGAGAGCAGGTAGGCCAGGATGAATTACAACAATTGGATAAGCTGCATGTTGAAGACAGAATAAAACAACTGGAGGTAAATCAAGTTTATAAAATTCCTTAAGAACAGTGTCCAGAATATCGTGCTGCCAATTCTGTTAAGACTGGGAACCAAAGCATCTATAGTACTAAAGGGAGAGAGCACAACTTTGTAGTACCCACAGTCAGTGGCCATGCAATAAAGGAATGGAACAGACTGCCTGCACATGTCAAAGCCAGTCATAGCATGAACCAGTTCAAGAAGAGAGCCAAAAGGCGCGTAATGAATGTAGTGACAGAAAGGGAGGAGAATGATTTTTAATATTTTTAGCTAACACACATGTAAATATAAATAACTCATTTTACCTTATTACAAGTATATCTCCTTTATAGTATAATAATAAGATATCATCTCCTTTATAGAATAATAATAAGGTATTAAAAGGACCCCAATGAAAATAAGTCACTTTGACTGACTTTTCTGGGTTATCCTAGGTTCTCTATGCATATGCTGCTAAGTATGATAATCTATGTAATTGTATTTGTGTATACCTTAATAAACTTACTTAATCAACCTCACGGAGCAAGGAGAGAGTGGACCTAGTAACAACCAGCAAAGAGGTGGAGTCAGGAACTGTAGATCGGCCCCTGCAACCACAAATAGATGAGTGGGCGCCAGTGACGAGCGGGGTTCTACAGGGGTCAGTCTTAGGACCAGTGCTATTTATGTATATGTGAATGACATGACGGAAGTAATAGACTCAGAAGTGTCCCTGTTTGCAGATGATGTGAAGTTAATGAGGAGAATTAAATAGGATGAAGATCAGGCAGGACTATAAAGAGACCTGGACAGGCTGGAAGCTTGGTCCAGCAACTTGCTCCTCGGATTTAACCCCGCGAAATGCAAAGTCATGAAGATCGGGGAAGGGCAAAGAAGACCACAGACAGAGTATAGGCTAAGTGGCCAAAGAGTTCAAACCTAACTCAAGGAAAATGATCTTGGAGTGAGTATAATAACGAGCACATCTCCTAAGGCACACATCAACCAGTAACTGCTGCAGCATAGGGGCGCCTGGAAACCTGAGAATAGCGTCCTGGTATCTCACTAAGGAATCGTTCAAGACTCTGTACACCATGTTCGTAAGGCCCATACTAAAGAATGGAGCACCAGTTTGGAACTCACACCTTGGCAAGCACGTCAAGAAATTAGAGAAAGTGCTAAAGTTTGCAATAAGGCTAGTTCCAGAGCTGAGGGGAATGTCCTACGAAGAAAGGTTAAGGGAAATCGGTCTGACGACACTGGAGGACAGGAGGGTCAGGGTATAGATGATAATGACATACAAAATACTGCGTGGAATTGATAAGGTGGACAGAGACAGGATGTTCAAGAGATGGAACACAGAAACAAGGGGTCACAACTGGAAGTTGAAGATTCAGATGAGCCAAAGGGATGTTAGGAAGTATTTCTTCAGCCACAGAGTTGTTAGAAAGTGGAATAGTCTGGTTAGTGATGTAGTAGAGGCAGGAGCCATACATAATTTTAAGATGAAGTATGATAAAGCTCATGGAGCAGGGAGAGGGAGGATCCAGTAGTGGTCAGTGAAGAGGCGGGACCAGGAGCTGAGTCTCGACCCCTCCAACCATAATTAGTTGAATTAGGTGTACACACACGCGCGCACACACACACAACTAGTAGCGACCAGTGAAGAGGCGGGGCCAGGAGCTTGGACTCGACCCCTGCAACCTCAACTAGGTGAGTACAACTAGGTGAGTACACACACGACATGACGGAAGGAATAGACTCTGAGGTGTCCCTGTTTGCAGATGACGTGAAGTTGATGAGAAGAATTCACTCGATCGAAGACCAGGCAGAACTACAAAGGGATCTGGACAGGCTGCAGACCTGGTCCAGCAATTGGCTCCTGGAGTTCAATCCCACCAAGTGCAAAGTCATGAAGATTGGGGAAGGGCAAAGAAGGCCGCAGACAGAGTACAGTCTAGGGGGTCAGAGACTACAAACCTCACTCAAGGAAGAAGATCTTGGGGTGAGTATAACACCAGGCACATCTCCTGAAGCGCAAATCAACCAAATAACTGCTGCAGCATATGGGCGCCTAGCAAACCTCAGAACAGCATTCCGACATCTTATAAGGAATCATTCAGGACCCTGTACACCGTGTACGTTAGGCCCATATTGGAGTATGCGGCACCAGTTTGGAACCCACACCTAGCCAAGCACGTGAAGAAACTAGAGAAAGTGCAAAGGTTTGCAACAAGACTAGTCCCAGAGCTAAGAGGTATGTCCTACGAGGAGAGGTTAAGGGAAATCAACCTGACGACACTGGAGGACAGGAGAGATAGGGGGGACATGATAACGACATACAAAATACTGAGAGGAATTGACAAGGTGGACAAAGACAGGATGTTCCAGAGATTGGACACAGTAACAAGGGGACACAGTTGGAAACTGAAGACACAGTTGGAAACTGAAGACACAGATGAATCACAGGGATGTTAGGAAGTATTTCTTCAGCCACAGAGTAGTCAGTAAGTGGAATAGTTTGGGAAGCGATGTAGTGGAGGCAGGATCCATACATAGCTTTAAGCAGAGGTATGATAAAGCTCACGGCTCAGGGAGAGTGACCTAGTAGCGATCAGTGAAGAGGCGGGGCCAGGAGCTCGGACTCGACCCCCGCAACCTCAACTAGGTGAGTACAACTAGGTGAGTACACACACACAAAAGAAACGATCAAAAAGTATATAAGGAGCTCAACACGGGATTTAAGGAAATATTTACAGTGGAGACAGGAGCACCTCTGGGAAGACGGAACAGAGGGGGACACCAACAAGGAATATACCAACAAGTGTTAGATGACATACATACAACTGAGGAGGAGGTGAAGAAGCTGCTAAGGGTCCTTGATACCTCAAAGACAATGGGACTGGACCTGTGGGTCCTTAGAGAGGGAGCAGAAATGCTGTGTGTGCCACTAACCAAAATCTTCAACACATCCCTTGAAACTGAGGAACTACCGGAGATATGGAAGACAGCAAATGTAGTTCCCATTTTTAAAAAACGAGACAGAAAAGAGGCACTAGATTATAGATCAGTGTCAGTGACGTGTATAGTATGCAGAGTCATGGAAAAGGTTATCAGAAGGAGAGTGGTGGAGCACCTGGAACGGAACAAGAGTATAAATGACAACCTGCACGGATTCATGGAAGGTAAATCCTGTGTCACAAACCTTCTGAGTTTTATGATAAAATAACAGAAGTAAGACACGAGAGAGAGGGGCGGGTTGATAGCATTTTCTTGGACAGCAAGAAGACCTTCGACACAGTTCCTAACGAGGGATTAGTGCAGAAGCTTGAGGATCAGGCACGTGTAACAGGAAGGGCACTGCAATGGGTCAGAGAATACCTGACGGAGGCAAAAACGGGTCATGGTATGTGATGAGGTATCACATTAGGCATTTGTGACGAGCGGGGTCCCACAGGGGTCTGTCCTACGACCAGTGCTATTTTTGGTATGTATGAATGACATGATGGAAAGGATAGACTCAGAAGTGTCCCTGTTCAGATGAGGATCAGGCAACACTTAAAATAGACCTGCATAGGCTGGACACCTGATCCAGCAACTGGTTTGTCGAATTTAACCCAACCAAAGGCAAAGTCATGAAGATCGGGGAAGGGTAAA
>NC_069404.1:82925319-83056775 GCF_026875155.1 Cherax quadricarinatus
TTGGTGGTGAGGGAGAGGTTGTTGGTGGTGAGGGAGAGGTTGTTGGTGGTGAGGGAGATGTTGTTGGTGGTGAGGGAGAGGTTGTTGGTGGTGAGGGAGAGGTTGTTGGTGGTGAGGGAGAGGTTGTTGGGGTGAGGGAGAGGGTTTTTGGTGGTGAGGGAGATGTTTGTTGGTGGTGAGGGAGAGGTTGTTGGGGGGTGAGGGAGAAAGGGTTTTTGGTGGTGAGGGAGATGGGTTTTTGGGGGTGAGGAAGAGGTTGTTGGGGGTGAGGGAGAGGTTGTTGGTGGTGAGGGGGAGGTTGTTGGTGGTGAGGGGAGTTGTGGTGGTGAGGGAGAGGTTGTTGGGGGTGAGGGAGAGGTTGTGGTGGTGAGGGAAGGTTGTTGGTGGTGAGGGGGTTGTTGGGGGGGTGAGGGGAGAGGTTGTTGGGTGGTGAGGGGAGTTGTGGGGGGGAGAGGAGAGGTGTTGGGGGGGTGTGGGGGGTTTGTTGATGGGGGGAGAGGTTGTTGGTGGGGAAGAGTTGTTGGGGTGAGGGAGAGGTTGTTGGTGGTGAGGGAGAGGTTGTGGTGGTGAGGGATGGTTTTTGGGGGTGAGGGAGAGGTTGTTGGTGGTGAGGGGAGAGGTTGTTGGTGGTGAGGGAGGTTGTGGTGGTGAGGGAGAGGTTTTGTTGGGGTGAGGGAGAGGTTGTTGGTGGTGGGGGAGTTGTTGGGGGTGAGGGAGAGGTTTTGGTGGTGAGGGAGGGTTGTTAGTGGTGAGGAGAGGTTGTTGGTGGTGAGGGGGAGGTTGTTGGTGGTGAGGAGAGGTTGATTGGGGGTGAGGGAGAGGTTGGGTTTGGGGGTGAGGAGAGGTGTTGGTGGTGAGGGAGAGGTTGTGGTGGTGAGGGAGATGTTGTTGGGGGTGAGGGGAGAGGTTGTTGGTGGGTGAGGGAGAGGTTGGTTGGTGGTGAGGAAAGGTTGTTGGGGTGAGGGGAGGTTGTTGGTGGTGAGGGAGAGGTTGTTGGTGGTGAGGGAGAGGTTGTTGGTGGTGAGGGAGAGGGTTTTTGGTGGTGAGGGAAGAGGTTGTTGGTGGTTAGGAGAGGTTGTGGGGTGAGGGAGAGGTTGTGGTGGTGAGGGAGAGGTTGTGGTGGTGAGGGAGAGGTTTGTGGTGAGTGAGAGGTTTTGGTGGTGGGAGAGGTTTTGGTGGTGAGGGGAGAGGTTGTTGGTGGTGAGGGAGAGGTGTTAGTGTGGTGGGGTTGTTGGTGGTGGGGAAAAGTTGTTGGTGTGAGGGAGAGGTGTTGGGGGTGAAGGAGAGGTTGTTGGTGGTGGGGGGAGAGGTTTGGTTGGGGAGGGAGAGGTTGTTGGTGTGGGGGAGGTTTTGGTGGTGAGGGGGAGGTTGTTGGTGGTGAGGGAAGAGGTTGTTGGACGGTGAGGGAGAGGTTTGTTGGGGTGGGTGAAGAGGTTGTGGTGGGAGGGAGAGGTTGTTGGTGGTGGGGGAGGTTGTGGTGGTGAGGGAAAAGGTTGTTGGTGGTGAGGGAGAGGTTGTTGTGGTGAGGGAGAGTTGTTGGTGGTGGGAGGTTGTTGGGTGGTGAGGGGGAGGGTTGTTTTGGGGGTGAGGGAGAGGTTGTTGGGGGTGAGGGAGAGGTTGTTGGTGGTGAGGGAGGGGTGGTTGTTGGTGGTGAGGGAGAAGGTTTTGGTGGTGAGGGGAGAGGGTTTGTTGGGGGTGAGGGAGAGGTTCTTGGTGGTGAGGGAGAGGTTGGTGGTGAGGGGGAGGTTGTTTTGGTGGTGAGGGAGAGGTTGTGGAGTGAGGGAAAAGGTTTGGTGGTGAGGGAGAGGTTGTTGGTGGTTTAGGGAGGGGGTTGTTGGTGGTGAGGGAGAGGTTGTTGGTGGTGGGGAGAAAGGTTGTTGGTGGTGAGGGAGAGGTTGTTGGGGTGAGGGAGAGGTTGTTTGGGGTGAGGGAGAGGTGTTTGGGTAGGGAGAGGTTGTTGGGGTGAGGGAGAGGTTGTTGGTGGTGAGGGAGAGGTTATTGGTGGTGAGGGAGGTTTTTGGTGGTGAGGGAGAGGTGTTGGTTGGTAGGAGAGGTTGTTAGTGGTGAGGGGAGAGGTTGTTGGTGGTGAGGGAGAGGTGTGGTGGTGAGGGGGAGGTTTTTGGTGGGTGAGGGAGAGGTTTGGTGGGTTGAGGGAGAGGTTTTGGGTGAGGGAGAGGTTGTTGGGTGGTGAGGGAGAGGTTGGTTGGGGTGAGGGAGAGGTTGTTGGTGGTTGAGGGAGAGAGGTTGTTGGGGTGAGGGAGAGGTTTTTGGGGTGAGGGAGAGGTTGTTGGGGGTGAGGGAGAGGTTGTTGGTGGTGAGGGAGAGGTTTGTTGGTGTGAGGGGGAGAGGTTGTTGGGGGTGAGGGAGAGGTTGTTGGTGGCGAGGGAGAGTTGTTGGTGGAGGGGAGAGGTTGTGGGGTGAGGGAGAGGTTGGGTTTGGGGGTGGGGGAGGGTTGTTGGGGTAGGGAGAGGTTGGGTTGGGGTGAGGGAGAGGTTGTTGGGGGTTTAGGGAGAGGTTTGGGGTGAGGGAGAGTGTTGGGGGGTGAGAGAGAGGTTGTGGGGGGTTTGAGGGAGAGGTTGTTGGGGGGTGAGGGAGAGGTTGTTGGGGGGTAGGGAGAGGTTGTTGGGGGGTGAGGGAGATGTTGTTGGGGGGAGGAGAGGTTGTTGGGGGGAGTGGGGAGAGGTTTTGGGGGTGTAGGGAGAGGTTGGTTGGGGAGTGAGGGAGAGGTTGTTGGGGTGAGGAGAGGTTTGGGGGTTGGGGGGAGAGGTTGTTGGGGGTGAGGGAGGAGGTTTTGGGGGTGAGGGAGAGGTTGTTGGGGGAGTGAGGGGAGGTTTTGGGGGTGAGGGAGAGGTTGTTGGGGGGGAGTGAGGGAAGAGGTGTTGGGGGGGGTGAGGGAGAAGGGTTTTGGGGCTGAGGAGAGGTTTTAGGGGTGGTTGGGAGAGGTTGTTGGGAGGGTATTGAGGGAGGTTGTTGGGGGATGAGGGAGGTTGTTGGGGGTTTAGGGAGAGGTTGTTGGGGTGAGTAGGGGGAGGTTGTCCGGGGGGTGAGGGAGAGGTTGTTGGGTGGGTTTGAGGGAGAGGTTGTGGGGGGGGTGGAGGGAGGTTGTTGGGGGGGTGAGGAGAGGTTTTGGGGGTTGAGGGAGAGGTTGTTGGGGTTTGGGAGAGGGTTTTTGGGGGGTGAGGGGGAGGTTGTTGGGGGAGTGAGGGGAGGTTGTTGGGGGGTGAGGGAGAGGTTGGTTGGGGGGGTGAGGGAGAAAGGTTGTTGGGGGATGGAGAGGAGGTTGTTGGGGGGGGGTGGGGGGAGAGGTTGTTGTGGGGGATGAGGGAGAGGTTGTGGGAGGTGGGGAGGAGAGGTTGTTGGGGGGGTTGAGGGAGAGGTTGTTGGGGGGTTGAGGGAGAGGTTGTTGGGGGGTGTGAGGGAGAGGTTGTTGGGGGGTGAGGAGAGGTTGTTGGGGATTGAGGGAGAGGTTGTTGGGGGGTGAGGGAGAGGTTGTTGGGGGGGAGGGAGAGGGTTGTTGGGGAGTGGGGAGAGGTTGTTTGGGGGGTTTAGGGAGAGGTTGTTGGGGGTTGAGGGAGAGGTTGTTGGGGGTGAGGGAGAGGTTGTTGGGGGAGTTAGGGAGAGGGTTTTTGGGGGGTTGAGGGAGAGGTTGTTGGGGGGTGAGGGAAAAGGTTGTTGGGGGGAGTGAGGAGAGGTTGTTGGGGGTGAGGGAGAGGTTGTTGGGGGGAGTGGAGGGAGAGGTTTTGGTGGGGGTTGCGGGAGAGGTTGTTGGGGGTTTAGGGAGAGGTTGTTGGGGGTTGAGGGAGAGGTTGTTGGGGGTTTAGGGAGAGGTGTTGGGGGGTTGGGGAGGGGGTTGTTGGGGGGTTGAGGGAGAGGTTGTGGGGGGTGAGGGGAGAGGTTGTTGGGGGTGAGGGAAGGTTGTTGGGGATAGGGGAGAGGTTGTTGGGGGTTGAGGGAGAGGTTTTTGGGGGGTTTAGGGAGAGGTTGTTGGGGGGTTGAGGGAAAAGGTTGTTTGGGGGGGTGAGAGGAGAGGTTGTTGGGGGGTTTAGGGAAGGTTGTTGGGGTTGAGGGAGAGGTTGTTGGGGGGTGAGGAGAGGGTTTTGGGGGTTGAGGGGAGGTTGTTGGGGGTTTAGGGAGAGGTTGTTGGGGGGGAGGGAAGGT
Organism: Cherax quadricarinatus; assembly: GCF_026875155.1. Taxonomy (NCBI): domain Eukaryota; kingdom Metazoa; phylum Arthropoda; class Malacostraca; order Decapoda; family Parastacidae; genus Cherax; species Cherax quadricarinatus. The sequence continues at coordinate 82,929,478 of NC_069404.1, forward strand.
GTTGGGGGTTGAGGGAGGAGGTTTTTTGGGGGTGAGGGAGAGGTTGTTGGGGGGTGAGGGAGAGGTTGTGTGGGTTGAGGGAGAGGTTGTTGGGGGTTGAGGGAGGGTTGTTGGGGGTTGAGGGAGGGTTGTTGGGTTTAGGTGAGGAGGGTTGTTGGGGGGTTGAGGGAGAGGTTGTTGGGGGTGAGGGAGAGGGTTGGGGGGTTGCGGAGAGGTGTTGGGGGGATGAGGAAGGGTTTGGGTTGGGGGTTTAGGGAGAGGTTTTGGGGGGTTGAGGGAGAGGTGTTGGGGGGGTTGGGGAGAGGTTGTTGGGGGGTTGAGGGAGAGGTTGTTGGGGGTTGAGGGAGAGGGTTTTTGGGGGTTGAGGGAGAGGTTGTTGGGGGAGGAGAGGTTGTTGGGGGGTTGGGGGGAGAGGTTGTTGGGGGGGTTGAGGGAGAGGTTGTTGGGGGGTTGAGGGAGAGGTTGTTGGGGGTTTATGGGAGGGTTTTTGGGGGGTTTTAGGGAGAGGTTGTTGGGGGGTTGAGGGAGAGGTTGCTGGGGGGTGAGAGAGAGGTTGTTCGGGGGTTGTGGGGGAGGTTGTTGGGTGATTGAGGGAGATTTTGTTGGGGGTTGAGGTGAGAAGTTGTTTGGGGGTTGAGGGAGATTTTGTTGGGGGGTTGAGGGGTTGAGGGAGAGGTTGTTTGGGGGTTGAGGGAGAGGTTTGCTGGGGGTTGAGGGGAGAGGTTGTTGGGGGTTGAGGGAGAGGTTTTTGGGGGGTTGAGGGAGAGGTTGTTGGGGGGTTGAGGGGAGAGGTTGTTGGCGGGTTGAGGGAGAGGTTGTTGGGGGGTTGAGGGAGAGGTTGTTGGGGTTGACGGAGAGGTTGTTGAGGGGTTGAGGGAGAGGTTGTTATGGGATTGACAGAGAGGTTGTTGGGGGGTTGAGGGAGAGGTTGTTGGGGGGCTGAGGGAGAGGTTGTTGGCGGGTTGAGGGAGAGGTTGTTGGGGGGTTGAGGGAGAGGTTTTTGGGGGGTTGACGGAGAGGTTGTTGAGGGGTTGAGGAGAGGTTGTTGGGGGGTTGAGGGAGAGGTTGTTGGGGGGTTGAGGGATGAGGTTGTTGGGGGGTTGAGGGGAGAGGTTGTTGGGGGGTTGAGGGAGAGGTTGTTGGGGGTTTGAGGGAGAGGTTGTAGGGGGGGTTTAGGGGAGAGGAGACGGAAGTTTGGGGGGTGGGTTTGGGGGGGTTGGTGGTGGAGGTCAGCTTAACATAAACAGAGTAAGCAAGAATGTTCGCTCAATACTTCGTGGAATGTAGTACTCTGTGTGAGCGTGTGTGTGTACTCAGCTGTGTGCGTACTTACTTGTGAGTGTGTACTCACCTGTATTCACTTTATGTGGTTGTAGGGGTCGAATCACAGCTCCTGTGCATTCACTTGTGTGTGTACTCACATGCGTGTACTCACTGTGTACTCATCTAATTGTGGTTGCAGGGTCGAGTAATAGTTCCTGGCCCCGCTTCTTCACTGGTCACTTCTAGGTCACTCCCTTCCTACTCCATGAGCTTTATCTACCTTTTCTTAAAGCTATGTATGGATCCTGCCTCCACCACCTCCGTTTCCAGACTATTCCACTTCCTAACAACTCTATGGCTGAAGAAATACTTCCTAACATCCCTTTGACTCATCTGAGGCTTCAACTTCCAATTGTGACCCCTTGTTTCTGTGTCCCCTCTCTGGAACATCCTGTCGATTCCTCTCAGTATTTTATCTTGTTATCATGTCCCCACTATCTCTCCTGTCCTCCAGTGTTGTCAGGTCGATGTGGTCTGACCACATCGACTCAAGGTTGAGGGACTGATTACCTCATTCTCCTCCTGTTCTTCAAGCTTCTCCTGTGTATGGACTGATGAAGCCACTGTGTGGCGAAACGTTTCCTTAATGAAGATACCCAAGAGTTGCACATGTGTCTAATTTATCTAGGTGTGGGTTCCAAACTGGTGCTGCATACTCCAATATGGGCCTAACGTACACGGTGCACAGAGTCCTGAACGACTTCAGAAAACATCTTATCTCCCTGATACACCCTGTCAACTAATAATACGAATACCACCTGGTGGTTCACACTTACACTCACGCACCCATTTGACCATAAACAGAAATATCAATCTCAATCTCAAAATAATGAATCTTAACTAGTCATAAGTTGGCCTGTGATACTCCAATACTGAAACTATATACTGTGCCAAAACAAAAGCATTCACATTGCTAAACTCACAAACTAGTATTTAGTCACTTAGCCATAATACCAACTTACCTCATGATTTTGTAATATTTTAAACTTAAGATTTAATATAAGTCTGCCCGAAATGCCTAGCCATGCTAGGTGTTCTAGTGGTACACTCTGTAATTATTATTTTACTACATGTAAACCACACAATAACCAAATTCTGTAAACTCAGCATTGTAATCCTTATAGAGAATAAACTTTGAATTTTGAACTCCTTACTGAGGTGTCGGAATGCTATTCTTAGGTTCGCTAGTCGCCCGTATGCCGCAGCAGTTATTTGGTTGATGTGCGCCTGAGGGGATGTGCTCAGTGTAATATTCACCCCAAGATCCTTTTCCTTGAGTTAAATTTGTGCTCATCTGTGTGTGTACTCACGTCTGTGTGCGTGCTCACATCTGTGTGTGTACTCATGTCTGAGTGTGTATTCACATCTGTGTGTGTACTCATTTGTTTGTGCACTCGTATGTGCCCTAATCTATGTACTTACCTAATTGTGATTGCAGGTATAGTATTCACTTGTATGTACTCATCTGTGTGTGTACTCATCTATATGTTCTTACTCACCTAATTGTGCTTGCAAGGGTCGAGCCTCAGCTCCTGGCCCGGGCAAGAGCTAAGGCTGGCGGATATTGGTTTTACTGTCTCCTGGCTGCGTGAGCCCTATAATAGCCATTATTAAAGCTATGTATGGATTCTGCCTCTACCCCCTTAGGCTAAAGACGTATTTCGTAATATCCCTGTGACTCATCTGTGCTTTTTAACTTCCAGCTGTGACCTTGTGTACTTGTGTTCCGCCTCTCAAACAAACTCTTTCTGTCCTCCATGTTAATTCCTCTCAGTATTTTGTGCGTTGTAATCATGCTACTTGTGGTCCTTCTCTTCTTTAGTGTCGTCAGGTCTAGCTCCTCTAGCCTCTCATAGTTCATACCTCTCAGCTCTGGCATGAACTATGAGCATTCTCTCCAGCAGCTTGACATGTTTAACCAGATATGGGTTACATACTGGTGATGCACACTCTAAGACGGACCCGACATGTCGTGAATGCCTCATCGTTATGCTACTGAAATCTCCTATAAAATTTGCCAGCCTTGCGTTTGCTGCAGTTGTTATCAGGTTAATGTGTACTTCAGGCGAAATGCCTGTTCTCACCCCGAGGTATTTCTCTTTCAGGAAGGTTTGCAGCTTTGTTCCCCAGAGCCTGTACACTGTTTCTTGACATCTTTGCCCTTCTCCGATTTTCATAACTTTACATTTGCTGGTGTGAAATTCCAATATTCATTTGGCTGACCAATCATGCAGCTTGTCCAGAAGCATGTGTAGACTCAATTTACTGTGACATGTCGTTTACATACACAAGAAACATTTCTGGTCCGAGTACTAACCCATGTGGAACCTCGTCATACTCACCCATTCCGACACCTCTTCCCTGACAGTAACTCCTTGCTTCCTTCATGTTAAGTATTCCATGAGGGGACTGTACTCCCTTTTTCCCTGTAATTCCTGCCTCTTCCTCTAGTTTTTGTGCCAAACTTCTTATTGCACCCAAAAATTTTATACAGTCCACCCATCCCAAACTGTGTAAGTTATTACATGGTCGCTAGCCATGGTGAGTTTGCACATGGTTGCTAGCAATGGTGAGTTACCACATGGTTGCTAACTATGGCAAGTTAGCGCATGGTTGTATATGGTAAGTTAGACATTGTTGCTAACTGTGGTAATTTTACCCGCATGGTTGCTAAACTATGGTAAGTTAGTGTATGGTTGCTAAACTTTTGGTAAGTTAGTGCTTTGGTTGCAAAACTATAGCAAGGTAGCACAGGGTTGCTAATTATGGTAAAAGTTGTGCAGGGTTTTGCTAACTATGGTTAAGTTAGCGCATGATTGCTAACTATGGTAATGTAGCACATGGTTGCTAACTATGGTAAGTTAGCACATGGTTTCTAACTATGGTAAGTTAACCCCATGGTTGCTAACTATGGTAAATTTGCACATGGTTGCTAACAATGAAAGGGTTAGCACCTGGTTGCTAGCCGTGGTTAAGAACTTGGTGCTTACCTGTTAAAAAAGAAGGTCACAACCCTAGCCATGTTTCAGGGTGTTCAGACTGTGTTTTGTGTTCGTAATAAATTCGCCTCTCCTTGTATCTTCCTCTGAATGACATGTTTAAACATCTCCCCCCTCAGCTGTTTGGTCTTCGGGAGCAGCAACAACCGGTTCATCAGTGTTAGTGTTTGGCAGAGTTAGTGAAGGATAACCCAGATGGTCACTGACCCTCTGCTTTGTTATCTCTTATTCTTTCTCTTCTCTCTCCTCTCACACACTATCTTCACCACTTTCACTCTCCGCGTTTTGATTACTTTACTCTCTTACTCTCTTATGCTTCCCCTGTCTCTCAAAATTTTTGCTTTCTGTATACTACCCTTTCATTCTCTTCCCTATTCTTCCACACTCTCTCCTACTCTCTTAACCCTTTCCACTTTTTAAACTGTCTTAACCCTTTCCACTCTTCACTCTCTCTTGTGCCCTTCCCACTTTCTCTTCTACTCTTTCTCACTCTCTCTTCTACTCTTCCACTCTCTCTTCTACTTTCCACTCTCTCTTCTACTCTTCCCTCTTCTTCTACTCTTCCACTCTCTTCTTCTACTCTTCCACTCTCTCTTCTACTCTTCCACTCTCTATTCTACTTTTCCACTTCTCTTCTACTCTTTCTCACTCTTCCTACCAGTCGGACATTTCCAGTTTCATTTACTTTTAACCATTACCAGTTAAAAACACTTCTCTGACACTTCAACTTGTCCGAAGATCTTTCAAAAACAATTTTCTACTTTTTACATTTAACTTCTTTTAATTTCTACCTTTTAATTTTGCTGCGGCTTGGAATGTTATGATTTAGTATGGTTTTCGCCCCAGTCTTTAATTACTTTCCACTTTTATCTTTATCTTATAGTCATGTACATTTCGCTTGCTGTGGTTGGGAGGTCACCCTCGTGGCTCCAGTCTGGGAGGTTGGGGGAGGTCACACTCGTGGCTCCAGTCTGGGAGGTTGGGAGGGTCACACTCGTGGCTCCGTCTGGGAGGTTGGGAGGGTCACACTCGTGGCTCCAGTCTGGGAGGTTGGCGGGTCACACTCGTGGCTCCAGTCTGGGAGGTTGGGAGGTCACATTCGTGGCTCCAGTCTGGGAGGTCAGCGGTTGAGGCCCACGAAAGGAAGATCGAACCTCTTGTCTTTTTTTTTAAGCAGTTACGCAGTTGCACAATATCCTTTTTTAAATATTTTCTAGACGCCTCTCACTCTATAATTTCTTTGTACGGGTATAAAGATCGTGGATTATTGAATGTGTAAGTAATATTGTTTGTTTTCATCGGTGGAGGCAAACGTTGTCTTTGGTATCTAGTCTTGGTGACCAGTAAGAAGTGATCTTCGAAAATTTTTGTTACTCTCCGCCAAACCTGATTTGCCAAGAACTTGGCTTATATGCTGCATTTTTATTTTATATACATCCGTAGGGGCGTCTAGCACCGTCCCTGAGGTCTGGACAGACTATGTGTTACAGCAGCTGATGATTCTACATTCTTCCAATAAATCGAAATTATCGATCTCACGCTATCTCGTTGTAAGTGCGAGCAGCGTATTGTACTCAGCATTGGTGGGTACTGTAAGTGGAGCAGCGTATTGTACTCAGTATTGGTCGTACTGTAAGTCGAGCAGGTATTGTACTCGCTTTGGGTTTCGTACTGTCAGTGGGAGCAGTGTATACTCATCACTGGTCATGTATGTGCGAGAAGTGTAGGGCACTGCCTGCCATGCTAGTTGGCCCCCCGTAGTTAACAGTGTTGGGTGATATTCAAGTCATATTGAATTATTAACCAATTGGTGTGTGGTGCAAGCAAAACATTAGCCGGAAGTCCGTCAGGGGATAAAAGTATGAAAAATTTAAACGAGACAAAACAACAAAAACCAGCGAAATTGTATTTTTTATATTCGCAGTTTTGGCTGTAGTAAAATTTGGCTGAACTGAATGACGTCAATGGAATTTCATAGAGTTCGAAGAGTATCGCGGAATTGTTTATTATTTTTATTATTATTATTTTATTTTATTATTATATTATTATTATTATTATTATATTATTATTTTTTATTATTATTATATTATTTATACTCTTTTTAAGAATGACGTCCCTTTAGAGGATGCCTTGGTGCTGGTTTTGGGAAGGGCTCTTGATTCAAGATATTGGAGCTGCCTTACCTTTAGATTGAACTTCGCTTTTCTTTGCCTCCAGGCGCTGTGCGATCCTAACCTGTTTAATATAACTTATACTAAGACAAATAGGAGGTGAGTATCGTCTCAGGTCTCCTCTTACGACAAGGTGGAGGTGACAGGTATCGTCTCAGGTCTCCTCTTACGACAAGGTGGAGGTGACAGGTATCGTCTCAGGTCTCCTCTTCGACAAGGTGGAGGGTGACAGGTATCGTTAGGTCTCCTCTTCGACAAGGTGGAGGGGGACAGGTATCGTCTCAGGTCTCCTCTTACGACAAGGTGGAGGTGACACGTATCGTCTCAGGTCTCCTCTTAAGACAAGGTGGAGGTGACAGGTATCGTCTCAGGTCTCCTCTTAAGACAAGATGGAGGTGACAGGTATAGTCTCAGGTCTACTCTTAAGACAAGGTGGAGGTGACAGGTATCGTCTCAGGTCTCCTCTTAGACAAGGTGGAGGTGACAGGTATCGTTCAGGTCTCCCCTTAAGACAAGATGGGGGTGACAGGTATAGTCTCAGGTCTACTCTTAAGACAAGGTGGAGGTGACAGGTATCGTCTCAGGTCTCTTTAAAACAAAATGGAGGTGATCAGGTATCGTTCAGGTCTACTCTTAAGACAAGGGTGGAGGTGACAGGTATCGTCTCAGGTTCCTCTTAAGACAAGGTGGAGGTGACAGGTATCGTTCCCGGTCTCCTCTTAAGACAAGGTGGAGGTGACAGGTATCGTCTCAGGTTACTCTTAAGACAAGGTGGAGGTGACAGGTTTTGTCTCAGGTCTCCTTTAAGACAAGGTGGAGATGACAGGTATCGTCTCAGGTCTACTCTTAAGACAAGTGGAGGTGACAGGTATCGTCTCAGGTCTCCTCTTAAGACAAGGTGGAGGTGACAGGTATCGTCTCAGGTCTACTCTTAAGACAAGGTGGAGGTGACAGGTATCGTCTCAGGTCCTCTTAAGGGCAAGGTGGAGGTGACAGGTATCGTCTCAGGTCTATCTTAAGACAAGGTGGAGGGACAGGTATCGTCCAGGTCTACTCTTAAGACAAGGTGGAGGTGACAGGTATCGTCTCAGGTTACTCTTAAGCAAGGCCCGAGGAGAAGGTATCGTCTCAGGTTCTCCTCTAAGACAAGGTGGAGGTGACAGGTATCGTCTCAGGTCTCCTCTTTAAGACAAGGTGGAGGTGGGCAGGTATCGTCAGGTCTCCTCTTAAGAAAAGGTGGAGGTTTACAGGTATCGTCTCGGGTCTACTCTTAAGACAAGGCAGAGGAGACAGGTTATGTCTCAGGTGTATCTTAAGACAAGGCAGAGGAGACGGTATCGTCTCAGGTCTACTCTTAAGACAAGGCAGAGGAGACAGGTATCGTCTCAGGTCTCCCTTTAAGACAAGGTGGAGGTGGGCAGGTATCGTCTCAGGTCTCCTCTTAAAACAAGGTGGAGGTGACAGGTATCGTCTCAGGTTCCTTTAAGACAAGGTGGAGGTGACAGGTATCGTCTCAGGTCTCCTCTTAAGACAAGGTGGAGGTGACGGTATCGTCTCGGGTCTACTCTTAAGACAAGGCAGAGGGAGACAGGTATCGTTCAGGTCTACTCTTAAAACAAGGCAGAGGAGAAGGTATCGTCTCAGGTCTACTCTTAAGACAAGGCTGAAGGACTTTTAAGAAACACCTCTGTACGGATTGGTCTTGTTTTTTTCCCCCAGTTTTGTAAAAGTGACCCTAGATGCTTGAGAGTGCGGCAGGTGGTCGTTACCCCATCAGTTTATTTGCTGTGGTTGTTTATGATCAATATTTCCTTTTTGTCTGTGAGGCTCCGAGTAACAATTTGCCACTCAGACCGTACTTATGCTCAATTATTACGTATCCCCCAAAAAGAAAACTTCTAGTGGTAAAGGATTCGAGAAAATCATTTCTTTTTCCTTCGAGGTTTTCCTTCGACAGTTGCTCCCACTGTAGTATTCAGGTCCCCCAACACAACTACTCTCTCACTTGGTTAATCCTCCCTAAAAACTCACTTAACAAACTTCCCTAAAAACTGTTCATCTCTCCTCTACACTTTTTCTTCTCCAGGTGCATTAAACACTTAATATAAACCCACTTTTTTTTGCATCCGACCCTTATTTAATTCACGTGTACTTTAATTTATTTTTCCACTTTTCCCGCCTAACGATCCCTTTAATGATATTTCTACCTTTTCTTAGCTTAACTCTCAGATACTCCCTTCATTTTTTTTCGCTTTTAGCCAGGACACCAGCTTTTTTTTTATTCATAACATTCCAATAATCTTTTTTCTTTTATCAGTCTTTTGCTCTCTGTGCTACATTAGGGCATCAACATTTCTTGAAAATCGGTCTCTATGGGACTTGGAAGTCAATCCCCTACTGGAGATCAGTCCCTATGGCACTTGGAAGCAGATTCCTAGGAGATCTGTCTTCATTGGCACTCTAATGTCACCCTTCCCCTCGTAATGAAGATCAATCTTCATGGCACCCTGAAGTCGCCCCCCTCCCGGAATTAGTCCCCCTGGAACTATGAAGTCAACCCTCAACCCCCCTGGAGATCAGGGCTGTATTACACTCTGAGGTTACCCCTACTGGGATTAGTCTCTAAGACACTGCAGTCACCCCCCTACTGAAGATGAGTCTCCCTGGCATTTACACTTAAACCCTCCTGGAGTTTAGTCTTCCAGGGGCACTGGGTGTATTCAGAAGTGAGAAACTTTGCGGTATTAATTAACCACGTTTCACATGTAGTGTTAGTTCATGACATATGGGCCCACACGCGCATTGTTAAATTTATGCACATGGCCATACACAGTGTTAGTTCATGACACGTGGACACAAGTAGTGTTAATTCATGGCACATGGACACATGCACAACAAATTTGTTCATGGGCACATGGACACATGCAACCCGCATTGGTTCTGGGCACATAGACATGGCAGTGTTAATTCATCAGACGTGGATACATGCACAGTGTTCATGAACGTGGACACATGCACAGTCTTTTGTTCATGCACTTGGACACATGCACAGTGTTAGTTTCACGACACATTGGCATATGGATAGTGCTAGTTCATGACACATGGACATATGCACAGTTGTTAGTTCATGATACATGGACTATTGCGCCCTCTGAATGGGGCCCATATTTTTGGCGTATCAAAAGAGGGGATGGGCAGTTAAGAAATCAATTATTCAGTTAAAGGGGAGAAATAAGAAAAGGAATAAGAGAAGCAAAAAGGGAATATGAGGCTAAAATCGCAAGGGATTCGAAGACTAACCCAAAAAGGATTCTTTCAGGTATGAAGAAGTAAGATTAGGGACAAGATAGGTCCACTTAAGAGTAAACTTGGTCAGATTCACTGATTTGTGATAAGGGAAAAGTGTGAACTTTTCAGTAGTTTTCTCAGTTTTTACTCGGAAGATACAAGCGAAATTCCAGAAATAATAAATTATGTAGAACAGGACGATAATAAAATATGCCCATTCGGGTAACTAGTGGCATAGTCCCCAGACAAATAGAGAAATTAAAACGTAACAAATCCCCAGGTCCTGATGAACTTTTGCGAGAGTTTTAAAGGAATGTAAGTTGAACTTAGCATACCTTTGGCTAAACTTTTCCCAAATGATATATATATCACTACAAATCGGTATAGGGGCCTGACAAGTGGGAAAATGGAAAATGTAATATTTGTTTACAAAACTTCGAACTATAGACCAATAAGTCTTACTCCATAGTGGGAAAATTTATGGAATCAATAATTGCCCAGGCAGTTCCCTTAGCCATCAATTTATGCCTTTCAAGGCATAAAAATTTATTAATGAATCTCAAAAAAAATTTACAAAAGGGTGTTCTGTCTTACGAATTTACTAACTTTCTTCACTAAGGTATCTGAGGAGGTAGATCATGGTAATGAATATGATATTGTGTATGTGAACTTCAGTAAGGCTTTCGATTTGAGTTCCACATCAGAGGCTATTGAGGAAACTTAAGGCACACGGAATAGGAGGAGAATATTTTCTGGGTAGAGGCATGGTTAACAAATAGGCAGCAGAGAGTTTGCATAAATGGGGAGAAATCAGAATGAGGGCACGTCAAAAGCGTTGTTCCATAGGAGCCAGTGTTGGGCCAGTTGTTGTTCACAATTTACATAAACGACATAGATAAGAGAATAAATAGCGACATAAGGAAATATGATGATGAAAACCAAAAAAGGCCGTCTAATTCATTCTAATGAGGACACTAGAGCACTCCAGGTGATTTGAATAGATGATGCAATGGTCGGAGAAGTGGCAGATGCAGTTTATATAGGACAAATGCAAAAATTTAAATGTTGGAAGGAAAATAACTATGCCACATATAATCTAAATATTATAGGCTCTTAATGCATGGTTGCGAAAGGATTTAGAAGTTCTAGTTAGCAGTAATCTGAAACCAAGACAAACAGTGCATTAGTGTTCGCAATTAAAGCTAACAGAATCCTTGGCTTCATATCAAGAAGTATAAATTATAGGAGTCCTCAGTTTGTTATTCAATCTCTATATAAGCGGGGGTGGGGGGGGGGGGGGGGGGTCCTTGGTTTAGGCCTCATTTTAGATATACTTCTCAGAGTTTTATGGTCACCGTATTACAGAAATGGATAAAATGCAACTGGAAAATGTACAAAGGGAGATGAACAAAAGTTTATCCCCTTGTATCAGAAATTCTTCACCTAATAGACTGTAAGACCCAGAATCTCACCCTCTAGAAAGGCATAAATTATGGTGATATGACTGAGGTGTATAAATGAAAACAGGAATTAATAAAGTAGATGAAATAGCATGCTAAAAATAAGTAGGCTACACAGGACTCGCAGGCAATGGTTTATAAATTGAAAAGTTCAGATTCAGGAAGGATTATAGAAAGCACTGGTTTGGTAATAGAACATTTGTTGGATGAGTGGAAACAAACTACCCGAGTACCGTCATGAGAGGCTAAAACGTTTGTAGTTTTAAAAAATAGGTTAGGATAAATACATGAGTTGGTGTGGGTGGGTGGTGAGGTTTGGACCGGACTAGCTTGTGCATAGTAGGGTCTGATGCAGTGCTCCATCTCTAAAGTAAATGTGACCTGAGACCTGACTAGATGGTTCAATTGCATAAGCGACCTGGCCAGCAGGCCTACTTGCAGTGCTTCCTTCTTTTTTATCCTCTTATTACCAATTTATATAAAATTTAAAAATGTTGCTACATAGGATTTTTCATTAATACTTAAGAATGAAAAATATCTTGCTTTATATTATTATTTGACTTATTATATTAGCTGTGTATGTAGGGAGGCGTTGTTTAAATATTACACTCTCACACATGTGCTCGCTGTTGAAGAGTGTTGGACTGGGGCTTCCGCCTTTGCAAACTCGCTAATTTGTTGTCAGGGCTTATTTCGCGCCCGTTCTGGAGTAACAATGGCGAGTCACGTGATCTCACCTGATGTGAGCTTTGGCAGTCCATCACCTCTCGATAATCTTCGGTTCATCATCGCTCGGCCAGCACTTCTGGCTCTGTCTCCATCTGCCTCTAGTCCTGGAAACATCTCTACCAGGGATCTCTCTCGTCTCTGGCTGGGTTTTGTTCATTATTTAGACTGGTTTTTGGTAGAGTATGGTTTTCGCACGGTGAGGTCGAAAACATACTTCTTGTGATTTTTGCGACGTTTTGCGGAGGTTGTGTTGGTAGCTGACGACGCTAAGTCATCCAGGTCCAAGCTTAGCTTACTGACCTATTTTGTGTAGAGTTCATCTACGCATCCAGAGTGCGTCATTGAGGATTAGTTATGTTGAACTTTTGATTCAGTAATAAAGAGAGTTTCTTTGATGCCTTTTAGGAGGAATCTGGCTTGATGGTCCTACAGTTAGGTTACGATTTTTTTGTCCCCCTTGTTCCTGATGATGTACGGCTGCATGTTACATTATTGCAGTTTAGCTGAATGCTTCGTCATTTCGAACAAGCAAGCTGATTTGATTCTGCCTTGATGGTCGAGATGATAGATTAATTTGAGACTTATTGTCAGTCCACTATTCAAGTCTATTTCGGAGTCACAGTTTTACTGAGGCATTACGAGCACTTCCAACACACTTACACATTCCTACACTTGTATATATTTATATTATTCGTATTTTAAGAGTAATATCACATCATTGTTAAAGTACTCACGATTTGTGCGTTCTAAAAGTGCCCTCAGCACTTTAATACCAAATGAACAATTCAGTATTGCAACTACAAGAGATAATGAAGGAGCTTGTGAATCCTAACATGTACTACTTATTATCCACCTAGACAACTTTTTGTAAAAAGATCTCAAATTTTTAATTCTTTGAATATTATCACCCAAAACTCTTCAAGGATAACTAACAATGATCTTATTCTGACAACTCGTTACAATCACCAGCAACATGATGCATGTCAGAGGGGAGACCTGCTATAACAGCAACATGGTGCATGTCCAGAGGGGGAGACCAGCTATAAACCAGCAACATGTATGCATGTCAGCGGGGAGACCTGCAAACCAGCAACATGATGGCCTGTCAGAGGGGGTGACCTGCTATAAAAACCAGGCAACATGATGCATGTCAGAGGGGAGACCTGCTATAACCAGCAACATTGTTGCATGTCGAGGGGAGACCTGCTATAACCAGCAACAAGATGCATGTCAAGGGGAGACCCTGCATAAACCATTCACCTGGAGCATGTCATAGGGGGAGACCGCTATAAACCATCAACTGTGCATGTCATAGGGGGGGAGCCTGCTATAAAAAAACCAGCAACCATTGGTGCATTGTCAGAGGGGGAGACCTGCATAACCAGCAACATGATGCATGACAGCAGGAGGGGAGACCTGCAATAACCATAGCAATGGAACATGGTGCGTAGGAAGGGACTAACGGATTTGCGTCTATAGGGGGAGTAGACCTGACTAAAACATACGGGGGAACCAGCAACATGGTGCTGTCAGAGTGGTAGACCTGCTATAAAAAACCAGCCAACATGATGGGCATGTCAGAGGGGGAGACCTGCATAACCCAGCAACAAGCTGCATTACAGAAGGGGGAGACCTGCTATAACCAGCAACATTATGCATGTCATAGGGGGAGACCATCTATAAACAGCAACCAGATGCATGTCAGAGGGGGAGACCTGCTATAAACCAGCAACTGGGTGCATGTCAGAGGGAGACCTGCTATAACCAGCAACATGGTGCATGTCAAGGGGGAACCTGCTATAACCAGCAACATGGTGCCATGTTCAGAGGGGGAACTGCTATAACCAGCAACATGATCATGTCAGAGGGGAGAACCTTCTATAACCAGGCAACATGATGCATGTCAAGGGGGAGACCTGCTATAAACTGCAACATGGAGCATGTCAAGGGGGAGACCTGCTATAACCAGCAACATGGTGTCATGTCAGAGGGGAGCACCTCTATATACCAGCAACATGATGCATGTCAGAGGGATACCTGCTATAACACAGCCACATGAGCATGACCTGAGGGGAGACCTGCTAAAACCATCAACATGATCATGTCAGAGTGGGAGACCTGCTATAACCAGCAACATGGTGCATGTCAGAGGGAACCTGCTATAACCAGCAACATGATGCGTGCAGAGGGGGAGACCTGCTATAAAACCAGCAACATGGTGCATGTCAGAAGGGGTAGACCTGCTATCACCAGCAACAATGGTGCATGTCAAGGGGGAGTACCTGCTATAAAACCAGCAACATGGTGCATGTCCAGAGTGGAAGATCTGCTATAAAAAACCAGCAACATGATGCATGTCAGAGGGGGATGACCTCTATCAACCACAACATGGTGACATGTCAGTAGTGGGGACGACACTGCTTCACAACCAGCACATGGTGCATGTCAGAGGGGGAAAGACCTGCTATAACCAAGCAACATGATGCATGTCCAGATGGGGAGACATGCTATAACAGCAAACATGATGCATGTTCAAGGGGGAGACCTGCTATAACCAGCAACAAGATGCATGTCAGAGGGGGAGACCTCTATAAACCAGCAACATGATGCATGTCAAGGGGAGACCTGCTATAAAAACCAGCACCATGTGCATTTCAGAGGGGAGACCTGCTATAAACCAGCAACATGGTGCATGACAGAGGGGGAGACCTGCTATAACCAGAAAACATGGGTGCATTGACAGAGGGGAGACCTGCTAACAGACCAGCAAACAAGATTCATGGTCAGAGGGGAGACCTGCTATAACCAGCGAAACATTAATGCATGTCATAGGTGTAGAACCTGCTATAAAACCAGCAACAAGGTGCAATGTCAGAGGAGACCTGCTATAACCAGCCAACATGGTGCATGTCAGAGGGTGAGACCTGCTATAACCAGCAACATGATTCATTTCAAGAGGGGGAGACCTGCTATACACCAGCAACATTATGCATGTCAGAGGGAGACCCTGCTATAACCAGCAACATGATGCATGTCAGAGGGGGAGACCTGCTATAACCACCAACATGGTGCAATGTCAGAGGGGAGACCTGCTATTACCCAGCACAAGATGCATGTCAGAGGGGAGACCTGCTAGAACCAGCAAACATGTGCATGTCAGAGTGGGAGCCCTCTATAACCAGCAACATGGTGGCATGTCAGAAGGGGGAGACCTTGCTATAACAGCAACATTATGCATGTCTAGGAGGGGGAGACCAGCTAAAACCAGCAACTGAGCATGTCCATAGGGGTAGACCCTGCTATAACCACAACGATGAAGCATGTACAGAGGGGGAGACCTGCTATAACCATCAACATGATGCAATGTCATATGGGTTAGACCTGCTATATAAACCAGCAACATGGTGCATGTCAGAGGGGGAGACCTGCTATAAACCACACATGTGATGCAGTCAAGAGGGGGCGACCTGCTATAAACCCGCACCCCAAGCAACATGATGCATGTCAGAGGGGGAGACCTGCTATAACCAGCAACATGTGCATGTCAGGGGGAGAACCTGCCTAATAACCTGCAACATGGTGCAATTCAGAGGGGGAGACCTGCAATAAACCAGCAACATGAAATGCATGTCCGAGGGTTGAGACCTGCTATAACCACAGCAACATTATGCATGTCAGAGGGGAGAACCTGCTATAACCAGCAACATGATCATGTCAAGGGGGAGACCTGCTATAACCACAACATGGATGCATGTCAGAGGGGGAGACCTGCTATAACCAGCAACATGGTGCATGTCAGAGGGGGAGACCTGCTATAACCAAGCAACATGGTGCATGCAGAGGGGAACCCCTGCTATAACCAGCAACAATGATGCATGTCAGAGGGGAGACCTGCAAAACCATCCCAGCAACATGATGCAAGTCGAGAGGGGAAGACCTGGCTTATAAACCAGCAACCTGGTGCATGTCAGAGGGGAGACTGCTATAACCAGCAACATGATGCAGTCAGAGGGGGAGAACTGCTATAACCAGCAACATGATGCATGTCAGAGGGAGACCTGCTATAACCAGCAACATGGATGCATGTCATGAGGGGGAGACCTTCAATAAACCACAACATGGTGCATGTCAGAGGGAGAGTCCTGCTATAACCAGCAACATGGTGCATGTCAGAGGAGGGGAGACTCTGCTATAACCAGCAACATGGTCATGTATAGGGGTAACCATGCTATAACCAGCAACATGAGCACGTCAGGAGGGGAGACCTGCTATAACCAATCAACACATGGGTGCATGTCATAGAGGGGGAGACCCTTCTATAACTCCAGCAACATGAGCCATGTCAGAAAGGGGAGACCTGCTATAAAAACCAGCAACATGATGCATGTCAGACGGGGGAGACCTGTCTATAAAATAACCAGCAAACATGTGCATGTAGAGGGGGAGACCTGCTATAAACCCCAACATTATGCATGTCAGAGGTGGAGACCTGCTATAACCAGCAACAATGGTGCATGACAAGAAGGGAGACCTGCTATAACCAGCAACAATGATGCATTTCAGAGAGGGGAGACCGCTATAAAAGACCAGTACAACATGAATGCATGTCAGAGTAGGGGAGACCTGCTATAAGAACCACGACATGATGGCATGTCAGAAGGGGAGACCTGCTAAAAACAGCAACATGATGCTGTCAGAGGGGGAGACCTGCTATTAACAGCAACATGATGTCATGTCAGAGGGGGAGACCTGCTATTATAACCAGCAACATGGTGCATGTCAGAGGGGGAGACCCTTTGCTATAACCCAGCAATCAATGATCTTGTCAAAGGGTAGACCTGCTATAACAAGCACATTATGCATGTCCATGAGGGAACCTGCATATAACAGCAAACAGGTGCATGTCAGAGGGGAACCTTCTAAACCAGCAACATGATGCATGTCAGAGGGGGAGACCTGCTATAACCCAGCAACATGATGCATGTCAGAGGGGGAGACCTGCTATACAACCAGCAACATGGTGCATGCAGAGGGGGAGTACTGCTATAAACTCAGTCAACATGATGCCATGTCATAGGGAGACCTCTATACAACCAGCAACATGAAATTCATTCAGAGGGGAGACCTGCTATTAAACCAAGCAACATGGTGGCATGTCCATAGGGGAGACCTGCTATAACCAGCAACAAGTCATGTGCAGAGGGGGAGACCTTCTATAAACCAGCAACATGATGCAAGTCAGAGGGAGACCTCTATAACCAGCAACATGATGCACGTTCAGAGGGGGAGACCTGCAATTACTCAGCAACATGATGGCATGTCAGGAGGGGGAGTACCTGCTATAAACCAGCAACATGGTGCATGTCAGAGGGTGAGACCTGCTATAACAGCAACATGGATGCAGTCCAGAAGGGGGAGACCTTCTATATTATGATAGACCAGCAACAAGGTGCATGTCAGACGGGAACCTGCTATAACCATCAACATTGTCATGTCAGAGGGGGAGACCTGCTATAAACCAGTCAACAAGGTTGCATGTCATTAGGGGGAGACCTGCCTAACCAGCAACATGAGCATGTCAGAGGGGGATACCTGCTAATAAAAACCAGTCAACATGTGTGCTTGTCAGAGGGGGAGACCTGCTTATAAAAGAACCATCAACAAGATGCATTCAGAGGGGAGACCTGCTATAAAATAACAAGCAAACATATGCAATGTCAGAAGGGGGAGAACCTCTATAAACAAAACCAGCAACATGATGCATGTCAGAGGGGGAGACCCTGCTATAACCACAAACATGGTGCATGTCAGAGGGGGAGACCTTGTCTATAACCACAACATGGTGCATGTCAGAGGGGGAAGACCTGCTTAACCAGCAAACATACATGCATGTCAGAGGGGGAGAACCCTGCTATAACCAGCAACCTGGTGCATGTCAGAGGGGGAGGACACGCTATAGACAGCAACATGGATGAATGCTCAGAGGGGGAGACCATGCTATAACCAGCAACATGCTGCATGTCAGAGGGGAGACCTCTAAAAAAGCCAGCACATGAACATGTCAGAGGGGGAGACTGCTATATACCAGCAACATGGATGCATGTTCCCAGTGAGGGGGAAGACCTGCTATACGCAGCAACAAGGAGGTGCATGTCAATCAGTGGGGAGACCTGCAATAACCAGCAACATGATTACATGTCAGAGGGGGAAAAAAAAAAAAAAAGACCTGCTATAACCAGCAACATGAATGCATGTCAGAGGGAACCTGCTATAACCAGTCAACATGGTGCATGTCAGAAGGGGGAGACACTGCTAAACCACAACAGTGATGCATGTCAAGGGGAGACCTGCTATAAACCAGCAACATGGTGCATGTCAGAGGGGGAGAACTGCTATAAACCATCCACATGGTGCATGTCAGAGGGGGAGACCTGCTATTAGACCACAACATGATGCATGTCAGAAGGGGGATACCTGCTATAACCAGCACATGGTGCATGTCCAAGGGGGGAGACCTGCTAATAACCAGCAACATGAACATGTCAGAGGGGGACCCTGCTTATAACCAAGCAACATGGTGCATGTCCAGAGGGGGAAAAGAACCCTGCAATAACCACAACATGGTGCATGTCAGAGGGGGTAGACCTGCTATAACCAGCAACATGAAGCATACAGATGGGGGAGACCTGCTATAACCGCAACCATGATGCATGTCAGAGGGGGAGACCTGCTATAACCTCAACATGATGCATGTTCAAGGGGGAGACCTCAATAACCGACCACAACATTATGCATGTCAAGGGGGAACACTGCTATAGAACCAGCAACCATGATGCCTGTCAGAGGGGGAGACCTGCTATAAACCAGCAACATGATGCATGCCGAGGGGGAACTTGCTAATAACCAGCTAACATGATGCATGTCAAGGGGAGAACCTGCTAAAACCAGCAACGCATGAAGCATGTCAGAGGGGGAGACCTGCTATAGAACCAGCAACATGATGCATGTCAGAGGGGGAGACCTGCTATAACCATCAACATGATGCATGTCAGAGGGGGGAACCTGCTATAACCAGCAACATGGTGCAATGACAGAGTGGGGAGAACCTGCTATAAACCAGCAACATGATGCATGTCAGATGGGAGACCTGCTATAAACCAGCAACATTATACATGTCAAGGGGAGACCTGCTATAACCAGCAACATGATGCTTGTCAGAGGGGAGGACCTGGCTATAACCAGCAACATGGTGCATGTCAGAGGGGGAGACCTGCTATAACCAGCAAACATGGTGCAGTGTGCAGAGGGGGGAGACCTGACTATAAACCAGCAACATGAAGCAATGTCAGAGGGGAGACCTGCTAAAAAAACAGCACAACATGGTGCATGTCAGAGGGGGGGAGAACCTGCTATAACCAGCAACATGGAGCATGTCAGAGGGGGAGACCTGCTATAAACCAGCAACATGGTGCATGACAGAGGGGAGACCCTGCTATAACCAGCAACATGGTTCATGTCAGATGGGGGAGACCTTGCTATAACCAGCAAACATGTGCAATGTCAAGAGGGGGAGACCTGCTATAACCATCAACATGGTGCATGTCAGAGGGGGAACCTCTAATAACCAGCAACATGGTGCATGTCAGATGGGAGACCCTGCTATAACCATCAACATGGTGATGTCAGAGGGGGAGGACCGCTATATAAACCAGCAACATTGTGCAAGTCAGAGGGGGAGCACCTGCTATAAACCGAGCAACATGGTGCATGTCAAGGGGGAAGACCGTTCTAAAACCATCCAACATGTAGCATGTCGAGGGGGTGAAGGACCAGCTATAAAGTAAAAAACCATCACATGATGCATGTCAGGTGGAGACCTTCTATAACCAGCAACATTGATGCATTTCAGAAGGTAGAGGGGAGACCTGCTAAACCAGCAACATGGTGCATGTTCAGAGGGTGAGACCTGCTATAACCGCAACATGGTGCATGTCAGAGGGGGAGACCTGCTATAACCAGCAACTGGTGCATTTCAGAGGGGGAAAACCCTGCTAATATACCAGCAACAATGGTGCATGTCAGAGGGGATACCTGCTATAACCAGACAACATGGTGCATGTCAGAGTGGAACCTGCTATAACACCAGTCAACATTAAGCATGTCAGAGGGGGAGACCTGCTAAAAACCAGCAACATGAAGCATGTCAGAGGGGAGACCTGCTAAAACCAGCAACATTGTGCCATGTCCGAGGGGGAGACCTGCTTAAACCCAGCAACAGGGTCCATGTAAAGGGGGAGACCTGCTATAACCAGGCCACATGGTGCATGTCAGAGGGGAACCTGCTATAGACCAGCCAACATGGTGCAAGTCCGAAGGGGGCGACCTGCTAATAACCCACAACAAGGTGCATGTCAGAGGGGGAGACCAGCTATAACCATCAACAATGGTGCATGTCAGAGGGGCGAGACATTTGCTATAACCAGCAACATGATGCTGTCAAGGGGGAGACCTGCTATAACCTGCAACATGGTGCATGTTCAATAGGGGGAGAGCCTGCTATAACCAGCAACATGGGTCAATGTCCAGAGGGGAGACCTGCTATAACCGAGCAACATGATATGCATTTCAGAGGGGAGACCGGCTATAAACCAGCAACATGATGCCATAGTCAGAGGGGGAGACCTGCTATAACCAGCAACATGGTGCATGTCAGAAGGGGGAGACCCATGCTATAACCAGCAACATGATGCATGTCAGAGGGGGAGACCTGCTATAAACCATCAACATGGTGCATGTCCAGAGGGGAGAACTGCTAAAACCAGCAACATGGATGCCTGCAGAGGGGGAGACCTGCTATAACAGCAACATGGTGCATGTCAGAGGGGAGACCTGCTATAACCACAACATGATTGCATGTCAGAGGGGGAGACCTGCATAACCAGCAACAGTTGGCGCATGTCAAGGGGAGACCTGCCTATAACCAGCACATGGTGCAATGTCAGAGGTGGGAGACTTGCTATAAACCAGCAACATGATGCTGTCAGAGGGTGAGACCTGCTATAACCAGCAACAATATGACTGTCATAGGGGGAGACCTGCTTAACCGAGCAACATGGTGCATGTCATAGGGGAGAGCCTCTATTACCAGCCAACATGTGACACATGTCAGAAGGGGAGACCTTCCTATCCAGCAACATGGTGCATGTCAGAGGGGGAGACCATGCTATAACCAGCAACAAGATGCATGTCAGAGGGGAGAACCTGCTATAACCAGCAACATGTGCATTCAAGAGGGGGAGACCTGCTATAACCAGCAACATGGTGCATTCAGAGGGGGAGACCTGCTATAACCAGCACAGGTGCATGTCAGAGGGGAGACCTGCTATAACCAGCAACATGGTGCATGTCAGAGGGTGAGACCTGCTATAACACAGCAACAGATGCATGCAGAGGGAGACCTGCTAAACCAGCAAACATGATGCATGTCAGAGGGGGAGACCCTTCTATAACCGCAAACATGATGCATTCAGAGGGGGAGACTGCTATAAACCAAGCAACATGGTGCATGTCAGAAGGGGGAGACCGCTATAACCAGCAACATGATGCATGTCAAGATGGGGAGAAGACCTGCTATAAACCAGCAACATGGGTGCAATTCCCCAGAGGGGAGACCTGATAAAACCACAACATGATGCATGTCCAGGGGAGACCTGCTATAACCAGCAACATGATGCATGTCAGAGGGGGAGACCTGCTATAACCAGCAACATTGGATGCATGTCAGAGGGGGAACCTTCTATAACCAGCAACATGATGCATTCCAGAGGGGAGACCTGCTATAAACAGCAAACATGATGCATGACAGAGGGGAGACCTGCTATAACCAGCAACTGATTCATGTCAAGCGGTAGACCTGCTATAACCAGCAACATTGATGTCATGTCAGATGGGGAACCTGCTATAACCAGCAACATGGGTGCATGTCAGAGGGGGAGTAGCCTGCTATAACCAGCAAAAAAAAATGATGCAATTCAGAGGATGACCTGCTATAACCACAACATGATGCATGTCAGAGGGGGAGCCTGCTATAACCAGCAACATGATTCATGTCAAGGGGGAGACCTTCATAACCAGCAACAAGATCATGTCAGAGGGAGAACCTCTATAAACATCAACATGATGCATGGTCAAGGGGGAGACCGCTATAACCAGCACATGGTGCATGTCAGAGCGGTGAGACCTGCTATAACTCCAGCAACATGATGCATGTCCAGAGGGGAGACCTGCTATAACCAGCAACATGATATGGCATGTCAGAGGGGGAGACTCTGCCTTAATAAAACCAGCAGACAGGGTGCATGTCAAGGGGGAGAACCTGCTATAAATAACCAGCAACATGGTGTCAGTGTCAGAGGGGAGACCTGCATAACCGCAACATGGGTGCATGACCAAGGGGGAGACCAGATATAACCAGCAACATGGTGCAATGTCAGAGGGGAGACCTGCTATAACCACAACATTGGTGCATGTCAGAGAGGGTGAACCTGCTATAACCACAGCAACATATGCATTTCAGAGGGGAAGACCTGCTATAAACCAGCAAACATGAATACATGTCATAGGTGGGAGACCTCTATAACCAGCAACATGATGCATGTCAGAGGGGGAGACCTGCTATAACCAGCAATCATGGTGCATGTCAGAGGGGGAACCTGCTATAACCAGCACCATGGTGCATGTCAGAGGGGAGACCTGCTATAAGACCAGCCAACATGGAGCATTGTCAGAGGGGGAGACCTGCTATAACCAGCACATGAAGCATGTCAGAGGTGGGGAGACCTGCGATAACCAGCAACATGATGCATGTCCAGAGGGGGAGACCTGCTATAACCAGCAACATGTGCATTCAGAGGGGGAGACCTGCTATAACCAAGGCAACATGGTGCATGTCAGAGGGGAGACCTGCTATAACCAGCAACATGATGCATGCAGAGGGAACCTGCTATAACTCATCAACATGAGCATGTCAGAGGGGAGACCTGCCTATAACCAGCAACATGTGCATGTCAGAGGGGAGACCTTCTATAACCGCAACATGGTGCATGTCAGAGGGGAGACCTGCCTATAAACCAGCAACATGTGCATGTCAGAGGTGGAGAAACCCCCCTGCTATAACCAGCAACATGTTGCATGTCAGAGGGGGAACCTGCTATAACCAGCAACAAGGTGCATGTCAGAGGGGGAGACCTGCTATAAACCACAACATGGGCAAGTCAAGAGGGGGTAGACGTGCTCATAACCAGCAACATGGTGCATGTCAGAAGGGGGAGACCTCTATAACTAACCAGCAACTGGTGCATGTCAGAGGGGGAGACCTGCTATAAACCAGCAACATGGTGGCATTATCCGAGGGGGAGACCTGCTATAACCACAACATGGTGCCATGTCAGATGGGGAGACCCTGCAATAAACCAGCCAACATGGTGCATGTCGAGAGGGGGAGACCACGCAAATAAAGCCACAACCATGATTCGGCATGGTCAGAGGGGGAGACCTGCGTATACAACCACAACATGGTGCAATGTCAAGATGGGGAGACCTGCTATAACCAGCAACATGGTGCATGTCAGTAGGCGGGAGACGCTCCTATACCCGCAACATGGTGCATGTCAAGGGGGAGACCTGCTAAAACCAGCAACAACATGGTGCATGTCAGAGGGGGAGACCTGCTATAACCAGCAACAATTGTGCATGTCAGAGGGGGAGAACCTGCTATAAAGCCAGCAACATGGTGCCATGTCCAGAGGGGGAGACCTGTATAAACCACCAGCAACATGGTGCATTTCGAGAGGGGAGACCTGCTATAACCAGCAACATGGTTGCAATGTCAGAGGGGGAGACCTGCTATAACAAGTCAACATGGTGCATTGTCAGAAGGGGAGACCTGCTATAACACAGCAACATGATTGCATGTCAGGTAGGGGAGACCTGCTATAACACACATGGTGCCTGGTCAGAGGGGAGACCTGCTATAACCAGCAACACAGATGCATGTCAGAGGGGGATACGCTAGCTATAACCAGCAACAATGTGCATGTCAGAGGGGGAGACCTGCTATATACAGCACATGGTGCATGTCAGAGGGGAGACCTTCAATAACCAGGCCAGACATGATGCAATGTCAGTAGGGGGAGACCTGGCTATAACCAGCAACATGGTGCATGTCAGGAAGGGGGAGACCTGCTAGAACCAGCAACATGATGCATGTCAAGGGGGAGACCTGCTATAAACCACACATGATGCATGTCAGAGGGGATACCACTGCATATAACCAGCAACATGTATGCATGTCAGAGGGGAGACCTGCTATAACCAGCAACATGGTGCATGTCAGTGTAGAGGGGGCAGAACCTGCTAAAACCATCAACATGAATGCATGTCAGAGGGGGGAACCTGCTATAAACCAGCAACATGGGTGCATGTCAGAGTGGGTAGACCCTGCAAAAACCAGCAACATGATGCATGTCAGAGGGGGAGACTGCCTCTGCTATAACCAGCAACATGATGCATGTCAGAGGGGAGACCTGCTATAACCAGCAATCAAGATGCATGTCAGAGGGAGACCTGCCTATTAACCAGCAACCATGGGCATGTCAAGGGAGACCTGCTATATCCAAGCAAATGGTGCAATGTCAAGGGGGAGACCTGCTATAACCAGCACCATGTTGCAATGTCATAGGGGGAGACCCTGCTATAGAACCAGCAACGAGATGCAATGTCAAGGGGTAGACCCTGAGCTATAACCAGCAACAATGGTGGCATGTCAGCAGGGTGAGACCCTGCTATAGAACCACAACATTGGTTGGCAATGTAGAGGGGAACCTGCTATAACCAGCAAACATTGTGCATGTCTGAGAGGGAATACCTGCTATAACCATCAAACATGATTCATGTCCAGAGGGGAGACCTGCTATAGAACCAGCAACATGAATGCATGTCAGAGGGGGAGACCTGACTATAACCAGCAACATGATGCATGTCAAGGGGAGACCTGCTATAACCAGCAACATGATGCATGTCAGAGGGGGAGACCTGCTATAACCAGCAACAAGTTGCATGTCAGAGGGGGAGACCTGCTAATAACGCATCAACGATGGTGCATGTCAGAGGGGAGACCTGCTATAACCACAACATGTTGCATGTCAGGAGTGGGGAGACCGCTTATAACCACATCATGAAGCATGTCAAGGGGGAGACCTTCTATAACCAGCAACATGGGTGCAAGTCAAGGTGGATAACCTGCTAATAACCGAGCAACATTGTGCATGTCAAGAGGGGGAGACCTGGCTATAAAACCAGCAAATGGTGCATGTCAGATTGGGAAACTGCTAAAAAACCAGCAACATGGTGCTTGTCAGAGGGGGATGACCCTGCTTATAAGAAACCAGCAACAAGATGCATGTTCAGGGGGAGACTGGCTATAACCAGCAACAAGATGCATGTCAGAGGGGTAGACTGCTACTAACCAGCAACATGATGCATGTCAGAGAGGGAGACCCTGCCTATAACCACCAACATGATGCATGTCATAGGGGGAGACCTCTATAACCAGCAACATGATGCATGTCAGACGGGGAGAAACCTGCTATAACAGCAACATGATGCATGTCAGAGGGGAGACCTGCTAAAACCAGCAACATGAATGCATGGTCAGAGATGGAGACCAGCTATAACCAGCAACATGAATCATTCAGGAGGGGGAGACCTGCTATAAACCACAACATGGTGCATGCAGAGAGGGAGACCGCTATAAACCAGAACATGGTGCATGTCAGAGGGGGAGACCTGCTATAACTTCCACAACATGGGTGCATGTCAGTAGAGGGAACCTGCTATAACCAGCCAACATGGTGGCATGTCAATAGAGGGAGACCTGCTAAACCAGCAACATGGTGCATGTCAGAGAGGGAGACCCTGCTATAACCACAACATGGTGCATTTCAGAGAGGGAGACCTGCATAACACAACTATGGTTGCATGTCCATAGAGGGCATACCTGCTATAACCAGCAACATGGTGACATGTCATGAGAGGGAGACCTGCTATAAGACCAGCAACATGTTGCATGACAAGAGGGAGACCCTGCATAACCATCAACAATGTGCAAATCAGAGAGGAGACCTGCTATAACCAGCAACATGGTCATGACGAGAGGAGACCTCTATAACCAGCAACAAAAATGGGGATTGGGCATGTCAGAGAGGGAATACCTGCTATAACCAGCAACATGATGCAAGTCAGAGATGGGAGACCTGCTATAAAACCACACATGGTGATGTCAGAGAGGGAGACCTGCTAAAACCAGCAACAAGGTGCATGTCCAGAGGGGGAGACCTGCTATAAAACCAGCAACAAAGGTGCATCAGAGAGGGAGACCTGCTATAACCAGCAACATGGTGCATGTCCAGAGGGGGAGACCTGCTATTAACCAGCAACCAAGGTGTGCATGACAGAGAGGGAGACCAGCTATAACCTGCAACATGGTGCATGTCAGAGAGAGGAGACCTGCTATAACCAGCAACATGGTGCAATGTTCAGAGGGGGAGAACCTGCAATAAACCCAGCAACATGGTGCATGTTCATAGAGGGATACCTGCTATAACCAGCAACATGGTGCATGTCAGAGGGGAGACCTGCTATAAAACCAGCAACATGGTGGCATGTCAGGATGAGACCTGCTAGTAACCAGCAAACATGATGCATGGTCTCAGAGGGGAGACCTAGCTATAACCATCAACATGATGCATGTCAGAGGGGAGACCTGCTATTAACCACAACATGGATTCATGTCATATGGGAGACCTGCTATAACCAGCAACATGGTAAGAGTACACATCAGAGCTATCGAGGAAACTTTAAGGCACACGAATATGAGGAGAAATATTTTCCTGTAGAGGCAGGTTAACAAATAGGCAGCAGAGAGTTTGCATAAATGGGAGAAATCAGAAAGAGTGCACGATCAAAAGCGTTGTTCCATAGGAGCCAGTGTTGGGCAGTTGTTTTCACAATTTACATAAACGACATAGATAAGATGAAAAACTATCGACATAAGCAAATATGAATGATGAGCACCAAAATAGGCCAGTCTAAACATTCTAATGAGGACACTCGAGCAACTCCAGATGATTTGAATAGACTGATTCAATGGTCCGGAGAGTGGCAGACGCATTTTAATATAGACAAATCAAAGTTCTAAATGTTGGACAGGAAAATAACTATGCCACATAATAATCAAAATATTAATAGCTCTTAATGCAACTGGTTGCGAAAAGGATTTTAGAAGTTCTAGTTAGCAGAATCTGAAACCAAGACAACATTGCATAGTGTTCGCATAAAGCAAACAGAATCCTTTGCTTCAAATCAAGAAGTATAAATAATAGGATTCCTCAGTTTGTTATTCAATCTCTATATAAGCGGGGGTGGGGGGGGGGGGGGGGGGTCCTTGGTTTAGGCCTCATTTTAGATATACTTCTCAGAGTTTTATGGTCACCGTATTACAGAAATGGATAAAATGCAACTGGAAAATGTACAAAGGGAGATGAACAAAAGTTTATCCCCTTGTATCAGAAATTCTTCACCTAATAGACTGTAAGACCCAGAATCTCACCCTCTAGAAAGGCATAAATTATGGTGATATGACTGAGGTGTATAAATGAAAACAGGAATTAATAAAGTAGATGAAATAGCATGCTAAAAATAAGTAGGCTACACAGGACTCGCAGGCAATGGTTTATAAATTGAAAAGTTCAGATTCAGGAAGGATTATAGAAAGCACTGGTTTGGTAATAGAACATTTGTTGGATGAGTGGAAACAAACTACCCGAGTACCGTCATGAGAGGCTAAAACGTTTGTAGTTTTAAAAAATAGGTTAGGATAAATACATGAGTTGGTGTGGGTGGGTGGTGAGGTTTGGACCGGACTAGCTTGTGCATAGTAGGGTCTGATGCAGTGCTCCATCTCTAAAGTAAATGTGACCTGAGACCTGACTAGATGGTTCAATTGCATAAGCGACCTGGCCAGCAGGCCTACTTGCAGTGCTTCCTTCTTTTTTATCCTCTTATTACCAATTTATATAAAATTTAAAAATGTTGCTACATAGGATTTTTCATTAATACTTAAGAATGAAAAATATCTTGCTTTATATTATTATTTGACTTATTATATTAGCTGTGTATGTAGGGAGGCGTTGTTTAAATATTACACTCTCACACATGTGCTCGCTGTTGAAGAGTGTTGGACTGGGGCTTCCGCCTTTGCAAACTCGCTAATTTGTTGTCAGGGCTTATTTCGCGCCCGTTCTGGAGTAACAATGGCGAGTCACGTGATCTCACCTGATGTGAGCTTTGGCAGTCCATCACCTCTCGATAATCTTCGGTTCATCATCGCTCGGCCAGCACTTCTGGCTCTGTCTCCATCTGCCTCTAGTCCTGGAAACATCTCTACCAGGGATCTCTCTCGTCTCTGGCTGGGTTTTGTTCATTATTTAGACTGGTTTTTGGTAGAGTATGGTTTTCGCACGGTGAGGTCGAAAACATACTTCTTGTGATTTTTGCGACGTTTTGCGGAGGTTGTGTTGGTAGCTGACGACGCTAAGTCATCCAGGTCCAAGCTTAGCTTACTGACCTATTTTGTGTAGAGTTCATCTACGCATCCAGAGTGCGTCATTGAGGATTAGTTATGTTGAACTTTTGATTCAGTAATAAAGAGAGTTTCTTTGATGCCTTTTAGGAGGAATCTGGCTTGATGGTCCTACAGTTAGGTTACGATTTTTTTGTCCCCCTTGTTCCTGATGATGTACGGCTGCATGTTACATTATTGCAGTTTAGCTGAATGCTTCGTCATTTCGAACAAGCAAGCTGATTTGATTCTGCCTTGATGGTCGAGATGATAGATTAATTTGAGACTTATTGTCAGTCCACTATTCAAGTCTATTTCGGAGTCACAGTTTTACTGAGGCATTACGAGCACTTCCAACACACTTACACATTCCTACACTTGTATATATTTATATTATTCGTATTTTAAGAGTAATATCACATCATTGTTAAAGTACTCACGATTTGTGCGTTCTAAAAGTGCCCTCAGCACTTTAATACCAAATGAACAATTCAGTATTGCAACTACAAGAGATAATGAAGGAGCTTGTGAATCCTAACATGTACTACTTATTATCCACCTAGACAACTTTTTGTAAAAAGATCTCAAATTTTTAATTCTTTGAATATTATCACCCAAAACTCTTCAAGGATAACTAACAATGATCTTATTCTGACAACTCGTTACAATCACCAGCAACATGATGCATGTCAGAGGGGAGACCTGCTATAACAGCAACATGGTGCATGTCCAGAGGGGGAGACCAGCTATAAACCAGCAACATGTATGCATGTCAGCGGGGAGACCTGCAAACCAGCAACATGATGGCCTGTCAGAGGGGGTGACCTGCTATAAAAACCAGGCAACATGATGCATGTCAGAGGGGAGACCTGCTATAACCAGCAACATTGTTGCATGTCGAGGGGAGACCTGCTATAACCAGCAACAAGATGCATGTCAAGGGGAGACCCTGCATAAACCATTCACCTGGAGCATGTCATAGGGGGAGACCGCTATAAACCATCAACTGTGCATGTCATAGGGGGGGAGCCTGCTATAAAAAAACCAGCAACCATTGGTGCATTGTCAGAGGGGGAGACCTGCATAACCAGCAACATGATGCATGACAGCAGGAGGGGAGACCTGCAATAACCATAGCAATGGAACATGGTGCGTAGGAAGGGACTAACGGATTTGCGTCTATAGGGGGAGTAGACCTGACTAAAACATACGGGGGAACCAGCAACATGGTGCTGTCAGAGTGGTAGACCTGCTATAAAAAACCAGCCAACATGATGGGCATGTCAGAGGGGGAGACCTGCATAACCCAGCAACAAGCTGCATTACAGAAGGGGGAGACCTGCTATAACCAGCAACATTATGCATGTCATAGGGGGAGACCATCTATAAACAGCAACCAGATGCATGTCAGAGGGGGAGACCTGCTATAAACCAGCAACTGGGTGCATGTCAGAGGGAGACCTGCTATAACCAGCAACATGGTGCATGTCAAGGGGGAACCTGCTATAACCAGCAACATGGTGCCATGTTCAGAGGGGGAACTGCTATAACCAGCAACATGATCATGTCAGAGGGGAGAACCTTCTATAACCAGGCAACATGATGCATGTCAAGGGGGAGACCTGCTATAAACTGCAACATGGAGCATGTCAAGGGGGAGACCTGCTATAACCAGCAACATGGTGTCATGTCAGAGGGGAGCACCTCTATATACCAGCAACATGATGCATGTCAGAGGGATACCTGCTATAACACAGCCACATGAGCATGACCTGAGGGGAGACCTGCTAAAACCATCAACATGATCATGTCAGAGTGGGAGACCTGCTATAACCAGCAACATGGTGCATGTCAGAGGGAACCTGCTATAACCAGCAACATGATGCGTGCAGAGGGGGAGACCTGCTATAAAACCAGCAACATGGTGCATGTCAGAAGGGGTAGACCTGCTATCACCAGCAACAATGGTGCATGTCAAGGGGGAGTACCTGCTATAAAACCAGCAACATGGTGCATGTCCAGAGTGGAAGATCTGCTATAAAAAACCAGCAACATGATGCATGTCAGAGGGGGATGACCTCTATCAACCACAACATGGTGACATGTCAGTAGTGGGGACGACACTGCTTCACAACCAGCACATGGTGCATGTCAGAGGGGGAAAGACCTGCTATAACCAAGCAACATGATGCATGTCCAGATGGGGAGACATGCTATAACAGCAAACATGATGCATGTTCAAGGGGGAGACCTGCTATAACCAGCAACAAGATGCATGTCAGAGGGGGAGACCTCTATAAACCAGCAACATGATGCATGTCAAGGGGAGACCTGCTATAAAAACCAGCACCATGTGCATTTCAGAGGGGAGACCTGCTATAAACCAGCAACATGGTGCATGACAGAGGGGGAGACCTGCTATAACCAGAAAACATGGGTGCATTGACAGAGGGGAGACCTGCTAACAGACCAGCAAACAAGATTCATGGTCAGAGGGGAGACCTGCTATAACCAGCGAAACATTAATGCATGTCATAGGTGTAGAACCTGCTATAAAACCAGCAACAAGGTGCAATGTCAGAGGAGACCTGCTATAACCAGCCAACATGGTGCATGTCAGAGGGTGAGACCTGCTATAACCAGCAACATGATTCATTTCAAGAGGGGGAGACCTGCTATACACCAGCAACATTATGCATGTCAGAGGGAGACCCTGCTATAACCAGCAACATGATGCATGTCAGAGGGGGAGACCTGCTATAACCACCAACATGGTGCAATGTCAGAGGGGAGACCTGCTATTACCCAGCACAAGATGCATGTCAGAGGGGAGACCTGCTAGAACCAGCAAACATGTGCATGTCAGAGTGGGAGCCCTCTATAACCAGCAACATGGTGGCATGTCAGAAGGGGGAGACCTTGCTATAACAGCAACATTATGCATGTCTAGGAGGGGGAGACCAGCTAAAACCAGCAACTGAGCATGTCCATAGGGGTAGACCCTGCTATAACCACAACGATGAAGCATGTACAGAGGGGGAGACCTGCTATAACCATCAACATGATGCAATGTCATATGGGTTAGACCTGCTATATAAACCAGCAACATGGTGCATGTCAGAGGGGGAGACCTGCTATAAACCACACATGTGATGCAGTCAAGAGGGGGCGACCTGCTATAAACCCGCACCCCAAGCAACATGATGCATGTCAGAGGGGGAGACCTGCTATAACCAGCAACATGTGCATGTCAGGGGGAGAACCTGCCTAATAACCTGCAACATGGTGCAATTCAGAGGGGGAGACCTGCAATAAACCAGCAACATGAAATGCATGTCCGAGGGTTGAGACCTGCTATAACCACAGCAACATTATGCATGTCAGAGGGGAGAACCTGCTATAACCAGCAACATGATCATGTCAAGGGGGAGACCTGCTATAACCACAACATGGATGCATGTCAGAGGGGGAGACCTGCTATAACCAGCAACATGGTGCATGTCAGAGGGGGAGACCTGCTATAACCAAGCAACATGGTGCATGCAGAGGGGAACCCCTGCTATAACCAGCAACAATGATGCATGTCAGAGGGGAGACCTGCAAAACCATCCCAGCAACATGATGCAAGTCGAGAGGGGAAGACCTGGCTTATAAACCAGCAACCTGGTGCATGTCAGAGGGGAGACTGCTATAACCAGCAACATGATGCAGTCAGAGGGGGAGAACTGCTATAACCAGCAACATGATGCATGTCAGAGGGAGACCTGCTATAACCAGCAACATGGATGCATGTCATGAGGGGGAGACCTTCAATAAACCACAACATGGTGCATGTCAGAGGGAGAGTCCTGCTATAACCAGCAACATGGTGCATGTCAGAGGAGGGGAGACTCTGCTATAACCAGCAACATGGTCATGTATAGGGGTAACCATGCTATAACCAGCAACATGAGCACGTCAGGAGGGGAGACCTGCTATAACCAATCAACACATGGGTGCATGTCATAGAGGGGGAGACCCTTCTATAACTCCAGCAACATGAGCCATGTCAGAAAGGGGAGACCTGCTATAAAAACCAGCAACATGATGCATGTCAGACGGGGGAGACCTGTCTATAAAATAACCAGCAAACATGTGCATGTAGAGGGGGAGACCTGCTATAAACCCCAACATTATGCATGTCAGAGGTGGAGACCTGCTATAACCAGCAACAATGGTGCATGACAAGAAGGGAGACCTGCTATAACCAGCAACAATGATGCATTTCAGAGAGGGGAGACCGCTATAAAAGACCAGTACAACATGAATGCATGTCAGAGTAGGGGAGACCTGCTATAAGAACCACGACATGATGGCATGTCAGAAGGGGAGACCTGCTAAAAACAGCAACATGATGCTGTCAGAGGGGGAGACCTGCTATTAACAGCAACATGATGTCATGTCAGAGGGGGAGACCTGCTATTATAACCAGCAACATGGTGCATGTCAGAGGGGGAGACCCTTTGCTATAACCCAGCAATCAATGATCTTGTCAAAGGGTAGACCTGCTATAACAAGCACATTATGCATGTCCATGAGGGAACCTGCATATAACAGCAAACAGGTGCATGTCAGAGGGGAACCTTCTAAACCAGCAACATGATGCATGTCAGAGGGGGAGACCTGCTATAACCCAGCAACATGATGCATGTCAGAGGGGGAGACCTGCTATACAACCAGCAACATGGTGCATGCAGAGGGGGAGTACTGCTATAAACTCAGTCAACATGATGCCATGTCATAGGGAGACCTCTATACAACCAGCAACATGAAATTCATTCAGAGGGGAGACCTGCTATTAAACCAAGCAACATGGTGGCATGTCCATAGGGGAGACCTGCTATAACCAGCAACAAGTCATGTGCAGAGGGGGAGACCTTCTATAAACCAGCAACATGATGCAAGTCAGAGGGAGACCTCTATAACCAGCAACATGATGCACGTTCAGAGGGGGAGACCTGCAATTACTCAGCAACATGATGGCATGTCAGGAGGGGGAGTACCTGCTATAAACCAGCAACATGGTGCATGTCAGAGGGTGAGACCTGCTATAACAGCAACATGGATGCAGTCCAGAAGGGGGAGACCTTCTATATTATGATAGACCAGCAACAAGGTGCATGTCAGACGGGAACCTGCTATAACCATCAACATTGTCATGTCAGAGGGGGAGACCTGCTATAAACCAGTCAACAAGGTTGCATGTCATTAGGGGGAGACCTGCCTAACCAGCAACATGAGCATGTCAGAGGGGGATACCTGCTAATAAAAACCAGTCAACATGTGTGCTTGTCAGAGGGGGAGACCTGCTTATAAAAGAACCATCAACAAGATGCATTCAGAGGGGAGACCTGCTATAAAATAACAAGCAAACATATGCAATGTCAGAAGGGGGAGAACCTCTATAAACAAAACCAGCAACATGATGCATGTCAGAGGGGGAGACCCTGCTATAACCACAAACATGGTGCATGTCAGAGGGGGAGACCTTGTCTATAACCACAACATGGTGCATGTCAGAGGGGGAAGACCTGCTTAACCAGCAAACATACATGCATGTCAGAGGGGGAGAACCCTGCTATAACCAGCAACCTGGTGCATGTCAGAGGGGGAGGACACGCTATAGACAGCAACATGGATGAATGCTCAGAGGGGGAGACCATGCTATAACCAGCAACATGCTGCATGTCAGAGGGGAGACCTCTAAAAAAGCCAGCACATGAACATGTCAGAGGGGGAGACTGCTATATACCAGCAACATGGATGCATGTTCCCAGTGAGGGGGAAGACCTGCTATACGCAGCAACAAGGAGGTGCATGTCAATCAGTGGGGAGACCTGCAATAACCAGCAACATGATTACATGTCAGAGGGGGAAAAAAAAAAAAAAAGACCTGCTATAACCAGCAACATGAATGCATGTCAGAGGGAACCTGCTATAACCAGTCAACATGGTGCATGTCAGAAGGGGGAGACACTGCTAAACCACAACAGTGATGCATGTCAAGGGGAGACCTGCTATAAACCAGCAACATGGTGCATGTCAGAGGGGGAGAACTGCTATAAACCATCCACATGGTGCATGTCAGAGGGGGAGACCTGCTATTAGACCACAACATGATGCATGTCAGAAGGGGGATACCTGCTATAACCAGCACATGGTGCATGTCCAAGGGGGGAGACCTGCTAATAACCAGCAACATGAACATGTCAGAGGGGGACCCTGCTTATAACCAAGCAACATGGTGCATGTCCAGAGGGGGAAAAGAACCCTGCAATAACCACAACATGGTGCATGTCAGAGGGGGTAGACCTGCTATAACCAGCAACATGAAGCATACAGATGGGGGAGACCTGCTATAACCGCAACCATGATGCATGTCAGAGGGGGAGACCTGCTATAACCTCAACATGATGCATGTTCAAGGGGGAGACCTCAATAACCGACCACAACATTATGCATGTCAAGGGGGAACACTGCTATAGAACCAGCAACCATGATGCCTGTCAGAGGGGGAGACCTGCTATAAACCAGCAACATGATGCATGCCGAGGGGGAACTTGCTAATAACCAGCTAACATGATGCATGTCAAGGGGAGAACCTGCTAAAACCAGCAACGCATGAAGCATGTCAGAGGGGGAGACCTGCTATAGAACCAGCAACATGATGCATGTCAGAGGGGGAGACCTGCTATAACCATCAACATGATGCATGTCAGAGGGGGGAACCTGCTATAACCAGCAACATGGTGCAATGACAGAGTGGGGAGAACCTGCTATAAACCAGCAACATGATGCATGTCAGATGGGAGACCTGCTATAAACCAGCAACATTATACATGTCAAGGGGAGACCTGCTATAACCAGCAACATGATGCTTGTCAGAGGGGAGGACCTGGCTATAACCAGCAACATGGTGCATGTCAGAGGGGGAGACCTGCTATAACCAGCAAACATGGTGCAGTGTGCAGAGGGGGGAGACCTGACTATAAACCAGCAACATGAAGCAATGTCAGAGGGGAGACCTGCTAAAAAAACAGCACAACATGGTGCATGTCAGAGGGGGGGAGAACCTGCTATAACCAGCAACATGGAGCATGTCAGAGGGGGAGACCTGCTATAAACCAGCAACATGGTGCATGACAGAGGGGAGACCCTGCTATAACCAGCAACATGGTTCATGTCAGATGGGGGAGACCTTGCTATAACCAGCAAACATGTGCAATGTCAAGAGGGGGAGACCTGCTATAACCATCAACATGGTGCATGTCAGAGGGGGAACCTCTAATAACCAGCAACATGGTGCATGTCAGATGGGAGACCCTGCTATAACCATCAACATGGTGATGTCAGAGGGGGAGGACCGCTATATAAACCAGCAACATTGTGCAAGTCAGAGGGGGAGCACCTGCTATAAACCGAGCAACATGGTGCATGTCAAGGGGGAAGACCGTTCTAAAACCATCCAACATGTAGCATGTCGAGGGGGTGAAGGACCAGCTATAAAGTAAAAAACCATCACATGATGCATGTCAGGTGGAGACCTTCTATAACCAGCAACATTGATGCATTTCAGAAGGTAGAGGGGAGACCTGCTAAACCAGCAACATGGTGCATGTTCAGAGGGTGAGACCTGCTATAACCGCAACATGGTGCATGTCAGAGGGGGAGACCTGCTATAACCAGCAACTGGTGCATTTCAGAGGGGGAAAACCCTGCTAATATACCAGCAACAATGGTGCATGTCAGAGGGGATACCTGCTATAACCAGACAACATGGTGCATGTCAGAGTGGAACCTGCTATAACACCAGTCAACATTAAGCATGTCAGAGGGGGAGACCTGCTAAAAACCAGCAACATGAAGCATGTCAGAGGGGAGACCTGCTAAAACCAGCAACATTGTGCCATGTCCGAGGGGGAGACCTGCTTAAACCCAGCAACAGGGTCCATGTAAAGGGGGAGACCTGCTATAACCAGGCCACATGGTGCATGTCAGAGGGGAACCTGCTATAGACCAGCCAACATGGTGCAAGTCCGAAGGGGGCGACCTGCTAATAACCCACAACAAGGTGCATGTCAGAGGGGGAGACCAGCTATAACCATCAACAATGGTGCATGTCAGAGGGGCGAGACATTTGCTATAACCAGCAACATGATGCTGTCAAGGGGGAGACCTGCTATAACCTGCAACATGGTGCATGTTCAATAGGGGGAGAGCCTGCTATAACCAGCAACATGGGTCAATGTCCAGAGGGGAGACCTGCTATAACCGAGCAACATGATATGCATTTCAGAGGGGAGACCGGCTATAAACCAGCAACATGATGCCATAGTCAGAGGGGGAGACCTGCTATAACCAGCAACATGGTGCATGTCAGAAGGGGGAGACCCATGCTATAACCAGCAACATGATGCATGTCAGAGGGGGAGACCTGCTATAAACCATCAACAT
Organism: Cherax quadricarinatus; assembly: GCF_026875155.1. Lineage (NCBI taxonomy): Eukaryota > Metazoa > Arthropoda > Malacostraca > Decapoda > Parastacidae > Cherax > Cherax quadricarinatus. The sequence goes on from NC_069404.1 coordinate 82,966,619, forward strand.
GGTGCATGTCCAGAGGGGAGAACTGCTAAAACCAGCAACATGGATGCCTGCAGAGGGGGAGACCTGCTATAACAGCAACATGGTGCATGTCAGAGGGGAGACCTGCTATAACCACAACATGATTGCATGTCAGAGGGGGAGACCTGCATAACCAGCAACAGTTGGCGCATGTCAAGGGGAGACCTGCCTATAACCAGCACATGGTGCAATGTCAGAGGTGGGAGACTTGCTATAAACCAGCAACATGATGCTGTCAGAGGGTGAGACCTGCTATAACCAGCAACAATATGACTGTCATAGGGGGAGACCTGCTTAACCGAGCAACATGGTGCATGTCATAGGGGAGAGCCTCTATTACCAGCCAACATGTGACACATGTCAGAAGGGGAGACCTTCCTATCCAGCAACATGGTGCATGTCAGAGGGGGAGACCATGCTATAACCAGCAACAAGATGCATGTCAGAGGGGAGAACCTGCTATAACCAGCAACATGTGCATTCAAGAGGGGGAGACCTGCTATAACCAGCAACATGGTGCATTCAGAGGGGGAGACCTGCTATAACCAGCACAGGTGCATGTCAGAGGGGAGACCTGCTATAACCAGCAACATGGTGCATGTCAGAGGGTGAGACCTGCTATAACACAGCAACAGATGCATGCAGAGGGAGACCTGCTAAACCAGCAAACATGATGCATGTCAGAGGGGGAGACCCTTCTATAACCGCAAACATGATGCATTCAGAGGGGGAGACTGCTATAAACCAAGCAACATGGTGCATGTCAGAAGGGGGAGACCGCTATAACCAGCAACATGATGCATGTCAAGATGGGGAGAAGACCTGCTATAAACCAGCAACATGGGTGCAATTCCCCAGAGGGGAGACCTGATAAAACCACAACATGATGCATGTCCAGGGGAGACCTGCTATAACCAGCAACATGATGCATGTCAGAGGGGGAGACCTGCTATAACCAGCAACATTGGATGCATGTCAGAGGGGGAACCTTCTATAACCAGCAACATGATGCATTCCAGAGGGGAGACCTGCTATAAACAGCAAACATGATGCATGACAGAGGGGAGACCTGCTATAACCAGCAACTGATTCATGTCAAGCGGTAGACCTGCTATAACCAGCAACATTGATGTCATGTCAGATGGGGAACCTGCTATAACCAGCAACATGGGTGCATGTCAGAGGGGGAGTAGCCTGCTATAACCAGCAAAAAAATCTTGTTGCAAACCTTTGCCTTTCTCTAATTTCTTGCGTGATGACTAGGTGTGGTTCCAAACTGGGGCTGCGACTCCAGTCTGGCCTGACGTAGATGGTGTACAGGAGTCTTTAAACGAATCCTTACTGAGGTATCGGAAACGCTATCCGTAGTTTGCCCGGCGCCCGTATGCCCTGCAGCAGTTACTGTTGATGTGCGCACCTTCAGGAGAGTATGATCGTTGTATTATTACTCACCCCCAGATCTTTTTCCTTTAGTGAGGTTTGCAGGTCTTTGGCCATCCTAACTTATATTGTGTCTGCGGTTTCTTTGCCCTTCCCCAATCTTCATGACTTTGCATTTGGCAGGGTTTAAACTTCAAGGAGCACGTTGCTGGACCAGGCTGGTAGCTGTCCAGATCTATTTGTAGTCCTGCCTGATCCTGTCGATTCGATTCTTCTCATTAAACTTCACATCGTCTGCAAAACAAGGACATTCTGAGTGTGTGTGTGTGTGTGTGTGTGTGAGTGTGTGTGTGTGTGTGTGTGTGTGTGTGTGTGTGTGTAAGTGTGTGTGTGGGTGTGTGTGTGTGTGTGTGTGTGGTGTGTGCGTTGCGTGTGTGTGTGTGTGTGATGTGTTGGTGTGTGTGTGTGTGTCATGTGTGTGTGTGTGGTGTGTGTGTGTGTGTTTGTGCGTGCGTGGGTCGTGTATATACTCACCTATTTGTGGATGCAGGAGTGAGTCATGGGCCCTGGCATCGCCTCTGAATGCTCGTGCTATCGGTCCTCTTCTCTCCTGCTCCATGAAGCATTTCAACATTCGTCCTTAAACCTATGCATGGTTCTGCCTCCACTAACGTCACTGCCAAGCTATTCACTTCCTGAAAAAAATCTATGACTGAAGAAAACACTTCCTACATTCCTTTTGGCTCATATGAGTATTCAACTTCAATTGTGCCCTCTTGTTTTTGTGTCATCTCTGGAACATTGTTTTGTCCAATTCCTCGGCAGTATTTTATGTGTCGTATCATGTCTCCCCTAACCTTCCTGTCTCCGTGTCGACAGGCAGATTTTCTTAACCTTATTCGTAGGACATTTAATTTAGACTTATTGATTGGAACAATACGAATCAAATCCTTGAGTCTAGTGATTTGTGATACGGTTCAGGGATTGCTTTTTAGATCAGTTTGTGACAGAAGATCTAGAGGAAAACACTCTGGCTGACTTGGTTCTTGCCAACAAAGACTCCTAATTCACTAATCTTGAGGTTAATGCTGAGTTGGGAAAAGTGGATCTCCAATCACTTAGTTTCAATATATCATGGAATTACCCAGATAACGCAATCAAATCTCTGTTCCGACTTTCACTTGGCCGATTTATGGACTGAGAAATTAACTGGGTGGTGCTTAAATTGGGATGATTTGACTAGGGTCAGGGGGTGAGTTGGTTCGCCATTATTAACGTTTTTCAAAGCATAGTTCTAGCTGCCAGACAACTTTTGTTCCGAGTAGGGAAATTAGATCTAAACAAAAATGATCGCAATGGATGAAAAAAACAGTTTTAAAGAATTAAACATCTCATTGGTCAACAAAGAGGCCCTATTATCTACGTTATCAAAAGAGGGGATGGGCAGTTAAGAAAAATCATTAAATTTCATTAAAGAGAGAAATAAGAAAGGAATAAGAAAGCAAAATGGGATTATGAGGCTAGAGCGCAAGGGATTCGAAGACTAATCCAAAAGGGTTCTTTCAGGTATCCCGAAGTAAGATTCGGGGACAAGATCGGCCCATTAAGAGTAATCTGGTCGATCACTGACAGTGCTAAGGGCTATGTGTGAATTTTCAATACTTCCTGTCAGTTTTTACCCAGGAAAATACTAGCGAAATTCCTGAAATAATAGATTATGTAGAACAGGACGATAATACACTATGCACGTTTGCTGTAACTAGTGACATGAGCCTCAGACAAATAGAGAAATTAAAACCTAACAAATCCCCAGGCCCTGATGAACTGTTTGCAAAGGTGTTAAAGGAATGTAAAGAGGAACTTAGCATACCTTTGGCTAATCTTTTCAACATATCACTACAAACTGGCATAGTGCCTGATAAGTGGAAAATGGCAAATGTAATACCTATTTACAAGGCAGGTTACAGGTCCTTAGCTTCGAACTATAGACCAATAAGCCTTACCTCCATAGTGGGAAAATTTATGGAATCAATAATTGCTGAAGCAATTCGTAGCCATCTTGATAGGCATAAATTGATTAATGAATCTCAACACGGTTTTACAAAGGGGCGTTCCCGTCTTACGAATTTACTAACTTTTTTCACTAAGGTTTTTGAGGAGGTAGATCATGGTAATTCATATGATATTGTGTATATGGATTTCAGTAAGGCTTTCGATAGAGTTCCACATCAGAGGCTATTGAGGAAACTTAAGGCACACGGAATAGGAGGAGAATTTTTTCCTGGATAGAGGCATGGTTGACAAATAGGCAGCAGAGAGTTTGCATAAATGGGGAGAAATCAGAATGGGGGCACTTCAAAAGCGGTGTTCCGCAGGGGTCAGTGTTGGGCCCATTGTTATTCACAATTTACGTAAACGACATAGATGAAGGAATAAATAGCGATATAAGCAAATTTGCTGATAACATCAAAATAGGTCGTCCAATTCATTCTAATGAGAACACTAGAGCACTCCATGATGATTTGAATTGACTGATGCAATGGTCTGAGAAGTGGCAGATGCAGTTTAATATAGACAAATGCAAAGTTCTAAATGTTGGACAGGAAAATAACCATGCGAGAAGGATTTAGGAGTTCTGATTAGCAGTAATCTAAAACCAAGACAACAGTGCATTAGTGTTCGCAATAAAGCTAACAGAATCTTTGGCTTCATATCTGTAAGTATAAATAATAGAAGGCTAATATTTTTAATTTATTTAACTAATATTTTTAATTTATCTCTTCAAACAGGTGTAGTGTCTGATATGTGGAAGATGGCTAATGTAATTCCTATTTTTAAAGCAGGGGACAAGTCGTTACCGTCAAATTACCGCCCAATAAGCCTAACCTCAATTGTAGGCAAATTACTGGAGTCAATTATAGCTGAGATTATAAGAAGCCATCTGGATAAACATAGCTTGGTTAATGATACTCAGCATGGATTCACGAGAGGCCGGTCTTGTCTAGCTAATTTATTAACTTTCTTCAGTAACGCTTTTGAAGCTGTTGATCACGATAAAGAATTTGATATTATTTACTTAGATTTTAGTAAGGCTTTTGATAGAGTTCCGCACCATAGACTGTTAAAGAAAGTGGCAGCTCATGGCATTGAGGGAAAAGTGCTCTCGTGGATCGAGTCATGGCTCACAGACAGGAAGCAGAGAGTGTCCATAAATGGGGTTAAATCCGAGTGGGGATCTGTAACAAGTGGCATTCCACAGGGATCAGTCATGGGCCCGTTGTTGTTTATAATATATATCAACGATCTTGATGAGGGAATTACTAGCGATATGAGCAAATTCTCCGATGACACAAAGATAGGTAGGATAATTGATTCAAACGTAGAAGTTATGGAACTTCAGGAGGATTTAAACAAACTCTATTCTTGGTCAGAAAAGTGGCAGATGCAGTTCAATGTAGATAAATGCAAGGTTCTGAAGCTCGGGAGTGCCCATAACCCTAGTACTTATAAGTTAAATGATGTAGAACTTAGCAATACAGATTGCGAAAAGGACTTGGGGGTTATGGTGAGCAGCAACCTTAAACCAAGACAGCAATGCCTAAGCGTACGTAATTAGGCAAATAGATTACTGGGATTTATATCAAGAAGTGTAAGCAACAGAAGTCCAGAGGTCATACTGCAGCTTTATACATCATTAGTAAGGCCTCACTTAGATTATGCAGCTCAATTCTGGTCTCCATATTACAGAATGGACATAAATTCGTTAGAAAACATTCAGCGTAGGATGACTAAATTAATACATAGCATTAGAAATCTTCCTTATGAAGAAAGATTGAAGACTCTTAAGTTACATTCACTTGTTAGACGAAGAATGAGGGGAGACCTGATCGAAGTGTGTAAGTGGAAGATAGGTATTAATAAAGGGGATATTAATAAGGTCTTGAGGATATATCTCTCCAGAGAGAGAACCCGCAGTAATGGATTTAAATTAGATAAGTTTAGATTTAGAAAGGACATAGGAAAGTATTGGTTTGGAAATAGGGTAGTTGATGAGTGGAACAGTCTACCTAGTTGGGTTATTGAGGCTGGGACTTTGGGTAGTTTCAAATTTAGGTTGGATAAGTACATGAGTGGGAGGGGTTGGACTTGAGTGTGACTTTCACATCAGAGCTTATTTCTTGGGTAGCATTGAAAATTGGGTTGGGCAAATGTTTTGTTAGTGGGATGAATTGTAAAGGACCTGCCTAGTATAGGCCAACAGGCCTCCTGCAGTGTTCCTCCTTTCTTATGTTCTTATGTTCTTATGTTAACTTGAAGCGACTGTCAAGGTGGATTCCTAGGAATTTTCCCTCCGTGAGTCTTGTCACATGTGATCCGTTTAGCGTTATGTTAAGTGGAACATTTTCAGCTTTGTTTCCAAACTGAATGAAGTAGGTTTTGTCAGTATTCAGTGTAAGTTTATTAGTCATCATCCAGGCAGATATTTTCTGCAATTCGGCATTGACTGTGTTTGCGAGTATGACTGTGTTTGGGTGAGAGAAGGTGTATGTAGTGTCATCTGCAAATAATATGGATTTGGGAAGCTGTGATGCATTCGGTAGGTCACTGATGTAAATGCGAAAGAGGAGTGGTCCAAGGACGCTTCCCTGTGGGATTCCTACTATGAATGATTGTGTGGAAGAGTTTGCATCATTTGTGTACACATATTGGCTTCTGTTACTAAGGTATGACTTTAGGAAGTTGAGGGAGTGGCCTCGTATACCATTGCGTGTTAATTTAGTGTACAGTAGTTCATGGTCAAGCTTTACGTAAATAAATGAAAATTCCCAGCGGGACTTCTTTCTTTTCTAGTGCGGTATATATTAGTTCTAGCATGTGTATGATAGCATCATTTGTGCTTTTATTATTCCTGAATCCAAACTGACAGGGGTTTTAGTATGTTATGTGAGACGAGGTAAGAATAGATCCGTCTATGAATAAATTTTTCAAAGATTTTAGAGAGGAGTGGTAAGTTAGATGTTGGTCTATAGTTATTCAAGTCAGCTTGGTCACCTCCTTTGTGTATCGGAGTGACCCTCGCTATTTTGAGAATTGTTAGGAAGTTGGAGGATTCAGTGGATTTGTTAAAGAGTGTTGCAATAATTGGTGACAATACTTGAGAATTTTTTTTGTACATAAAAGTGGGCAAGTTGTTTATGTCTCCTACCTTGTTTTTAAGGGTGTTGATGATGAGCGAAACTTCTGTTGGGCTGGTTGGAGCTAGGAATAGTGTGGATAAATTAGACACATGTGCAACTCTTGGGTATCTTTATTGAGGAAACGTTTCGCCACACAGTGGCTTCATCAGTCCATACATAGGAATAGTGTGTTCGGGTAGGTGCTCGTTAGGTAGTCAGATGGACAGGTGTTTGAGTTTGGGATTTTGCTTGCTAAGTTCTTTCCTATGGTGGAGAAGAAAACATTGAGTCTGTTTGTTGTTTCAGTTGGTGGGAGTTGGGGTTCGTCTGATTTTGTTAATTTGATTGTTTTGTTTTTGGATATTTTTTTAGTTCCAAGAATTTCAGATAGAGTTTTCCAGGTCTTTTTCATATCACCTTTGATGATTTGTAGTCTGTTTTCATAGCCTATACTCTGTCTGTAGTGTTCTTTGTCCACCCCGATCTTCATGACTTTGCGTTTGGCAAGGTTAAATTCGAGAAGCCAGTTGCTGGACCAGGCTTGCAGCCTGTCCTGCTTAATCCTCATCAGATTTGATTCTCCTCATTAACTTCACATCATCTGCAAACAGTGACACTTCTGAGTTTATCCCTTCCTTCATGTCATTCACATATACCAAAAACAGCACTGGTCCTAGGGCTGACTGCTGTGGTAGCCCGCTCGTCACAGGCGCCCACTCTGTTATCTCGTCACGTACCATAACTCCTTGTTGTCTCCCTGTCAGATATTCTCTGATCCATTGCAGTGCCTTTTCTGTTAAGCATACCTGATTCCCTAGGTTTTTCACTAACGTCTTGTGAGAAACTGTGTCGAAGGCATTCTTGCAGTCCAACAAAATGCAATCTACCCACTCCTCTCTCATGTCTTACTTCTGTTACCTTGTCATAAAACTCGAGTAGGTTTGTGACACAGGATTTCCCTCCCCTGAAACTGTGCTGGTTGTGTTTTATTAGCTTGTTCCACTGTAGGTGCTCCCCATTCTCCTGATAATCTTCTCCGTGGCTTTGCATACTATACATGTCAGTGGTACAGGTCTGTAGTTTAATGCCTCGTGTCTGTCTCTTTTCTTGAATATTGGGAGTACATTCGCCATCTTCCATACTTCAGGTAGTTGCCCAGTTTCAATGGTGGCACCCACGGAGAGATGTTGTCCAGTCCCACCACCTTTGAGGTATCAAGTTCACATAGTAGCTTCTTCACCTCCTCGGTTGTGTGTATTTCACCCAGCACTTGTTGTGTATCCCTTGTTGGTGTACCCCCTTATTCTGACTTCTTGGAGTCTTTCCTGTCTCCATTGTGAATACTTCTTTAATCTCATATTGAACTCCTCACATACTTCTTTGTCGTTTCTTGTGAACTCCCCATCTTCCTTCCTCAGCCTGATTACCTGGTTCTTGACTGTTGTTTTCTTCCTGATGTGGCTATACAACAGTTTCGGGTCAGACTTGACTTTCGATACTATGTCGTCTTCGTATTGTCGCTGGGCCTCCCTCCTTAACTGTGCATATTCGTTTCTGGCTCTTCAACTAATCTCTTTATTTTCCCGGGTCCTTTGTCTTCTGTACTTTTTCCATTCTCTAGACACACTTAGTTTTTGCCTCCCTATACTTTTGGGTGAACCAAGGGCTCGTTCTGGTTTTCCCATTATTTCTGTTGACCTTGGGAACAAACCTCTCCTCTGCTTCCTTTCATTTTGTTGTCAAGTAGTCCAGCACTTCGTTTACTGATTTTCCTTCCAATTATCTTTCGCACAGAATCTCTTGTAGGAAGTTCCTCATGCCTACGTAGTCCCCCATTTTGTAGTTTGGCTTCTTCCATCCTATTCCTGCTACCTTCTCCACTTGTAACTCAACTGTGTATTCAAAGTCCAGAACCACATGATCACTAGCTCTGAGGGGCCTTTTGTGTATGATGTCTGAGCTACTCAAGGTGAATACTAGGTCCAATATTGCTGGTTCACCCTCACCTCTTTCTCTGGTAGTGTTCCTAACATGTTGATGCATGAGGTTTTCCAGTACCACATCCTTCATCTTGGCTCTCCATGTTTTAGGATCTCCATGTGGCTCCAGGCTTTCCCAGTCAATCTCCTCGTGACTGAAATCGCCCATAACTAGTAACTTTGTTCTAGCCGTGTGAGCTCTTCTGGCCACCTCAGCTAGTGTGTCCACCACTGCTCTGTTGCTCTCTTCGTATTCTTCTCTTGTCCTCCTGAAGTTCTATAGCTAGTTGTACATCACTGCAATTATCACTTTATGGCCCCTAGATTGGAATGTTGCTATTATGTAGTCCTATCGCTCATTCCGTCCATTACTTCTATTCCCTCAAATCACCACTGGGTTTTTAATGAACAGTGCAGCTCCTCCTTCCCCTCTGCTCCTTCTATCTTTCCTCAGGATCTGATATCCAGGTGGAAAGATTGTGTCTGTTATCCTGGTGAATTTTGTTTCTGTGAGTGCTATGATGTTCGAGGACGTCTCCTTGATTCTTTTATGCCTCTCCTAGCATTTATGTATTCCATTTGCGTTTGAATACCAAACCTTCAACTGTGTAGGGTTCGCACAGCACTATCAGACCCTCAAAGAGTATTTGATATGGCTGGCTCCTCCTTATGGAAATAAAAAGAAGAAAACTCAATAATAACATAATTAAATTAGTAAAGAATATAAATTACTCAAACATGAAACTGATCCTACTTTAAGCTAAAATAAAAAATTAAATATATAAATAATTATTAATTCAAAGCTAATATGTACACATTGATTTAAATTTGTGCAGTGCCAATGTTCTGCGCAAGTAGCAATGAACAATGATTGAACGCCAAGTCGGTGCTGATGATGGAGGAAGGGAGTCACAGCTGATCATGACTACAGACAGAAGACAGTGTCCCCAACACGCTTATATATTCTGCCGAGGAGAGGTTGACTGATCCTCGGAACACCACAATACAGTTGAAGCAGTTTAGTAGCCAATCAAGAACCACCATGAACACTGGTGTAGTTACAACTGGGAGAAAGCTACTTGCATGATGTGTTGGTGACTGGGTGGTTGGCTATGCATTGAAGGGGGACCGGTGTAGGTAGACATGTCAAAGTGACGTGTCTTTATCTTTGCAAGATAGATGCTGCCCTTATCTTTTTCCTGCATGAGCCGATGACCCGAGCCGACAATCAAGGAGATTTGATGGGAGCCGGAAGTCAAGTTTCGGAGTTTTTCAGTTCCTCTTCTATTATCTGTATTTCAGCCCCTGCTGCTGTGACTTGTATCTCCCATTCCCTGCTCTCTGCAGCTGTCCAGTGTCCTTTCCTAAGTGAACAGTGTCAGACAGTACCAGACAGTGTTCTAATTCCTAAGTGTACAGTGCCAGACAATGCCCTTTCCTCTAAGTGTATAGTGTCAGTTCTCCTTTCCTAAGTGTATAGTGCCAGACAGCTCTCAGCAAAGCTATAGTGTATGAGTGTATGGACTAAGTTAATACAGTGTACAGAGTCATTTGATATAGTGTATTAGGACAGTTAATGTAGTTGACTGTGTCAGGCAATATGGCGCACCAAGCCAACTAACACAGGGTACTGAATCAGTTAATACAGTGTACTGTGTCAGTTAATACAATGTACTGAGTGTGTTGAGAAGCATGTCACCTGCTGCTGAATATTTCAGTGATTCACAAAGATCAGTAGCTCAGATGGTGACCTTTTCATCTGGGAGGAGAGTGGCTCCTACAACACCACCATTGATCTTTCTTCTTTATTGATCTCTCTCATGTCAGGGTTGCCAGATTGAGGATCAAACCCTCCCATTTCTGGGGTTCAATGCGTATATATGTATATATATTATATATATATATATATATATATATTATATATATATATATATATATTATATATATATATATATATATACAAACATTGTCTCTATGTCCACAGCAGGACTCGAACCTGCAAACTCTGTATCAGAATCCACAGTACTTTACCACGGAACCAGACCACCAGATAAGTATGGGCGCTTAGCCAAAGCTAAGCGATGTTTCCCCATACCCCCGGGCACAAGGCTTATTTTCAAAGTTATTTCATCAAATCCTGCCACATGCAGTGGACAACGAAAGAGATTTTAAATGCTTAACAATTCGCAAACAGGCGAGACAATGTTTGTAAATAATTTCGCCTGTTTGCGAATTGTTAAGCATATATATATACATATATATATATATATATATATATATATATATATATATATATATATATATATATATATATATATATATATATATATATATATATTATATATATATATTATATATATATATATATATATTTATATATGTATAGACAGAATACATTGACAAAAAACTCATACACGAATTCATTGGTACAACATGTCAAAGATTATGAATCTCCTCCAGCTCCTCCGAAGCCAGACGCTAGCCCTCGGGTCCCTGGTGGTGTCAATAAGTCTGGAATCCAGTTCTTTAAGGAAACGTGTGGCGTTTTTTCCCCATGATCCGAATGTCATGGTACTGTTGGTCTATGTCTCTGTACTTGCAGCTCCTTCTGTCGCCCGACACTGATGAATGTAGGTGTCAGCTAGCGTTGACACACAGGTATAGTCCCGTAATAAGAGCTTGCCATTCTTCCAAGGATAGATGGTGATCCCATCGGAGTGGCTTGCTGGGTTGTGAGTATGGTTGGCTGCTAGTGATCGGAGCTCTCGGCTGGGCATCCAGCTGTAGCAAGGCTTCTCTTTATGACGTCATTGACTTCATTATGTTTTTCGTGCCAGCCCTTGGTTTAGGAGAAGTTAAGACCATGTAAACCATATTGGTCGGCTTGCACATCACTGCAAATACATGTATATCCCATGTGAACTGGGGCTGTAAGGCAGAGAGCCACTGCAATACAGAGGGTCTTAGGGTTGAGGCATGTTTCCGTTGCCGAAATGGGAGCCGTTTGGAGGAAGTCCCCAGAGTGATGTGCATTCACAGCTTGGAGACGGGCAGTCTCCCTGTCTGATGTTACAGCCCTGAGTATGTTGGTAAACACTTTTTCAGCGATGGGGCCATCCCAGTTTGACTGTTTGTAGGTCAGTGTTGCACTAGCTTTTGGTGCTGGAGAAGCAAGAGTCTCCCATTCGGTGATGGCACTGGTGTAGCTAGGGTCCTGTGTTCCTGCTGAGTCACTGAGGTTGCCTGGAAGAATCTGTTTTATTAATTCGTTTGATGCTATGGAAGAGGATATGAAAGCTGATAGGGCAGTCTGAGAGGATTTTCGTACACCCAGCCCCTGTGGATAGCTGGAGGATCGAACCCGTGTTGTTTTAGCCCATCTCATGGTAAGCGAAAATTCACGACTCTCTAAACCACTGGACCATACAGACCTATAAACAACTTGAGCTAGCGAACTATGCTTGCTTTAAGTTGCGAGGACATACGATGGTGTGGGTGTCTCAGAACTATTTTCATTCTATTCCTCCTACAATATATATATATATATATAATATATATATATATATTATATATATTATATATATATATATATATATATATATATATATTATATATATATATTATATATATATTATATTATATATATATATATATATGCAAAACAACCACTATGAAATGAAAAAATAGAGAAATTCCAAGCGCTTTCGTGACTACTCACATTATCAAGGAACAATAAAAGTAATGCATCAAAAGAAGGCATATAAAGGGTCTAGAACAAACCTCACTATCACATCCCACAACAAAGCAACACCTGATGCACGACTCGTGAGAAAGAGAACACTGCAGCAGGCCCACTAGCCCAACTAGACAGGTCCTTCACACAACCCACCAACAAGCTATTCTACCTAAGAATTAAGAATTTTAAAATTTATTATTTGTCCAATGTATTATATTAAATTCTTCCCAAATTCTATTAATTATAAATGGATCTAATTTATATAAACCAAAGGAAATATTCATATTATTGTCAAAACTGCTTTTTATGAAACAAGATTCAATTATATTCCTGTCAACCATGGACTTGCCTGATACAACTTTCTCAACTTTTTGAAAATCAATTGGATGATTAAAATCTCTCACATGAATAAATAGAGCATTGGAATCTTGTCTAGTTTTAATGTTATATTTATGTTGTTTTAATCTTAGTTCGAGACTTTTAATAGTTTGACCGTAATAAACTTTATCGCAAATTTTTCAAGGAATCTTATAGACATATCCGTCAGCATTTTGGGGGCAATTCTTTATCAAAAGTTTTTTTTACAGTATCAAGATTTTTAAATACAACTTTGATATTAAAAGTCTTAAGAAGAGAAGGCATATCAACCAAGTTTTCATGGTAAGGGAGAACCAACACATTTTTAGTTGAATAAGGTTGGTTGTCCCTTTTTGGATTGTAAAAAGTATTTCAAGAAATTTTAAAAGATTTATCAATTATGTTTCTTGGGTATTTCAAATCATTACTTATTTCATAAATTTTGGATATTTCCTCATCTATGAACCCTGGACTACAAATTCGTAAAGCTCTCAAAAACATTGATGAGAAAACAAACAGTTTAACTCTATCTTGATGTGAAGAATAATAGTGTACATAGGAACAGTTATTTGTAGGTTTTCTGTAAATTTTAAATTTGAATTCATTATTACCCTTAATAATTAAAACATCTAGAAAAGGCAATGAGTTATTTTCTTCAAACTCAACAGTAAAATTTATAGAATGGGCCAAGCTATTTAATTTACCATGAAAATGGTGTATAACTACATTCTTGGGCATAAGACACAAAATATCATCAACATATCTGAACCATTTAGCTCTATTAGGGAGGATTGTGTTAAGCAATCTTGTTTCAAAAAATCCAAGTATAGGTTGCATCAATAATGCAAAGTTTAATAAGTTTAATGATAGTAGGAACTGGCAATGGTAAATCATAATTAACGAGTTCTTCAGATAAGAAACTTAATAAATCATTAACAGGAACTTTCGTAAACAAGGAAGTAACATCAAGACTAACCATGTTAAAATAATTTAAGTCAGTCAAGGAGCTTAATTTATCAACTAAATCTATGTTGTTTTTAACATTAAAGTTAGAAATTTTGCCAACAATAGGGCTCAAAATATCAACAAGCCATTTGGATAATTTATATGAAACTGACCCTATGGAGCTAATAATTGGTCTGACTGGATTCCCTGGTTTGTGTGTTTTTATTAGTCCATACATGTAAGGTAAAGATGAATTAGTGGAAGTAAATTGTTTAATTAATTCATCTTTGCCTTTCAGTAGAAGTTTTATTGTTTTATTGAAATTGCTGTTAACGGTTTCTAAGGGATTTTTTATAAGTTTAGAATAGGTTTCAGTATCATCTAAGAGAGTATTCATTTTTTCAGCCAGAGATCAGTGTTTGTGTATATTTCGCCTGATCTTGCGAATTCCTTGCATATATATATATACATATATATATATATATATATATATATATATATATATATATATATATATATATATATATATATATATATTATATATATATATATATTTATATATATATATATATATATATATATATATATATATATATACATTATATATATATATATATATATATATATATATATATATATTATATATATATATATATATATATATTATATATATATATATATATATATATGTCGTGCCGAATAGGCAGAACTTGCGATCTTGGCTTAAATAGCACGCTCATCTTGCCATATAGGACAAGTGAAAATTTGTGTATGCAATAATTTCGCCAAAATCATTCTGAACCTAACGAAAAAAATATATTTTACTGTGTTTGTTTAGTATTAAATTATTGTAAACAAATCTAAAATATATTTAGTTGGGTTAGGCTAAAATAAATTGTTCTTGTTATAATAAGGTTAGGTAAGTTTTCTAAGTTCCTTTTGGTGCAAAATTATAAATTTTTACATCAACATTAATGAAAAAATATATCTTTAAACGTTTAAGAGAAAATTTTAGAAAGGACTTAATTTTAAATGAGTTCTTGCTAATTGACCAGTTTCACATATTCGGCACGACATATATATATATATATATATATATATATATATATATATATATATATATATATATATATATATTATATGTCGTGCTGAATAGGCAGAACTTGCGAGCTTGGCTTAAATAGCAACGCTCTTCTTGCCATATAGGACAAGTTAAAATTTGTGTATGCAATAATTTCGCCAAAATCATTCTGAACCTAACGAAAAAAATATATTTTACTGTGTTTGTTTAGTATTAAATTACTGTAAACAAATCTTAAATATATTTTGTTGGGTTAGGCTAAAATAAATTGTTCTTGTTATAATAAGGTTAGGTAAGTTTTCTAAGATTCTTTTGGTGCAAAATTAAAATTTTTTACATTAACATTAATTAAAAAAATATATCTTTAAACGTATAAGAGAAAATTTCAGAAAGGACTTAATTTTAAATGAGTTCTTGCTAATTGACCAGTTTTACTATTCGGCACGACATATATATATATATATATATAATATATATATATATATATATATATATATATATATACTATATATCATATTATATATATATATATATATATATATATATATATATATATATATATATTATATATATATAATATATATATATATATATATAAATAGTTTAAAAGATGGGGTGGTAGGGGAAGTGGAATATTCAAATGGCTTCAGGAAGAAATCCAAATATTCTTCCTTGAAGCCTTTTATCTACTTCTCCGAGGCTATGGGTCCCACAATTTACACCAGAGGTGGACCCCATCTATATTAAAAAAAAAAAAAAAAAAAAAAAAAAAAAAAAATATATATATATATATTATATATATATATTTATATATATATATATATATATATATAATATATATATATATATATATATATATATATATACATATATATATATATATATATATATATACATATATATATTATATATATATATATATATATATATATATATATAATATATATATATATATATTATATATAGTATTTTTTATTATCACACTGGCCGATTCCCACCAAGGCAGGGTGGCCCGAAAAAGAAAAACTTTCACCATCATTCACTCCATCACTGTCTTGCCAGAAGGGTGCTTTACACTACAGTTTTTAAACTGCAACATTTATAAAAGGAATATAATAGGAGTCAGGAATCGCTTGAAGAACTAAAAGCCATAAATGAAATCGAAAGAAACCCAAAGTATTTCTTCTCCTATGCCAAATCAAAGTCGAGAACAACATCCAGTATTGGGCCCCTACTTAAACAAGATGGGTCCTACACAGATGACAGCAAGGAAATGAGTGAGCTACTCAAGTCCCAATATTACTCAGTTTTTAGCAAGCCGCTAACCAGACTGAGAGTCGATGATCAACCAAATAACGGCTGCAGCATATGGGCGCCTAGCAAACCTCAGAACAGCATTCCGACAGCTTAATAAGGAATCGTTCAGGACCCTGTACACCGTATACGTTAGGCCCATATTGGAGTATGCGGCACCAGCTTGGAACCCACAACTAGCCAAGCACGAAAAGAAACTAGAGAAAGTGCAAACGTTTGCAACAAGACTAGTCCCAGTGCTAAGAGGTATGTCCTACGAGGAGAGGTTAAGGGAAATCAACCTGACGACACTGGAGGACAGGAGAGATAGGGGGACACGATAACGACATACAAAATACTGAGAGGAATTGACAAGGTGGACAAAGACAGGATGTTCCAGAGATTGGACACAGTAACATGGGGACACAGTTGGAAGTTGAAGACACAGATGAATCACAGGGGTGTTAAGAAGTATTTCTTCAGCCACAGAGTAGTCAGGAAGTGGAATAGTTTGGGAAGCGATGTAGTGGAGGCAGGATCCATACATAGCTTTAAGCAGAGGTATGATAAAGCTCACGGTTCAGGGAGAGCGACCTAGTAGCGACCAGTGAAGAGGCGGGGCCAGGAGCTCGGACTCGACCCCTGCAACCTCAACTAGGTGAGTACAACTAGGTGAGTACACACACACACACACACACACACACACACACACACACACACACACACACACACACACACAAAACACACACACACACACACACCACACACAACACACACACACACACACACACACACACACATTCACACAACACACATATACACACACACGCACACACACACGCGCACACACACACACACACACACACACACACACACACACCCCACACACACACACACACACACACACACATTTAAAGAGGTATTTACAGTGGAAACCAGTAGGACTCAAAGAAATCAGAACAGAGGGGCACACCAGCAAGTGCTGGATGAGGTACATATAACCAAGGAGGAGGTGAAGAAGCTGCTATGCGAACTTGACACCTCAAAGGCGGTGGGACCAGACAACATCTCTCCATGGGTCCTTAAAGAGGGAGCAGAGATATTGTGTGAGCCATTAACAAAGATCTTCAACACATCATTTGAAACTGGGCAACTCCCTGAGGTATGGAAAATGGCAAATGCAGTCCCCAAATTTTAAAAAAGGGAGACAGACATGAGGCACTAAACTACAGACCTGTATCACTAACGTGTATATATGCAAGGTCATGGAGAAGATCATCAGGAGGAGAGTGGTGGGGCACCTGGAAAGAAACAAATGTATAATTGACAACCAGCACGGTTTCAGGGGAAAGGAAAATCCTGTGTCACAAACCTACTAGAGTTTTATGACAAGGTGACAGAAGTAAGACAAGAGAGAGAGGGGTGGATCGACTGCGTATTTTTGGACTGCAAGAAGGCTTTCGACACAGTTCCTCACAAGAGGTTACTGCAAAAGCTAGAGGACCAGGCGCACATAACGGAAAAGGCACTGCAACGGGACCCGAGAATATCTGCCCGGGGAGGCAAAAACGAGTCAGGGTTGTCCGACGAGGTGTCAGGGGTGGGCGCCTGTGAAAAAAGGGGGGGTTTTCCCAGGGGTAAACCTAGGCTGTGTGTTCTTGGTATAGGGAAAACGACATAAGGGAAAGGGGATGACTCAGAATGTCCTTTTTTTGCAGACGAGGGTGAATTTAAATTTAAAGAAAACGAATGGGACGAGTTCGGGCAGGACTAAAAAGAAAATTGGACATAAAAGCCGGGCCCCCAAAAACGGCCCTTAAATTTAAACCCCGGGCCAAATGCAAAGCCCATAAAGGGTTTGGGGAAGGGCAAAAAAGGGCCCCGCAGACACAATATATTTTTAGATGGCCAAAGACTCAAACCTCACTAAAAGGAAAAAAAAATTCTGGGGGTGAGTTTTAACCCCAAAGCATATCCCCTGAGGCGCAATCAATCAGAAAAACCGGCCTGCAGCATACGGGCGCCTGGCAAACCTACGGATAGCTTTCCGATACCTCAGTAAGGATTCTTTTTAAGACTCTGAAACCCCTCTACTTCCGGGGGGGCCATACTGGAGTATGCAGCCCCCAAATTTGGAAAAAAACCCCTATAAAGCACGCCCAAAAAATTTAGAGAAAGTGAAATTTTTTGGGCAACAAGACTACCCCAAACTACGGGGATTCCCCCCTATAAAAAAAAGGTTGGGGGAAATGGGCCCCCCCCGGGACGACACTGGAGGCCAGGAGGGTCAGGGGGACAGTTTCCCGAATTTTAAAATTTACTGCGCGGAATAGACGGGGGGGAACAAAGACGGGTTTCCAGAGATGGGACCGGGAACAAAAAGGTTTCAAAATTGGGAAAGGGTTGAAGACTCAATGAATAAAAGGGGATTTTAGGAAGTATTTTTTTCAGTCATAGGTATTCGGGCCCAGGGAAAATAGCCTAGAAAGGGGATGTTTTGGAGGAAGGAGCCATCCCAAAGTTTTAAGGCAAAGGTTTATATAAGCTCATGGGGGCCAGGGAGAGAAAAGGACCTAGTAGAAATTTCAGCGAAAAAAGGGGGGGGCCCAGGAGCTGTACCGCCCCCTCCCAACCACAAATGGGTTTGAGTACAAATAGGTGAGTAACCCACAAAACCCCGCACAAAACCCCACACACACACACACAAAACCACCACACCACCACGCACAAAACACACCCACCACACACACACACAACACACAAACACACACACAACACAAAACCCCCACACCCACCACAAAAAACACACAAAAGGGGGGAATGCCCTACGAAAAAAGGGTTTAAAGGGGAAAATTAACCTGACGAACTGGGGGGAAAGGAGAGGGGGGGGCCCACGATAACCATAAAAAAAATATTGAGAGGAATTGACAAGGTGGACATAGACAGGGGTTTTCCCGAGATTTGGGCACAGTAACCCTGGGGGCACAGTTGGGAAGGTTTAAGACACAGAAAGAATCACAGGGGTGTTTTTGAAGTATTTTTCGCCACAGAGTAGTCAGGGAAGTAATAGTTTTGGGAAACGTGTTTTGTGGGGCAGGATCCATACAAAGCTTTAAGCAGAGGGGATGATAAAGCTCACGGTTTTAAGGGGGGAGGAAAATAGTTGCGAAACCCTTTAAAGGTGGGGCCCGGAAAACTCGGAAATCGACCCCGCAACCTCAACTAGGGATTTCCCACCCCACACACACACACACAAAACCACACCCCACACACACCACAAAAAACACACCACCCCCACACACACACACTTTCACACACACACACAACAGTGGGCACCTGGACGGGGCGGGGGGGGTCCCACGGGTCGGGCCTAGGGCCATGCTATTTTTGGTATATTTTGAACGACATGACGGGAAAGGGTTTGGGTTCAGGGGTGCCCGTTTGCAGATGAAAGTGAAGTTAATGAGGAGAATTAAATTGATGAAAACCCAGGCAGGACTTCAAAGAGACCCGGGCAGATGGGCCCCCTGGTCCAGCAAAAAGGTTCTCAATTTTAAACCGGGCCCAAAAGCAAAGTCCCTGAAAATAGGGGAAGGGGACAGAAAACCACAAAACCCGGTATAGGCTAGGGGGCCAAAGAAATGCAAAACCCCACTCAAGGAGAAAGTCTTGGGTGGAGTAAACACCGGCAGGGCTCCCGGGAAGCACACATCAATCAAAATAACTGCTGCAGCAAAATGGGGCCTGGGAAAACCCGAGAACGCATTTTCCCATACCTTTTGTAAAGGAAAACATTCAAGACACTGTACAAACCCTGGGATGTCAGGCCCATACTGGGGTAATTTCACACCTGTTTTGGGAAAACCCCCCTTGTAAAGCACGTCAAGAAACTAGAGAAAGTACAAAGGTTGCGACAAGGTTAGTTCCAGAGCTAAGGGGAATGTCCTATGAAGAAAGATTAAGGGAAATCGGCCTGACGACACTGGAGGACAGGAGGGTCAGGGGAGACATGATAACGACATATAAAATACTGCGTGGAATAGACAAGGTGGACAAAGACAGGATGTTCCAGGGAGGGGACACAGAAACAAGAGGCCACAATTGGAAGTTGAAGACACAAATGAGTCAGAGAGATAGTAGGAAGTATTTCTTCAGTCATAGAGTTGTAAGGCAGTGGAATAGCCTAGAAAATGACGTAGTGGAGGCAGGAACCATACACAGTTTTAAGACGAGGTTTGATAAAGCTCATGGAGCGGGAGAGAGAGGGCCCAGTAGCAACCGGTGAAGAGGCGGGGCCAGGAGCTAGGACTCGACCCCTGCAACCACAAATAGGTGAGTACAAATAGGTGAGTACACACACACACACACACACACACACACCTCACTTTGAACACATTCACAACAACACACATATACACACACACGCACACACACACGCACACACACACACACACACACACACACACACACACACCACACACACACACACACACACACATCACACACACACACACACACACACACACAACACCACACAAACACACACAAGGGGAATGTCCTACGAAGAAAGGTTAAGGGAAATAGGCCTGACGACACTGGAGTACATGAGAGTTAGAGTAGGCATGATAACAAGATACAAAATACAGCGAGGAATTGACAAGGATGACAGAGACAGGATATTCCAGTGATGGGACACAGAAACAAGGGGTCACAATTGGAAGATTCAGATTCAGATGAGTCAAAGAGATGTTAGGAAGTATTTCTTTATTTAGAGAGTTGTCAGGAAGTGAAATAGTCTGGCAAATTACGTAGTGGAGGATGGAACAATACATAATTTTAAGACAAGGTATGATAAAGCTCATGGAGCAGGGAGAAAGAGGACCTAGTAACGATCAGAGCAGAGGCGGGGCCAGGATCTATTATTCAACCAAAGCAACCACAAATAAGTGAGTACAAATAAGTGAGCACACACACACACAAACCACAATCCACACTTACAGCTCCCACCCCACACTATGCTGGAGAATCTTACAGCACATTGCCAGGTCCCCCACCCCCACAAACCCCTCAGAACACAGTGTTAGATAGAAAACTGAAGATATGGTATACCAACGCTGATGGAATAACAAATAAGTAAGAGGAGTGGCAGGAGAGAATCAAAAAGGCATCACTGGACATCACAGCTCTCGCCGAAACCAAGGTCACAGGAACGATAACAGATGCCATCTTTCCAACAGAATATCAGATATTGAGGAAAGACAGAGGAGGTGGAGGAGTGGCACTTCTCATCAAAAACCAATTGGATTTTGACGAGCTTGAGAAAGGAGACAGAGGAGAAACAAGAGACTACATACTAGGAACACTTCAGTCTGGAGGCCCCAAGGTAGAAATTACAGTGCCAGGATATCCAGCTTCTTTTCATTTATAACATCCACAATCATCTCTTTCTTGTCAACCGCACTATATCCACATACATTCAAACATCCCAACTTAAAGGTTTTCTTCTTATTTTTAGTAAGCTGAAACCAAAGAAAACTAAGGTGAATGTGTATACATAAATGTGTACATACATGTGTAGTGTAACCTAATTGTAAGTAAAAGTGGCAAGATATACCTGTTATTTTGTGTGTTTATGTCAGAAGGAAAAGACACCAGCAAGCCTACCATCATGTAAAACAAATACAGGTTTCTGCTGTCTTACACTCATCTGGCAGGACAGTAGTACTTCCCTGGGTGGTTGCTGTCTACCAGCCTACTACTACCAATTATATATATGTATATATATATATATATATATATATTATATATATATATATATATATATATTATATATATATATATATATATATATATATATATATATATGCAATAAGATCACAGTAAATTATTTTAACATGGTTAGTTTTAATGTTACTTCCTGTGTTTACGAAAGTTCCTGTTGATGATTTATTAAGTTTCTTATCTGAAGAACTCGTTAACTATGATTTACCATTGCCAGTTCCTACTATCATTAAACTTATTAAACTTTGCATTGTTGATGCAAAATTTGTATTTAATGATAAGTTTTTACACTCAGAAGTTTGGTATGGCAATGGGAAATCCTCTTTCACCTGTTCTTAGTAACCTATACATGGAATTTTTTGAAACAAGGTTGCTTAACACAATCCTCCCTAATAGAGCTAAATGGTTCAGATATGTTGATGATATTTTGTGTCTTATGCCCAAAAATGTAGATATACACCATTTCCTTGGAAAATTAAATAGCTTAGCCCATTCTATAAACTTTACTGTTGAGTTTGAAGAAAATAACTCATTGCCTTTTCTAGATGTTTTAATTATTAAGGGTAATAATGAATTCAAATTTAAAATTTACAGAAAACCTAAAATAACTGTTCCTATGTCCACTATTATTCCTCGCATCAAACTGTCTGTTTTCTCATCAGTGTTTTTGAGAGCTTTACGAATTTGTAGTCCTGAGTTCATAGATGAGGAAATATCCAAAATTTATGAAATAGGTAATGATTTAAAATACCCAAGAAATGTAATTGATAAATCTTTTAAAGTTGCTAGAAACACTTTTTATAATCCAAAAAGGGACAACCAGCCTTATTCAACTAAAAATATGTTGGTTCTCCCTTACCATGAAAACTTGGTTGATATGCCTTCTCTTCTTAAGACTTTTAATATTAAAGTTGTATTCAAAAATCTTGATACAGTGAAAAAACTTTTGATAAAGAATTCCCCCCAAAATGCTGATGGATGTGTCCATAAGATTCCTTGTAAAATTTGCGATAAAGTTTATTACGGTCAAACTGGTAAAAATCTCGAACTAAGATTAAAACAACATAAATATAGCATTAGAACTGGACAAGATTCCAATGCTCTATTTATTCATGTAAGAGATTTTAACCATCCAATTGATTTTCAAAAAGTTGAGGAAGTAGTATCAAGCAAGTCCATGGTCGACAGGAATATAATTGAATCTTGTTTCATAAAAAACAGTTTTGACAATAATATGAATATTTCCTTTGGTTTATATAAATTAGATCCATTTATAATTAATAGAATTTGGGAAGAATTTAATAATACACTGGACAAATAATAATTTTTAAACTTTCTTGGGTAGAATAGCTTGGGGGTGAGTTGTGCAAGGGACCTATCCAAGTTGGGTCGCCGCGCGCCACGTGTTTAACCGTTGTGGGATCTGATAGTGAGGTGCTGGCCGGACCCCTTATATAGCTTCCTTGGATGCTTTACTTTACTTTCATATATATATATATATATATATATATATAAAATATATATATATATATATATATATATATATATATATATATATATATATATATATATATATAGAGAGAGAGAGAGAGAGAGAGAGAGAGAGATGATAGTAGTAGTATTGAAGATAGGACTAGCGATGATAGTATTAGTGAAGACAGGACTAGCGATGATAGTAATAGTAAAGAGAAGACTAATGATCCTGGGTAGCAGGTTGGTAGACAGCAACCACCCAGGGAGGTACTACCGTCCTGCCAAGTGAGTTCAAAACAGAAACCCACAATTGTTTTACATGATGGTAGGATTTCTAGTATTTTTTTTGTCTCATAAACATGCAAGATTTCAGGTACGTCTTGCTACTTCTACTTACACTTAGGTCACACTACGCATGCATGTACAAGAATATATATACACCCTTCTGGGTTCGTGTTCCCCCCCCCCCCTCAAGTGGATGCAATGCATATTTAATATTCTGTATATATTTTATTATCAAATATTTTTATATTGGAGATGTTTTCATTAATATCTAAAATGAAAATATCTTGTTTTATATTATTATTTGACATAGTTTGTGTAAATTAAGTAGGATATATTTAGATGTATAATTGGCATCCTTTTGTTAATCCTTTGTCTGTTTCAGTCACTGGGTTAGCTGTGAGTCACGTGATCACACCCAATGTTGGGCCTTTCTTAGGAGACACTTCAAAATTTCTCTCTGGTGGTTGATTCCCTCCTTTAAGGGTTCCTTCGAGTTCTTTCTTACTCCTGTAGTTAATTTGTTGGTTCACTAACTTAATCTACCTTGTCAGCCCTTGTGGGTTACTTTGTGGATGGTATAGTACGTCTCCGTGGGTGAGACGGGACCTAATATTGGACACTCCGTGACACGCAGTTATTTGTGTGTACTTGTCGGTACAAATCTGTCTGGGAATATGTAGACATCACTACATTTGAATTTATAGTCTTATTCTCACATATTTGTATATATGTTATTGTATTGTTCATATTCTTGAGTCTTTTCATAGTATGTACCAGTCGGTACTTGAGAACCTTAATTATTGAAGGTATACCAAAATATATATGTATATCATGAGAAGTGTAGAAGCTTGACTCCTTATTCATGTCAAATATTTTAATTCTGTATATATTCTCCTCTAGACAACTTTACTAATAAAGATCTTAAATTTTATTTTAATATTTTGTGTTCATTCAGTTGGGATCCTTATTAATATTGAAGAGGTCTATAAAGTAGCATGGATAACTGAAATAGAATAGAATCCAACTTCTTGTTACGAAACCAGAAACAAGTCAGCAGCTGGAAGGGGGCCAATTAGTTAAGCCTCTATTTTCTTACTAGTTCTTGTTCTTGTTTGTTTCCTCTTATATCCATGGGGAATTGGAACAGAATTCTTCCTCCGTAAACAATGCGTGTCGTAAGAGGCCACTAAAATGCCGGGATCAAGGGGCTAGTAACCCCTTCTCCTGTATACATTACTAAGGTTAAAAAGAGAAACTTTCTTTTTCTTTTTAGGGCACCCTGCCTCGGTGGGATATGGCCGGTTTGTTGAAAGGAGAAAACTAGTGATACTGAAGATAAGACTAGCGATGACAGTAATAGTGAAGATAAGACTAGTGATGATAGTAAAGACATGACTAGTGATGATAGTAGTAGAGACAAGACTAGTGATGATAGTAGCAAAGACAAGACTAGTGATGATAGTAGGTATCTGGGTGTTAGTCGACGGGTGTGGGTCGCATCACGGGGGTCGCATCACGTGGGTCGCATCACGGGGGTCGCATCACGGGGGTCGCATCACGGGGGTCGCATAACGGGGGTTGCATCACGGGGGTCGCATCACGGGGGTCGCATCACGGGGGTCGCATCACGGGGGTCGCATCACGGGGGTCGCATCACGGGGGTCCCATCACCAGCTGATGGACACGAACACATGACCACCCAGCTAGTGGACACGAACACATGACCACCCAGCTAGTGGACATGAACACATGACCATCCAGGTAGTGGACACGAACACATGACCACCCAGCTAGTGGACACGAGCACATAACCACCCAACTAGTGGACACGAACACATGACCACCCAGCTAGTGGACATGAACACATGACCATCCAGGTAGTGGACACGAACACATGACCACCCAGCTAGTGGACACGAACACATGACCACCCAGCTAGTGGACACGAACACATGACCACCCAGCTAGTGGACACGAACACATGACCACCCAGCTAGTGGACATGAACACATGACCATCCAGGTAGTGGACATAAACACATGACCACCCACCTAGTGGACACGAACACATGACCACCCAGCTAGTGGACATGAACACATGACCACCCAGCTAGTGGACACGAACACATGACCACTCAGCTAGTGGACATGAACACATGACCATCCAGGTAGTGGACATGAATACATGACCACCCAGCTAGTGGACACGAACACATGACCACCCAGCTAGTGGACACGAACACATGACCACCCAGCTAGTGGACATGAACACATGACCACCCAGCTAGTGGACACGAACACATGACCACCCAGCTAGTGGACATGAACACATGACCATCCAGGTAGTGGACACGAACACATGACCACCCAGCTAGTGGACACGAACACATGACCACCCAGCTAGTGGACATGAACACATGACCATCCAGGTAGTGGACATAAACACATGACCACCCACCTAGTGGACATGAACACATGACCATCCAGGTAGTGGACATGAACACATGACCACCCAGCTAGTGGACACGAACACATGACCACCCAGCTAGTGGACACGAACACATGACCACCCAGCTAGTGGACACGAACACATGACCACCCAGCTAGTGGACACGAACACATGACCACCCAGCTAGTGGACATGAACACATGACCATCCAGGTAGTGGACATGAACACATGACCATCCAGGTAGTGGACATGAACACATGACCATCCAGCTAGTGGACACGAACACATGACCACCCAGCTAGTGGACATGAACACATGACCATCCAGCTAGTGGACATGAACACATGACCACCCAGCTAGTGGACATGAACACATGACCACCCAGCTAGTGGACACGAACACATGACCACCCAGCTAGTGGACACGAACACATGACCATCCAGCTAGTGGACATGAACACATGACCACCCAGCTAGTGGACACGAACACATGACCATCCAGCTAGTGGACATGAACACATGACCACCCAGCTAGTGGACACGAACACATGACCATCCAGCTAGTGGACACGAACACATGACCATCCAGCTAGTGGACATGAACACATGACCACCCAGCTAGTGGACACGAACACATGACCACCCAGCTAGTGGACACGAACACATAACCACCCAGCTAGTGGACACGAACACATGACCACCCAGCTAGTGGACACGAACACATGACCATCCAGGTAGTGGACACGAACACATAACCACCCAGCTAGTGGACACGAACACATAACCACCCAGCTAGTGGACACGAACACATAACCACCCAGCTAGTGGACACGAACACATAACCACCCAGCTAGTGGACATGAACACATAACCACCCAGCTAGTGGACACGAACACATGACCACCCAGCTAGTGGACACGAACACATGACCACCCAGCTAGTGGACACGAACACATAACCACCCAGCTAGTGGACATGAACACATAACCACCCAGCTAGTGGACACGAACACATGACCACCCAGCTAGTGGACACGAACACATGACCATCCAGGTAGTGGACACGAACACATAACCACCCAGCTAGTGGACACGAACACATAACCACCCAGCTAGTGGACACGAACACATAACCACCCAGCTAGTGGACATGAACACATGACCACCCAGCAAGTGGACACGAACACATAACCACCCAGCTAGTGGACATGAACACATGACCACCCAGCTAGTGGACACGAACACATAACCACCCAGCTAGTGGACACGAACACATAACCACCCAGCTAGTGGACACGAACACATAACCACCCAGCTAGTGGACACGAACACATAACCACCCAGCTAGTGGACATGAACACATAACCACCCAGCTAGTGGACACGAACACATAACCACCCAGCTAGTGGACACGAACACATAACCACCCAGCCAATGGATACTCTCCCACGACGACCACACTTTTACCAATCGAGTTCCCTCTTGATTTAATTAGGTATCTTGTGATGTCCTGAATTTGTTTTTCAAAGGTTTTCGTTAATAATGTGAGAACGCCTTACCCGTTCGGCTTCAAACTTTCGACGCTGATTTACTGTGACTAGAAAAAAAGTTGATATAACTCTGGGAGTGTACAGGTGCCCTCTGCCGTATCTGACATCTTCAGAAAGTATCATCTGATCGAATTCAAACCTATTAGTGTTGTTGTACAAGATTTACATTATTATTGGCCTATGTTGTGCCAATTTACTAATTATATTTTTAAGACGGTGCATTAATTTGATGAAATAACTTGTATATATCTGGTGTGAACGACACTTGTGTCTTATGACTGATGTATCTTATAAACAAGATAATTCATAGTATGTTCACCAGGTTAATCATTAACTTAATGATGCTTTGATCGGCTTCAAACTTTTAGTGATAATGGAATGTGCTGGAAGGAAGGTTCGCAATCATTTTCAGTTGTCTAAGTAAGATATAGTTTTTTCTAAGTGTTATTAAATTACTTTTAATGCAATGTTTGAAGATTATCTTTTCTGCTGGACTTTATCCTGGTGTATATTAATTATTATTTGTTATTGATCTTGGCTGTTAAAGTGCCAATCTTCTACTTATTAAAGAAACTGATTTACGTGTGATAATGTGTGAATGACTCATCCGATGGGTTTCAAACCTTCAACACTGATGTATCTTAGAAATTTTTTTGGGTAATTATTGGACAGTATGGTTGATAATTTGTAAAATTTTACTTCAGTCCGTCAGTTGTGGTTGTCTGGTAACTCACAGAGGTACACTGAGGTAGAGCGGGCTGGGCTTGTGAGATACTGGGATACCTCTCTCGTCTCGCGCCACCAACCAAACATCCATTTATTTATTTATTTATTTATTTATTTATTTATTTACTTTTTTTTGTTTTGTCGTGGATAGATAATCAGGTTTGATCCAAGGAAGTGGAAGGACAAAAACAGCTGTCTTCCTGTGAACAATCTTCCTGGAAGCGACTCCCGTCAAGGGTAGGAAAGTTGAGTATTGACGAACTGCCTTTGATCCAAGGCAGTGGAGTTAACCCCCATCCCATCCTCCTGACCTAAGACAATATTGTTTTCTCTTTCCCCGTGACCATAACAATAATTTAACGCCCAAAAAAACGTTTTTAAAAAAATACGAATTTTACTCTTACGGGATAATAAAATCAAATGGATTGTTATCAGGGGAATAGACTTTTTTTGCCACATTTGGTTGTTATGGTGGAGATAAGAATATTTTTTTACACAAAATTATTCAGAGTGAAAAAAAAATTACTGTCATGACTGACGCAGTTTCATGTTAAGGTTGAAACAAATGAATTATTATAATATTATCAAGATACTGATGGAGATTTTAAATATAGATTTTGTCACCGAAGCTGCGAATTGTGCAGCCCATATCCATGGTGTGGAGGGCAGCACAAGAGTATATCCATGGTGTGGAGGGCAGCACAAGAGTATATCCATGGTGTGGAGGGCAGCACAAGAGTATATCCATGGTGCGGAGGGCAGCACAAGAGTATATCCATGGTGTGGAGGGCAGCACAAGAGTATATCCATGGTGTGGAGGGCAGCACAAGAGTATATCCATGGTGTGGAGGGCAGCACAAGAGTATATCCATGGTGTGGAGGGCAGCACAAGAGTATATCCATGGTGTGGAGGGCAGCACTAGAGTATATCCATGGTGTGGAGGGCAGCACAAGAGTATAATCCATGGTGTGGAGGGCACACTAGAGTATATATCCATGGTGTGGAGGGCAGCACAAGAGTAATATCCATGGTGTGGAGGGCAGCACTAGAGTATATCTCAGGTGCGGAGGGCAGCACAAGAGTATATCCATGGTGTGGAGGGCACACTATAGTATATCCAGGTGTGGAGGGCAGCACAAGAGTATATCCATGGTGTGGAGGGGAGCACTAGAGTATATCCATGGTGTGGAGGGCAGCACTAGAGTATATCCATGGTGTGGAGGGCAGCACAAGAGTATATCCATGGTGTGGAGGGGAGCACTAGAGTATATCCATGGTGCGGAGGGCAGCACAAGAGTATATCCATGGTGTGAGGGCAGCACAAGAGTATATCCATGTGTGGAGGGCAGCACAAGAGTATATCCATGGTGCGGAGGGCAGCACAAGAGTATATCCATGGTGTGGAGGGCAGCACAAGAGTATATCCATGGTGTGGAGGGCAGCACAAGAGTATATCCATGGTGTGGAGGGCAGCACAAGAGTATATCCATGGTGTGGAGGGCAGCACAAGAGTAATCCATGGTGTGTGGAGGGCAGCACTAGAGTATATCCATGGTGTGGAGGAGCAGCACAAGAGTATATCCATGGTGTGGAGGGCAGCACTAGAGTATATCCATGGTGTGGAGGGCAGCACAAGAGTATATCCATGGTGTGGAGGGCAGCACTAGAGTATATCCATGGTGCGGAGGGCAGCACAAGAGTATATCCATGGTGTGGAGGGCAGCACTAGAGTATATCCATGGGGTGTGGAGGGCAGCAACAAGAGTATATCCATGGTGTGGAGGAGGCAGCACTAGAGTATATCCATGGTGTGGAGGGCAGCACTAGAGTATATCCATGGTGTGGAGGGCAGCACAAGAGTATATCCATGGTGTGGAGGGGAGCACTAGAGTATATCCATGGTGCGGAGGGCAGCACAAGAGTATATCCATGGTGTGGAGGGCAGCACTAGAGTATATCCATGGTGTGGAGGGCAGCACTAGAGTATATCCCATGGTGTGGAAGGCAGCACAAGAGTATACCATGGTTGTGGAAGGCAGCACAGAGTTATATCCATGGTGTGGAGGGCAGCACAAGAGTATATCCATGGTGTGGAGGGCAGCACAAGAGTATATCCATGGTGTGGAAGGCAGCACAAGTATATCCATGGTGTGGAAGGCAACACAAGAGTATATCCATGGTGTGGAGGCGCAAAGAGTTACCATGTGTGGAAGCAGCACAAGAGTATATCCATGGGTGGAAGGCAGCACAAGAGTATTCCATGGTGTGGAAGGCAGCACAAGAGTATATCCATGGTGTGGAGGGCACACAAGATATATACCATGGTGCAGGCAGCGCAAGAGTTATCCATGGGCGGAGGCACACAAGAGTATATCCATGGTGTGGAGGGCAGCACAAGTAGTAATCCATGGTGTGGAAGGCAGCACAAGAGTATATCCATGGTGTGGAAGGCAGCACAAGAGTATATCCATGGTGTGGAAGGCAGCACTAGAGTATATCCATGGTGTGGAGGGCAGCACAAGAGTATATCCATGGTGCGGAGGGCAGCACAAGAGTATATCCATGGTGCGGAGGGCAGCACAAGAGTATATCCATGGTGCGGAGGGCAGCGCAAGAGTATATCCATGGTGTGGAGGGCAGCACAAGAGTATATCCATGGTGTGGAGGGCAGCACAAGAGTATATCCATGGTGTGGAAGGCAGCACAAGAGTATATCCATGGTGTGGAGGGCAGCACAAGAGTATATCCATGGTGCGGAGGGCAGCGCAAGAGTATATCCATGGTGCGGAGGGCAGCACAAGAGTATATCCATGGTGTGGAGGGCAGCACAAGAGTATATCCATGGTGTGGAAGGCAGCGCAAGGTTACCATGGTGTGAGCAGCACAGAGTATATCCATGGTGTGGAAGGCAGCCAAGAGTATATCCATGGTGTGGAGGGCAGCACAAGAGTATATCCATGGTGCGGAGGGCAGCGCAAGAGTATATCCATGGTGCGGAGGGCAGCACAAGAGTATATCCATGGTGTGGAGGGCAGCACAAGAGTATATCCATGGTGTGGAAGGCAGCGCAAGAGTATATCCATGGTGCGGAGGGCAGCACAAGAGTATATCCATGGTGTGGAGGGCAGCACAGAGTATATCCATGGTGTGGAAGGCATGTCACAAGAGTATATCCATGGTGTGGAAGGCAGCACAAGAGTATATCCATGGTGTGGAGGGCAGCGCAAGAGTATATCCATGGTGTGGAGGGCAGCGCAAGAGTATATCCATGGTGTGGAGGGCAGCACAAGAGTATATCCATGGTGTGGAAGGCAGCACAAGAGTATATCCATGGTGTGGAGGGCAGCACAAGAGTATATCCATGGTGTGGAGGGCAGCACAAGAGTATATCCATGGTGTGGAAGGCAGCACAAGAGTATATCCATGGTGTGGAGGGCAGCGCAAGAGTAATATCCATGGTGTGGAGGGCAGCGCAAGAGTAGATCATGGTGTGGAGGGCAGCACAAGAGTATATCCATGGTGTGGAAGGCAGCACAAGAGTATATCCATGGTGTGGAGGGCAGCGCAAGAGTATATCCATGGTGTGGAGGGCAGCGCAAGAGTATATCCATGGTGTGGAGGGCAGCACAAGAGTATATCCATGGTGTGGAGGGCAGCACAAGAGTATACCCATGGTGTGGAGGGCAGCACAAGAGTATATCCATGGTGTGGAGGGCAGCGCAAAGAGTATATCCATGGTGTGGAGGGCAGCACGCAAGAGTATATCCATGGTGTGGAGGGCAGCGCAAGAGTATATCCATGGTGTGGAGGGCAGCGCAAGAGTATATCCATGGTGTGGAGGGCAGCACAAGAGTATATCCATGGTGTGGAGGGCAGCACAAGAGTATATCCATGGTGTGGAGGGCAGCACAAGAGTATATCCATGGTGTGGAAGGCAGCACAAGAGTATATCCATGGTGTGGAGGGCAGCGCAAGAGTATATCCATGGTGTGGAGGGCAGCGCAAGAGTATATCCATGGTGTGGAGGGCAGCACAAGAGTAATATCCATGGTGTGGAGGCAGCACAAGAGTATATCCATGGTGTGGAGGGCAGCACAAGAGTATATCCATGGTGTGGAGGGCAGCGGCAAGAGTATATCCATGGGGTGGAGGGCAGCACAAGAGTATATCCATGGTGTGGGAGGGCAGCGCAAGAGTTATATCCATGGTGTGGAGGGCAGCGCAAGAGTATATCCATGGTGTGGAGGGCAGCACTAGAGTATACCATGGTGTGGAGGTGCAGCACAGAGTATACCCATGGTGCGGAGGGCAGCACAAGAGTATATCCATGGTGCTGGAGGGCAGCACAAGAGTAATATCCATGTGTGGGAGGGCAGCACTAGAGTATACCATGTGTGTGGAGGGCAGCACAAAGAGTATACCCATGGTGCGGAGGGCAGCACAAAGTATATCCATGGTGCGGAGGGCAGCACAAGAGTATATCCATGGTGGGAGGCAGCACAAGAGTATACCATGGTGTGGAGGGCAGCACAAGAGTATACCCATGGTGTGGAGGGCAGCACAAGAGTATACCCATGGTGCGGAGGGCAGCACAAGAGTATATCCATGGTGTGGAAGGCAGCACAAGAGTATATCCATGGTGTGGAGGGCAGCACAAGAGTATATCCATGGTGTGGAGGGCAGCACAAGAGTATATCCATGGTGTGGAAGGCAGCACAAGAGTATATACATGGTGTGGAAGGCAGCACAAGAGTATATCCATGGTGTGGAGGGCAGCACAAGAGTATACCCATGGTGTGGAGGGCAGCACAAGAGTATACCCATGGTGCGGAGGGCAGCACAAGAGTATATCCATGGTGGGAGGGCAGCACAAGATATATCCATGGTGTGGAGGCAGCACAAGAGTATATCCATGGTGTGGAGGGCAGCACAAGAGTATATCCATGTGTGGAAGGCACACAAAGTATACACATGGTGTGGAGGGAGTCAAAGATATACCTTGGTGTGGAGGGCAGCACAAGAGTATACCCATGGTGTGCGGAGGGCAGCACAAGAGTATACCCATGGTGCGGAGGGCAGCACAAGAGTATATCCATGGTGGGAGGGCAGCACAGAGTATACCCATGGTGTGGAGGGCAGCACAAATAATCCATGGTGTGGGAGGGCAGCACAAGAGTATATCCATGGTGTGGAGGCAGCACAAGAGTATATCCATGGTGTGGAGGCAGCACAAGAGTATATCCATGGTGTGGAGGGCGCAAAAGTTATCCATGGTGGGAGGGCAGCACAGAGTATATCCATGGTGGAGGGCAGCACAAGAGTATATCCATGTGTGGAAGGCAGCACAAGAGTATATCCAGGTGGGGAGGGCAGCACAAGAGTATATCCATGGTGTGGAGGGCAGCACAAGAGTATACCATGGTGTGGAGGGCAGCCACAAGAGTATATCCAGGTGTGGAGGGCAGCACAAGAGTATATCCATGGTGTGGAAGGCAGCACAAGAGTATATCCATGGTTGGAGGGCAGACAAGAGTATATCCATGGTGTGGAGGGCAGCACAAGAGTAATACCATGGTGTGGAAGGGCAGCACAAGGATATATCCATGGTGTGGAGGGCAGCACAAGAGTATATCCATGGTGTGGAGGGCAGCACAAGGTATATTCCATGGGTGGAGAGGACAGCACAAGAGTATATCCATGGTGTGGAGGGCAGCACAAGAGTATATCCATGGTGTGGAGGCAGCACAAAGAGTATATCCATTGGTGGGAGGCAGCACAAGAGTATATCCATGGTGTGGAGGGCCAGCACAAGAGTATATCCATGGTGTGGAGGGCAGCACAAGAGTATATCCATGGTGTGGAGGGCAGCACAAGAGTATATCCATGGTGTGGAGGGCAGCGCAAGAGTATATCCATGGTGTGGAGGGCAGCACAAGAGTATATCCATGGTGTGGAGGGCAGCGCAAGAGTATATCCATGGTGTGGAGGGCAGCACTAGAGTATATCCATGGTGCGGAGGGCAGCGCAAGAGTATATCCATGGTGGGGAGGGCAGCACAGAGTATATCCATGGTGTGGGAGGCAGCACAAGAGTATATCCATGGTGTGGAGGCAGCACTAGAGTATATCCATGGTGCGGAGGGCAGCACAAGCAAGTATATCCATGGTGTGGAGGGCAGCACTAGAGTATATCCATGTGCGGAGGCAGCCAAGAGTATATCCATGGTGTGGAGGGCAGCACTAGAGTATAATCCATTGTGGAGGGCAGCGCAAGAGATATCCATGGTGGGAGGGCAGCACAAGAGTATATCCATGGTGTGTGAGGGCAGCGCAAGAGTATATTCCTGGTGTGGAGGGCAGCACAGAGTTATCCGTGGGTAGGGAGACGGGCAGGGCGCGCAAAGTATATCCATGTGTGGAGGGCAGCACAGAGTATATCCATGGTGCGGAGGGCAGCGCAAGAGTATATCCATGGTGTGGAGGGCAGCGCAAGAGTATATCCAGGTGGGAGGCAGCACAAGAGTATATACATGGTGTGGAGGGCAGCACTAGAGTATATCCATGGTGTGGAGGGCAGCGCAAGAGTATATCCATGGTGTGGAGGGCAGCACAAGAGTATATCATGGTGCGAGGGCAGCACAAGAGTATATCCATGGTGCTGGAGGGCAGCACAAGAGTATATCCATGGTGTGGAGGGCAGCGCAAGAGTATATCCATGGTGCGGAGGCAGCACAGAGTATATCCATGGTGGGAGGGCAGCACAAGAGTATATCCATGGTTGGAGGGCAGCACAAGAGTATATCCATGGTGTGAGAGGCAGCACAAGAGTATATCCATGGTGCGGAGGGCAGCACAGAGATATATCCATGGTTGGGAGGCAGCACAAGAGTATATCCATGGTGTGTGAGGGCAACACAAGTATATCCATGTGTGGAGGGAGCGCAAGAGTATCCATGGGTAGGGAGGGGCAGCACAAGAGTATATCCATGGTGTGGAGGGCAGCACAAGAGTATATCCATGGTGCGAGGGCAGCAAAGAGTATATCCATGGTGTGGAGGCGACAAGAGTAAAAACCATGGTGCGGGGGGCAGCACAAGAGTATATCCATGTGGCGGAGGCAGCACAAGAGTATATCCATGGTGCGGAGGGCACACAAGAGTATATCCATGGTGGGAGGGCAGCACAAGAGTATATCCATGGTGGGAGGGCAGCACAAGAGTTATCCATGGTGCGGAGGGCAGCACAAGAGTATATCCATGGTGTGGAGGGCAGCACAAGAGTTATATCCATGGTGGGAGGGCAGCACAAGAGTATATCCAAAGGTGCGGAGGGCAGCCAAGAGTAATCCAAGGTGCGGAGGGCAGCACAAGATAAAATCCATGGTGTGGAGGGCAGCACAAGAGTATATCCATGGTTGGGAGGGCAGCCAAGATATAATCCATGGTGCGGAGGGCAGCACAAGAGATATCCAGGTGCGGAGGGCAGCACAAGAGTATATCCATGGTGCGGAGGGCAGCACAAGAGTATAAACCATGGGTGTGGAGGGCAGCACAAGAGTATATCCATGGTGCGGAGGGCAGCACAAAGTATAAACCATGGTGCGGAGGGCACACAAGAGTATATCCATGGGGGCGGGGGGGCAGCACAAGGGGTATATCCATGGTGTGGAGGGCAGCCAAGAGTATATCCATGGTGTGGAGGGCAGCCAAGAGTATATCCATGGGGTGGAGGGCAGCAACAAGAGTATATCCAAGGTGTGGAGGGCAGCCAAGAGTATCCCTGGTGGGAGGGGGAGCCAAGCGTATATCCATGGTGGAGGGCAGCCAAGAGTATATCCATGGTGGGAGGGCAGCACAAGAGTATACCCCTGGGTTTTGGAGGGGCAGCACAAGGTATCCATGGTGTGGAGGGCAGCCAAGAGTATACCCAATGGTGGGGAAGGGCAGCACAAGAGTATATCCAGGGGTGGGAGGGCGCACAAGAGTATATCCATGGTGGGAGGGGCAGCAAGAGATATCCATGGTGGGGGAGGGCAGCAAGAGTATACCCCTGGTGTGGAGGGCAGCGCAAGAGTATATCCATGTTGGAGGGCCGACAAGAGTTTTACCCCTGGTGTGGAGGCAGCGCAAAAAGTATATCCATGGGGTGGAGGGCAGCACAAGAGTATACCATGGTGTGGAGGCAGCGCAAGAGTAAAACCATGGTGTGGGGGGCACGCAAGATTAAAACCATGGTGTGGGGGGCAGCACAAGAACCCATGGGTGGGGGCAGCACAAGAGTAATCTAGGTGGGAGGCGCAAAGATATACCATGGGGGGAGGGCAGCACAATTTATACCAGGTGTGGAGGGCAACACAAGTGTATACCATGGTTGGAGGGGGGCACAAGAGAATCCATGGGTGGAGGGGAGCACAAGAGTAACCCCTGGTGGGAGGGGGCACAAAAGTATATCCTGGGGTTTGGGGGGCACACAAAGAGTATACCCCTGGTTGAGGGCAGCACAAAAGTATATTTTTTAAAAATAAGAGGTCTAGCAACTTGACCCCAAAATGGTGTACAGGATCACACTGGGTTTATATCAACAACACTTACGTTTTAAAAAACAAATTTAGGAACTTTTCTAATATGCTGGACTATCTTATTTTCATTAATATCTTTACAATCATATATTATGTTAACTTTATAAATTTTTCAGTAAGTGGGCAAATTTTAAATAATATTGTTAAGATATACCAAGGAAGTGGTGAAATAAAATTCCGGTTCTTTGGAAAATTTTATTGTTTTGTATGCACCATTTAAAAAAGATAAAAAAAAAATCACAAACCAAGGGTGAATCATTCACAACTGGGTTTAAAAAATTGAAAATTTTTGGATACACGATGTAACGCTAAAAACTCTTACTGACGAAGTGTACACCTGTAGGGACCCCTGACCCAAGATCATTTTGCAAGGCTGCTTCGTTGGAATAATTTGGGGCCCCAGCGACACACGAGGTCCGGGGGGCGAATTCCCACGTACTGGTAAAAAAAAAAATTAGAGACTGTTTCTAAAACCCGCTGTCCTGACCTTTTTTCATCATTAGTTTGAAAGGGGGGAACCTGGGTGTTAGCGACAATGGGGTCGCATCCGGGGCAAAAATATTAATTTTGCGGGAAATGCTCAGCCCAAAAAAAACGGGTTTCTGTAAGTTTTTCAGAGTCCTAGGACTGTTATCTTTCATGTAAGTAGTAAGAATCTGAACACAAATAACCCGCACAAAAGAGGGAGCATACACGACGTTTCACCCGACTTGGACCGAGTTGGACCGAAACGCGTGTAAGTCCCCTCTTGTGCGGGTATTTGTTATCGTTGTGTCACGGTACTGTCTTTTTTTTTTTAATTAAAAAAAATTTTTTTTATTTTTTTTTATTATTAAAAATTTTCAAAACCCGCATCAGAACTTTATCTGACCATTAAACGTGTGTTTTTGTTGAACCCGGGAAAACATGACCCGTGACAATCTTGACTAAATTTAAACAACATTGACGGAATTCGATGAGATCAAGAATGAACCTCGCAAAGGAACCTTACGCTGGGAATAATAACCACACGCTCGCAATGATAAACCCTTTAGTGGGAATGATAACCTTTACGCTGGGAAAAACCTCATTGCGGCAATGATAACCTTCACTGCTGGCAATGATAACCTTCACTGCTGGCAATGATAACCTTCACTGCTGGCAATGATAACCTTCACTGCTGGCAATGATAACCTTCACTGCTGGCAATGATAACCTTCACGCTGCAATGAAACCTTTACGCGGCAATGTAAACCCTTCATTGTGGCAAAAGAAACCCTTTACTTCTGGGTGATAACCTTCACTGCGGCAAAATAACCTTCACTGCTGGGAATGATAACCTTTTACGGGCAAGATAACCTTCACGCTGGCAAAAAAAACCTTCACTGCTGGCAATGAAACCCACGCTGGCAATGATAACCTTCCTGCGGCAATGAAACCTTCCGCTCCAATGAAAAACCTCACGCGGCGATAACCTTCATGCCGCAATGATAACCTTCATTGCGGGGAAAGAAACCTTCACTGCTGGCAATGATAACCTTCACTGCTCGCAATTAACCTTCATTGCTCAATGGGGGGAAAAACCCCCATGCTGGCAATGTAACCTTCACCTGGCAATGAAAACCCCCTTTACTGCTGGCAATGATAACCTTTTATTCTGGCAAAAAACCTTTACTCTGGCAATGAAACCTTCACGCTGGGAATGTAACCATCAGCTGGGAATGATAACCATCACTGCTGGCAAAGTAAACCCTCCGCTGGCAATGAAACCCAACCCCGCTGGGAATGACAACCTTCATGTGGAAAGATAACCCTTTATTGCGGCAATGAAACCCTTCACTGCTGGCAATGAAACCTTCACTGCTGGGAATGAAACCTTCATTGCTGGGAAAAAAAACCTTCACTGCTCAAAGATAACCTTCACGCTGGCAAGATAACCATCCTCGCAAGAAACCATCCTGCGGGAATGACAACCTTCACTCTGGGAATGAAAAACCCTTTACGCGGCAAGTAACCATCCCTGCTAAAGAAACCCCTGCTGGGAAAGATAACCTTTCCCGCGGCAAAGACAACCTTCACTCTGGGAATGTAACCTCATGCTGGCAATTTAACCTTTACGCGGCAAGATGACCTTTTACGCGGGAATGATAACCATCAGCTGGTAAGAAAACCTTCATGTGGGGAATGACAACCTTTACTGCTGGGAATGAAAAACCTCATGCTGCAATGAAAACCTCACTGCTGGCAATGATAACCATCACTGTGGCAATGACAACCTTTACCTGGGAAGATAACCATCACGCTGCAATGATAACCACACCCGCGGAATGTAACCTTCCTGTGGCAATGACAACCTCATGCGGGAAGATAACCTTCACTGCTGGCAAGATAACCTTCACTGCTGGCAAAGAGACCCTTTACTGCGGGGAAGAAAACCTTCCTGCTGGCAATGATAACCTTTTATAGCTGGGGAAAGATAACCTTCACTCTGGCAATATGACCTTTACCCGTGGCAATGATAACCATCATGCTGGCAAGACAACCCTTATGGGGCACTGACAAACCTTCCTGCTGGCAATGAAAAACCTTACTGCTGGCAAGATAACCTTTACTGCGGCAATAAAAACCTTCACGCTGGCAAGACAACCTTTACGCTGGCAATGATAACCTTCACTGCTGGCAATGATAACCTTCACTGCTGGCAATGATAACCTTCACTGCTGGCAATGATAACCTTCACTGCTGGCAATGATAACCACACTGCTGGGAATGACAACCTTTTCCCCGGCACTGACAACCTTCACTGCTTTCAAGACAACCTTACTGCGGCAATGACAACCTTTACTGCTGGTAATGAAAACCTTTTTGCGGGGAAAGAAAAACCTTCCTGTGGCAATGATAACCTTTAAGCTGGCAATGATAACCTTTTACTGCTGGCAAGAGAATTTACTGGGCAAAGAAACCTTCACTGCTGGCAATGAAACCTTCACCGGGGAAGCCCTTCACGCGGAAAGATAAACCTTTATTTCTGGCAATGAAAACCCTTTCCCGCTGACAAGATAACCCACTGCTGGCAGGAAAACCCCACTTCTGACAAGTTTAAACCTTTACTGCTGACAAGATACCTTCACTGCTACAATGATAACTTCAACTGCTGACAATTTAAACCTTCATCTGCAATGATAACCTTCATGCCCGACAATTTTAACCTCACTCTGACAAAGATAATTCATCTGAAAAGAAACCTTTATTTGACAATGAAACCTTTACTGCGACAATGATAACCTTCATGCGACAATGAAACCTTATGCTGACAAAGATAACCTGCTGTGACAATGATAACCTTCCTGCTGGCAGTGACAACCTTCACTGCTGACAATGAAACCTCACGCGGCCGTGCAACCTTCACGCACAATGATAACCTTCAGCTGACAAGAAACCTTCCTGCTACAAGATAACCTTTTACTGCTGGCAGGACAACCTTCACTGCTGACAAATAACCTTACTCGACAATGATAAACCTTTTTACTGCTACAATTTATAACCCCCTGCCGTGACAACCTTCACTGCTGACAAAGATAACCTTTACTCGACAAATAACCTTCAGCTGACAATGATAAACCCTTTACGCTGACAATGAAAACCTTTACTGTGGAGGGGACAACCCTTTGCTGACAAGATAAACCCTTTACTGCTGACAATGAAACCTTCATGCTGACAATGAAACCTTCACTGCTGCAAAGTAAACCCTTCACTGCTGGCAAAGATAACCTTCACTGCGCAAGATAACCTTTACTGCTGACAATATAACCTTATGCTAAATGATAAACCCTTTCCGGGACAAAGAAACCTTTATGCTACAAGATAAACCTTACGGACAATGATAACCTTCACTGCTACAATGAAAAACCCTTTATGCGACAATGATAACCTTACTGCACAATGAAACCTTCCCCGCTGACAAAGATAACCTCACTGCTCAATGATAACCTTTACGGCAAAAACCTTCACTGCTGACAATGATAACCTTTTCCCGGAAATGATAACCTTTACGCTGACAATGAAACCTTCACGGGTGGCAGGAAAAACCTTCACTGCTGACAAGAAAAACCTTCATGCGCAAGATAACCCCCACGCGACAAGTAACCTTCACTGCTGGCATGACAACCTTCACTGGACAATGATAACCTCACTGTGACAATGAAACCTTCCCGCGACAATGAAAACCTTCACTGCTGCAATGATAACCCTCACTGCGGGGCAAAAGAAAAAACCCTTTAAAGCTGACAATGAAAACTTTAACTGCTACAATGTAAATCACTGCTACAAGATAACCTTCACTGGACAATGATAACCTTCACGCTGACAAAGATAACCTTTCCCGTGACAATGATAACCTTCACGTGGCAGTACAAACCTTTAGCTGACAAAGATAACCTCACTGCTGACAAGATAACCTTCACTGCTGACAGATAAATCACGCTGGCTTTAAACCCTTTATGCTGACAATGATAAACCCCACTGTACAATGATAACCTTTCCCAAAAAGATACCTCACGCTGCAATGAAAAATTTACTGTGGGAGGACAACCTTTTACTGCGACAAAGATAACCTTCACCTGCAAAAACCTTCATGCTGACAATGAATAACCTTTACTGCGCAAAAGATTTAAAACCTTTACGCGGCAATGAAACCTTCACTG
Source organism: Cherax quadricarinatus (assembly GCF_026875155.1). Classification (NCBI taxonomy): domain Eukaryota; kingdom Metazoa; phylum Arthropoda; class Malacostraca; order Decapoda; family Parastacidae; genus Cherax; species Cherax quadricarinatus. The sequence continues at coordinate 83,008,107 of NC_069404.1, forward strand.
TGACAATGATAAACCCCACTGCTGACAAGAAACCTCACTGCGACAATGATAACCTTAACGCTGACAATGATAACCTTCACTGCTGACAATGATAACCTTTACTGCTAAAAGATACCTTCCTGCTGACAATATAAACCCTTTACTGCTGACAAGATAAACCTTTAATGCGACAATATAACCTCAAGCGACAATGAAAACCTTCACTGCACAATGATAACCTTCCTGTACAATGTAACCCTCACGCTGCAAATGATAACCTTTTCCTGCTGACAATGAAAACCTTCACTCTGACAATGTAACCTTCATGCTGGCAGTGACAACCCCCCTGCTGACAATGATAACCTTTTACTGCGACAATGATAAACCCTTCACTGCTACAAAGATAACCTTACTGCGGCAGTGACAACCTTATGCTGACAAGATAACCTTTACTGCTGACAAGATAACCTTTACGCGACAATGATAACCCCACTGGTGACAAAGATAACCTTCCCCCCGCTGACATGAAACCTTCACTGCTGACAAGAAAACATTTCACTGTGAAATGATAACCTTCACTGCTGACAATGATAACCTTCACTGCTGACAATGATAACCTTCACTGCTGACAATGATAACCTTCACTGCTGACAATGATAACCTTCACTGCTGGCAGGACAACCTCCACTGCTGACAAGTAACCTTACTGCGACAAGATAACCTTCACTGTGAAATGATAACCTTCACTGCTGGCGTGCAACCTCACTGCGACAATGATAACCTTCAAGCTGACAATGATAAACCCCACTCTGACAATGATAACCTTCACGCTGGCAGGACAACCCCACTGCGACAATGATAAACCCCACTGTGACAAGATAACCTTCACTGCTGACAAGATAACCCACTGCGGCCCCGTGACAACCCTTTACTGCGAAATGAAAACCTTCACTCGACAATTATAACCTTTATGCTGACAATGATAACCTTCCCTGCTGACAAGATAACCTTCACGCTGGCAATGAAACCTTTTACTGCTGACAATATAACCTTCACTGCTGAAATGATAACCTTCCTGCTGACAAGATAACCTTACTGCTGCAATGATAACCTTCACTCTGACAATGATAACCTTCACTCTGACAATATACCCTTCATGCTGGCAATAACCTTCACTCTGACAATGTAACCCTTTACGCTACAATGAAACCTTACTGTGACAATGAAAACCCTTTACTGCTGACAAAAGTAACCTTACTGCTGAAATGATACCTTCCCCTGCTGGAGGCAACCCCCACTGCTGACAATGATAACTTTCACTGCGAAAGATAACCTTCACTGCTGACAAGATAAAACCCCATGCTGGGAGTACAACCTTCCGCGACAAAAGATAACCTTTCCCCTGACAGATAACCTTCACTGCTGACAAAGAAAACCTTCACTGTGAAAAGAAAACCTTTACTGCTGGGAAAAACCTTTACTGCGACAATGAAACCTTCACTGCTGACAATGATAACCTTCACTGCTGACAATGATAACCTTCACTGCTGACAATGATAACCTTCACTGCTGACAATGATAACCTTCACTGCTGACAATGATAACCTTCACTGCTGACAATGATAACCCCTTTACGCGACAATGATAACCTCACGCTGACAAAGAAAACCTCACTGCTGAAATTAAACCCCTTTACGCTGACATGAAACCCCTTTACTGCTGCAAAAAAAACCTTTACTGCTGGGGAATGAAACCTTTCCGCTGACAATGAAACCTTCACTGCTGGGGAATATAAAACCTTCACTGTGCAATGATACCCTTCACTGCTGGCAATGAAACCTTCACTCGGCAATATAACCTTCCGCTGGCAGGACAAACCCTTTACTGCGGCAGTGACAACCTTCCCACGGGAGCTTGAAACATATCCTTAGTAAGTTTCATTTTTGTGAATTATTCCAGGGTTTTGGATTATTATTTTATTATAAATTATTATCCTCGAAATTACCTTTCAATTAGATCATTCTATTTTATATCACGGTTATTTCAGTCATTATTAAAAGAAGTATTCTACAAACTTATTATTCATTTTTTAGGAATATTATTCAGTTAATATCATTTGATAATTAAAACTATTCTTTGACTATTGTTACAGTAAATCTGAAATGATGTACCGTAATATTAATCGACTTTGGCACTTAAGACCCTATAACCCTAGATGACGTTCAGTCTTCAGGTCGCTGCGCGATCCGAGAAAGGTATCCCCGTATTTCATAAGCCCAGCTTCCTCTACCCTAATGCATGGAAAAGAAATAGTACAGAGTGGTCATAAGGTTTGGATGCAGCAATATATAAGAATATATGTGGGTGTATGTTTGAGCGCATGCATTTCTAATAACCGAATATTATTTTTTTTTCGGTACTGGGCATTATAAATACCAGGAATTCCAGAAATAATACCTGGGTATTAGGATATATGATGTCCGGTTATTAAGAGTTTTAAAACCCAGATATTAAATATACTTGAAATTTTGATGCCGACGAAAAGAGGATCTTTAGAGAAGTGTTCAGGAAATCAATTTCAGGAATGGTAATAGAGCAGAGACTCCTGCACCTCTCAAATATCCTACAATCCTTCATTTAGTTTTAGTTAACCAGTGTTTGAAATTTTAAGACATTGTGAATATATAAATTGGAACCTTAGATGGTATAAGTAAACTGCTGCTAACAGATGGACGACTCTGACATTACGCCGTGCAGTACGTCAGGGTTCACGCCGTGCAGTATGTCAGGGTTCACGCCGTGCAGTATGTCAGGGTTCACGCCGTGCAGTATGTCAGGGTTCACGCCGTGCAATATGTCAGGGTTCACGCCGTGCAGTATGTCAGGGTTCACGCCGTGCAGCATGTCAGGGTTCACGCCGTGCAGTATGTCAGGGTTCACGAGGTGCAGTATGTCAGGGTTCACGCCGTGCAGTATGTCAGGGTTCACGCCGTGCAGTATGTCAGGGTTTACGCCGTGCAGTATGTCAGGGTTCACGCAGTGCAGTATGTCAGGGTTCACACCGTGCAGTATGTCAGGGTTCACATCGTGCAGAATGTCAGGGTTCACACCGTGCAGTATGTCAGGGTTCACGCCGTGCAGTATGTCAGGGTTCACGCCGTGCAGTATATCAGGGTTCACGCCGTGCAGTATGTCAGGGTTCACGCCGTGCAGTATGTCCAGGGTTTTACGCCGTGCAGTATGTCAGGGTTCACGCCATGCAGTATGTCAGGGTTCACGCCGTGCAGTATGTCAGGGTTCACGCCGTGCAGTATGTCAGGGTTCACGCCGTGCAGTATGTCAGGGTTCACGCCGTGCAGTATGTCAGGGTTTACGCCGTGCAGTATGTCAGGGTTCACGCCGTGCAGTATGTCAGGGTTCACGACGTGCAGTATGTCAGGGTTCACGCCGTGCAGTATGTCAGGGTTCACGCCGTGCAGTATGTCAGGGTTCACGCGTGCAGTATGTCAGGGTTCACGCCCGTGCAGTATGTCAGGGTTCACGCCATGCAGTATGTCAGAGTTTACGCCGTGCAGTATGTCAGGGTTCACGCCGTGCAGTATGTCAGGGTTCACGCCGTGCAGTATGTCAGGGTTCACGCCGTGCAGTATGTCAGGGTTTACGCCGTGCAGTATGTCAGGGTTCACGCCGTGCAGTATGTCAGGGTTCACGACGTGCAGTATGTCAGGGTTCACGCCGTGCAGTATGTCAGGGTTCACGCCGTGCAGTATGTCAGGGTTCACGCCGTGCAGTATGTCAGGGTTCACGCCGTGCAGTATGTCAGGGCTCACGCCGTGCAGTATGTCAGGTTTCACGCCGTGCAGTATGTCAGGGTTCACGCCGTGCAGTATGTCAGGGTTTACGCCGTGCAGTATGTCAGGGTTCACGCCGTGCAGTATGTCAGGGTTTACGCCGTGCAGAATGTCAGGGTTCACGCCGTGCAGTATGTCAGGGTTCACGCCGTGCCCGTATGTCAGGGCTCACCGCGTGCAGTATGTCAGGGTTCATGCCGTGCAGTATGTCTGGGTTCAAGCCGTACAATATATAAGGGTTCACGCCGTGCAGTATGTCAGGGTTCACGCCGTGCAGTATATAAGGGTACACGCCGTGCAGTATGTCAGGGTTCATGCCGTGCAGTATGTCTGGGTTCAAGCCGTACAATATATAAGGGTTCACGCCGTGCAGTAAGTCATGGTTCACGCCGTACAATATATAAAGGTTCACGCCGTGCAGTATATAAGGGTTCACGCTGTACAGTTTATAAGGGTTCACGCCGTGCAGTATGTCAGGGTTCACGCCGTGCAGTATATAAGGGTTCACGCCGTGCAGTATATAAGGGTTCACGCCGTGCAGTATGTCAGGGTTCACGCCGTGCAGTATGTGAGGGGTTCACGCCGTGCAGTATGTCAAGGTTCACGCCGTGCAGTATATAAGGGTTCACGCCGTACAATATATAAGGGTTCACGCCGTGCAGTATATAAGGGTTCACGCCGTGCAGTTTATAAGGGTTCACTCCGTACAGTATGTCAGGGTTCACGCCGTGCAGTATATAAGGGTTCACGCCGTGCAGTTTATAAGGGTTCACTCCGTACAGTATGTCAGGGTTCACGCCGTGCAGTATGTCAGGGTTCACGCAGTGGAGTATTCAAGGCTTCACGCCGTGCAGTATATAAGGGTTCACGCCGTGCAGTATGCCAGGGTTCACGCCTTGCAGTATGTGAGGGTTCACGCCGTGCACTATGTCAAGGTTCACGCCGTGCAGTATGTCAGGGTTCACGCCGTACAGTGTGTCAGGGTTCACGCCGTGCAGTATACAAGGGTTCACGCCGTGCAGTATGTCAGGGTTCACGCAGTGCAGTATGTCAGGGTTCACGCCGTACTGTATGTCAGGGTTCACGCCGTGCAGTATACAAGGGTTCCCGCCGTGCAGTACGTCAGGGTTCACGCTGTACAGTATGTCAGGGTTCACGCCGTGCAGTATACAAGGGTTCCCGCCGTGCAGTACGTCAGGGTTCACGCTGTACAGTATGTCAGGGTTCACGCCGTGCAGTATACAAGGGTTCCCGCCGTGCAGTATGTCAGGGTTCACGCCGTGCAGTATGTCATGGTTCACGCCGTACAGTATGTCAGGGTTCACGCCGTACAGTATGTCAGGGTTCACGCATTGCAGTATACAAGGGTTCACGCTGTGCAGTATATAAGGGTTCACGCCGTGCAGTATATAAGGGTTCACGCCGTGCAGTATGTGAGGGATCACGCCGTGCAGTATGTGAGGGTTCACGCCGTGCAGTATATTAAGGTTCACGGCGTGAAGTATGTCAGGGTTCACGCCCTGCAGTATGTTAGGGTTCGCGCCGTGCAGTATGTGAAGGTTCACGCCGTGCAGTATGTCAGGGTTCACGCCGTTCAGTATATAAGGGTTCACACCGTGCAGTATATAAGGGTTCACGCCGTGCAGTATGTCAGGGTTCACGCCGTGCAGTATGCCAGGGTTCACGCCGTGCAGTGCATAAGGGTTCACGCCATGCATTATATAAGGGTTCACGCCGTGCAACATATAAGGGTTCACTCCGTGCAGTATGTCAGGGTTCACGCCGTGCAGTATATAAGGGTTAACGCCGTGCAGTATATAAGGGTTCACGCCGTGCAGTTTATAAGGGCTCACGCTGTGCAGTATGTCAGGGTTCATGCCGTGCAGTATGTCAGGGTTCACGCCGTGCAGTATACAAGAGTTCACGCCGTGCAGTATATAAGGGTTCACGCCGTGCAGTATGTCAGGGTTCACGCCGTGCAGTATGTCAGGGTTCACGCCTTGCAGTATGTCAAGGTTCACGCCGTGCAGTATGTCAGGGTTCACGCCGTGCAGTGTGTCAGGGTTCACGCCATACAATATATAAGGGTTCACGCTGTGCAGTATATAAGGGCTCACGCCGTGCAGTATATAAGGGTTCACGCCGTGCAGTATGTCAGGGTTCACGCAGTGCAGTATACAAGGGTTCACGCCGTGCAGTATATAAGGGTTCACGCCGTGCAGTATGTCAGGATTCACGCCGTGCAGTATACAACGGTTCACGCCGTGCAGTATATAAGGGTTCACGCCGTGCAGTATATAAGTGGTTTCACGCCGTGCAGTATGTCAGGATTCACGCCGTGCAGTATACAACGGTTTCACGCCGTGCAGTATTAAGGGTTCACGCCGTGCAGTATGTCAGGATTCACGCCGTGCAGTATACAACGGTTCACGCCGTGCAGTATATAAGGGCTCACGCCGTGCAGTATATAAGGGTTCACGCCGTGCAGTATGTCAGGGTTCACGCAGTGCAGTATACAAGGGTTCACGCCGTGCAGTATATAAGGGTTCACGCCGTGCAGTATGTCAAGGTTCACGCCGTGCAGTATGTCAGGGTTCACACCGTATAGTATGTCAGGGTTCACGCTGTACAGTATGTCAGGGTTCACGCAGTGCAGTATATAAGGGTTCACAACGTGCAGTATGTCATTGTTCACGCCCTGCAGTATGTCATTGTTCACGCCCTGCAGTATGTCATTGTTCACGCCCTGCAGTATGTCAGGGTTCACGCCGTGCAGTATGTCAGGGTTCACGCCGTGCAGTATGTCAGGGTTCACGCCGTGCAGTATGTCAGGGTTCACGCCGTGCAGTATATCATTGTTCACGCCGTGCAGCATGTCAGGGTTCACGCCGTGCAGCATGTCAGGGTTCACGCCGTGCAGTATGTCAGGGTTCATGCCGTGCAGTATATAAGGGTTCACACCGGGCAGTATGTCAGGGTTCACACCTTGCAGCATGTCAGGGTTCACGCCGTGCAGTATATAAGGGTTCACACCGTGCAGTATGTCATTGTTCACGCCGTGCAGCATGTCAGGGTTCACGCCGTGCAGCATGTCAGGGTTCACGCCGTGCAGTATGTCAGGGTTCATCGCCGTGCAGTATATAAGGGTTCACGCCGTATAGTATATAAGGGTTCACGCAGTGCAGTATGTCAGGGTTCACGCCGTACAGTATGTAAGGGTTCACGCCGTGCAGTATGTCAGGGTTCACGCCGTGCAGTATATAAGGGTTCACGCCGTGCAGTATGTCAGGGTTCACGCCGTGCAGTATGTCAGGGTTCACGCCGTACAGTATGTCAGGGTTCACGCCGTGCAGTATGTCAGGGTTCACGCCGTGCAGTATATAAGGGTTCACGCCGTGCAGTATATAAGGGTTCACGCCGTGCAGTATGTCAGGGTTCACGCCGTGCAGTATGTCAGGGTTCACGCCGTGCAGTATGTCAGGGTTCACGCCGTGCAGTATGTCAGGGTTCACGCCGTGCAGTATGTCAGGGTTCACGCCGTGCAGTATGTCAGGGTTCACGCCGTGCAGTATATAAGGGTTCACGCCGTGCAGTATGTCAGGGTTCACGCCGTGCAGTATGTCAGGGTTCACGCCGTGCAGTATATAAGGGTTCACGCCGTGCAGTATATAAGGGTTCACGCTGTGCAGTATGTCAGGGTTCACGCCGTGCAGTATATAAGGGTTCACGCCGTGCAGTATGTCACGGTTCACGCCGTGCAGTATATAAGGGTTCACGCCGTGCAGTATGTCAGGGTTCACGCCGTGCAGTATATAAGGGTTCACGCCGTTGCAGTATATAAGGGTTCACGCCCTGCAGTATGTCAGGATTCACGGCGTGCAGTATGTCAGGGTTCACGCCGTGCAGTATTCAGGGTTCACGCCGCTGCAGTATGTCAGGGTTCATCGCCGTGCAGTATATAAGGGTTCACGCCGTGCAGTTATATAAGGGTTCACGGGCCCTGCAGTATGTCAGGGTTCAGCCGTACAGTATGTAAGGGTTCACGCAGCGCAGTGCAGTATGTCAGGGTTCACGCCGTGCAGTATATAAGGGCTCACGCCGTGCAGTATATAAGGGTTCACGCCGTGCAGTATGTCAGGGTTCACGCAGTGCAGTATATAAGGGTTCACGCCGTGCAGTATGTCAGGGTTCACGCCGTGCAGTATATAACGGTTCACGCCGTGCAGTATGTCAGGGTTCACGCCGTGCAGTATATAAGGGTTCACGCCGTGCAGTATATAAGGGTTCACGCCGTGCAGTATATAAGGGTTCACGCCGTGCAGTATATAAGGGTTCACGCCGTGCAGTGTATAAGGGTTCACGCCGTGCAGTATGTCAGGGTTCACGCCGTGCAGTATATAAGGGTTCACGCCGTGCAGTATATAAGGGTTCACGCCGTGCAGTATGTCAGGATTCACGGCGTGCAGTATGTCAGGGTTCACGCCGTGCAGTATGTCAGGGTTCACGCCGTGCAGTATGTCAGGGTTCATCGCCGTGCAGTATATAAGGGTTCACGCCGTGCAGTATATAAGGGTTCACGCCGTGCAGTATGTCAGGGTTCACGCCGTACAGTATGTAAGGGTTCACGCAGCGCAGTGCAGTATGTCAGGGTTCACGCCGTGCAGTATATAAGGGCTCACGCCGTGCAGTATATAAGGGTTCACGCCGTGCAGTATGTCAGGGTTCACGCAGTGCAGTATATAAGGGTTCACGCCGTGCAGTATGTCAGGGTTCACGCCGTGCAGTATATAACGGTTCACGCCGTGCAGTATGTCAGGGTTCACGCCGTGCAGTATATAAGGGTTCACGCCGTGCAGTATATAAGGGTTCACGCCGTGCAGTATATAAGGGTTCACGCCGTGCAGTATATAAGGGTTCACGCCGTGCAGTGTATAAGGGTTCACGCCGTGCAGTATATAAGGGTTCACGCCGTGCAGTATATAAGGGTTCACGCCGTGCAGTGTATATGGGATCACGCCGTGCAGTATATAAGGGTTCACGCCGTGCAGTATATAAGGGTTCACGCCGTGCAGTATATAAGGGTTCACGCCGTGCAGTATGTCAGGGTTCACGCCGTGCAGTATATAAGGGTTCACGCCGTGCAGTATGTCAGGGTTCACGCCGTGCAGTATATAAGGGTTCACGCCGTACAGTATTAAAGGGTTTCACGCCGTGCAGTATGTCAGGGTTCACGCCGTGCCGTAAAATAAGGGTTCACGCAGTGCAGTATGTCAGGGTTCACGCCGTGCAGTATATAAGGGTTCACGCCGTGCAGTATATAAGGGTTCACGCCATGCAGTATATAAGGGTTCACGCCGTGCAGTATATAAGGGTTCACGCCGTGCAGTATATAAGGGTTCACGCCGTGCAGTATATAAGGGTTCACGCCGTGCAGTATGTCAGGGTTCACGCCGTATGTCAGGGTTCACGCCGTGCAGTATATAAGGGTTCACGCCGTGCAGTATATAAGGGTTCACGCCGTGCAGTATATAAGGGTTCACGCCGTGCAGTATATAAGGGTTCACGCCGTGCAGTATGTCAGGGTTCACGCCGTGCAGTATGTCAGGGTTCACGCAGTGCAGTATGTCAGGGTTCACGCCGTGCAGTATGTCAGGGTTCACGCCGTGCAGTATGTCAGGGTTCACGCCGTGCAGTATGTCAGGGTTCGCGCCGTGCAGTATGTCAGTGTTCACGCCGTGCAGTAAGTCAGGGTTCACGCCGTGCAATATATCAGGGTTCACGCTGTGCAGTATGTCAGGGTTCACACCGTGCAGTATGTCAGGGTTCACGCCGTGCAGTATGTCAGGGTTCACGCCGTGCAGTATGTCAGTGTTCACGCCGTGCAGTATGTCAGGGTTCACGCCGTGCAGTATGTCAGGGTTTCACGCCGTGCAGTATGTCAGGGTTCACGCCGTGCAGTATGTCAGGGTTCACGCCGTGCAGTATGCCAGGGTTCACGCCGTGCAGTATGTCAGGGTTCACGCCGTGCAGTATGTCAGTGTTCACGCCGTGCAGTATGTCAGGGTTCACGCCGTGCAGTATGTCAGGGTTCACGCCGTGCAGTATGTCAGGGTTCACGCCGTGCAGTATGTCAGGGTTCACGCCGTGCAGTATGTCAGGGTTCACGCCGTGCAGTATGTCAGGGTTCACGCCGTGCAGTATGTCAGGGTTCACGCCGTGCAGCATGTCAGGGTTCACGCCGTGCAGTATGTCAGGGTTCACGCCTGTGCAGCATGTCAGGGTTCACGCCGTGCAGTATGTCAGGGTTCACGCCGTGCAGCATGTCAGGGTTCACGCCGTGCAGTATGTCAGGGTTCACGCCGTGCAGCATGTCAGGGTTCACGCCGTGCAGTATGTCAGGGTTCACGATCTTCTTGTTGCATTTCTATGACTTAAAATTTTCTGCAATCCTGTAAGAAAAAATTATTTTGCTTTTTTTAAGACAATTCAATTTGATAAAAATGCCAACGATTCCATATTTAAAAAAATATTTATTACATTGACAAATTTGCCCAGAAGAGGCAGACACATATATTTTTATCATGATAATAAAATGGGAATTAAAATGACACCATTTTACACATAAGATGGTCAGTTATCTGCGCCATTCCTGCATACTGAGAATGTCATAAACTAAAAGGTCACGTGCCAATAGCTCCTAGAATCTGGTCCCTATTACCGTACACAAACGTTCAAAATTTGAATCCAATAGGATGGCGGATTCTTAAGTTATGATAGATAAAAAATAGTAGGGTGGAGGAAGAGAAATAAATTTAGGCAACCATTAAAGATCTCCAGTCGGGGGATACCGAATCAGATAAAGTTTTGTAATCTGTACATGTGTATCTGTCCTGTAGAGCTTTACCAAGTCATCGGCCATTAAACTCTACACAAAGAGAAACGCTGATTCAGTACAAGCTTCTTCTGCATCCCATGTCTTGCCTTCAGCTCCTCATCTTGGCTAAATATATACCTAGTTGACTAACTAATTAACTAGCTAACAATGTAAAGGTTAGTGTACAGGGAAATTGTACCCTTAATTATCCTTGTGGAACTGAGAGACTTCAGCTTATAACTATGTTGATAAATTAGACACATGTGCAACTCTTGGGTATCTTTATTGAGGAAACGTTTCGCCACACAGTGGCTTCTTTCAGTCCTTACGTAGGAGAACTGGGTTGGATGGATGAACACATCGACTCAAGGTTGAGGGACTGATTGCCTCATTCTTCTCCTGTTCTTCCAGTTTCTCCTACGTATGGACTGATGAAGCCACTGTGTGGCGAAACGTTTCCTCAATAAAGATACCCAAGAGTTGCACATGTGTCTAATTTATCAACATGTCGTTTCTCTGAACCATTCATCTACAAAGCTTATAACTAACTTCTGACCAGGAGCAAATGAGGAAGTTGGGCTACCCATGGTCTGGCCACCCCTAGCCCATGGTCTGGCCACCCCTAGCCCATGGTCTAGCTACCCATGACCCATGGTCTGGCCACCCATGACCCATGGTCTGGCCACCCATGACCCATGGTCTAGCCACCCCTGACCCATGGTCTAGTTACCCATGGTCTGGCCACCCATGACCCATGGTCTAGGTACCTATGACCCATGGTCTGGCCCATAACACGGACTATGAGGCTAATCCTATAATACAATAATTACTCAGTTCATCGCACGAAACTGATGCAAAGTCGTGTAACTTATTACGTTCTTAAAGTGCCAGAAGGAAGGTCAGTGACACTGTTGTGTGTGTGTGTGTGTGTGTGTGTGTGTGTGTGTGTGTGTGTGTGTGTGTGTGTGTGTGTATGTGTGTGTGTGGTGCGTGTGGTGTGTGGTGTTGTGTGTGTGTGTTGTGTATGTGTGTGTGTGTGTGTGTGTGTATGTGTGTGTGTGTGTGTATGTGTGTGTGTGTGTGTGTGTATGTGTGTGTGTGTTTTGTGTGTATGTGTGTGTGTGGTGTGTGTGTGTGTGTGTGTGGTGTGTGAGTGTGTGTGTGTGTATGTGTGTGTGTACTCCCCTATTTGTACTCACCTATTTGTGGTTGCAGGGGTCGAGTCACAGCTCTGGCCCCCCCACTTCGTGATTGTTACTAGGTCCTCTCTCTCCTGCCCATGAGCTCTATCATACCTCGCCTTAAAACTATGTATGGTTCCTGCCTCCACCACATCACTTTCTAGGCTATTCCCTGGCCTGACTACTCTATGATGAAGAAATACTTCCTACATCCCTTTGATTCATCTGAGTCTTCAACTTCCAATTGTGGGCCTCTTGTGTCTGTGTCCCATCTCTGGAACATCCCGTCTTTGTCCACCTCGGGCTATTCCGCGCAGTATTTTATATGTCGTTATCATGTCTCCCCTGACCCTCCCGGCCTCCCGTGTCGTCAGGCCGATTTCCTCAACCTTTCTTCTAGGACAATCCCCCTAGTCTGGGACTAGTCTTGTTGCAAACCTTTGCACTTTCTCTAATTTCTTGACGTGCTTGACTAGGTGTGGATTCCAAACTGGTGCTGCATACTCCAGTATGGGCCTGACGTAGATGGTGTTTCAGAGTCTTAAACGAATCCTTACTGAGGGATCGGAACGCTATCCGTAGGTTTGCCAGGCGCCCCTATGCTGCAGCAGTTATCTGATTGATGTGCGCCTCAGGAGATATGCTCGGTGTTATACTCACCCCCAGTCTTTTTTCCCTTTAGTGAGGTTTGCAGTCTTTTGGGCCCTCTAAACTATATTGTGTCTGCGGTCTTCTTTGCCCTTCCCCCAATTTTTCATGACTTTGCATTTGGCAGGGTTAAATTCTAGGAGCCGTTGCTGGACCAGGCTTTTGCCTGTCCAGATCTCTTTGTAGTCCTGCCCGATCCTCGTCCGATTCGATTCTTCTCATTAACTTCACATCGTCTTGCAAAAGGACACTTCTGAGTCTATCCCTTCCGTTATGTCGTTCACGTTACCAAGAACAGCACAGGTCTAGGACTGACCCCTGTGGAACCCCGCTTGTCCAGGCGCCACTCTGACCCCCTCGTCGCGTACCATGACTCGTTGTTTCCTCCCTGTCAGATATTCTCTGATCCATTGCAGTGCCTTTCCTGTTATGTGTGCCTGGTCCTCTAGCTTTTGCAGTAAAACCCCTTGTGAGGAAACTGTGTCGAAAGCCTTCTTGCAGTCCAAAATACGCAGTCGATCCACCCCTCTCTCTCTTGTCTTATTTTGTCACCTTGTCATAAAACTCTAGTAGGTTGTGAACAGGATTTTCCTTCCCTGAAACCGTGCTGGTTTTTCAATTATACACTTGTTTCTTTCCAGGTGCCCACCACTCTCCTCCTGATGATCTTCTCCATGACCTTGCATTCTATACACGTTAGAGATACAGGTCTGTAGTTTAGTGCCTCATGTCTGTCTCCCTTTTTAAAAATTGGGACTACATTTGCCATTTTCCATACCTCAGGGAGTTGCCAGTTTCAAATGATGTGTTGAAGATCTTTGTTAATGGCTCACACAATATCCTGCTCCCTCTTTAAGGACCCATGGAGAGATGTTGTCTGGTCCCACCGCCTTTGCGGTGTCAAGTTCGCATTTGCAGCTTCTTTCACCTCCTCCTTGGTTATATGTACCTCATCCGCACTTGGGTGTCCCCCCTGTTCTGATTTCTTGGAGTCCTAGGGTTTTCCACTTTTAATTCTCTTTAAATTTGTGTTGAGCTCCTGTTTTTCCTCTGGGTCGTTTTTGTAAATTCCCCTTCCCCTTCTGTTGTTTCCCCTTTGATGGTTTTTCCTGTGTGGTTGTACAACAGCTTCGGGTCGTCTTTCTTTGTGCTATGTTTTCTATTTTTTGACCCCCCCCTTCTTATCTGTGCATATTGTTTCTGGCTTTCGGTGTTTTTTATTTTCCTGGTTTTTTTGTCTTCTGTCCCTTTTTCATTCTCTTTACACTATTTTTTCCCTCCCTCCCCTTTTGGGGTTGAACCAAGGATCGTTCTGTTTTTCCCCTTTTATTTCTTTTTCCCCTTGGGAACAAACCTCCTTGCCCCCTTGCATTTTGTTGACATAGTCCATCATTTTTTGTACTGGTTTTCCTGTCGTTCCTCTCCCACGAATGTCTTGAAGGAATTTCCCCTCATGTGAGTAGTTCCCCCTTTTGTATTTTGGGTTTTTCCCAGCCTTTTCCCGTACTTCTCCACTTGGGGAACTATGTAGTCAAAGCACAAAAACCACATGATCACTAGCTCCCGGGGCCTTTCTTAATGATCCCCTCGTGTCCGAATACTCGGGGTGAATAAAGGGTCCCCCCCCCCTTGTGGTTATCCTTCCTCTCTCTTGGTAGTGTCTCAACATGTTGTGCATGGGGGTCCCCAGTACCACCCCTTTTTGGGCTCTCCTGTTTGGGGGGCCCCAGGGGCTCCGGTTTTCCAGTCAATCTCCTTGTGATTGAAATCCCCCATAACTAGTAACTTTGCCCCCATGTTGCTCTCCTGGCCACTCGGTAGTGTGTTGATCTTGCTCTGTTCCCTTATCTATTTTCTCTTGGCTCCTGCAGTTCTGTGGGGGGTTTTTGACATTACTGCATTTCCCTTATGCCCCTCAGACGGGGTTTTTCCCTACTAAGTAGTCCCTTTCGCCCATGCCATCCATTCTTCCCATTTTTCCCCCAAAATGGTTTTTAATGAGAGTGAAAAATCCTCTCCCCCTCTCCCCCCTCTGTCTTTCCTGAAGATTTTTTCCGGATGGGAGATTGAATTGTTATTTTCTGGTGGTTTTGTTTCTGTGAGGTATTATGTCTGGGGATGTTCTTTGATTCTTTCGTGCCACTCCTTTCTTGTTTGTTATTCCATCTGCTTTGTATACCACACCTTCAATTCTTTTCTAGACTGTGGTCTGGGAAAGTTATTTGGGGTTTGGGGGAAGTGGGAGACCCGGAAGGAATAGTGTGTGGGTATGGTGTGTGTGTGTTTTGTATTGTGTGTGTGTGTGTGTGTTTTGTGGTGGTTTTGTGTGGTGTATGTAAATGTGTGTGTGTGGTGTAATCACCCAATTTTTACTACCTAAATTTTGGTTGCAGGGGTCGAGTCGCTCCTGGCCCCGCCCTTTACTGATCGTATGGATCCTCTTTTCTCGGGTTTTCCCGGCTTTTTTCATACCTTTCTTAAAAATAGTTGGTTCCCGCCCCATATTCACTTTCTAGGTTTCCATTTCTGCACTCTATGACTGAAAAAAACTTCCCAACGTCCCTGTGACTCGTCTCGTCTTAGTTTCCCGTTGTGACCCCCTTTTCCCTTTGGGCCCTCTTGGAAAATCCCATCTCTGTCCCCTTGTTATTCCCCCCCCAGTATCTTGTATGTCGTTATCATGTCTCCCCTGACCCCTTTGTCCTCCGTGTCGCAGTCCCATTTCCCTTAACCCTTTTCCCCGTAGAATTCCCTTTAGTTGGGACTAGCCTTGTTGCAATCTTTGTACTTTTTCAATTTTGCGTGCTTGCAAAGGGGTGGGTTCCGATGGGGCTGCTATTCCAGTATGGGGCCCAAAATACACGTGTCAGTGTTTGAACGATTCCTTATTAAGGGATCGGAACGCTATTTAGGTTGTAGTCTTTGTCACCTAGCCTATACTCTGTCTGCTGTCTTTTTTGCCCCCCCCAATTTCGACTTTGCATTTGGCTGGATTGAATTCGAGAAGCCAGTTGTGGACCACATGTCCGCCTGTCCCGGGGCTCTTGCAGTCCTGCCTCTCCTGTCGATTTAAATTTTTCTCTCAACTTACGTCTTGCGAAAGGGCATTCAGGTCTTTTCCTTCCCTCTGTCGTTCAATTATCAAAAAAAAGCAGGTCCTAAACTGCCCTGTGGGGCCCGCTGTAACAGGCGCCCACGTGATCCCCTTAGTACCTGATCGGTTTCTGCCCCCTGTCAGGTATTCCCTTATCCATTGCAGTGCCCTCCCTTTACGTGCGCCTGATCCTCCAGCTCTCTGCACTAATCCTTGTGGGACTGTTCAAAGGCCTTCCTGCAGTTCTAGGAAAACGCAATCTACCCACCCCTCTCTCTCGTGTCTTCCTTCTGTTACCTTGTCATAAAACTCCAGGAGGTTTTGTGATACAAGATTTGCCTTCCAGAAACCCAATGCTGGTTTTTCCATTTATAATCTTGTTCCTTTCCAGGTGTTCGACCACTCTCCTCCTGATAATCTTCTCCATGACTTTGCACACAATACATGTCAGAGACCACAGGTCTGTAGTTTTAGTGCCTCGTTTTCTGTTTCCTTTCTTAATATATGGGGACTACATTAGCTGTCTCAATTTCCTCAGGTAGTGCCCAGTTCAAGGGATGGTGTTGAAGATTGTGGTTAGAGGCACGCACAGCATCTCTGCTCCTTCTCTTATGGACACCATGGGGAGATGTTGTCCGGTTCCCCTCGCCTTTGAGTGTCAAGGTCACTTAAGAAAAGAGCTTCCTTTCATCTCCTCCCCTCAGTTGTTCGATGTCATCCAAACACTTGTTTGTATTTCCCTCTTGATGTTCCCTTCTGTGCTGTCTTCCACAGCCCCTTCCCTGTCCTCTCTACTGGTAAAAAACCTTCCTTAAATCTTCTGTTCCTCCTCACATACCACCTGATCATTTTCCTTTGAGTCTCCATCCTTCTTCCTTAATCTGAATCACCCTGGTCTTTGACTGTTGTCTTCCTCCTGATGTGCCTATACAACAGTTTTCGGGTCAGTACTTATTCCTCGATGCTATGTCATTTCATATCTGTCGCTGGGCCTCACTCCCTCCTTACCTGTGGCGTACTCCCATTCCTGGTCTGCGACTGATCTCCCTATTGTCGTGTGTACTCCTGCCTCTGTACTTTTTCCATTCCCTCGTATGCATTGTTTTTGCATCCTTACACGTCGGGTAAACCAGGGCCTCGTTCTGGTCTTCCCGTTAGTTACTGTATGCCCTTGGGAATAAACTCTTTCCACTGCTCCTTGAAATTTGTTGTTACATATTCCATCATTTCATTTACTGGCTTTCCTGCCAGTTCTCTGTCCCACTGGACCTGCCGCAGGAAGTTTTTTCAACCCTAATGTAGTCCCCTCTTATAGTCAGGCCCTTTTCCCATTCAACTCCTGTTATTCTCTCCACTTGCCCCCCAAAAGCATCTACTATGTATTCAAGCACGAACCACGTGGTCGCTACTCCTAGAGACGCTCATTACTTGATGTCCACAATATCTGAGCTGCCCAGGGTAACACAAAGGTCCAATCTTGCTGGTTCATCCCCCCTCTCACTCTGGTAGTGTCCCTAACATGTTGGTGCATGAGGTTTTTCCCAGCACCACGTCCAAACATCCTGGCTCTCCATGTTTTGGGACCCCCATGTGCCCAGGTTTTTCCAGTCAATCTTCCCTGTGGTTGAAATTACCCCCCATAACCACAACTACTTTGCTCTGCTGGAGATGAGTCTTTTTGCCACCACCAGCAGTGTGTCCACCATTGCTCTTTGCTCTCTCATATTCCTCTCTTTGGCCTCCTGCAGTTCTGTGGTGGATTATACATCACTGCAATGACCACTTTGTGTTCCCCAGAACTGTAGTGTAACCTGCTATGTAGTCTCTTTTCTTCCTGTCGCATTTATGCCTTCCCTTTTCTTCTCGAATTTCCATCTGTATTTTTACGAGGCAGAGCAACCCCACCTCCCTCCCTGCCCCTTCAATCTTTCCATCATGATCTGGTATACTGCTGGGAGATTGCATCTGTTAATTGTCTCCATGAGTTTTGTTTCTGTAACTGCTATGATGTCCTGGGGACTTCCTCATTGATTCTTTCTTGCCATTCCATCATGTTTATTCGTTAATCCATCTGCCATTTTGTGTACCAAACCCTCAAACTTCTGTTCTAATACTGGTAACTGTGGTGCGGGGGGTGGAAACAGAGGGATCGGTGTGGCTGGTTGGTTTGGATTGTTCATTGCCTGTGGGTGTCGTGGCCTGGAGTCCTTCTGCAGGTTTTTTCTGGAGGGTGCTGCTTGTCCTTCCATTTGATCCTGGATTATCTGCTCTCCTTTTTCATTCCTTCCCATTTCTCCTTGTCGTTTTTTGAAACTCTCTTCTTTCATAGTCTTCTTTCGTCTGTGTTCTGTCTCGATCGAGGTACACTGCTCCGGAACTCCTGCTGCCTCTCAGGAATTCAGTGCTTTCTCCTGCAGGATCATGGTTCGGGTTGATTCATGCCTTGAAAATAACTTTGAGAGGCGAATTCCCTTTTCTTTGTGAACCACCCAATTCTCAAAAATTTGCCACCTGGGTCATGTCCCCCCTCGCACTATCACCTTCATGATATCTTTCAAATCGCTTTTTTTTTTCCTCCTCTCTGCTTTTTTTCATCATAATTTCCCCTTTAGCTTCGTCAGCCCATAGACAAACACTGTGACTCCCATAGCATCCTCTGTATGTGTTTTAGTTTGCCTTCTCGTGGAGTGTAATTCCTTCCTTCAGTCCCTTCCCTAGTTATTGCCCCTATGCTTCCATCTTGGTTTTATTCTTCCTGCATCACCTGCTCCTGGCCCCACACAGGTATCAGGTAAGGTCCTTGCAATGTCCTAGTTTCCTATCAATGTCCTTCCAACCTCTCATTTCTGTCCTAGTGTGCCTCCCTGTCTTTGTTTTGGCCCCATGAGGGTTAACAGGACACTCTGCAACAGTTTAGTTTCCATGCTTCCTCAGACCTGTTGTCTGTGTTTGATGTAGCCATTGCCGATGCTACTTCTGTAATATCTTTGTCCTGTGCTGTTTCAGATGTCTCAGCTTCCTCTTCTAATCTCTCTATGCATGATTTCTGCTGCTGTGGCCTGTTGCTCTCATTCAGCATTCTGCTGCTAAACCTCTCTTCCATCTTCCTTTCCAAGCTCATCTGTCTCCTTCCCCAGTCCTTCCTCCCTTTTTCTTGAGCTCTACCTCCCATTCTTCCCTCCCAGATTCGTCCTTGGAGCCCCTGTCCTCATCCTTGTTAGGGGGAGGGGAATAATGGTTAGGGAGAGAGGATGGATGGTAGTGGGGGAGGGGGAGGATGGTTATTGGAGGGGTTAAGATAGTTTGGGGAGGGGTTAGATGGTTTGGTGGGAAGATGGGATGGATGGTTGTGGGGAGGAGGAGGATGGTTTATTGGCGGGAGGGAGGTAAGTTTGGGGGGTTAGACGGTTTGGGAGGGGTTAGGTGGTTTGGGGGAGGGTAGGTGGCTAAGGTGAGGTGGTTAGAAGGGGGAGAGGTGGTTAGGGGAAGGGGGTACGTGTTTTGTCAAGTGGGTTTGTGTCAAGTGGTGGAGGGTGTGTGGATGTGTGTGTGGTGTGTATGTGCGTGTGTGTGTGGTGTGTGTGTGTGGTGTGTGTGGTGGTGTGTGTGGTGTGTGTGTGACGTGTGTGTGTGTGTGGGGTATGTGTGGTTGTGTGTTTGTGTGGTGGTGGTTGTGTGGTTTGGTGTGTTGGTGTGTGTGTGTGGTGGTGTGTGTGTGGTGGGGTGTGTAATGGGTGTGGTGTGTGTGTGTGTGGTGGTGTGCGGTGTGGGGTGTGTGTGTGTGTGTATGTGGGTGGTGTATGTGTGTGTGTGTGTGTGTGTGTGTGTGTGTGTGTGTGTGTGTGTTTGTGCTTGTTGTGTGTGCATGTGTTTATGTATGTATGTATGGTGTGTATGTGTGTGTGTATGTGTGTGTGTGTGTGGTGGTGTGTGTGGTGGTGTGTGTGTGGTGTGTGTGTTGTGTGTGTGTGTGGGTGTGTGTAAGTCTAGTGTATTGTGTGGTGTGTGTGTGTGTGTGTGTGTGTGTTGTTGTGCGTGTGTAATTGTGTTTTTTGTGTGTGTACTCTCCTAACTGTACTCCCTTAATAGTGGTTGCGAGGGTCGAACTCAGTTCTTCCTGGCCCCGCCTCTTCACTGATTGCTAATAAATCCTTCTCATCTCTGCTCCTTGAGCTTTACATACCTCGTCTTAAAAGCTATGTATGGTTCCTGCCTCCACTCACATCACTAGCTAGGCCATTCCACTTCCTGACGATCCTATGACTGAAGAAATTCTTCCTAAACATCCCTGTACTCGTCTAAGTTGTCACTTCCAAATTGTGACCCCCTTGTTTCTGTGTCCCCTCTTTGGAACATCCTGTCTCTGTCCACCTTGTCTATTTTCACGCAGTATTTGTATGTCGTATATCATGTTTCCTCCCCGAGCCCTTCTGCCTCCAGTTTCGTCAGGCCGATTTCCTCAACCTTTCTTCGTAGGACATTCCCCCTGAGCTTCCGGAACTAGCCTTGTTGCAAACCTTTGTACTTCTCTAATTTCTTGACTGTGCTTGATCCAGGTTGGGTTCCAAACTGGGTCTCGCGTAAAATATCCTCCATATGGGGGCCCTGAACGTACACGTGTACAGCGTCTTGAATGATTCCTACTAAGTTATCAGGAATGCTATTCTCAGGTGTTGCCAAGGCGTCCTATAAGCCTGCAAGCAGTTATCTGGCTGATGTGTGCCTCGAGACGTGCCGGTGTATGGTCACCACAAGATTTTTCTGCTGAGTGAGGTTTGCAGTCTTTGTCCACCTACCTATACTCTGTCTGAGGTGTTCTTTACCCTTCCCCAACTTCATGACTTTTGCATTTTGGTGGGTTGAATCGAGAAGCCAGTTGCTGGAACCACGTATTCTGCTTGTCCAGGTCCTCTTGGTATCTTGAACCCTGATCCTCATCTGATTTAATTCCTCCTAATCAACTTCACATCATCTGCGAACAGGGCACTTCTGAGTTTACCCTTCACGTGTCATTAACATATTACCAAAAATAGCAACTGGTTCCTCGGACTGACCCCTTTGGGACCCCCGCTCGTCACAGCGACCCACTGTGATACCTCATCACGTACCATGGCTCTTGCTGCCTCCCTGTCAAGGATTCTCTGATCCATTGCAGTGCCCTTCCTGTTTATATACCCGCTTGATCCTCTAGCTTCTGCACTAATCTCCTGTGAGGAACTGTGTTGTATGTGTGTGTGTGTGTGTGTGTGTGTGTGTGTGTGTGTGTAGTGTGTGTGGTGTGTGTGGTGTGTTGTGTGTTGTGTGTGTGTGTATGTGGGTGTGTGTGTGTGTGTGTGTTGTGTGTGTGTGCGTGTGTGTGTGTGTGTGTGTGTGTGTGTGTGTGGTGTGTGTGTGTGTGTGTGTTTGTGTGTGTGTGTGTTTGTGGTGTGTGTGTGTGTTGTTGTGTTGTGTGTGTTTGTGTGTGTGTGGTGTGTGTGTAAATTTGGGTGTGTGATGCGTGTGCGTGTGTGTGTGTGTGTGTGTGGGTGTGTGTGTGTGGTGTGTGTGTGTGTGTGTGTGTGTACTCCACCTAGTTTGAACTCACCTAGTTGAGTTGCGGGGGTCGAGGCGATTTTTGTAAGTTGTTGTGTGTTTTTGTGCGAGTGTTTGTAGTGTCGAGCCTCCTGGCCCCGCCTCTTCACTGATCGCTACTAGGTCAACTCTCCCCTGAGCCGGAGCTTTTATTCATACACCTCTGCTTAAAGCTATGTATGGATCCCTGCCTCCCACTACAATCGCTTCCCAAACTATCCACTTACTGACTACTCTGTGGCTGAAGAAATACTTCCTAACATTCCTGTGATTCATCTTGCCTTCAGCTTCCAACTGTGTCCCCTTGTTACTGTCCAATCCTCTGGAACATCCTTCATGTCCCATCTTGTCAATTCCTCCAGTATTTTGTTTCGTTTCATGTCCCCCCTATCTCTCCTGTCCTTCCAGTGTCGTTCAGGTTGATTTCCCTTAACCCCTCTCCGTGGTAGGACCACATACCTCTTACTCTGGACTATGTCCTTGTTGCAAACCTTGCAACTTTCCTGCTCTAGTTCTGCAGGGGGGGGGGGGGGGGGGGGGGACGTGCTTGGCTAGGTGTGGTTTCCAACTGGTGCCGCATACTCCAATATGGCCTAACATACACGTGTAACAGGGTCCTGAATGATTCCTTATTAAGATGTCGGAATGCCTGTTCGAGTTTGCTAGGCTCCGCATGTGCCTGCAGCAGTTTACAAACTATCTAGTCTGCCCGCAATGCCTAGTCACGTTAGGTTGGATAGTGGCCCTCTCTGTAATTAGTGTTTTAATAATATGAAAACACACATTGTAATCCAATATTGTATAATATGTAAACCCAGACATTTGTAATGTTCATAGAAAATAAACTTGCTTGATGTGTGTGTGTGTGTGTGTGTGTGGTTGTGTGGTGTGTGTGTATGCAAATGTGGTGTGTGTGTGTGTACTTTCGCCTGGATGTGGCTGAAGGGGTCGAGTCACTGATCCTGGCCCTGCCTCTTCACTGGTCGCTGCTAGGTCCCTCTGTTCCTTCTCCACGATCTTTGTCGAACCTCTTCTTAAAGCCATCAATCAATCAATCACTCAAACAAGTTTATTTTCTATGAACATTACAATGCTGGGTTTACATATTATAGAATATTGGTTACAATGTGTGTTTTACATATTATAAAACACTAATTACAGAGAGGGCCACTATCACACCTAACGTGACTAGGCATTTCGGGCAGACTAAGATTAATTGAAACTTTATATTGATACAGGTTATGGAGCTTGCTGATATTAAGTCTAAGTAACTACATTACAGTTCGTAAATTTAGCAATGAGAATGGTTTTGTCTTAGCACGAATCATAGTTTCTATTATTATTTTTTATTATTATTAACAAATCGGCCGATTCCCACCAAGGCAGGGTGGCCCGAAAAAGAAAATCTTTCATCATCATTCACTCCATCAATGTCTTGCCAGAGGATACTTACACTAGTTATAAAACTGCAACATTAACACACCTCCTTTAGAGTGTAGACACTGTACTTCCCATCTCTAGGACTCAAGTCCGGCCTGCCGGTTTCCCTGAATCCCTTCATAAATGTTACTTTGCTCACACTCCAACACCACATCAAATATTAAAAACCATTCGTCTTCATTCACTCCTATCAAACACGCTCATGCAAGCTTGCTGGAAGTCCAAGCCTCACACACACAAAACCTCCTTTACCCCCTCCCTCCAACCCTTTCTAGGCCGACCCCTACCCCGCCTTCCCTCCACTACAGATTTATACACTCTCGAAGTCATTCTGTTTTGTTCCATTCTCTCTACATGTCCGAACCACCTCAACAACCCCTCCTCAGCCCTCTGGACAATAGTTTTGGTAATCCCACACCTCCTAATTTCCAAACTACGAATTCTCTGCATTGTATTCACACCACACATTGCCCTCAGACATGACATCTCCACTGCCTCCAGCCTTCTCCTCGTTGCAACATTCATCATCCATGCGTCACACCCATACATGAGTGTTGGTACAACTATACTTTCATACATTCCCCTCTTTGCTTACACAGACAAAGTTCTTTGTCTCCACAGACTCCTAAGTGCACCACTCACCATTTTCTCCTCATCAATTCTATGATTCACCTCATTCTTCATAGACCCATCCGCTGACACGTCCACTCCTAAATATCTGAATACATTCACCTCCTCCATACTCTCTCCCTCCAATTTGATATCCAATCTTTCACCATCTAATCTGATTGTTATCTTCATAACCTTACTCTCTCCTATATTCACTTTTAATTTTCTTCTCTTACGTACCCTACTAAATTCATCCACCAACCTCTGCAACTTCTCTTCAGAATCTCCCAAGAGCACAGTGTCATCAGCAAAGAGCAACTGTGCAACTCCCACTTTGTGTTTGATTCTTTATCTTTTAACTCCACACCTCTTGAAGAACAGGAGAAGAATGAGGTAATCAGTCCCTCAACCTTGAGTCGATGTGGTCAGTCCATCAATCTTGAATAGAATACGGCATATGTGCGGAGAAGCAGCTTATAAACCGTAGGCAGGAGAGGTGCAGCAGTTGTAGGTGGTGTCACATTTGTCCAGTCCTTTGTATGGACTGATGAAGCCACTGTGTGGCGAAGCGTCCACACCTCTTGCCAAGACCCTCGCATTCACTTCTCTTACAACCCCATCTACAAATATATTGAACAACCACGGTGACATCACGCATCCTTGTCGAAGACCTACTTTTACTGGGAAATAATCTCCCTCTCACCTACATACTCTAACCTGAGCCTCACTATCCTTGTAAAAACTCTTCACTGCTTTCAGTAACCTACCTCCTATACTATATTGCAATATCTCAGGCAAACTTATGACTAGTTTATTATGTATTTCTATGTTTTTAGTCAATTGGGTGAGTGTAAGTGTAAATTGTGGGGAATCACAGATATCGAGAGTAGTCTAGTTTGTTTTATGTGTGCATGATACAGGAGGATAGGTGGTTTTCATGTAGTTAGCTGACAGTGGGATGTGTCAGGGAGATAAGATGTTTTCTAAAGGTAATTTTGAAAGTGATGAATGTGTCTGCAGTTCTAGAGTTTTCAGGTAGGGTGTTCCATATTTTAGGTTCTTTCATGTACATTGAATTTTTGTATAGGTTTAGCAGAATATGGGGAATGTCATGGAGATTTTTGTGCCTGGTGATGTGCCTGTGGGTCATGTCACAACTTTCAAGAAAGTGTTTTAGTTCATGGTTAATATAGGAATTTATGGTTCTGTCAATGTAGGTTGCACAGTAGTAAGCGTGGATGTTCTGTATAGTGAAAGTTTAGATCTTTGAATTGTGGGGGGAAAGGGGGTTGCCTGGGACTGGATTGGGTGATCATTCTTACTGTGGCTTTTTGTTAGGTTATTATTGGCTCTAGGTGTGTTGCTGCTGTTGATCCCCAAACACAAATAGCATAGGTGAGGCAAGGATAGATGAGTGAATAGTATAGCATGAGAAGGGCAGATTGTGGCACGTAGTAAAGTATCTTGGAGAGGATCCCAACAGCTATGTATGGGTCCTGCCTGCAATACATCACTTTTCAGATTGTTCCACTTCCTGATAAATTTGTGTAGGAGGGGGGGGGAATCATGTATGTGTGTATAAATATATTTGTGGACGAGCATGAAATATCGTAAAAAAATAAATGCATGTTAGTGACGGTGGGGTGAAGAGAAAGGCATCAACACCAAGCAAATGCGAGCTCCACTTTACCAGTTCGATTCCTCGTACTCTTTCTTGAAACATTTACTAATATTTTTTGCGATTTTTCAAGCTCATAGAAGCTGCCACAGCAGTGTCACTAGAGTGAAGGGCTTGTATTTACCTGCCCATTGTTCGACACTCTGCACTTCCTCGCGAAAAGTTATAGGCACATGTTTGACACTTGTGTCAGTTAACTTAGAACATTTGTGGGTAAATCACCAACACTTTGCAACTTTCTAAAGTTATCGGAACCTTGAGTGGAGAAAGCTACGAGTCTACATAATATAATAACACCTGATGAGAGCACTGCAAGGCAACATATGCTTCGCGTGTCTTATGTGAGTCTCGTGTAAACTAATGGAGGCGGATCGATCCTCTGCTCACGAACGCCCCGCATTCATACATGAGCATATTTATGGGCCATGATTAATGAATGACCAATTGGTCATTCATTAATGAATGGCCAATGGGTCATTTTTTCTGGTGCTTGAAAAGTTTACTGAGGATCAGTAGTAAAATAAGCAGTGCAAATTATCAATGTAATGATGTTTCTCCTTCCTTGTCTTAATAACTTCTTTATTACTTACAAAATACGTCAACAATGAAATACTTTGTTTTAAGTGATTTGTAACCTTGAATAAGTGAGCCAAGGAATGGGAGCCGCCCTCTCTTTCCTTGGATCAAACCTTTACACTTCACGTTCACTAGATGGTGCATGACAGTTACTGGTTTAGTCCTTCACCTTGATAATAATAATAATAATAATAATAATAATAATAATAATAATAATAATAATAATAATAATAATAATAAATAATAATAATAATAATAGTGATAATAATAATAGTAATAATATGGAAAAGAAGAAGAAAACGACGCCAAAAATAATAACAATTATTTATGACCTTTAAGAAAATAGTGATAATGATCAGCCAAGTATTTTAAACAGTGAACCGAGAGCCATTAACCTGTCCTCCCCTAGTGTGGCTCTCAGCCACACTAGGGGAGGGCAGGTTAATGGCTCTCAGCCACACTGAGTGCTTGTTGATCATCATTAACCTGCCCTCCCCTAGTGTGGCTCTCAGCCACACTAGGGGGGGTGATCCATATTGCTACAGGATCCTATTGCCGCGGTGTGGTTTACCCACGCAAAGAGCTGTAACCCTGTGAAAAAAAATTAACGGCCGGATGGAATAAAATATTAGATGATAGGGAGAGAGAAAAATTAAAAAAAAAAATAGATTGATAAAAAAGGTGGATAACAAGGAATAAATAATTAGAAGAGAAAACAAATGCATAAATATAAACCAATACCAGTACACATAAACAACATAACCTATATAAAGCTCCCCCATGAATACACTGTTTAAACCCCTCCCTAAATTAATGCATTTCACACCAGGGCAGACCCCAGAGAAGTATAATGCCACAGCAACGTAAGATACCATATAGCTTCAAGAGGTTATAAGAATGGCCAAAGGAAGAGTACTCGTGCCTACTGAAGGCGAACGCAATGTGTCGTCTAGGTGCATCAGAAGCAGAACAGTCTGTGACTTTGCAAAGTTTGTCCGAAGTATGAAATGACTCTTCAGGAATGAACAAGTTGACATCAGCACGTGTCAACAGCACGTTGTAGCACGGCAAATTGTCAAGCACGTTGTACACGGCAATCTGTACACAGCACGTTGTACACGGCACGTTGTACACGGCACGCTGTACACGGCACGTTGTACACGGCACTCTGTACACAGCACGTTGTACACGGCACGTTGTACACGGCACGTTGTACACGGCACGTTGTACACGGCACGTTGTACACGGCACGATGTACACGGCACGTTGTACACGGCAGAAGACCAATGCTGAAGTAATTACTTAAATATCCTTGTTAAGTAAAAGAACACATGAGGAACTAATATAACATTTTACTGTGGCGACGGTGGCGGTCTTCAGGAGCTCCTGGAAAGTCTAACATATATGCAGTAAAATGTCACATTAACTGCAAATTTGTCCTTTTACAAAACATTGTCGATAATTCTACAAATATTATTATAGTATATCTTTCTTATGTATCCTTTACCCGTGGTGTGGGTGGTAGTCAAAAGATTAAAGAAGCACATAATGGGTCCAGGGACTGATCCCAAAGTTTTGATAGCTATGTAAGTTAAATTAGTAATATTACAACTATTTACAAATTATTGATCTGGTAACAAATGGAAAGAGTAGAGTTTATGCAGACATTAATTAACAGATATCAAAATGTATCTTAAATGACGTTATAAATTATTTAACACATTATATAGCAAAGCAGGATTGAATTTAGGCAAGTTTAAGTATTGGTGTTACTCTAGGCAACGTCAGGGTATTTTTCCTGAATAGTTGCTAACAGTTGTTAATAGTTGCTAACAGTTAATAGTTGGTAACAGCAGCACAGACATGAAACTCTAATTATATGAAGGATGAAAATAATGTTGAGAAAGTTTAGTAGTTTCCCACACGGGTGATCCCAAAACTACGAGGGTTGGGATACCAAGACAGGTTAAGAGAGTTATATTTTACGTTAATGGTAAAACACGGAAGAAGATGAGACATTATCACAAGTCTCTGTGGCATAAAAAATGCTGAAAATGTGGGAAAGAATGACTATGTGTACATGTTCATCTGCCCACATATACATAAATTTACCATTTCATGTATTTATGTGAATTGGGACGTGTAATATTCCTCACTTCTTTTTATTTCACACACACAACATGCATTCTCACTTTAATATCAAAGTGGATGGACCACTATGCTTTGTTTTTCCCCCTTTTTTCTATTCCTTAGCAATTTTTCTTTTTTGTCCTCTAAACTACCTTCCTTCCCTCCTCCTCCTCCTCTTCCATACCATGTACTACGCTTACTGAATCTTGAACCTCGGCAGGAAGCGGAAACAGAAGACATGTAAAAACCAAGTATTCACGAGGGACACGAGAAAGACTGCTCTCAGTGTGAGGTTACTGAATATATGGAATATATTATGAAATGATTTGGGAAACTCAGTGTATACCTTAAAAAAATGCACTTTATGACAGCCAAAAACGAAAGACACAAACCCACGATGTAAATAAGTCACTTTGTCTAATAATAATCATAAATCATCATCAGGTGTGGTGTTAAATCCTAGAGATGACACACCACATGGGGAATGGGAGGCAGTCAGGTTCGATCCGAGGAAAGATAAATTCCTCCTGATCAAGCCTCCGCACTAAGTTTAGATAATCATCATTATTAAGTGTGGGTAATAGACCACAATGAAATATCACTTAGTCTGACTTTTACTGGGTTATCCTAGGTTACTACACACATGCTGCTATTATGATAATCATATACTGTATTTTGGTCCTGATAAACTTATTACCAGTTAATGGAAGCACAAAGATATCTCCAAGAGCTTGAGCACAACCCTGTTGTCCAATGATAGCAGTGCACTCACATGGTCAACATATAACAAATCTTGGTAGAACCAAATAATGTACAAGCGACAATAATAATAAAAAATGTTAAGAAGCTTATCGGAAAATTTTCGCTTTGTAGAGCTTTATCAACCCTTGTTCACAGGAGCGAAACACTGCCTCAATGAAACATATTTCGCATCGGTGTCTTGATAAAAATAAATCGATATGATTCAAAAATGTTCACGAAGAGATTTTTGGATGGGATTAGATTAGATTTTGCCCCGAAGTGGTAGTTTATTCACCCCATATCCATACGGTCCAGAGCATTGGATACACAAAGCGTAGAACTAGGCCCCGAAAGGTTAACAGAATACATATGGATTAATCTACATATCTATAGTTCACTATCTGTTACAAGCAAATTAGGAAATTTGCTAGTATTCTGACAATTAGCACATAGTGTTCTAGGAGTGACTATGCGATCACATATTTCACATTGGTTAGATCATCATCTGTGGTCTCCCCAAACTGCCTAGAAGTACTTGTAGCGCAAGCTAAGCCTGCCACACAACAGTCAGGTCTAGTCCATTGCAAGTGCTCATAAACATACTTATCTAGTTCGTTATATCTAGGGTTATAATCTACCAGGCTTCTAACTGATTCCTAGTACAACAAATTTTCATTATTTACATCTCTGCTTAATATTATTCTAATGCTAGACACAGTTTACAAAGAGTTACATTCTACATTCTCTATCGGTACTCTTTGGCTAACTATCAACTTTATCATGAGATAATCAATGTGTGATGGATCCTAGCAATTGTAAATTAATTCCCTTGTCCGATTTTTGAGTATCTAACCTGGCTTCTCCAATGAGTCATGTTGTTGGAGCATTGATGAGTCATGAGCCTCAATGAGACAACAAATCAGTAATATGATAAGTCAAGCTCAGGTCATAGTTAGCTTTCGCCATTTAATGATTGCAAACAATACAGTTTGCAGTTAACGCCCATTGTTAATTCTTATGCCTAAACTCAACAAAGTTATTATCGTCAACAGTAAGGCATTCTAAGAGCAGTATGCTCCTGCCAGGGTACTCTGTCTTGCTAGCTGTATATCACTTTGATGGTATGAAGGATAAATACCAAGTGTTGAAAGGACCGTAAGCAATTACACTATAATATTTTTAGATCACGTTTTGAGTTCCTATACCTGATTCATTCAACATACAGAGTGTTGTTAGATCCACTATTATGAGCAAGAGCCCTTCAAACTACAGATGAACATTTTAATGGCGGAATGAATAGAGCACGGACCTCAGTGTCATAGAGCATAGGCAATGGAGGAAACATTACGAGCTTGGCTCAGTGAGAGCGTTTTATAATTCTATGATGCACTAACTGAAACAAATTTATGATCTTCACTGTAACTAGGAGGTGGTCATCAGAGGCAGATGTGCAGCCACTGCAAAGACTCCTGTTAGATCCCTGAGCTGACTTATCATAACTGTGATGTAAACCTTGTAATAAATACCGTCAGAATGCGCTTCAAAAGACACGTAAGCTGAAAAAACTTCTACACATATTATCTGATGAACTACGACTTTCGGTCTGGTAACCTGTGATCCATCTCTGAACATACTGAGGTATTGACCTTATCAATAATGTCAGTAGTTGTAGATCGTTACTGCCCCACTTTGATCCTAGTCGCAGGAATTTCCTTAAGTAGACATAACTCTAACTCTGAGGACTAGCTGTAAACCTTGACATTTCTCTGGTCAGCAGGCAGGTGCTTGTATCAAACGGAACTCTATGCCTAACGATACACGGTAGACGATGCTAATGATTGACCTGTGTTGTTGGGTTGGGTGTTGCTTAAGTATCATGTATGCCAATGTTTTTGAAATTTTGTAGTTTCCAGTGTTGCGTTCTATAGTGTCGGTGCGGCGATTAGTGAGGCTTCTAGGCACCGTCGGCGTCTGAGGTCGGTTCGGTGAGAACGAGTTGTCCCTCATTCCAGTTCATCAAATGCCCCGTGGAGTCTCTGTGGAGGACACAGGCGTACCTTACATCGTCTCTGTTAGATGCTCATTCACGCGGCAGAGATCTTACAGTCCGCGTGAATGAGCATCGAAATGCCTCTAACAGAGACGATGCAAGGTACGCCTGTGTCCTCCACAGAGACTCCACGGGGCATTTGATGAACTGGAATGAGGCACAACTCGTTCTCACCGAACCAGACCTCAGACGCCGACGGTGCCTAGAAGCCTCACTAATCGCCGTCACCGACACTATAGAACGCAACACTGGAAACTACAAAATTTCAAAAACATTGGCATACATGATACTTAAGCAACACCAACCCAACAACACAGGAGTCACATGATTTCATCGTCTACCCGTCCTCATCATAGGTAGAGGTTGTTTTGATAAAGACCTGCCTCGCATGAGCCAGGAGGCCTTCTACAGTGTTCCTCCATTCTTATGTTCTTATGACATTCCTCAGGTCACGTGCGTCACATCTCACTCTCCGCCTATATATATAATGTCTTTCTACCTCTGTATGTTAGAAGTGATCAAGGTCCCAGGACCGAAACGTTTTCTAATAAATATGTTATAGTGTTTGCTTACGTGTCTTTCTAAACATAACTTGTGATAACTTATTACTACCAGCTAGGTGATAAATTTCTTCTTGAGCAGTTGCTCTAACAAGAGATTTAAGGAAGGGATTACTAGCAATGAGCTTCTTGGGAGGGACTTGTAGGTATGTGATATTAAATGAACACATCTTCCACGGAGGGGTGAAATGCTCTTGTTGCCTATAGTGATACAGTTCATGCAGGTTATAAAACTTAATGCAATTGCACGTTTTCACAATCCATTTAGAGCTGTGTGTATTTACCTCTAGACACTTGGTAAGATTCATTGTGACAGTGTCTGGTTCGTTTCTCAACATTCTAATACCGAGTACAGTGTTAATCTCAACAATCCTATCACTGATACTAGAAATACCAAGCTCCTTCCTCATGTTAAGAACTTTTGTAGATCTGGGACAGTCAAGAATAATCCTGAGAGCTTCATTTTGCATTAACTCCAAGGGTCGGAGAGAACTTTCTCTAGCTAATATCAATATGGGAGCATCATAATCAATTAAGGACCTAACATAGGCTATGTGCATCATTCTCACGATTCTCACATTAGCACCATAGATGGGATTGTAGCCAGCAACAGCTTTGAGAGCATTTAGCCTAGCTTTGCATTTCTTGTTTAGTTGTGGTATAGTGGATTTGTTAAAGGGTACATCTACACCAAGATATCTGTAAGTTTTAACGTAGCTAATGATTTCACCCGGCAAATAGATGGGTGGGGGATGTCGTTTGCTTGTTAATATCTTTGTTTTAGATTTAGAGGAAGATATTATGAGGCCTAGTCGATTACAAATTGCTTGAACTTCATTAAGAATGGTATTCATCTTCTTATGCCCTGTTGTATGGATCATGATATCATCAGCATAGCTTATAGCTATATGTTTTAGGTGAGGCAGGTAGAGCATTTAGGAGAGCATTAATCAGAATATTAAATAGCATGGGACTAAGAACTCCTCCCTGCGGTGTACCTAAAGACATTTCTTTAGAATCACTTCAGAAGCCTTGATAAAGGACAGAGGATACTCTATTTGACAGGTATCCTATTATCCAGCAGAGTAAGATACCACCAATATTCATTTTGGCTAGTTCATGTAGTATAACGGTTCTGTTCGCAATATCAAATGCAGATTTTAGATCAAGAAAAATGGTAAAACTAGTAGAGGTGTGTGCAGTGAGAAAGGTGGAGATACAGTTCTGCACACTTTTACCTTTCATCAACCCATAGAGGTAGGGGGAAAGTTGGTGTCTGATTCTGTAGTACAGTCTGATAAGTATCATTCTTTCAAAAGTTTTACGAAGACAACTAGTTAAGGAGATCGGCCTAAATGTATCAGGCTGTTGGGGCTTAGGGATAGGCACAATGAGACTATTGGTCCAGGAAGTAGGAAGAACGCCCTCAATGTAACTGAGATTATACAGTGCCAACAAAGGGTTATCAGGCACGTGCCTTAGAGTTCTGAGAATATCATAGGTTATACCATCCTCTCCAGGAGCAGTTGATCGACCTTTGGTTAATGCATTATCTAATTCATACTCGGTAAAGAGGCAATCACTCTCATCAATATTTTGGCTCATAAAATTAATCATTTCAACATTTCTTCAGAAGTACTCTCTAATTTTTTCTAATATGAGATGGAAGGCTTTCATGCCTGGATGTTTGGACCAGTCATTTATGAGGTCATTTGCTTTTTCAAGAGGAAAGGAATGAGCAACATTGCCAGTCTTTTTCCTGGTTATTTTATTTATACCTTTCCAAGCCAAACTCAAAGGGGTGGACCTATTTAATCCACTAACAAACTGTTCTCATTCCTGTTGCCAAAGTTCTTCCTTTCTATTCCTTGCATTTGTTAGTGCAGCTTGGAACGTTCTAAACATGTCTGGGGTTCTACATTCACGGTATGCTTTACCAGTCCTCCTAGCTGCATGTGTTAGATTGCGTAGCTGTGGATCATTATAGTATTTACATTGGTTTTTTATTTTATCTTATAGTGAGGGTCTTTGTTTCCTATTCCTGCCCACTTGATCTGTGAGAACACTCTCAATAGTGGTAATTAAATCATCATTAAATTTTTGTGTGCCAATGGGCTCGTAATTCTTATACCATTGATCCAAGTGGTTAATAAAGTTGTCTCTGTGTTCTGGTTTGAGAATAAGTTTCCTCCTTCTGTATTTAGCTCCTTGATTGCTGGAGATGTGATCAAGATTGACAGTTGTTAGTCTTGGGAAGTGATCAGATAGAAGATCATCAACTATGACAGAGTCATGCATCGTATATGATGTATTAAATCCAAGACACAGATCTAGTATGCCACCATATATGTGAGTAGGCTCAGTAGTGGCCACAATTCGAACATTATCATGCTCATTTAGCAATTTCACTAGTTTAGTTCCATTGGTGTTTGTTATAGACCCACCAATATTCTTATGTCCGGCATTAAAATCTCCAAGAATGATGGTAGGTTCACTATTGATGCGATCTGTAAAGCAATCAGGTCGAAGTGGTTCGCTGGGGCATAGAGATTAAAAATGTTTAGGGAAAAATCGCCTGCATATACTTTGACACCATGATACTGCATGTTAACTCGACTCTGCAAGGAAAGGAGTGAATGTGGCAAGTTCTTTCTGACATACATCACACAACAGTTGGTTGACCTTAGGTTATAAGCTGCATATCCAGGCAAGTTTGGTGGAGGTGCTCCATCTTTCAATCTACATTCCTGCAAACAGATGACATCAATATTCTTGGTTGCACTAATATGATGTAAGTCAGGCAACCGCTTCCTGATGGAAGCAATGTTCCATGAAAAGATTTGTAAAGATGGTAAAACTATTATGCTTTGACTACAGTGAGCAGACACTTAAGAGCAAATAGCATAGTTTGTACGTCTTTATCTTCAGGACCTTTATTTTTAAGCATTTTTCGGCATCTTGACAGCCAGTTAAAAGGCAAGTTTTGAAGGCAAGAGTCATGGGCTTCTTCCTTACAAATTGCTGGAAGCTGAACGGAGATTGCTGCACTTTTGACATCTTCACCATGCTCAAGAGCATCATCCTGATTACATATATTTATTAAACTTGTCAGGATCTGTTCAAGATGCTCAATTTTTTTCTGGAAATTTGTTATAATATGAGGAAGGTCAGGCGAATCCAATGCCTCTCCGGAGGATGGCACTTCTGAGTTAGTGCTTTCTTTAACACCTATCACCTTAACAGGTACCATGGTTACATTAGTGTTCTCTGTTTCATCATTCATTGCAGGTAGGTCTTGTGCATCTGACTCATCTCCAATTTTCAGGGGGGTTACCTGTGTGGTGTCCGTCTGACTGTTGTAGTTGTGTGTATTTGGGGGAAATGACAAACCCCATCCCATATTCAGGTGTAGCCATAGGTATCAGAGTGGCAGACCAGTAGTTCCACATTTTGCTAGCAGGGATGGCTTACACCTCCACAGCTGGTGTGTGGTGATGGCATTCTGGTATCACCAGAATCCTTTGCAGTGAGGTGGGGTTCTTGCACACTTTGCAGAGGTTCAGTCTCAGATCTGGCTGTGGTAGACTGGAT
Organism: Cherax quadricarinatus; assembly: GCF_026875155.1. Lineage (NCBI taxonomy): Eukaryota > Metazoa > Arthropoda > Malacostraca > Decapoda > Parastacidae > Cherax > Cherax quadricarinatus. The sequence continues at coordinate 83,042,680 of NC_069404.1, forward strand.
GGCCTCATCCTCAGCTACCTTAAAGGATGTTATCAGGTTAATCGAAGGTTGTTGGGTTCTGACTGCGTCCTGTGGAACTGTAACCAACTTCTTTACAGTTAATACAACTTAAATTTTTGGCTGTCAGGGCCTACTGTGCATTCTCTAGTGGAATGTTTCCCAGCACACTTTCCACAACAAGAAAGTTATATCCACCGTCTTTCTGCACATGGCCATAGTGCTGGCATTTGTAACACCACGTTTAGGGGTAGGTACACTTCGATGTTTAGGGAAAAGTAAACCTATGCACCCAGATATTTCCCGGGGGGGGGGGGACAGGACCTACCCAACTGGCAATAATTTGGGATTTTCCTTTAAATCTTTTAGGCTTGATGATATGCTCACTGAGAGTCAAATGGGATGGGTCCATGCAAGAGGGTATCCAAAGATTAGATACTGACTCATTTTTTAAAGTGGTGAGTGTCTGATGGAGGTCGGAGGGAGCTTAATATACCCATAAGGTGTACTAAAATAGATCATTGATCAGTTTTCATTCTGTTCCACAAACACAAAGTTGTGTGTGTTTTTCCTAAATTGGATCCTTGAGTTAGGATGCTTCTTTACAGCTTCCATTAACCATGCACACTTTGAGGCAGCGGGGGTGTTGTCAGGGAAGTTCGCTTAAACATTCTTCCTTTGAAGAAAGATTCTTGCAGCCTCTGTGCACCAAGGACGTTTAGTTTCCAATTGTGTACGAGTCAAGTGAGTCTGACTACGTCGACGCTCTAGCCCTTTCTCACTTTTTCTCTTTTTTTTACTTTTAAAGGTCTGGAAGCTAAACATCATTTCCATCACCTGCAGAAATAGGTTCCTCTATGACAGTTGCCTTTTTTGCCGTGATGATATCTCGTGTAAGACTCACAACACAAGAATTCCTCGCTTATCTTCCCCTTATAGCTTATGCAAGAGTAAATATTTACTATAAAGTCAGAAGTCTAAAATAGATCATATGACACAAGTGTTCAAGTTCAATGAACACTTCCAATTATACTTAACCCAGATTACTACTACTTAATACGATACACACCTTACTAAAAATACATTCAGAGACTTCTTGTATATGTGTTAATAATGTGGTAATATAATGATATAATGGATGGTACAGGCGAGGTCTTACACCTTATCGCAAATTACAAAGATGAAAAGAGAGAGAGAGAGAGAGGAGAGAGAGAGAGAGAGAGGAGAGAGAGAGAGAATGGGAGGATGTTGGCACCTGGAGAAGAAGTTGATATCCTTGGGGTGAAATTTGACTCCAAACTAACCATGAAGAACCATGTTGTAAATCTTGCAAACAAGGCAGCCAGGAAGCTTACAGCACTTCGCCGTATCTCGCATCTGCTTGACAGTAGGGGTTGCAAGATCCTGTACGAGGCACAAGTACGCTCACACCTTGAGTATGCTCCACTTTTTTTGGTTTGCCTGCCCCCCCTCTCATCTGCGACTGCTTGACAAGAGTAGAGAACAGAGCAAGACGTCTCATCTCTCGCTGGACCCATCCTGGATAGATCTGTCATTTCAGCAGACCTTCAACATAGGAGGGATGTGGGGTGGCCTTACTGTTATGTACAAGGCCAATATTGTCCCAAAAAACCACACTTGGATCCACTTCGAGGACAGCGTGAAACAAGCTTTTATGCCACAAGACGGGCCAGAAAGCAGCAACTTCACTCTGGCTGTACCCTTCTCCAGAACATCACTCCATCTGAGATCATCATACCCAGGATGACTCGAGTATGGAAAAACATTCGTACAGCATAATGATGTCAACGAGATAAAGTCAGTTGATCAAATGAAAAATGCTGGCCCACAGATGGCTCCAACTTCATCCTGTTCCCCACTTGTATGTCTCATAACAATAAAAATGCTTTCAAATGAGCTGATGTAGGTAACAGGTCTTAGCTTGCCAATAAAGTTAGGAATCCCTTTAAACCCGTAATATAGCTGTCAATAAAGCTAGGGATCCTTAAACCCTTGTCAAACCCTGTGTAAAAAAAAAAAAAAAAAAAAAAAAAAAAAAAAAAAAAAAAAAAAAGGAGAGAGAGAGAGAGAGAGAGAGACAAAGTAGGTAATATTGAGGATAAAATTAGAATTCTGACATATATCACATTAAACAAGAGGTTCAAATTCAATGATAACTTCAACTTGAGTCAGTTCAGGCTACTGCCACTTAATGTACCTCACTGAAATAATAATATAGCGGACATCACAATGAATGTTGAAGACAACCTCTTACCCCAACCATAGATTGTAAACAATATTAATATTACTAAAAAAAAAAGTAACTAGGTAATGTTACAATGACAATGAGATAAATCACTCTGGTCGGCTTCCTTCGTCCATCCTGGGTAACTCACACGTTACTATGTTATATATATATATGCAAGCATAAGTGTGCAGCTGTAGATAGATGAACCAGTACCTAAACAATCTCACTTACACACGCGTTACTATGTATGATAAGTGTTACCAAGTACACCAAGTGTACATGGAGTGGTGAGGGAGGTGAAGTGTGGTGTTGTCTGTGAACCCGGGAGTAACACCGCAAACACCACGCTCAAGTGTCATCACTCACATGATGGAAGCGTCACCATACACGGTTGTAAGGAGAGATACGACGGAACCCACCAGTCAGGAAAAGTAGCGAACCAATCTCAAACAGTCACGAGACTGGGGCCAGGAGCTGGAATTCGGCCCCTACACCACCAAAAAGTGAATTAAACAATTGTTAGAAAAGAAAAGTGAAGACCCCACGAAGTCTCTCTCCTCTTCCCTTTTTCTTCTTTTTTTTCATTTTTTCTATCCTTTCCTTCTTCTTCTTCTTCTTCTTCTTCTCTCTCTCTCTCTCTCTCTCTCTCTCTCTCTCTCTCGTCCTCTCTCTCTCTCTCTCTCTCTCTCTCTCTCTCTCTCTCTCTCTCTCTCTCTTTTTACACAGTGTTTGAGAAGATTAGGTTAAGGATACCTAGCTTTACTGACAAGCTATTTACAAGTTAAGGATCCCTAACTTTATTGACAAGCTAACAGCTGTCAGCTCATTTGAAAGCATTTTATTATGAAACATAAAAGTAGGGAACAGGATGAAGTTGGAGCCATCTGTGGGCCAGTATTTTCATTTGATCAACTGACTTTATCTCGTTGACATCATAATGCTGTACGAATGTGTTCCAGACTCGAGTCATCCTGGGGATAAATGTCCTCGAAGTGGATCCAAGTGTGGTACTTTGACAATATTGGCCTTGTACATAACAGTAAGGCCACCCACATCCCTCCTGTGTTGAAGGCTCTGCTGAAATGACAGATCTATCCAGGATGGGTCCAGGCGAGAGATGAGACGTCTTGCTCTGTTCTCTACTCTGTCAAGCAGTCGCAGATGAGAGGAGGGGGGCAGGCAAACCAAGAAAGTGGAGCATATTCAAGATGTGAGCGTACTTATGCCTCGTACAGAATCTTGCAATCCCTACTGGCAAGCAGATGCGAGATATAGCGAAGTGCTGTAAACTTCCTGGGTGCCTTATTTGCAAGATTTACAACGTGGTTTTTCATGGTCAGTTTGGAGTCAAATTTCTCCCCAAGAATATCAACTTCCTCCCCAGGTACCAACACCCTCCCATTCATACTTACTGGTGCACCGGCATTACCATCATGGTGCCTAGAGACCATAATCATTCGTGTTTTCTCAGGTGCAAATGTTACTTGCCATCGGTTTCCCCAAGCTGATATAGCTCTTAGCTGGTGATTGATGTAGCTTAGAACAGCTGGCATTTCTTCTCTTGGATAAGTGAATGTCAGAGTACAGTCGTCTGCATATGCGTGGGATTCTGGGATGAGATGAAGGTCATTGAAGTAGACCTTCCATAACAATGGTCCCAGCACACTTCCTTGTGGAACACTTGCCCCAATAGGATGTCTTGCTGATCTATCATGAAGGTAATCACTGAGGAGACATAGCTTAGAGCCTGCAATTCCCAGTGCTTGCCGTTTTGCCAAGAGGTCCTGGTGCCACACTCGGTCGAAAGCATCAGCAATGTCCAGTGCTACCACACAGCTGACTTTGGATTCATCCAGTGACTGGTGCCATTTAGTAGAGAGGTTTAACAACAGATCAGCAGCATAGTAACCTTTCCTGAATCTATATTGACAGTCACAAAGTAGTGTTAGTCATTTGCCTCGAGATTGTTGTCTCAAGGATCTTGCCAGTGATTGCCAGGAGTGACACTGGTCTGTAGTTGCTGATTTCTGCTCTGCTCTTCTTTTTGTGAACAGGGACTACATTTGCCTCTTTCTACAGAGAAGGCCATTTACACTATACTAGGTAGTGCTGAAAGATGCGAGTTAGAGGTGCTGCTAGCTGGTCTGCACATCTCAGCAATCTTGGGCTCAACCTCCTCCTGTCTTATTGTCACCACTGACAGTTTTGACACAGTTCCTGCAGCTAGCCAAGGAGGGTCCCTTGCTGGATCAGGAACTTACATTTTGGTAGCAAAGTGTTTGGCAAAGAGGTCCGCTTTCTCTTGACTACTAGTAGAGGTGGTTCCACCCTGTTGATTTAGAGGTGGAATGAGTTCATCAGGCAGATAACTTTGTCTGTCTTTGACGAGGGACCACCAGGTTTTGGAGCCTACTCTACCCGATACTAGTTTTCTTTTTGTGTCCACCTCCCATTTAGCGATGGCCCACTTTTGAACTTCACCCATATGCTTACAGCTTGCCTGTGCAAGTTCCTGTTATAGGTGGTATGATATCTCTTATACCTTCACCATGCCTTGTACTTAGCAGTAACAGCCCCTCTACAACGAAAGCCAAACCAAGGCTGATCTGTAGGCTTTGTCACATATTGCCGGCGGGGAATGTGTTCTTGTAGTGTATTAAGGATGTGTCCAGTGAAGGCTTTCACTTGGTTGTCAACATCCCCTTGGAGAAGAGCATTCCAATCGGTGGCGGTGAGGTCAGAACAAAGGGCTGGCCAATTACCTCTTTCCCACAGCCAGGTTGTGCGTGTGGACTCTTCACCTCGTTCTGGTGGTCTTAAAATCAGCCTTGTAAACCATACCCCCGGCCGGGATTGAACCCACGGTCATAGAGTCTCAAAACTCCAGCCCGTCGCGTTAGCCACTAGACCAGCTAGCTGGTCTAGTGATTCGTCTGTAAAAACTTGCATTTGTGGTCACAGTGGTGCCTGTGCTAACCTTCCTATGGTGTAGAAATATACCTAGTTGGATGAATCTTATTGTGGCTAGCTGGTCTAGTGGCTAACGCGACGGGCTGGAGTTTTGAGACTCTATGACCGCAGGTTCAATCCCGGCCGGGGGTATGGTTTATTTGCAATCGTGTCATTACGATTTCTTGAGTCAGCCTTGTAGTCAGACGATCCAACATAGCCGAGGGGTTGACAAGTGACTATACCTTCTGCTAGATCACTCACTACTGGTTCAAGGGAGGAGCCAGAGATGTGAGCAGGGAAATCAACAAAGTTTCTCTTGTCAAATACCACAAAAAGGTCATCAAAGTCCCTCTGTATAAGATGTTGGTTGAGGTCACCAACAATTATGTGTGGGAGCAGAAAGGAGTCCACATTTTCCATTAGGAAGTTGATGGGGTCTGCATGTTGCCATCACTGAGGTCTGTACATTGTGCATACTAGTACGGAAGTACTCGTGTTTATGCATAGCTTGAAGAACATCACTTCAAGATGAGTAGGGGTGGCAACATCAATGTGCTGGGCATGTACACTTTTAGAGAAGCACATAGCAACACCTCCTCCTTGCCCTTGCCTGTCTTTTCTCATCCATTAGGTGTAGCAAACAATTCTTGCAAAATTTCCTGGAGTCCTGTCGTCCAAAAATGTTTCAACAACAGCTATCATGTCGGGACGTCGAGTGTTCAGAAAACTGTGTATTAGCGCTCTAACATTGGTAATGAAACCTCTAATGTTGACCGAAAGGATGCTGATAGACTGGCTCCTCAACTGTGTTCAGCTTGAGGTGGTGGGTGTGTAAGGCGTGTACGATGCCTGTCCTTGAGAGAGGTAGGGCACCGAGGCAGCTACTGGGATGTAGGTCTGTGGTTTTGTATAAGACACAATACCACCTGCTGGGCTGAGATAGGAATAGCTGAGTGGGTGATGTGTGAATGTGTTCACCAATTAAGAGATCCTGCTGGTTTGTTCCGAGAACAGGTCTCTAAACAGGTGATCCTGTCTGTCAAGTTCCATTTTCTTCCGACAGTGGTCCTCCTGATGTCCTTTCTTGTGGCAGTAATTGCACCTGGTATCTCGCAGGCAGTTGATAGTGGTGTGCCCCCTCCGGTGACAGCGAGAGCATTGCCTAGGTGCCTGAGAGGGTGGACTCCTATTTATTGCACCTCCTGTGTTTCGCTGCTGATTTGTCCGCAGGTTCTGCCGCTGGGGAGTCTGGTGATTGAGTATCAGATGGACGTTTTCCTGGGGCTGTGTTGGTGGAAGGTGAGACGGCTGTAGATGTCTTCGTCCTCCACGTTCTCTTCCACATCCTCTACCAAGTCCTCTAAAACGCCCCTGTACAGTTCTAACAGATTTGCCAGGTGTAAGGATAGTCCCCTGATTATTAACTGCACCAGTCTTTGGTGGAGAAAATCCTGATTCAGTACTTGCCGATGAAGCACTGCTGCCATATGTTGGAATAGTGTCGGCAGGTTTGCTGACAGGTGTAGGATCAGAGATGGTATATGCACTGTCTAGTGTACTGGCAGGTGCTGAAGCAGTGATATCAGTTGTAGGAGAATTAACAGATCCAATGCTTGTTTCGTTGCTGGGAAGAGGATGTGCTCCCTCTGTGGTGGTCAGAGGAAGTGTTAAAATTCCCAAAGGTAGTGTTTTGAGCTCTGTCAATCTGTGGAACCTTGGCGATGACAGAATTCCACCACTTATTTACCCCTGAGTTACGCTCAGTGTGGGACTTCCAGCCTTTGTCAATAGTGTCAACATCAGCTGAGCAGCTTATGTCACTTGATGTAGGCTTGCACTGGCCTTCTGCAATAGCTTGAAGGTTATCTAATGATTTGAGGAGCTCATGAAGTGCTTCCCTGTGATGGATTATCTTAGCTGCGACTTTACAACACAGCCCATGAGGGCAGTCTTGATCTTAGGACAAGAGTCCCTGAGGTAGTACTTCTGAACCTTCCTCTGGTGGCTTCAGGCTTGTTTCCTAATACTATACCACAGGATTATGAATATCCTTCAATTTTCTGAGATGTTCTACCTGACTACAACAAAATTCTTCTTCTAGAATGCACTTTGTGTGGCAGTAGTTGGAACAAGTAGGTTCCTTACATTTAAGAAGTATTGTGTCCCTTGTAGTATACCCACAAACACTGCAGTATCTACTGGGACAACAGCCAGATAGGGAAGATATTCTTGCTATTTTGCGATGTGAATTCATCACAGAGGATTGTGGTATCGTGGGGGTGTTTATAATGGGGTGGGTAGTGAGGGACGGTGAGGACAGGCTGTGGGCCGGCAAGCTCTCTCTCTCTCTCTCTCTTGCACACACACACACATCCTCTCCTCCTCAGTATGTTTTCAATATGTGTAAAAAGGTAATGCATAAAAACTCTGTCATGCTTAATGCATATTGGTGTGGTGTTGCTGTGAGCAGATCAATAGGAATCAGTACAAGCACACGGAGGAGCCTTCACTTGTCTAAACACACGCCTTAACAACCACGCAGAACAAACACAAATTTAAAAAAAAAAATAATGTAAATCAATTAAAAAAACATAAATCTTAAAACAGTTGTAAATTATGTAAAAAAAAAATATGCAAACTTTAATGAATATATGAAATTTCTATTTATATGATTTAGAGTATTTGTAACATACAAGTATAACATATACATGGCTGTAGTTGTTATTCGGGTGACGTGTGTTGCAGCGAAATGCTTGGCACTATGCTCACCCCAAGATGCTGTCCGCAGTCTCTGTCTTGCAAGTCTGTACTCTAAATCTGGTCACCTTGTCTCTTTCCCAGTCTTCATAACAGTACATTCGTTGAGGGGTTGAATTCAAGTATCCCCTTACCTGTATCCCCTTACCTGTATTCCCTTACCTATATTCCCTTATATGTATCCCTTTACCTGTATCCCCTTACCTGTATCCCCTTACCTGTATCCCCTTACCTGTATCCCCTTACCTGTATCCCTTTACCTGTATCCCCTTACCTGTATCCCCTTACCTGTATCCCCTTACCTGTATCCCCTTACCTGTATCCCCTTACCTGTATCCCCTTACCTGTATCCCCTTACCTGTATCCCTTTACCTGTACCCCTTACCTGTATCCCCTTACCTGTATCCCTTACCTGTATCCCCTTACCTGTATCCCTTTACCTGTATCCCCTTACCTGTATCCCCTTACCTGTATCCCCTTACCTGTATTCCCTTATCTGTGTCCCTTTACCTGTATCCCCTTACCTGCATCCCCTTACCTGTATTCCCTTATCTGTATCACCTTACCTGTATCCCATTACATGTATCCCCTTATCTGTATCCCCTTACCTGTATCCCCTTACCTGTATCCCCTTACCTGTATCCCCTTACCTGTATCCCTTTACCTGTATCCCCTTACCTGTATCCCCTTACCTGTATCCCATTAAATGTATCCCCTTATCTGTATCCCCTTACCTGAATCCCATTACCTGTATCCTCTTACCTGTATCCCTTTACCTGTATCCCCTTACCTGTATCCCCTTACCTGTATCCCATTACATGTATCCCCTTATCTGTATCCCCTTACCTGAATCCCATTACCTGTATCCTCTTACCTGTATCCCCTTACCTGTATCCTCTTACCTGTATCCCATTACCTGTATCCCCTTACCTGCATCCCCTTACCTGTATCCACTTACCTGTATCCCATTACATGTATCCCCTTATCTGTATCCCCTTACCTGTATCCCCTTACCTGTATCCCCTTACCTGTATCCCCTTACCTGAATCCCATTACCTGTATCTCCTTACCTGTATCCCCTTACCCGTATCCCCTTACCTGTGTCCCATTACCTGTATCCCCTTACCTGTATCCCCTTACCTGTATCCCCTTACCTGTATCCCATTACCTGTATCCCCTTACCTGTATCCCCTTACCTGTATCCCTTTACCTGTATCCTCTTACCTGAATCCCATTACCTGTATCCCCTTACCTGTATCCCCTTACCTGTATCCCCTTACCTGTATCCCATTACCTGTATCCCCTTACCTGTATCCCCTTACCTGTGTCTCCTTACCTGTATCCCCTTACCCGTATCCCCTTACCTGTGTCCCATTACCTGTATCCCCTTACCTGTATCCCCTTACCTGTATCCCCTTACCTGTATCCCATTACCTGTATCCCCTTACCTGTATCCCCTTACCTGTATCCCTTTACCTGTATCCCCTTACCTGAATCCCATTACCTGTATCCCCTTACCTGTATCCCCTTACCTGTATCCCCTTACCTGTATCCCATTACCTGTATCCCCTTACCTGTATCCCCTTACCTATATCTCCTTACCTGTATCCCCTTACCTGTATCCCCTTACCTGTATCCCCTTACCTGTATCCCCTTACCTGTATCCCCTTACCTGTATCCCTTTACCTGTATCCCCTTACCTGTATCCCATTACTGTATCCCCTTACCTGTATCCCCTTACCTATATCTCCTTACCTGTATCCCTTACCTGTATCCCCTTACCTGTATCCCCTTACCTGTATCTCCTTACCTGTATCCCCTTACCTGTATCCCCTTACCTGTATCCCCTTACCTATATCTCCTTACCTGTATCCCCTTAACTGTATCCCCTTACCTGTATCCCCTTACCTGTATCCCCTTACCTGTATCCCCTTACCTGTATCCCCTTACCTGTATCTCCTTACCTGTATCCCCCTTACCTGTATCCCCTTACCTGTATCCCCTTACCTGTATCCCCTTACCTGTATCCCCTTACCTGCATGTTATATTGGAATATATAGCCGGAAAAAATATTATATGTAAATATTGGTGTTAAGTAGTCACTTGCTTACGAAAAAATAAACGCCCCTGTGTGGTTGACTAATTAATGTGGTAACGTAAGTTTTTATCAGCCGGTTTGTTAGGCCAAATAAAATTAAATAAATAAAATAAAATCCATTAAGGTTGTGTTTCCTGTGTGCTAATCGAGACATATTTAAGCACCTTATTCTCAGCATCTTTACATAGTCTAATAAAAAATTAAGTGAGGGTTAGGCTCCTAAGCGCCAGTTGATGATTTTTATTAAATTTCGTCAATTGTAGATGAATGGTTCACAGAACCGACACGTTGATAAATTAGACACATGTGCAACTCTTGGGTATCTTTATTAAGGAGAATGAGGTAATCAGTCCCTCAACCTTGAGTCGATGTGGTCAGTCCATCAATCCATCAGTCCATCAATTCTCCTCCTATTCTTCAAGCTTCTCCTGTGTATGGACTGATGAAGCCACTGTGTAGTGAAACGTTTCCTTAATAAAGATACCCAAGAGTTGCACATGTGTCTAATTTATCAACGTGTCGGTTCTGTGAGCCATTCATCTACAAACCTGTCAGACACTGCAACTTCTTGGGATCTTAATACTTGGGAATTCTTCGCTTGCCTAACCCTTGGGCACGACCTACTTCCACATTGGGCAAATGTGACACCACCTACGACTGCTGCACCTCTCCTACCTACGTTTTATAAGCTCCTTCTCCGCTCATATGCCGTATTCTACTCAAGATTGATGGACTGACCACATCGACTCAAGGTTGAGGGACTGATTACCTCATTCTCCTCCTATTCTTCAAGCTTCTCCTGTGTATGGACTGATGAAGCCACTGTGTGGCGAAACGTTTCCTTAATAAAGATACCCAAGAGTTGCATATGTGTCTAATTTATCAAATTTCGTCAAGTTGGCAAGTAAATCATGGTTGGTTATTAAAGGGGTTTAAAGCCTATCGACTACACTAGGGTCATTAAGGCTACGCTAAACCTTCCCACCACCAGACAAAAATACTTTAAACCCTGAAATAAGGATTAAATTTAACTGAGAGAAATGCATCGTTTGGTGTATAATTTATGTACTTGGAGGGATCTTTAGTAATTATACAGATATGTTTAATGAAATAGGTTTTATGAAATTATTGCATAGTTAGATATTTTCTTATTACGACATGAAATGTTTACTTAAGTTTTTTAGACCTGCAATTGTTGACCAATTTGTTCAGGTGCATGAACACGAGTCTAGTAAGAATGATTCATAGATTGTAACACCACTAGAAAAAAATTAATTTTATCGATATCGGAGACTTTAAAAAGTTCTGGGTGTCGACTGTTATGACTTAAAAATATTATTAAGAGATAATTTAGAGCATAAGTAAACATTGGCAGTGAGCAGGAAAGAAAACAAACTCTTAAGAGTTGGAACACTCAGAGGATCAAATAAGTTTGACATGCCACCTCTAGTGCCTCGTGAGGCACCTGATGGTTAGCGCTGTGACATGCCACCTCTAGTGCCTCGTGAGGCACCTGATGGTTAGCGCTGTGACATGCCACCTCTAGTGCCTCGTGAGGCACCTGATGGTTAGCGCTTACAAATTTATAACCTTGCATAACCCAAAATTATGTACGCAAGCAAACCACGGAACTAGTGGGGTGTGAACCCATGGCGAGCGAGTCGTAGAACTCCAGGCAAGAATAAGTCCTATAATAAAACTGCTTGTGTATGATGTTATTCAACTTAGACAGGATGATGTTACATCAAGTGTGGCACTGCAGACCAGCAGTGCCGCACTTGATATGGAATGGAAATAATAATAAATTTTGATTGTTTAATGAGAGGTGACTGACATACCTATTTTGTAGGAGTGAAAACCTGAAGGTCCGGGATGATGGCCAGGGTGACACATGACACACGGACGGTGCTTGGTTATATGGGTGTATTATATGGGTGTATTTTAAAGTCTCCGATATCGATAAAATTAATTTTTTTTCTAGTGGTGTTGCAATCTATGAATCATTCTTACTAGACTCGTGTTCATGCACCTGAACAAATTGGTCAACAATTGCAGGTCTAAAAAACTTAAGTAAACATTTCTTGTCGTAATAAGAAATTATCTAACTATGTACTAATTTCATAATGAATATTGATGTAAAGTAGGTGGAAAATGCTGTTAAATGTTGATGAAGATAGGGAAGCTGTGATTTCGTGTATAGGGCAAGGAGGAATAACATCTTGTAGGAGTGAGGAAGAGCCGTTGTGAGTGTGGGGGAAGTTCGTGAGGCAGTAGGCAAAATGAAAGGGGGTAAGGCAGCCGGGATTGATGGGATAAAGATAGAAATGTTAAAAGCAGGTGGGGATATAGTTTTGGAGTGGTTGGTGCAATTATTTTTAAAAAATGTATGGAAGAGGGTAAAGGTTACCTAGGGATTGGCAGAGAGCATGCATTTCCTTTGTATAAAGGCAAAGGGGATAAAAGAGAGTGCAAAAATTAAAAGGGGGATAAGTCTGTTGAGTGTACCTGGTAAAGTGTATGGGAGAGTTATAATGAAAGAATTAAGAGAAGACGGAGAATAGGATAGCAGATGAACAAGGAGGCTTTAGGAAAGGTAGGGGTGTGTGGACCAGGTGTTTTCAGTGAAACATATAAGTGAACAGTATTTAGAAAGGCTAAAGAGGTCTTTGTGGCATTTATGGGTTTGGAAAAGGCATATGACAGGGTGGATAGGGGGGCAATGTGGCAGATGTTGCAAGTGTATGGGGTAGAGGTAGGTTACTGAAAGCAGTGAAGAGTTTTTACGAGGATAGTGAGGCTCAAGTTAGAGTATGTAGGAAAGAAGGAAATTTTTTCCCAGTAAAAGTAGGCCTTTGACAAGGATGTGTGATGTCACCGTGGTTGTTTAATATATTTATAGATGGGGTTGTAAGAGAAGTAAATGCGAGGGTCTTGGCAAGAGGCGTGGAGTTAAAAGATAAAGAATCACACACAAAGTGGAGTTGTCACAGCTGCTTCTTTGCTGATGACACTGTGCTCTTGGGAGATTCTGAAGAGAAGTTGCAGAGATTGGTGGATGAATTTGGTAGGGTGTGCAAAGAAGAAAATTAAAGGTGAATACAGAAAGAGTAAGGTTATGAGGATAACAAAAAGATTAGGTGATGAAAGATTGAATATCAGATTGGAGGGAGAGAGTATGGAGGAGGTGAATGTATTCAGATATTTGGGAGTGGACGTGTCAGCGGATGGGTCTATGAAAGATGAGGTGAATCATAGAATTGATGAGGGAAAAGAGTGAGTGGTGCACTTAGGAGTCTGTGGAGACAAAGAACTTTGTCCTTGGAGGCAAAGAGGGGAATGTATGAGGTATAGTTTTAACCAACGCTCTTATATGGGTGTGAAGCGTGGGTGATGAATGTTGCAGCGAGGAGAAGGCTGGAGGCAGTGGAGATGTCATGTCTGAGGGCAATGTGTGGTGTGAATATAATGCAGAGAATTCGTAGTTGGAAGTTAGGAGGAGGTGCGGGATTACCAAAACTGTTGTCCAGAGGGCTGAGGAAGGGTTGTTGAGGTGGTTCGGACATGTAGAGAGAATGGAGCGAAACAGAATGGACTTCAAGAGTGTATCAGTCTGAGTGGAAGGAAGCGGGGTAGGGTCGGCCTAGGAAGGGTTGGAGGGAGGGGGTAAAGGAGGTTTGTGTGCGAGGGGCTTGGACTTCCAGCAGGCATGCGTGAGCGTGTTTGATAGGAGTGAATGGAGCAAATGGTTTTTAATACTTGACGTGCTGTTGGAGTGTGAGCAAGGTAACATTTATGAAGGGATTCAGGAAACCGGCGGGCCGGACTTGAGTCCTGGAGATGGGAAGTACAGTGCCTGCACTCTGAAGGAGGGGTGTTAATGTTGCAGTTTAAAAACTGTAGTGTAAAGCACCCTTCTGGCAAGACAGTGATGGAGTGAATGATGGTTTAAAGTTTTTCTTTTTCGGGCACCCTGCCTTGGTGGGAATCGGCCGTGTGATAATAAAATAATATAAAAATATATATAATTTTATATATATATATATA
>NC_069404.1:83057275-83072644 GCF_026875155.1 Cherax quadricarinatus
CCCCACACACAACACACACACACAAAACCCCACACACACACAACACACACACACACACACACACCAAGCACTGGACAAGCACCTAAAGTCATTTCCTGATCAGCCGGGCTGTGGCTCGTACTTGGGATTGCGTGTAGCCACAGAAACCACCCTGGTTGATCGGGCTCACACGGAGCCTGGCCAGACCGGGCCGCGGGGCGTTGACCCCCGGAACTCTCTCCAGGTAAACACACAGGAGCTTGGACTCGACCCCTGCAATCTCAACTAGGTGAATGCCACACACACAAAACACACACACACAACACACACACACACCACAAACACAAACACACACAACACAAACACACACACACACACCACATGCACACATGCACACATGCACACATGTGGTAATGCTTTATTTAACCCTAGCAAAGTCGGTATTTCTCCAGAATGCTCTGCAATATACCACTGTGGATAAAATACTTTGCCATTTTCTTGAACATTTCTGAGTGAGTTGTTTCTAAATTCATTAATTTATCACACTCCAGTACAAAAAGACGCAGGGTGTGACAATAGTCCATCTGAAAAGTTTTACTTTCGTTTGGTCTACATCTGGTGGTGGTGATTTAACCTGCCAAAGATACTTGTAAACCCACCGGAGCCGGGCATAGTGACATCCAAGAGTCTGCTTATTTGGTTGGATGCACCATAGACATTGGCTTCCCCTGCATGATAAGAGTATGATAGATGGACTCACTGGTGTCAATCTCCCCCGAGCCCTAAGTCCATAAAATTCAGTTGAAGTTCCTTTTCGTATTATTGTTCTCAAACTACTACCTGACAAGCCAAGATTGTAATCTACTCCTCTTGAAAGCATACAGCTTACCAAATTTAAACATTCTATCATGAAACTAAGACCAATGTGAATGGAATCCACACATGTGCAACCTACTCCACTTCCACATCCTACCATAACCTGTCCCGGCTTCTGACACAAGCATGCCACAATTTATGCTAATGATTGAAGAGCAATTTATGGATACAGAGAATCAGTTACAATTAAATGTCAATCTTTATACATAGATGCATTCAGTGCAAGGATATGGCAAACAGTTTCTGCAAAGGTAGAGGCCCAATTATATGATGCGGTGCTCCAATTTCTTTAAGAGAGCCATCACTCTGTTCGACCCAACAACAAGCACTACCACTGCAACAGTGGGTTGGTGAACAGAAAACCCTCAGCGTAAATAATTTGCGAGAGTGTGTGCTGTGTGACTAAGTTATCAATACAGCTTAAGGCCTCATGTTGGCTTCAAGGCGAAGTTTTGGTTTTGTTTTTAAGAAGTATTTTGGGGGGAAAGGGAAAAGGGTATTTTGGAAGGGGGGTAATTTTCCATGGAGGGAGAAGTGCCGCTTTTTGCCTTATTTGACAAGAAGATCTGTTTCATGGGGGAGGTGGGGTTCATTTTTTTTCGTCCTCGGAGGAGTTTCCCCAGTGCTGGGAAATTTGGGGGGCTTCTGGCAGGGTTTGAATGAGTTTGCCTGAGCATATTAACCCCAATTAGGATATTTTTTTTTAGAACACTCTCTATGCTTTTGGGAAAATCAAGTTCTTTTTTCATATTTAAAATTTTTGGCATAGAGGGCATCCTAAAATGATCCTCATTGCTTTTGTTCTGCATTTTTCCACCCTCCAAAACTTCCGTCAGACCAAGAGCGTATGGCGCAGCAAAAAAACCAATGATCAATATAAACAGATACATCATTTTACAATTTTTAACATAGCACCAACCCGGGGGGAAACCCAGCCACAACTCTAAGTGCTCTTTGTCTTTCTTTTAAAATTGGGGACAAATCTTTCAACAGGGCCAAGTGTGGGAAACCCCAAAGCCTAGATACCTTTTCTGCTTAAAATTTTAGAAGGACCCACTGCAACTATCGACAACTGGCCCCTCGGGCGAGAGGACGCCTATTAGTACTTTGTTTTATCATAGAGATTATCAACCCCAGGTCCGACACAGGCTAGACATGTTAAGAAGTTTTGGTATTGGGGAATCCGGTGGGTGAATCATTATATCATCAGCAAAACTAATCACATAATGGAAGGGCTGACTAGGCATAGGCATTAAGTAATGCATTAATTAGAATTTGAACATTGTGGGGACTGAGGCACACCTCCCTTAGTGGTGCTCCTAATTCATAGTCCTTTAGTTACACTTCTATGTCCCTGGATACAACACAGACGATTTTCCTGTTTGACAGTTATCCTGAATCTCAGCGGAGAACCATCCTCCCAACATCCATTCTGGCAATTCAACTAATATTACATGTCGGTTGGCTACATCGAAAGCGGATTTAAGGTCAAGAAGGGTAGTGTAATGAGCTGTCAGTGTCAGAGTGGAGAAATGTGGCTTTTGCAATGATGCAACGCTCCTTCCCATGCATGAAACCATGTAACCGTGGGACAATAATTTTTGATTCTGTCAAAGAGACGATTAAAAATCATTCTCTCAAATGTTTTTACACAAGCAGCTAGTAAGAGATATTGGGCCGAAATGCATTTTGTTGATTGAGGCTTAGGAATTGGAATGAATGAGGCTGTTGGTCCAAGTACATCGCTCATGTTATATAATTCAAGTAATGGATTACTGGTACTTGACAACAGCAATCTGAGTTGTTTTGTAAGTAATAACCATCCTCACCGGCGACGTTGAGTTTGCCCTTAGTGCTGCATCAAGTTCATAATACTCAGTGAAAGGATGTTGCCAATCATCTGCCTTGCAGAGCATCAAGCAAACAAGTCCTCTGCCCTTGCAATCATATTTGTTATTTAATTTTGCCTGTGCATGGTATGGAAGAATATCATAGCTAGATGTGCAGCCCGCCCCCAAGCAACTGACTAACTCATCGCCCTATGTAAGGGATGAGAGGGTGCGCGATTCTGCCCATTCTGTTACCCTTAATTCTATTTGTATGCCCCCACCATGGCTCGCTAAGTTGGGGTGTGAGCATTTAAGACCGTTACAAATTTTTCCATTCTGTTTGCCTCAGCTTCTGTCATACGCTCTCTGGCTCTGGCAGCAGCAAGGGCATTTGGAAATAGCCTCAGCATTCCAGGGGTACGATGTTTTCTATAGGCCCTACGGCAAGACCCTGCGAGCAGTACGTTTCAGTGTACGAAGTTTAGAATCATTGTAATAAGTATGGTTTTTGAAGGAGTACGATTATTATGGAAGTTTATTGGGTTTAGAGTACCAAGATGTTTTCATGGTGGCTCTAAGTAGTTCAGAATACTTCTCCACAAGATCATTGAGTTAAAGGTCTCTACAGAGGAACACTCATAGGAATTATACCAGTCAGTCACATAGTGCAACAAAGTCATCATGCTGATCATGGGAACATTAAAACGTTCTTTCCGTTTGAATATCCCACCGAAAGGATAGTATTACCAATATCTAGTGAGGTTTAGCCTAGGAAATGATCAGACGCTATATCTGTTACAATGGAAGACTCACCAGCTGGCAGAAGTAATGTTTGAAGCCCAGGCACAGATCAAGGTGCCTCCATAGATTGTGTGGGTTCAAGGTCACCTACAATTTTGGACAATATCATGACTGTTTTAAGAGATGACAACAACAGTTGATTGCCATTATGATTACCAAACTGTGATTCCTCCAATGCTTCTTGTGTCTTCGCATGTAACCGCCAATAATAAAGACGCTCAGAATAAAGCACAGTTTGGGATCTCCAAATAATTACTTTATCAGCACGCATACCAAGTTAAATATGTTGAGAGCTATAGTTCCCTATCTAAATCTTAACACCGTGATCATTGTAGCTCCTCTGTTTTCTTGTGTGCAAGCTTGATGGGAAGCCGATTTTTTAATATATAGAACACAAGAGTTAGTCGATTTGAGGTTTAATGCACCCAAAATATGGTATTTTAGGGGGTTGGGATTTTCATGGACTCTGCACTCTTGTAGACACACAACATCAATGGGTTCGGCTGGTTACTTTAAGATGAATGTCAGAAGTCTTTTTCTAAGTGATGCAATATTCCAGCTTAATATATAAAGTTTTATACGAGTTTGATCCATTATAGTACCCTGGATCATCTTGACGTTTCAGCATAATGAAAAAATTTTTCAATATAAATAGCAGACCTTATCATGTCAACAGTGCCTACCCTTGTACATGATTTGTTAAGTGCATCCTCCAGTTGTAAGGCCTCGTGGGAGTCTTCGTAAACTCAGAGCATGACGCTGAGTTTTTATGTGTGAGAATGTATGATAGGTGACACCACCACTCACATTCCCTCCTCCACTAACATTACATGCAACACTACAACTGTCATCAAACAACGCCACTACCAACATTGCGTGTTCATTACATTGATCAACAGTTTTGTATTCAACATTAATGTCTACGTGGTCTTAACCTCATCCACACTCTGGCAACCACCACTTATATTACGCTCATCACTATTACTAACATTATAGACAAACCAACCGCCTCTCATCACACTCTTCACCACCACTTATATTACGCTCATCACTATTACTAACATTATAACACCATTGCCCTCATCACACTCTCACCAACGCACCACTTCCATGTACGGTCATCAATATATCTAACACATTGACACCATAGCCCTTCATTTATGAGCTCACTATAGTTATCAACACAAGTATTTTATAATCTCATTACTGTAATTAAGAACACCACCACCACCTGTTCAGCAACTCTTATACTTGCCTTTCACAAATTCGGTGACAATCTTCTTATTGGTACACCCTACACATCTTCCTAGTGGTTGTTCAGTTGTTGTTCAGGAGAAATTGTTGTGTTTCCCAGTACTTTTATGCGCGACGTCAGTTGTATACCACAGGACAAGACTTGGAACATCTGGAGACGTGAATCCGCGGTCAGGCTGAGCCTCGTTGGCTGTCTGCAGACCAGACTCAGCTAGGCTGGTATCGACAGCCGACGAGATGGGGTCTGTTGACGTGCTCTCCCAGGTGAGGTGCCCAACCCCCATTGTCTGGGGCAGGCTGAGCCAGTATCTCATACTCGCAGGTACCAGGTAGTCCTGGGAGAGTCATAATGAGGCGTACAGGGTGAAAGTGCGGTTATGCTGCGATGCGATCAGCCCATCACACTGCAGTCAGGTATGTGCTTTTTTGCTGTGACTCCTGAGTCATACAATTGATACATTGTTTAGCAACAGTCTGTTGCTGTTTGACATATCATAACACCTTCAGAAGGATGAGCATTGCACAACTGCACACCAGTGTGACTTAGATGGGTATTTCCTGGCAATGTGGCCCCAGTCAGTTGACACTATATAACATCGACGTTGAGGAGGTCTGTACACTATGCCAATGTAAAGCGTCTGTGAGGGCTGCGCTGGAGTGAATATAGTCGTGGGCAGAGTCCCGCCTGGCCAGTTGCCACTCAGCTAATATCAGAGTGAACCGATGGAAAGTCGACGAGGGCTTGACAACTTGCTCTCACACCAGATATTGAGGATTCAAGTGCTTGTTGACGTTATAGATGAACAATAAGCACTTTATGTGCCCTTGGCGTGGGAGCTGCTCGGAGTTTTGGTATGTTGGCATATTCGCGAGTGAAAGTTTGTCTATAAATGCTGTATTCATTAGCCACAAAGACGTATTATCCTCATCGTGGATCAAAACTTGATCGTTTTCTCTCGTGTGTCTGTACTAGCTCGAAAACAAACCAGTACACTTGGTCTCTTGAATCATGGTTTTGTAGGGAAATCTAAAACCTGCAGCTTTGGGAGGCGTGGGGGTGCGCCCACTGTACATTGCTTTCAGCAAGAGCTTTTCTCTGGAAGCCTCGTCTTTTTTTCCGAGCCTGTTTTACTAAAATATGTCTTCAAATCCTGGCCTTCACCCATCTCTCAACACCAATCAGCTATACTCATAGCTGACAGATTTCAACACTGGAGATGGGCAAGAAGGATTACATGTGAATAGAAGGGACAAGAAGGGAATTCACTCTCGCTAGACACAGGCAATACAGGGTGTAGTGGCCTGCGGGTCGCAGTGCGATTTTCAAGGTCAATCAGGGGGCCACAGTCGTTCTCGAGAGTTTACCAATATTGTCACTACTTCAGGTAAAATTACCATCGGTTTTCACACTTTTACATCACATTAACTACTAAAAATCAATATTATGCTGAAAGTACGCTAAAATTATGATATTCACTTTTGAATTATTTTGAGTGATTACATAATTTCAACTAAAAAGAAAAAAATACCGGCTTTCAGAAATGTTAAAAAAAAAACCTTAATAATTGTTCGACTATAGCTAAAAAAAATATCATTATCGGAGCATTTTTTTCAAAATTTTAAAGTATATTAAAATATTTTATAAAATCACACAAAAATTCGATGAAATTCAGAAATAATTTTGAATATTTTATTACATTTTTTTAAAAATGCTTGATTATTCAAAAAATTGGAAAAAATGGGTGGTTAAATGATGTTTTCGCTGCTTATTTCACGACGATTTGTTGCATTTGAACACTTTTCATAAAACCTTATTCTCGTTAATATATAGATTTTTCACACTGAAATATGTATTGACAGATTACATCACCAAAATATCATCTATTCCAGCTTACTTTTAGCATAAATTTCAATTGCGAGGCAACTAATTCCAAATTAAAATGTTAATTATTCAGTAAAACATCATTTAGCACATTTATCAAAGTTTTCTTTTAAAGTTTTCAAGAATTTTAAAAAATATATGAAATTATAAATATTATTTCTAATTTCATAGAATTTTGAATGATTTTTTTTAAAAATATGTAATATATTTTTCAAATTGTTGAAAATTCTCAAAAATGGACATTTTTTGGCATATATCCGCACAAATTCGACGCTCTCCAAGCATTTTCATGACGATTTGGTTTGCTAAGAACGTTGTTCAGACAAAACTTAATTTTCAGCTACTAAAGTTAGTTTGTTATTTTAATCTATGTTATTATGCACTCCATACTACCCATCCTGTGGGCGGTAGTTCAAAAGAAAATCAGAGGTACATAATTGGTCCAGGGACTGGACTCCAAAGTTTTTGATCGCTGAGCAAGTTAAAAAGGCTAATGAATTTCACAATTTACAAATTAAGAACTCACCAAATTACAAAGGTAATGACTCCAGGTAGGCTAGTCTCAGTCATGACAATTACAAACTATTTACTGATTACAGAGGTTCGTAATGGCGATCCAGGGACTTGGCCCCCAAAGTTTTGGAATGGCTGCACTAGGTACAAGGTAATGACTCATAAGTTTACAAAGGTAATGTAAACTGTAAGAATGGTTTACTTCTACGTTTTCATACATCCTACAATCATGAACAAATATAGTGTAATGAAAGCAATTCACACTTCCACACCCGGTCCAAACTGTCAATGAGTTATTAGTGCAAATATTGATTGTTGAGTCCACACACACACACACACACACCCACTAACACATCACACACACACACACACACACACACATAAACCACACACCACACCACCACACACACACATACACAATTTCATCCACCACACGCACACACACTCATACCGTGAAGAGGCAACTGGTGAAGAGTGGGGCCAGGTGCTAAGACGACCCTGCAACCCACAAATAAGGTGAGTGCAAATTCATGGAACGTACACACCACACACCCACTCATACACACACACACCATACAACACATACACATGCACACAAAACACCACAACAAAACACACACACACCCACACACACGACAACACACACACACACACACACACTCCACACACAACACACAATCTCACACCACACATCACACACACCACAACACAGCACAGGAACCAAGACCCTAAAAGTCAGTTTCCTATGCAGCTCCGGCTTGGCTCGTACTTTTGGTTTGCGTGTAGCCAGCAGCAACAGCCTGGTTGATCAGGCCTGATCCACCAGGAGGCCTGGTCACAACCGAGCCCGCGGGGGCGTTGACCCGAACCTCTCCAGGTAAAACCAGAGCTTGGACTCGACCCCTGCAATCTCAACTAGGTGAATGCATCACGACACACACAACCACACACACACACACACAACACAACAAACACAAACACACACACACACACACACACACACATGCTACACATCAGACACAAGTGGTAAAAGCTTTATTTACGCTAGCAAAGTCAAGGTATTTCTACAGAATAGCTCTGCAATACAACCACTGTGGATACAAAAACTTTGGCCATTTCTTGAACATTTCTGAGTGAGTTGTTTCTAAATTCATTAATTTTATCACACTCCGTACATAACATGACGCAGGTGGGTGTGACAATAGTTCCATCTGCCAAGTTCTACATTTCGTTTGCGGTCTACATCTGGTGGTGTGATTTAACCGCCAAAGATACTTGTACCCAGCCGCGGAGAAGGGCAGTAATATATCCAAGAGTCAGCTTATTTTGTTGGATGCACCATAGACATGTTGCTCCTCCTGCCATGTATGAGCGTGATGAAAGATGGACTCACGTGACAATCATCTCCCTGAGCTTAAGTCCATAAAATTCAGTTGAAGTTCTTTTCGTATTATTGTTCTCAAACTACTACCTGACAAGCCAAGATTGTAATCTACTCCCTCTTGAAAGCATACAGCTTAGCCAATTTATCAGTTCTATCATGCATCTGAAGACCAATGTGAGATGGAATCCACAGCATGTGCACTCTGACTCCACTGTCCACAATCCTACCATACCTGTGTCTGGCTTCTGACACAAGCATGCCACAATTTATGCTTAATGAGTTGAGAGCATTTATGGATGACAGAGAATCAGTTACAATTAAACTGTCAATCTTTGATACATAGATGCATTTCAGTGCAAGGAGTATGGCAAACAGTTCTGTCTGAAGGGTAGAGGCCCAATTATTGATGCGTGCTCCAATTTCTTTAAGAGAGCCATCACTCTGTCGACAACAGCAGCACTACCAGCTGCACCAGTGGATTGGTGAACAGAACCATCAGCGTAAATAATTTGCGAGAGTGTGTGCTGTGTGACTAAGTTATCAATACAGCTTAAGGCCTCATGTTTGGCTTCAAGGCGAAGTTTTTGGTTGTGATTTAAGAAGTAGTTTGGGGGGAAATGGAGGAATGGTAGTTTGGAATGGGGTAATATTCCATGGAGCGGAGAAGTGCCGCTGTTGCCTTACTTGACATAGATCATGTATCTGATTCATGCGGAGGTCGGTTCCAGTTTTTTCGATCCATCTGGAGGAGTGTTCACCAGTGCTGAGGAAAGTTTGGAGGGCTTCTGTGCAGGGGTTTGAATGAGCTTGCCTGAGCATATTAACCCCAATTAGGATATTTCTTTCAGTAACACGATCTCTGATGCTTGGAATATCAAGTTCTTTTTGCATATTTAAAATTTTGGCAGTACGAGGGCATCCTAAAATGATCCTCATTGCTTCGTTCTGCAGTTTTTCCAGCCCTCCAAGCTTCCAGTCAGACACAAGAGCAAGTAGTGGCGCAGCATAATCAACCAATGATCTAATATAAGCAAGATACATCATTTTCACAATTTTAACATTAGCACCATACCTGGGGTGAAACCCAGCCACAACTCTAAGTGCTCTTAGTCTTTCTTTGTATTGGCGACAAAGTCTTGTTACAACAGGTCCAAGTAGTGGAACCTCAAAGCCTAGATACTGTATCTGCTTACATATTCTAGAAGAGACCCATCATGCAACTGGATCTGACGAACTGTGCCTCTCTGTCGAGGAGGACGCCCAATTGAGTATCTTTGTTTTATCAGTAGAAAATTATCAACCCCAGGGTCCTGACACAAGGCTAGTACTTGATTAAGAAATGTTTTGGGTATTGGAGAATCTGGTGTGTCGTGATTATTATATCATCAGCAAAACCTATCACATTATGATGGGGCTGACTAGGCATATCATTAAGTAAGCATTAATTAGAATATTGAAACAGTGTGGGACTGAGCACACCTCCCTGTGTGTTCCTAATTCAAAGTCTTTAGTTTACACTTCTAATGTCCCTGGACAACACAGGACGATTTTATGTTTTTGACAGGTAGCCTTTAATCCAGCGGAGAAGCCATCCTCCAACATCCGTTTCTGGGCAAGTTCACTAATGATTACTGTCGAGCTACATCGATAGCGGATTTAAGGTCAAGGAAGGTAGTGTATGAGCTGGTCAGTGTGCAGAGTGAGAAAAGTGGCCTATGCAATGAGCACGCTCCTTCCATGCATGAACCATGTAACCGGGGAGACAAAAATTGTTTGATTTGTACATGAGACGATTTAAGAATCATTCTTCAAATGTTTTCACAAGCAGCTAGTAGAGTAATGGGCGAAATGCATTTTGTTGATTGTGTTAGGGAATTGGAATTGATTGAGGCTGTGGCCAAGGATTGAGGGAGCTCCCCAGTTACATAGCTCATGTTTAATAATTCAAAGTAATGGATTAACCTGGTTATCGACCACACGGCAATCTGGAGTATGTTTAAGTAATACCTCCTCACCAGGCGACGTGGAGTTGCCCTTAGTTCGTGCTGCATCAAGTTCATAATTAGTGAAAGGAATTGTTGCAATCATCTGCTTGCTGAGCATATAAAGCAAACAAGTCTCTCCTTGCATCATATTTGTCATTTAATTTTGCACTGTGTGGTACTGAGGAAGATTGATTCAGCATAGCTTGTGTAGCGCAAGCACTCTGACTACTCATTTGCCTATGTAAGGGTGAGCTGTGCGCAATCTGCCCAGTTCTGTTACCCTTAATTCTATTTTATGTCCCTCATGTCGGCTCATACGTGGGGTGTGAGCATTAAGACGTTGACAATTTTTTTCCCGTCTGTTTGCCGCCAGCTCTGTCATCGCTCTCTGGCAAGCAGCAAGGGCTGTCTTGGAAGAGCCTCAGCATTTCCAGGGGTACGATGTTTTCTATAGGCTAGGCCTAGTCTGCGAGCAGTACGTTTCTATGTACGAAGTTTAGAATCATGTAATAGTATGTATGGTTTTTGAAGGAGTACGAATTATTATGGAGTTTGTTGGTTAGAGTACAAGCGGTTTCGTGGCGGCTTCTAAGTAGTTCTGAATACTGCTCACTAGATCATTGTTAAAGGTCTCTACAGAGACCACTCCTCCTCACCCCCCCTCGCCCCCCCCCCCCCCCCCTCCCTCACCTCCCCCCTCCCCCCCCTCTTTCCCCCCCCCCCCCCCCCCACACCCCCCCCCCCCTCCCCCCCCCCGCGCCCAACCCTCCCCCCCCGACCCACACCCCCTCCCCCCCACACACACACCCCCCCCCCCCCCCCCCCCCACCCCCCCCCCCCCCCCCCCCCCCCCCCCCCCGTGGCAAAAAGTCATACAAGCAGATCAGTGGGAACATTAAAACGTTTCCGTTAGAATATCCACCAAGAAGGATAGTATTACCAATATCTAGTGAGGTAGCCTAGGGAAAAAATGATCAGACGCTATATCTGTACAATGGAAGGACTCACAGCTGAAGAAGTAATGTTGAAGCCCAGGGCACAGATCAAGGACGCCTCCATAGATATGTGTGGTTCCAAGGTCACCTACAATTTGGACATTATCATGACTGTTTAAGAGTGACAACGTTGATTGCCCATTATGATTACCAACCAAACTGAGAGTTTCCAATGCTTTTGTGTCTTGCATTATAATCACCAATAATGAGAGTAGGTTCAGACTGAGCACAAGTTGGGAGCTCCAAGTAATTAAACTTATCAGCAGGAGCGTACAAGTTAAATATGTTGAGAGCAGAGTTCCCAATATAAATCCTAACACCGTGATACTGTAGCCCCTCTGTTTTCTTATGTGCAAGAAGTTGATGGGGAAGTGATTTTTTAATATATAGAACACAAGAATTAGTAGATTTGAGGTTATATGCAACAAACGATGGCAATTTAGGGGTTGGGATTTTTCAGGGACTCTGCACTCTTGTAGACACACAATATCAATGGATTCAGTGGTTACTTTATGATGCAGGTCAGAAAATCTTTTTCTAAGTGACGCAATATTCCAACTTAAAATGGATAGTTTATACGAGTTTGGTTCCATTATAAAAGTCCAGGGATAGTATTCAATTTCTCAGCAAAATGAAAAAACTTACTAAATAACAAACAGACATAATCAATATCAATATCATCAGTATTATCCTTATCCATGAGTCTCCTAAGTGCACTTCCATTAGTGAGACCTCTTGGGAGTCTTTGTTACAGAGGTCACTGCGCTCTTTGTCTGTGAATGTATGGAAGGTGACACTATCCCTCGCACTCACCTCTCCGCTTTTATTACACTCATCACTATCATCACATGTATCACTTCCCTCATCATTATGACCAGTGATACATACACCATTATCAACAACCGGGTCATCTCCACACTCAGTATCTATCAATACATTACACTCATCAGGTTGACTATCATGATGGTCTTCACTGCCCTTATCATCTTCACTGTGATTGTAAACACCACTATCAGATTCATCGTTTTTGTAATTATTAACACCACTGCAATCATCAGTTTGTTCATCATCACCACACTCATTTTCATAATGGCTGACAATCTGTGGGTTGATGTACTCATTTGCAACCTCTGTAAGTTTTTCCTCGTGGTGCTCAAGTTGTTGTTTCAAACACCATTGTTGCTTCTCCAGTACTGTTATGCGCAGCTGCATGTTGTGTACCACCCCAGCAAGACTAGCGTCATCAGGAAGTATGAAGTCCCGATCAGCTGAGTCAGGTGGCTGACTGACAGCTGACTCAGCCAGACAGATGGTGTCAACACCAGCAGCATTACTAGTGTTGATAGCAGACGTGATCGTGCTCTGTTGATGTACTCCCAGAGTGACTCGCTCAACCATATTGTCTGAGTTCAGGCATGGGTCAGTATTCAGACATGAAGTATCTGGTAGGCCTATTGCCTCATCATGGGGGGTGATGGGTGAGGCGGGAGCCCTGCGGCTGGCGATGTGGCAGCTTTCGCTCTGCAGTCAGCATGAGCAGCTGTGACTCCTGGAGTCTTACAATTGATACATTCTAATGCAACGGTCTGGTGTTTCTTGATCATATCATAGCACTGGTGAGAAGGATGGGCCTTGGCACACACTGCACACCAGTGTGACTTACTAAAGCATTTAAAAGCAATGTGACCCCAGCGCTGACACTTGTAGCATCTACGGTGAGGTGGTTTGTACAAAGCTATTTTGTAACTCCTGTTAAGCGCTGCACGAGAGTAGATATATGATGGTGGAGTCCCTTGACCAATCCACTCAGCCAATATCAGATCATTTGGAAGTCGACGAGGGTTTGCAACTTGATCTGACAACAGGAATTTAGGATCCAAGTACTTATTGACATTGTGGATAACAATAAGCACTTTAGGTGATCTTGGTGGGGCAGCTTGGAGTTGGATGTTAGCATATTTATGAGTAAGAAGTTTTTCTATGAATGTTGGGTCGTTAGTAACAAAAACGTAATTATCCTCGTCATGACGAAAGCGAATCCGAAGGTTTTTCTCTGGGTTGTCTAATGAAGCTTCGTAAAACCATCTAAACTGTGACCTCAAACTCAGTGTTAGCAGGGAAATCCTAATGCCTAACCGTTCTGCGATGGTTGTTGTTGCTCTCGTTGTTTCTTGCGCCAGCCCTCCTTTGAAATCCTCTTTCTTTTTTCAAAAAGCTCCCTTACTCTAAAACGTACGAGATTCGCCTTCACGCATCATTTACTTCGTTCACATCCATAGGTCACATCTAGTTTAGCTGCTTGAGGGGAGAGAGTTATTCTGTTACTTGGGTCAGCGAAACGCCTTCATTCCATAAAAGAGAAGGGAACAAGGACAGGATATCACTCGCTAGACACAGGCAATATGGTTAGTGGCCTGTGTGCTGGTCGCAGTGCGATTTTCAAGGTCATTTCACTGGGCCCCACAGTCGTCTCGAGAGTTCCAACACTGTAATTACTTGTTAATCTACTCCAAACTCCACAGACACTAACACATCTACACACGGGTCTTTGGAATGACAGACAAATTTTCACTACAAAATAACTAGTTCTCACAACAACCGAAGGTACGCCGGAAACACTGTAGAACGTTCACAAAGGCCATTTTCTGGGATTCCAGAACAGATGTAGCTGCAGTGTAACTTGGCTTCCACTGGCTGGCTGAGTGCTGTTTGGCCTGGATCAGCTAAACTCGCCTTATCCCCATATGTAGATAATGGCGACGAGGTTAAGGGATAACAGTGAATAGGAAAGTCGAAGGAAGGGACATTCACCTCACTGACACACGCAGTATGGTGAAAGTGGCATGCGGGTCTTAACAGAGTGCCATTTCAAGGTCACCCCAGCAGGCCAGACATTCCTCACGTCATTTTAAGCCTACGTAGGTACTGATGGTAGCACAATGTCCTAAGTCATGAAATCCACCTCGGAAATAGTTACAGCAAATCTTCAGCCACTTAACACTTCAAGCACAAACTTACTATGTTTTATAGGTGAACCTCTGGCATTACCATTAAAAAGTCAGTACAGCAATGCTCGTTAAATTGTTCTTAACTAGCCACTACAGAGAAACACTGGTATGCACAGCAGCACTGTAAAAACGTAAACGTAGACATGCATGGGGCCTTAGGACCAGCTGTAACTGCAGCTACCTTAGCTTGTTCTGTCTAGCTTTGGAAATGCTGCTTTCAAGCTCGAGCTTGAATGTGCTTGCTGAAGCCCGGTGTCAACACATGGCAATTTGCTTGCAGCAGGCAGGTAGGCACAGTTAGTTTATATGTTTATTATGCACCCCATACCCACCTGTGGGCGTAGTCAAAAGGATTGACGAGGTTACATAATTGGTCCAGGGACTGGACTCCAAAGTTTTGATAGCTGAGTCAAAGTTACAGAGGTAATGAACTCACAATTTACAAAGGTAATTGACACACAATTTACACAGTGTAATAGAACCACAATTTTACAAAGGTAAATGAAACTCCAGGTAAGCTACTGGTCACAATCATGACAAGTTACAAAGAATTTACAGATTACAGAGGTACGTAATGGGTTCCAGGACTGGCCCCCAAAGTTTTTGTGATAGCTGAACTAGTATCAAAGGTAATGAGCTCACAAGTTACAAAGGTAATGAATTCTGTAGAATGGTTTTCTACGTTTATTACTTTTTGGCTACAATCATTAACAAAATTATAGAGTAATGAGCAATTCACACTTCCACACCCGGTCACAACTGTAATATTATTGGTGCAAATATGATTGTTGAGTCACACACACACCACACACACACACACACACACACACACACACCACAACACACACACACACACTCACACA
>NC_069404.1:83073144-83137602 GCF_026875155.1 Cherax quadricarinatus
GAAGGAATGAGCACCTGTTTGGAAAAACCCGCACTTGATAAAGCAGGGCAAAAACTAGAGAAGTACAAAGGTTGGGGACAAGTTATTCCAACTAAGGGAATGTCCCATAAGAAAGATTAAGGGAAATCGGCCTGACAAAACGGAGGACAAGAGGTCAGGGGAGACATGATAACCGACATATAAAATACTGCGTGGAATTGACAAGGTGGACAAAGACAGGATGTTCCAGGGAGGGGACACAGAAACAAGAGGCCACAATTGGAAGTTGAAGACCACAAATGAGTCAGAGAGATAGTAGGAAGTATTTCTTCAGTCATAGAGTTGTAAGGCAGTGGAATAGCCTAGAAAATGATGTAGTGGAGGCAGGAACCATACACAGTTTTAAGACGAGGTTTGATAAAGCTCATGGAGCGGGGAGAGAGAGGGCCCAGTAGCAACCGGTGAAGAGGCGGGGCCAGGAGCTAAGACTCGACCCCTGCAACCACAAATAGGTGAGTACAAATAGGTGAGTACACACACACACACACACACACACCCACACCCACACACACCCACACACCCACACACACCCACACACTCCCCGCATATGGGCACCTGGCAAACCTGAGAACAGCATTCCGATACCTTAGTAAGGAATCGTTCAAGACACTGTACACCGTGTATGTCAGGCCCATACTGGAGTATGCAGCACCTGTTTGGAAGCCGCACTTGTTAAAGCACGTCAAGAAACTAGAGAAAGTACAAAGGTTTGCCACAAGGTTAGTTCCAGAGCTAAGGGGAATGTCCTATGAAGAAAGATTAAGGGAAATCGGCCTGACGACACTGGAGGACAGGAGGGTCATGGGAGACATGATAACGACATATAAAATACTGCCGTGGAATAGACAAGGTGGACAAAGACAGGATGTTCCAGGGGGGGGACACAGAAACAAGAGCCACAATTGGAATTGAAGAAACAAATGAGTCAGAGAGATATTAGGAAGTATTTCTTCAGTCATAGAGTTGTAAGGCAGTGGAATAGCCTAGAACATGACGTAGTGGAGGCAGGAACCATACACAGTTTTAAGACAAGGTTTGATAAAGCTCATGGAGCGGGAGAGAGAGGGCCCAGTAGCAACCGTGAAGGGGCGGGGCCAGGAGCTAAGACTCGACCCCTGCAACCACAAATAGGTGAGTACAAATAGGTGAGTACACCCACCCACACATGCACCCACACACCCACCCACACACCCACCCACACACCCACCCACACACCCCCACACACCCCCCAAACACACCCAAAACACACCCACACACACCCCCACACACCCACACACACCCACCCACACACCCACCCACACACCCCCACACACACACCCACACACACACCCACACACACCCACACACACACACCCACACACACACACCCCACACACACACCCACACACAACCACACACCCACACACACCCCCACACACCCACACACCCACACACACCCACACACACACACCCAACCACACACCCACCCACACACCCACCCACACACCCACCCACACACCCACCCACACACACACATGCAACACACACGCCCCACACACACAACACACACACACACACACACACATATTGCCAGACTCACACATAAAACTCCCCCCCTCCCCCACCGACATCTCACTCCTTCATCTGATCCCTCCCCCCCCCTCTTTCACCCTCCCCCTCCCCACCTCTCCCTCTCCCACTCACCCACTTACCCACTTGCTTCACTCTCCTTCCCACTCCCCCTCCCCACTACTCTCCCATATAGCCACAGTTCCTCCTCTACCTCCCCCCCCCACACTCTGACATATACAATACTAACCTAACATACAGAATTACATAGGTTTCCCACTCTGAGGCAATCAGGATAAAACAAAAATGGGTTGCCAGAGAGCAACAAGAAATCCCAAGGGACAGGAGGAGGAAACTGCAAACGAAGATTGGGCAGCAGAGCTCAAAAAAAGGGAACAAGAATGGGAAAAGAAACTAGAAGAACTTAGCATGAGAATGGAAGAGAGGATAGACATGGAAAGCAGGAAGTGGGAGGTGAAAGTCAAAGCAGCAGAGGCCAGGATACAGAGTTTAGAAGAGGAACTGGAAAATCTGAAACAGACTAAAGAACTAAAGAACATTTTGGGATTGACAACAGAGACCGCTACCTCAGCCACAAATAAGGGGACTGTAGGGAAAGAAGGAGCAAAACTGCATGTAGAAGCTTTATCAGTGGAGACTGTAGTAAATGAAAGAGCTAAGCTATATGTGGAGGCCCTAAAAGACCACAACAGAGCCCAGGGAAAGCCGAAGAAGGGAAAATGACAGGCCACTGAGCCCATGTACAGTAGCTAGTGAAACTGAAGAAAGGAAAGCTGCAATGGAGGAAATCAAATTGAATGAGGGGATACACAGGGATATGCAGTGGGAGAATGAAAGGGTGAGGTCAGTCTTTGTGTATGGGCTACAGGAAGTTGAAGGGGAAACATTTGAAGCAAGAAAACAAGGGGAAAAAAAAGCAATTGAAAGCATCATGAAAGTAATCGGAGAAGACGACATGACCTAGCTGGAAAATTTTCGGAGAATAGGGGGGTTTGTAAAAAAAAGAACCCGGCCAGTGAAAGTGACCTTCAAGGCAGAATCGACTCGGAACAGGATACTGCAGGAGAAAGCACGATTAAGGGACATGCCGGCATACAGGAAGGTGTATCTCGACCACGACAGAACACAAGACGAAAGGCGGAAACTGAGAGAGATGGTACAAAGGCGAAAGGAGGAAAGAGAGGGGATGGAGAAGACAGACAGGAGATCCCAGACACAGGAAGAAGATCAAATACAACCTCCCTCACAGCTTCCTATAGAAGCCTCCCAACCAGGTCAACCCCAGTGCAGCCAAACACTCTAAACCAAAACACCCATGCCATATCCAATGCCCCCACCCACTACATTACAAACTCCACCCCCACAGCAACCACCCATAGTTCCTTATCAGGTCTCCCACTTCCCCAACCCCAATACACCTCCCAGACCACAGTCTTAGAAAAGAAGTTGAAGGTATGGTATACAAATGCAGATGGAATAACAAATAAGTATGAGGAGTGGCACGAAAGAATCAAGGAGACATCCCCAGACATAATAGCACTCACAAAAATAAAACTCACCAGAATAATAACAGATTCAATCTTTCCACCCGGATATCAAATCCTCAGGAAAGACAGAGGGAGGAGAGGGGGAGGAGGAGTTGCACTGCTCATTAAAAGCCAGTGGGGTTTTGAGAAAATGGAAGGAATGGATGGCATGGGTGAAAGGGACTACTTAGTAGGAACAATCCAGTCTGAGGGACATAAGGTGATAATTGCAGTAATGTACAACCCACCACAGAACTGCAGGAGACCAAGAGAAGAATACGATGAGAGCAACAAAGCCATGGTCGACACACTAGCCGAGGTGGCCAGGAGAGCACACGTGGGGGGAGCAAAGTTACTAGTTATGGGTGATTTCAATCACAAGGAGATTGACTGGGAAAACCTGGAGCCCCATGGGGGTTCCGAAACATGGAGAGCCAAGATGATGGATGTAGTACTGGAAAACCTCATGCATCAACATGTTAGAGACACTACCAGAGAGAGAGGAGAAGATGAAACCAGCAAGACTGGACCTTGTATTCACCTTGAGTAGTTCAGACATCGAGGATATCTTGTATGAAAGGCCCCTGGGAGCTAGTGATCATGTGGTTCTGTGCTTCAACTACATAGTTGAGCTCCAAGTGGAGAGAGTAGCAGGAATAGGCTGGGAAAAACCAAACTACAAAAGGGGGAACTACTCAGGCATGAGGAACTTCCTTCAAAACATTCAGTGGGAGAGGGAACTGACAGGAAAACCAGTACAAGAAATGATGGACTATGTGGCAACAAAATGCAAGGAGGCAGAGGAGAGGTTTGTTCCCAAGGGAAACAGAAATAATGGGAAGAACAGAACGAGTCCTTGGTTCACCCAAAGGTGTAGGGAGGCAAAAAAACTAGGTGTACTAGAGAATGGAAAAGGTACAGAAGACAGAGAACTCAGGAAAATAAAGAGATTAGCCGAAGAGCCAGAAATGAATATGCACAGATATGAAGTGAGGCTCAGCGACAATATGAAAATGACATAGCATCGAAAGTCAAGACTGACCCGAAGCTGTTGTACAGCCACATCAGGAGGAAAACAACAGTCAAGGACCAGGTAATCAGACTGAGGAAGGGTGATGGGGAATTCACAAGCAATGACCGGGAGGTATGTCAGGAGCTCAACACGAGATTTAAAGAAGTATTTACAGTGGAAACCAGTAGGACTCCAGGAAATCAGAACAGGGGGGGTACACCAGCAAGTGCTGGATGAGGTACATATAACCAAGGAGGAAGTGAAGAAGCTGCTATGCGAACTTGACACCTCAAAGGCGGTGGGACCAGACAACATCTCTCCGTGGGTCCTTAAAGAGGGAGCAGAGATATTATGTGTGCCATTAACAAAGATCTTCAACACATCATTTGAAACTAGGCAACTCCCTGAGGTATGGAAGATGGCAAATGTAGTCCCAATTTTTAAAAAGGGAGACAGACATGAGGCACTAAACTACAGACCTGTATCACTAACGTGTATAGTATGCAAGGTCATGGAGAAGATCATCAGGAGGAGAGTGGTGGAGCACCTGGAAAGAAACAAGTGTATAATTGACAACCAGCATGGTTTCAGGGAAGGAAAATCCTGTGTCACAAACCTACTAGAGTTTTATGACAAGGTGACAGAAGTAAGACAAGAGAGAGAGGGGTGGATCGACTTCATTTTTTTGGACTGCAAAAAGGCCTTCGACAAAGTTCCTCACAAGAGGTTACTGAAAAAGCTAGAAGATCAGGCACACATAACAGGAAAGGCACTGCAATGGATCAGAGAATACCTGACAGGGAGGCAACAACGAGTCATGATACGTGACGAGGTGTCAGAGTGGGCGCTTGTGACAAGCGGGGTTCCACAGGGGTCAGTCCTAGGACTTGTGCTGTTCTTGGTATATGTGAACGACATAACGGAAGGGATAGACTCAGAAGTGTCCTTGATTGCAGATGATGTGAAGTTAATGAGAAGAATCAAATCGGATGAGGATCAGGCAGGACTACAAAGAGACCTGGACAGGCTACAAGCCTGGTCCAGCAACTGGCTCCTTGAGTTTAACCCTGCCAAATGCAAAGTCATGAAGATTGGGGAAGGGCAAAGAAGACCGCAGACACAATATAGTTTAGATGGCCAAAGACTGCAAACCTCACTCAAGGAAAAAGATCTGGGGGTGAGTATAACACCGAGCATATCTCCTGAGGCGCACATAAATCAGATAACTGCTGCAGCATACGGGCGCCTGGCAAACCTACGGATAGCGTTCCGATACCTCAGTAAGAAGTCGTTCGAGACACTGTATACCATTTACGTCAGGCCCATACTGGAGTATGCAGCACCAGTTTGGAATCCACACCTAGTCAAGCACGTCAAGAAATTAGAGAAAGTGCAAAGGTTTGCAACAAGACTAGTCCCAGAGCTACGGGGATTGTCCTACGGAGAAAGGTTGAGGGAAATCGGCCTGACGACACTGGAGGCCAGGAGGGTCAGGGGAGACATGATAACGACATATAAAATACTGCGCGGAATAGACATGGTGGACAAAGACAGGATGTTCCAGAGATGGGACACAGACACAAGAGGTCACAATTGGAAGTTGAAGACTCAGATGAATCAAAGGGATGTTAGGAAGTATTTCTTCAGTCATAGAGTAGTCAAGTCGTGGAATAGTCTAGAAAGTGAAGTAGTGGAGGCGGGAACCATACATAGTTTTAAGGCGAGGTATGATAAAGCTCATGGAGCAGGGAGAGAGAGGACCTAGTAGCAATCAGTGAAGAGGCGGGCCAGGAGCTATGACTCGACCCCTGCAACCACAAATAGGTGAGTACAAATAGGTGAGTACACACACACACACACACACACACACACACACACACACACACACATGAGCGCGCGCACGCACGCAAGGTGTATTTTCCTAAGGGAATAAATTTGTTCAACAAACAACGTAGTCGCTCGTGGATACATCGTGAGCATATAATTTGTGTATGTGTGTGTATATATATATATATAATATATATATATATATATATATATATATACATTCTGTAAAATACTATATATATGGTTCTCTACAAGACACACTGGGACTTAACATCATGTTAAACATACTGATAATCTAACACAGAAAACATCATATGAAACATCCCGATCACCTTAAAACACGCATTAAATGTTTTATTAAACATCCTGGGCAGGTATCAAGTATCTGCAACATAGCAGTATCTCATAAAACTTTCCATTCCCTGACAAGTTAACTCGAGTTTGGTGCCGACACAACAAGGCTCTGGAATTTATTAGTAACTTGTATAAAACTTACAATAACCATGGATTGATATCGATCCTTATAGCAGGACTACGTATAAAAGATACACAAAAACATTTTACAACCTGTACAGTTGGAGGAAGATGGCTTAAGTGTTTCTACATGACACGTTTCCTCTTTGAGGTCACTAGGTGCGAACTGTGCTGGTTGTGGTTGTGTCTGTGGTGATTTGTTTGCTGTTGTAGTGTGTGTGTGAGATGATGCTCTAGGGGTGTTGTAGTGTTATTTCGAGTGATGCTAGAGACTGTGATAATTATCATTAGTTTATTAGCACACTAGCCGATTCCCACCAAGGCAGGGTGGCCCGAAAAAGAAAAACTTTCACCATCATTCACTCCATCACTGTCTTGCCAGAAGGGTGCTTTACAATACAGTTTTTAAACTGCAACATTAGCACCCCTCCTTCAGAGTGCAGGCACTGTACTTCCCATCTCCAGGACTCAAGTCCGGCCTGCCGGTTTCCCTGAATCCCTTCATAAATGCTACTTTGCTCACACTCCAACAGCACGTCAAGTATTAAAAACCATTTGTCTCCATTCACTCCTATCAAATACGCTCACGCATGCCTGTTATGATAATGAAGTGATGAAATGGCGTGGTTTTCACTGCTTAATGTGTGTATACTCTCATTATTAGTGTGAATGAACCTCAAGAATTCTTGAGTCTGTATACTTAGACTTACGTGTTGTCTTTTGTACTTTGGCCATCTTGCACATTATGTACATGAGGATGGAATACAACTGTTGTTACTGGAATGTGGCGTGAGTAAGATCACTCGTTGAGGAGATACAGTGTAGTGTTGTCTGTAATGCCCAGTTCCACCAAGGTCTTGGTGAGGTCCGTCTGATCTAGACTGTCTTGGGCTACCACCAGCCGTTTATCCCCGACCCTTGTGTTGCCCACCACCTGTAGGAGCTCCCCAAGCGTCTGATTGCGAGGACTCGACACCAACATCAACGAGTCATCTGGTAACTTGAAGTAGACGATGATGTCCTCCCCAGCCTCAGGCTCTTCTTTAATAGCGTCACCTTGCTGCCCTGAGCTCTCAGTAAGTTCATTGTCTCTCTTGTCACAAAGTTCAGGTTTGTCTATGGGGGAACTTTCATTATCCTCTTCTTGCACTGGACTGTCAACACCTTCAGTAAATTCACCGCTATTATCAAGTTTTTCTTGCAATGAGCTTTCTTCCTCGTTCACTTTACTTTCACTACTTTCTTGAGTCAAATTATCGGAAGGTTCTGTCCAGTCACTATTATTGTCAGTCACTTTGTGTGAGGAACAATCTACAAAAATCACTTTATTTTTATCATTTCCCTCTTGCTCTGAATTTTCCTCCTCTTCACTAATGCCACTGTCATTTCCAAGTTGGCATTCTTGCAAAGAGGCTCCAAGAAGCTTCATAAATTCAGAGTTCCCGTCAGGTTGAAGTTCACTGTTCCCCGAGTCTAAGACTTCCCCTGGTTCTGGCCTGCCATAGCGCGTGCCAGGGCGAGACTTGAGAAGTCCGTCTCTGGCATGTAGGAGGAACTCGGCCAGTGGTTTACCTTCTATACTGACAGTGACAGTATGCGTCGGAGTCTCACAGTTCGGGCTAGTCACTCTACTACCACTGTAGTCGTCCGCCTCTGGCAGGTTCTTCATCTTTGTGTCGATCACATCGAAAGTTCTGCTTCTGATTAGAGGCGGGGGTTCGAACCCCGTTTCTTTGTTATTGCTGGAGTCCGTCGTGGTCGTCGCTGTGCTGATAGCCGGGAGCGGTTGATATTTAGCGATTCTGGAGCTTTGAACACGAGATGGAGGCGATGTCCTTAGATGCCTGTCAATATCTTCCTTTCCTCTGGTATTAAGCCTGTTAAATGCATACGTAGAGCCTATGCTCGCAGTGGAACCTCCTGCTGATGACGACGCTTGAGAGGAAAAATTTTCTCCCCTAGACTTAAGTGTCCGAACGCTCCCATCGGTACTGGTCCCCTTTCTGAGGGGTGGCACCAGGGGACTGCCAGTGTACGAATTGCGACTAGAGATAGACCCTCGAATGCTCCTCTCTAGGTAACTCTTATCTACACTATACGCATCCGATTTGGCGCTGCACGAGGACCTGAGTGAGACCCTATCGATGTTCCTGGAGGAGGAGCGGTTGAGAAGAGCCTTCCTGAGGGAGGAGTTGGACTGGAGGCGTTCTAGCTCTGCAGGTGTAGGATGCCAGTCCCGGGGAGCAGGAGGGTCATACCAGCGGCGCTCCGTCGTCATGCTTCACCTGCAGGAGGGAAGGAGACACGGACATTAAGGCAAATCATGTGAGATAACTGGTTTTATCATCACCGTCATCCATCCATCATTTTTACAGTCTTCAAATCTACTCTCACCATCCATATTGTCACAATCCATGAGGGTGTAAACACACACACACACACACACACACACACACACACACACACACACACACACACACACACACACACACACACACACACACACCCCACACACATGAACACACACACACACACACACACACACACACACACACACACAACCACAAATAGGTGAGTACAAATAGGTGAGTACACACACACACACACATACCAAAAAGGTATGATAAAGCTCATGGAGCAGGGGGAGAGAGGACCTAGTAGCGGTCGGTGAAGTGGCGGGGCCAGGAACTGAGTCTCGACCCCTGCAACCACAATTAGGTGAGTACAATTAGGTGAGTACACACACACATACACATAGGTTAATTAAAGAACCGAAGAGCAAAACGGGTATGACATCAGGAACAATAACATCAGCAACCAGCGAGGGGACAGAAGGAAGGGAAGGAGATAATTCATACACAGAGGCCCTCTCAGATCACTGGAGGACCTAGAAAAAGTCGAGTGAAAGTGACAGGCCGTTGGGTACAAGGACAGCAGACAGAGAGGAGAGTGAAGGAAGGGAAGGAGACAGGTCCCCTGCAGAGGCATTATTAGATCATCGAGAGATCCAGGAAATGTTATGGAAAGCGGCAATGGAGATATTTAAATTAGTTCATGAGATATAAAGGGAAATGCAATGGGAGGATGAAACGGAGAAGTCAGTCCTTGTTCATGGACTTCGAAAGGCCAAAGGAGCAACTTATGAAGAAAGACGACAGGGGACGGTGAAAATGATTGAAAATATCATGAAAGAGATAGGAGAGAAGAACATGACGCAGCTGGCAAATTTTCAGAGAATAGGGTGGTTTTCAAGGGGAAGAAACTGTCCAGTAAAATTGATTTTCAAATCAGAAATAGTGTGAAACAGGATCATGTAGAAGAAAACACGACTAAGGGGGCTCATCAGATTACCAGTAGGAATACCTAGACCACGACAAAACATGAAAAGACAGAAACTGTGAGAGAGGATGCAAAGATGCAAGGGGCAGGAAAGAGAGTCAAGGATGGAGACAGGCAGGAGAACCTAGACTCAGGAGGAAGAGCAAACACAACCTCCCTCAGAACCACCCACAGAAGACCTTCAACCTCGAGAACCCCACCACAATCCAGCAAATTAACCAAAACCAATCCACACTCCATACCCACAGCCTTCACCCCCTACCCCCACCAGAAACTCCACCTTCACAACAGTACCCCATAGTATAATGGGGGCTGTTGAGAAGGTGTGGTACACCTTCATTAGAAAAAGAAGATGAAGGTGTGGTTCACCAACACAGACGGAATAATGTAAGAAGTGGCATGAAAGAATCATGAAGACATTCCCAGACATCATAGCACTCATGGAAATGAAGCTAATGGGGATGATAACATATGTGATTTTTCCATCTGAATATCAGATCCTGAGGAAAGATAGAGGAAGCAGAGGGGGAGGAGGAGTTGCACTGCTCATCAAAATCTAGTGGAGATTTGAGGAAATGGAAGGAATGAAAGGAATGGAAGCAAGGGTAGGAACACTTCAAACTGGGGGTCCCAAGGTGGTGATTGCAGTGATGTACAACTTGCCACAGAATAGCAGGAGGCCAAGACAAGACCATAATGAGAGCAACAGAGCAATGGTGGACACACTAGCTGAGGTGGCCAGAAGTACCCATATGGGTAGAGCAAAGTTACTAGGTGTGGGTGATTTCAATCACAAGGAGAGTGACTGGGAAAACCTGGAGCCATATGGGGGAAAAGAAACGTGGAGAGCTAAAATGATGGAGGTGGTCCTGAAAAACCGTATGCATCAACATGTCAGGGACACTACCAGAGAGAAAGGAGAGGATGAACCAGCTAGGCTAGACCTCATATTTGCCTTAAGTAGTTCTGACATTGAGGACATCACATATGAAAGGCCTTTCAGAGCTAGCGATCACGTGGTTCTCAGCTTTGAATACATTGTAGAGTTAAAAGTGGATAGTGAAGCAGTATGAGTAGGATAGTAGAAGCCAAATTACAAAAGAGGGGACTAAACAGTCATGAGGAATTCCCTGTATGAGGTACAGTGGGAAAGAGAACTGGTGGGAAAAAACAGTAAATGAAATGATGGAACACATGACCACGATGTGCATGGAGGCAGAGGAGAGGTTCACACCTGAGGGCAACAGAAACAATGGGAAGACCAAAACGAACCCTTGGTGAGCTAGAGAATGGAAAAATTACAGAAGACAAAGGACTCGAAGATTAGCCAAAGAGCCAGAAATGAATATGTATGGATAAGGAGGGAGGACAGTGGCAATACGAGAATGACATAGCATCGAAAGTCAAATTTTACCCAAATTTGTTGTACAACTACATCAGGAAGCAAATAACAGTCAAGGATCAGGTAATCAAGCTGAGGAAGGAAGGAGGGGAGATCACGTGAAACAACAAAGAAGTAAGAGAAGAGCTCAACACGAGATTCAAGGAAGTGTTTTCAGTAAAAACAGAAAGTACTCCAGCAAACCTGGATGGAAGGGTACACCAACAAGTGCTGGATACAATACATACAACAGAGGAGGAGGAGGTGAAGATGATGCTAAGTGAACTAGATACCTCAAAGGTGGTAGGACCAGATATCTCTCCATGGGTCCTGAGAGAGGAAGCAGAGGCAGTATGTGTGCCACTAACAATCTTCAACACATCTAATGAAACACGGCAACTACCTGAGGTGTGGAAGACGGCAAATGTAGTCCCAACCTCTAAGAAAGGAGATAGGCAGGTGGCATTAAACTACAGACCAGTGTCACTGGCATACATAGTATGGAAAGTCATAGAGAAGCTTATCAGGAAAGACTGGTGGAGCACCTAGACAGGTATGAGATTATACACTGTAACTAGTACGGTTTCAGGAAGAGAAAATCCTGTGTCACAAACCTACTGGAGTTTTACGACAAGGCGACAGAAGTAAGGCAGGAGAGGGACGAGTAGATAGACTGCATTTTCTTGGGCTGTAAGAATGCTTTTGACACAGTTCCTGACAGGAAATTAATGCAAAAGTTAGAAGAGCAGGCAGAAATAACAAGAAAGTCATTACAATGACTCAGAGAATATCTGACAGGAAGGAAACACTGGGTGATGGTATGTGACGAGGTATCAGAGTTGACTCGTGTGATGAGTGGAGTATGTGAAGATAATACAGAGAATTCAAGTGGATGAGGATCAGGTGGGACTACAAAGAGATTTGGACAGGCTGCAAGCCTGGTCTAACAACTGGCTTCTGGAGTTTAACCACACGAAATGCAAAGTAATGAAGATTGGGGAAGGTGAAAGAAGACTGCAGACAGAGTACAGGCTAGGGGGGCCAAAGACTGCAAAGCTCGCTCAAGGAAAAGGATCTTGTGGTAAGTATAATACCGAGCAGATCTCCTGAGGCACACATCAACCAAATAACTGCTGCAGCATATGGGCGCCTGGCAAATCTAAGAATAGCAATTCGACACCTGAGTATGGAATCATTCAAGAATCTGCACACTGTGTATGTCAGGTTCATATTGGAGTATGCAGCACCAGAACGGAACCCACAACTGGTCAAGCACATCAAGAAATTAGAGAAAATGCAAAGGTTTGCAGTAAGACTAGTATCGAATCTAAAGGGTATGACCTACAAGGAGAGGTTAAGGGAAATGAACCTGATGACACTGGACGACAGGAGAGATGGGGGAATATGATAACGATATATAAAACACTAAATAGGGACAGCATAGACAGCCTGTACTGTCTGCATAGACAACCTATGCTGTCTGCCAACTGAGTTCATATTTCGCACCTTGCTCGTGCTGTCACCTATAGGTCTTCCACTTCAGTATGCCCACACCTGCCTCTGCCTCACTCACTCAGTGGCCTTCACTCAGTCAACAAGGCCTACTCCTTTCTCCCTTGTGGGCATGGCCCTCCCGGCCCATGGGCACTTAACATGCTGCTTGTGTGCCCCACGACATTGCAAATGAAGTAAGAAGCCTCCGAAGCCTTATCATTGAACCCTACTCTGCAGGAATGACCAACAATCTGGTAAACATTGGTGACAGTGGTGGTCGCAGCGGTTGTGTTGCCCGAGGAGGGAAGGAAGAGTGTTTACGGGTTTATTGGTCATTCTTGGTAACGGACAGTAATGAAAGGCTTTGGAGGCTTGGCTCACGAAATCGTAATGACACGATTGCAAAGAAATCATACCTCAGGCGGGGATAGAACCCGTGATCAGAGTCTCAAAACTCCAGACCGTCTCGTTAGCCACTGGACC
This sequence comes from Cherax quadricarinatus, assembly GCF_026875155.1. Lineage (NCBI taxonomy): Eukaryota > Metazoa > Arthropoda > Malacostraca > Decapoda > Parastacidae > Cherax > Cherax quadricarinatus. Next base: position 83,086,289 of record NC_069404.1, read on the forward strand.
AGCTAGCCACAATAAGATTCGTCCAACTAGGTATATTTCTACACCACAGGAAGGTTAACATAGGCACCACTGTTACCACAAATGCAAGTTTTTACAGACGAATCTCCAGCTAGCGTGGCCGTGACGAACTCTAGCTCAAGTCCCCTCAAAGCCGTCAACATGACTCACAAAATCGTAATGACACGATTGCAAACAAACCATACCACGGGCGTGGATAGAACCCGCGATTCGTCTGTAAAAACTTGTATTTGTGGTAACAGTGGTGCCTATGCTAACCTTCCTATGGTGTAGAAATATACCTAGTTGGACGAATCTTATTGTGGCTAGCTGGTCCAGTGGCTAAAGTGACGGTCTGGAGTTTTGACTCACTAATCGCAGGTTCTATCCCCGCCCGTGGTATAGTTTGTTTGCAATAGTGTCATTACGATTTCATGAGTCATGTTAACAGCTTTGAGGGGACTTGAGCTAGAGTTCGTCACGACCACGCTAGCTGGAGATTTGTCTGTAAAAACTTGCATTTGTGGTAACAGTGGTGCCTATGTTAACCTTCCTGTGGTGTAGAAATATACCTAGTTGGACGAATCTTATTGTGGCTAGCTGGTCCAGTGGCTAACGTGACGGTCTGGAGTTTTGAGACTCTCTGATCACGGGTTCTATCCCCGCCCGTGGCATGGTTTGCTTCGGAGGCTTCTTACTGTATTTGCAATGTCGTGGGGTACACAGGCAGTGCGTTAAGTATCCATGGCCTGGAAGGGCCATGCCCAGCGAGGGAGGAGTAGGCCATGTTGACTGAGTGAAGGCTGCTGAGAGTGAGGCAGAGGCAGGCATAGGCATACTGAAGTGGTAGGCCTATAGGTGGCAGCACGAGCAGGGTGCGAAATATGAACTCACCTGGCAGATAGCATAGGCTGTCTATGCAGACAGTACAGGCTGTCTACATTTGCTCGGCCATGCACCACCATGGTTGTCCCTAACCATGACTGGCTGTAAAAAAAACTCAGTGTCTCTCGCTGGAACAGGTCACAGAACACAAAATAAAATCATATACATGTATATATACATACAGACATGGAAAAAAAAACTTCCTACAGGGAGGGAAGAAAACACAGGTGGGGTGTGCTAAACATTGTGGTCATAGGCAGTGAGCGTCAATGGTCATCACTGCATGCCTTCCTATGTCTGGACAGATACTGCAACACACGAGACATCGCTGTGGCTGAGCTGTGAAACGGCGAAGCAGTCATCGTAGGAGTCGCTGCAGGGTTTCACTAAACCTGGTGCACAACCTGCTGGTGACCTCGAGTGAGGCACTATCAGTTCTTAGCAACTGGGCAGGACTGCTTCTGGCAAGCGACTCAGGAGAACATTTCTCGACTGGTACTGTCGCTGGGGCTGTCAATGCCGATGAGCGTGGAGTGAATTGTGGCAGAGACGACTTGCAAAACATCTGGGAGTCGTAACAGCATACACCATGCTGCAGTGAGCGGGCTAGCAGTCAAAGTGACATCATCTTTGTGCAGGCTACTCACTGAAGCTATGACACAAGGCTGACACAGCGCCTGCCATCAGGGTCTAACTGCAACTTGATGAGTGCCATTCTCTTGGAGTTATAGCAGAGGTTAGTCTAAGTGTCCCCAGACTTGTTTCTCTACATATAACTGCACTCTGATGGTCTGGAGGTGAAGTGAAACAAATCTCAATGGGTATTGTAGCAGGTACGATTCTGCAGGGCATCACGAGCGGCAAACATATAAAGCTTTCTGTACAAGAGGCTCAGACGCTTGGGCTGACTAATATTAGTTGTCAAACGTGCGGGTCACACTGAGTGACAAGTAACACGAGGTGCTACACAGCGGTCTGGGTGCAGACCTGTGGTCCACACACAGCTGGGCTCAAGACCACACAGGACACATGGATAGCTGCACACACCCACACTGCACATGTGGTGCTACATGGCTTACTTGCAAATGGTGCTTTTCTGTGCAAAGATCGACACTAAGCTATACACGAACATGTGAGAACACTGACTGAGAGGAATTAACACGTGACATATATCTTCTCTCAATTACTCGACAACACAACATATTGCTCACTGTGAAACTACCACTGTCGATTAGGCGTGACGTCGCGGGGTGACGTCAGCAGACCTCGCACAGACATTGTGATGTCAGGCAGACATTGTGACATTGTGGGTGACGTCGTGAAGTCGGGCAGCATCGTGGGTGACGTCGTGATGTGACATCAGACCACAGCATGTGGCTTGGGATCTGGCTCAACCCACATGACTTGCAGATCCACATGACTTGATCCACACATGGCTTGTAGATCCACCTGGCATCAGCGACACTCCACATGGCTTCGTCCACCCGTGGCTTAGTGATCAATGTGGCTTCGAGTGGGCACGGGAACTCTGATACATAGCTCTGGCAATGAATTCACACAGAAAACAGCAGAAAACACAGCAGAGGGAGTGAGTACATAGTGGTGGAGAGTGGTCATAGGCAGGTGAGGAGCGAGTGAGGGAAGGAACCCTGGCTGCTTCCTCTCCCACATACCCACGTGGAGAAACACTCACACTGGACGCTGAAATCACCACAAACTCACCTCTGACTTGCTGAAATAGCTGTGCTGAGCTGAACAACAACAGCAGAACATACAAGTGATGCTGAACATGTGACTTGAGAAACAGCATGGGATGCTGTGGCGTGGAGTCACAGGGACGCCAATTACAATTCTCGAAGCAATTCGGTAAATTTCAACCAAATCCTGCTTGTACCTCTGTCTGGATGCTGAAACATGCAGATACGACATCAGGATAACTCGTTGAGAGACGGATGCTTCTTATGTGGGGTGATGAAGTGAAGACAACTTCATCCCTCTTCCTTCCTCTCTCCGGGCAAACACACTTGCTGCGACCACCGCTGTCACCAATGTTTACCGGATTATTGGTCGCTCTTGGTAGCAGAGAGTAATGAAAGGCTTCTGAGGCTTCTTACTTTATTTGCAATGTCGCAGGGTACACAGGCAGTGTGTTAAGTGCCCATGGCCTGGGAGGGCCATGCCCAGTGAGGAAGAAAGGAGTAGGCCTTGTTGACTGAGTGAAGGCCGCTGAGAGAGTGAGGCAGAGGCAGATATAGGCATACTGAAGTGGTAGGCCTATAGGTGGCAGCACGAGCATGGTGCAAAATATAAACTCAGCTGGCAGACAGCATAGGCTGTCTATGCAGACAGTACAGGCTGTCTACAAGAGGGATGAAGTTGTTTTCACTTCATCAATCTACACAAGAAGCATCCATCTCTCAACGAGTTACCCTGATGTCATGTCTGCACGTTTCAGCATCCAGACACAAATACAAGCAGGATTTGGCCGAAATTTACTGAATTTCTTCGATAATTGTAAGTGGCATCCCTGTGACTCCACACCACAGCATCCCATGCTGTTTCTCAAGTCATGTGTTTAGCGTCACTTGTATGTTGCTGCTGTTGTTTTCAGCTCAGCACAGCTATTTCAGCAAGTCAGAGGTGAGTTTGTGGTGATTTCTGCATCCAGTGTGAGTGTTTCTCCCCGTGTTTGTGGGTGGGAGAGGAGGAATTGTCCATTCCCCGCCTCACTCACACGCTCGCCTGCCTACCTCCACACTCCACCACTCTGTACTCGCTGTCTATGCTGTGTTTCCTGGGAATTCTCCATGTGAATTCATTGCCAGAGCTGTGTATCCAAGTGCTCGAAGCCACTCAAAGCTATGTGGATCACCAAGCCATGTAGATCACCAAACCATGTGGATGAAGCCACATGGATCAAAAAGCCATGTGGATCACCAAGTCACGTGAATCACCAAGCCACGATCACGAAGCCACGTGGGGTGTGGAGGTTGCCACGTAGATCTATAAGTCGCATGGGTTACCAAGCCAGACTCCCAGGCCACATGCTGTTGTCTGCTGCTGCATCATTCCACTGACGTCCCCTCATGACGTCACCTACAATGCTGCCCAACTTAACGACGTCACCCACGATGCTGCCCGACTTCATGATGTCACGATGTCTGCCTGACGTCACCTCAAGACGTCTGCTGATGTCACCTTACAATGTCATGTCTGACATCACATGATGTCACATCGAGTGTTCTAGTAATTATTTCAGCATTGTCGAGAAGATTGAGAGAAGATATATGTCATGTGTTAATTAATTCCTCTCAGTCAGTGTTCTCACATGTTCATCTATAGCTTAGTGTCGATTTTTGCACAGAAAAAAGCATCATTTGCTAGTAAGCCATGTAGCACCACATGTGCAGTGCGGGTGTGTGAAGTTTTCCGTGTCCTGTGTGGTCTTAAGCCCAGCTGTGTGTGGATCACAGGTCTGCACCCATACCACTGTGTAGCACCTCGTGTTACTTGTCACCCGGTGTGACCCACGTTTGACAGCTGATATTAGTCAGCCCCATGCGTCTGAACCTATTGTACAGAGAGCTGTTATGCCCGTTGCTCGTGATGCCCTGCAGAATTGTACCTGTTGCAATTCCCATCGAGATCTGTCTCACATCACCTCTAGACCATCAAAGTGCAGTTATATGTAGAGAAACAAGTCTGGGGATGCTTAGACTAACCTCTGCTATAACACCAACTGCCGAGAGAATGACACTCGTCAAGCCACAGTTAGCCCTGTTGGCAGGCATTGTCAGCCTCGTGTCATAGCTTCAGTGAGCAGCCTGCACACAGATGATGTCACTTTGACTGCTAACCTACTCACTGCATTATGTTGTACGATGTTACAACTCCCAGATGTTTCACCGAGTCGTCTCTGCCACGACTCACTTCACGCTCGCCGGCAGTGACATCCCAGCGACAGTACCAGTCGAGAAATGTCCTCCTGAGTCACTTGCCAGAAGAAGTCCTGCCCAGTTCCCGAGTACTGACAATGCTTCACTCGAAGGCTCCAGCAGGATGTGCCCCAGGTTGAGTGAAACCCTGCAGCGACTCCTACGATGACTGCTTCACCGTCCCAGATGAGACTGTACCCTGTTATGTCACAGCTCAGCGGCACCGATGTCTCCTGTGTTGGAGTACCTGTCCAGACGCAGGAAGGCAGGCAGTGATGACCATTGACACTCACTGCCTATGATCACGATGTTTAGCACACCCACCTGTTTTTTTCTTCCCTCCCTGTAGGAAGCTTTTTTTTTCCATGTCCATGTATGTATATATATATATATATATATATATATATATATATATATATATATATATATATATATATATATATATATATATAATATATATATATATAATATATATATATATATATATATATATATATATATATATATATATATAATGCTATATATATATATGATAACGATATATAAAATACTAAATAGGGACAGGGTGTATAGACAGGATATTTCAGAGATGAGACACAGCAACAAAGGGTCACAATTGGGAGCTGAAGACTCAGATGAGACAGACATGTTAGGAAGTATTTCTACAGCCACAGAGTGGAGCAATCTGGAGCGATGTAGTGGAAGCAGGATGCATACATAGCTTTAAGAAGAGACACGATAACGCTCAAGGAGTACATGAATGGTATACAATACCGACAAAATGAAAATTAGACACATGTGCAACATCTGAGTATCTTTATTTAGACGTTTCACCATCCAGTGGCTTTACCAACATAAATTCAAAGACATAATTGGAAGACAGTTGAATTATATACAAAAACGAGGTAATCAGTCCCTCAGTCTTGGAATTGGTGTGAAGAGAACGATGTGATCCTCCACCAACTCCTTTACATTCTTGTCATCCATTTCCAAACACCATGGACTGACCCAGAGAAACAATATCCTTCACTACAGGCTCTGCTTCAAAGCCTTCAAAATCTCTGACTGATACAGTCTGGTCACAATTTCTTCCAGGCAGAATTCATTGTCCTGAATTAATTTTTCTCCCAGGTTGTGGAAAATACTGTATATTCTCCAAAAATACAGTGCATATATATGTAAATTGATGGCCTATATTGTAGGTAATAAAAATTAATCTGTAAATAAAGAACCAGCAATGGGTGAGCATCGCTGGAGAGGGACGCCATTGTTTTTGAATGTGGTACAAGCACACTAGTGAAATGTGCATAATTTTCGTCACTCTAGGGGTTATATTAGGCTTAAAACCTCTCAAATAAGAGCCAAAATTGTTGGATGTGCACTCCTGCATAATGTCAGCATTAAGCAGATGGACAGGACAGCTCCAGGAACCTCAGATAAGTTGTCTTTATGTTGAAATTCTGGCCAGTATTTTCTCCATATTAGACAGGGGGTTCTATACATGACACACAGTAATCTCCAGACTAATTGGTGAGTGTTATGATTATAAATTATTCTTCTGTTACCTATATGTGTATATGTAATCATTTATTAATTTTAACATACAGTCCACAAATTTATATTAATGTTCACCATAATTCCTGGTAATGTATATTCCATTTGAAATTAATATAGGTCAAGAGTGACTTGTGGATATGACAGTAATAGGCATCGAAAGGGGACATTTTTTGCGACCTATTTGTTAGGTAAGACACATATGCAACAGTTAGGTATCTTTACCTCTACTAGTGAGAACGGCTGGATTTGAGAGTGACCTGGATTTGAGAGTGACTTGTGGATATGACAGTAATAGGCATCGAAAGGGGACATTTTTTGCGACCTATTTGTTAGGTAAGACACATATGCAACAGTTAGGTATCGACTACCTCTACTAGTGAGAACGGCTAGATTTGAGAGGGACCTGACCTCCCAACATCTGCGTTCTACTAGTGACCTACGTCTCACCTCCTGGCGCTATTTAAGGCTCCATCCTGTCACTTCAACTCCATATTGTTTCAAACTTTGGAACAATGCTCTTCTCCAGACTGAGGGACTGACCACCTCAAAACTTTAAGGGTGATGGACTGATTACATCGTCTTCAAGTCTCTTCTGCTTCTATCAACTTTTCTGTACTCGACTGAAGAAGCCTACTGTGTAGGCGAAACGTTTCGAAATAAAGATACCTAACTGTTGCATATGTGTCTTACCTAACAATCTGTCGGTATTTTATACCATTTTAATGTTCGACCTATTTGTCTCTGTAACTTTGATAAAAAATAATTATCTTTGTTACCATTTACTGGTATGTATCTTATGAGTTACATCCAGGTAAATTTAATTTTCCACACAGGCATTATCTAGTATCCTTATTTAAACACTGGAGGTCGGTTTCAAATATCCATCAATATCTACATAGGTTTTATATTCCTTGACAAACTTTTCAGTCTCATCTCTGTTAACACTGGCAGTCTCCCCATGTCTTACTACACTATGAATCCCACTTCTCTTTTTAAACCTATGAAACCAGCCCCTACATGCCTTAAATTCATCACTTTCAGCACTGATTCCCGGGGTGTCTCTCCTAAGATCGCTATATAACTGCTCTGCTTTTCACAAATTATTGTTTCAGAAACACTCTCACCTGCCAGTTGTTTTTCGTTAATCAAACTAGCAAAAGTTTTTCCATTCCTTCAATTATCTGTGACCTTTTTACAGCAAGAATTTTCACATCAGCCCCTTTTAATGCCTCTTTATTTTTCATTATGAACGATATGGTGGATTTCGCCATACCATATTGAGTGGCCAGGTCTGACACACGTCTTCGAATTTCCCCACTTCGCAATGAGTTCTTTTTCATTTTAATTGTTGCTCTCACTGCTTTCCTTTTACGCTTGTTTAGTTTACTACTCTTTCTTGGGGCCATGATTGCTTATTTTCAATGAAAATATTTAAAAAACACCCCCAGAATAACAATGAAATACTAAAATGTTTCACGGAGCTTGTATGAACGATGCTTAACGAACGAAAGCAAATATAGATATCACTGACAATTATCTTAGGAATTTATGTACCTCTTGAAAATGGGTCCAATTAAAGGGAGACATCTGTAAGTTACACAAAGGGAGACAGCCATAGTTTATCCCACAATGTTCTGATATATGATGTAAATGATCTTACGTACCAAACATAGGTAGACCTGATAATTGTCTTTGGAATTTTTACGCCTATAGAAAAGGGATCCATTTAAAGGGACTCATTTAATGGGGAGGCATCTGTCCTGCCGAATGCCCTAAAAAGATTAGTGTGGAGTGTTACCCAGCACCATGGCTTGCTGAAGTGCAAATGTTGAAGAAGGAGGTTCTACTTCTTCAGGAGGAAAATAGGAGGCTGAAGCTTCGCCTAGATGGGTTTGGGAGTGAGTGTGAGATTGTGGGAGCTGATAAGGAAGAAAAGGTTACCAGCAGTGAGTTGGAGAGTGGCAGTCGATTTAAGTGGCAAGTGATCCACAATTCAGGAAGAAGAAAGATAAAGAAGGTTAATAGAGAAGATGTGAAGGTAGGAAATAGGTTCTCTGTTCTCCAGGACGAATGTACTTCAGTGGTTAGTGAGGTTAAAGGTACCACTGACTCTCCTGCTAATCAAGGTAAGAATATTCTGATTGTGGGAGACTCTCAGGTAAGATATGTGGACCATACTTTTTGTAACAGAGATAGGAAGGTCAGACAGAGAGTGTGCCTCCCAGGGGCTGGTGTTGGTGACATAGTCACCAGGTTGGACAATATTATGTCAAGTAATGGGAACAAGCCCATTATCTGTCTTAGTGCTGGTGGAAATGACACCGGGACGGACAGGAGACAGGAGCTGCTGGATAAGTATAGGTCTGCCATAGATGTAATCAGGTCTAAGGGAGGGATCCCAATCATATGTAGCATCTTGCCTAGAAGGAGAGTGGGCAATGAATGGATGTCTAGGGCAATTGGTATAAATTGCTGGCTAGACAGGTACTGCAAGGAACTTGCAATCCCATTCATTGATAACTGGGACAAATTCTATGACAAATGTGATGCATATGCCAGGGATGGGGTTCATCTCTGTGAGGCTGGAGTGGTTGCATTAGCCATTTTGATTGAGGGGGTCATTGATGACTTATCTAGGACTTTAAACTGATAGATTATAGAGATATGGGTGTTTGTGGTTAACAATCTGGCTGCAGTATTAGGATTGAAAACAATAGATATTGCCAGGATATCCCAGGGATATGTTTAAAAGATAATATTCAAAATAAACATGCTCGTAAATGCAAAGCAATTGTTCAACAAACAAACAAAGATAGTAGAAGGCAATGAATCACTTGCTCCCTTAAGGTTTACTATAAAAATAGTAGGAGCCTAAGAAATAAGATAGATGAGCTAAGATTACACCTACCATCCGACTTACGACCTGCTCGACATACGTCCACTCGACTTACAACCGTGCATCTGGCAGCTAGGCTGGGCCAGCTGATGCACACCACTGTACAATATTTGATAATACTCGCGGCGGCAATGATTCATGCAGGCAGCATCAGTTTCAGTAATCCTGCCCGATCAGCAGCATCATACTGAATTAGCTGTACTAACTGGACAGTAAATTTCACCATGGCCCCTAAGATGAAGTCTGAATCTTGTACTGGAGATTGTGACAAGAAAGGCTCTTACTCTTGAACTCTCTATTTGTTTTTGCTGTTGCACATAAACCTGTCTGTATCTGTCTGCCTGTATACCTGTATTTGTCTGTATCTCTGTGTGTATGTTTATCTGTCTGTCTACCAGTGTGTCTGTCTTTCTGTCTACCTTTGTGTATGTTTATCTGTCTGTCTACCAGTGTGTCTGTCTTTCTGTCTACCTGTGTGTCTTTCTGTCTACCTGTGTGTGTTTTTATGTCTACCTGTGTGTCTGTCTATGTCTATCTGTGTGTCTGTCTTTCTGTCTACCTGTGTGTGTCTGTCTTTCTGTCTACCTGTGAGTCTTTATGTCTACCTGTGTGTCTGTCTTTATGTCTACCTGTGTGTCTGTCTTTATGTCTACTTGTGTGTCTTTGTCTACATGTGTGTCTATGTCTACCTGTGTGTCTGTCTCTGTCTACCTGTGTCTTTGTCTACCTGTGTGTCTTTCTGTCTACCTGTGTCTGTCTTTGTCTACCTGTGTGTCTGTCTTTCTGTCTACCTGTGCCTGTCTTTCTGTCTACCTGTGTCTGTCTTTCTGTCTGCTTGTCTGTCTTTGAGCCACTCATTAAGAGTGTAATTGGTGTTGAAGACGCCATATTAATAATGATAATAACAATAATAATCACTGAGGCGCATTAAATGTATAAAACGTTAATATAGACATTTTTCTTAATCCATCTATGATTTTTTTTTTCAAAATTATTATAATAAACATGCTACATAACATATAAACATATATATTAACAAATATGAGATGTTTTTCTGCTTGGCTTGACAGAGTAAACAGAAACCATTCCTGTCCAGGCTGGTAACAACAACAACAACAACAACAACGTTTGTTTACATAACTTGTGAACATTCTACATTCTCTCTCTCATTTATTCATTTAATCTTGTTTACTCACCTCTCACTCTACATTAAGACTACAGATATTTTAAGGTAAGTAATGAGTGGACACGATTATTATATTATAGCTTAATAATAATATTATTATTATTAGTACATATGTATTATTGTAATAATAATAATTATTATTATTAATATTATTAATTCAGGGCACTGGAGCACAGATCCACTGTATAACACTTTGTCTGGATTTTTTGGGTTATCCTAGGTAATTTATACTATGTATGATAACTTGACTTACGTGTACCTGTGTGTGTGTGTGAGAGAGAGAGAGAGAGAGAGAGAGAGAGAGAGAGAGAGAGAGAGAGAGAGAGAGAGAGAGAGAGAGAGAGAGAGAGAGAGAGAGAGAGAGAGAGAGAGATCTGTTGTTAAACCTCTCCACTAAGTGGCACCAGTCACTGGATGAATCCAAAGTCAGCTGTGTGGTAGCACTGGACATTGCTGGCACTTTCGACCGGGTGTGGCACCAGGGCCTCTTAGCAAAACTTCAAGCACTGGGAATTGCAGGCTCTACACTATGTCTCCTCAGTGATTACCTTCATGGTAGATCTCTAAGTGTAGTTCTCAATGGAACGGAATCAGCAAGACATCCTATTGGGCAAGTGTTCACAAGGAAGCGTGCTGGGTCCATTGTTATGGAATGTCTACTTCAACGACCTTTTCATCTCATCCCAGAAATCACATGCATATGCAGACGACTGTACACGACATTTACTTATCCAAGAGAAGAAATGCCAGCTGCTCAAGCTACATCAATCACCAGCTGAGAGCTATATCAGCTTGGGGAAATATATGGCAAGTAACATTTGCACCTGAGAAAACGCAAATGATGATCGTCTCTAGGCACCATGATGGTAATGCTGTTGCAGTAGTAAGGATGAATGGGAGGGTGTTGGCACCTGGAGAAGAAGTTGATATCCTTGGGGTGAAATTTGACTCCAAACTAACCATGAAGAATCATGTTGTAAATCTTGCAAACAAGGCAGCCAGGAAGCTTACAGCACTTCACCGTATCTCGCATCTGCTTGACAGTAGGGGTTGCAAGATCCTGTACGAGGCACAAGTACGCTCACACCTTGAGTATGCTCCACTTTCTTGGTTTACCTGCCCCCCCCCCTCTCATCTGCAACTGCTTGACAGGTTAGAGAACAGAGCAAGACGTCTCATCTCTCGCCTGGACCCATCCTGGATAGATCTGGCATTTCAGCAGAGCCTTCAACATAGGAGGGATGTGGGTGGCCTTACTGTTATGTACAAGGCCAATATTTTCAAAATACCACACTTGGATCCACTTCGAGGACAGCGTGAAGCAAGCTTTTATGCCACAAGACGGGCAGAAAGCAGCAACTTCACTCTGGCTGTACCCTTCTCCAGAACATCACTCCATCTGAGATCATACATACCCAGGATGACTCGAGTATGGAACACATTCGTACAGCATAATGATGTCAACGAGATAAAGTCAGTTGATCAAATGAAAATGCTGGCCCACAGATGGCTCCAACTTCATCCTGTTCCCTACTTGTATGCCTCTTAACAATAAAAATGATTTCAAATGAGCTGATGTAGGTAACAGCTCTTAGCTTGCCAATAAAGTTAGGAATCCTTAACCTGTAAATAGCTTGTCAATAAAGCTAGGGATCCTTAACCTTGTCAAACCCTGTGTAAAAAAAAAAAAAAAAAAAAAAAAAAGATACAGAGAGAGAGAGAGAGAGAGAGAGAGAGAGAGACAGCCACATTCGGTCAGCCAGTCAGCCAACCATCCACCAACCTGTCCAGCCAGCCACCCACCCGGCCAGCCAGCCTGATACATTTTACACATGTTCCAGAGTTGTTTCTCTTTACTTAGGGTATAGGTTATAGTACATTCTGGCAGGATAACACTACCAGTGGTATTCTCCCATTCACTGTGTCGACAATACATAAAGATAACAGTAACATATGATACTGTATGCGATGTAAAATTTACAATACATTTCACTACCATTTATACATTATATACAGTATATAAATAATTAAAATATAACAATAGAAGTAAATTATGGTAAAAAGAATGGAATAATGATTGTACATTACTATGTAGGCAGTTTATATACGAAAGGTTTGACATCATGTCCTACCCAATATGTCGGCAATTTTCAAAGGTTCGACTTACGTCCATTTTGACTTACGACCGGTTGGTCGGAACCAAGCTTGGTCGTAAATCGGATGGTAGGTGCACTTGCAAGTGTAGGTAATATAGATATTATTGCTATTACAGAGACCTGCTTCAACTTGAAAGATAGAGAAATGCCTTCTGAATGCAGCAAACAGGGTTGTAAACTATTCCACACTGATTGGGTCGACAGGAAGGGTGGAGAAGTGGCGATGTTTATCAGAAATAATTTTAATTGTTGTGCTATACAGGATATAAGATTAGAAACATCGGATACAGAATCTGTTTGGCTACAGTTTCTCGAGAGTCATCTAAAATTAATGTTGGGTGTGATTTATAGGCCCCAAACCTTGATAGGGAGTGCAGTAAGCTGCTATATGACGAAATTCATAAGGTGTCTAGATATGAAAATGTTGTGTTATGGGAGTTTAGCTTTAGGTAATTAACAATGTGACAGAAACTTGAATAGTCTATGACTTCTTGATATGGTTCTGGGTTTTTAAAACAACCCTGACTTGATGGGTTCTTGCCAAAAGAGAATCATTACAAAATAATTTAAGGGTTTTATGATGAAGCTTGGGAAAGCGATCAAAACATCAGTTTAGGATAAGTATATAGATTTCGTTCAGGATTTTTAACCGGAGGGTTAGCCACCCACGATACAGCAGAAGTCGTCGTCATCGAGGACTGTCTAACTTATTCCATGGGTGTTTAATTTGTCCCCTAGGCATGCGAACAACAGTACAGAATCTGACACCTAGGTTACTATTTGCTGCTTGGATGAACAGGAAAACAAGTGTTAAGGAACGTGTCCGAAAATGTTTCACACCGCGGGAAATCGAACCAGGAGGCCCTCCGGTGAAGCGGAAGCTTTACCACCCAGATAACTGTAATCAAGTTTCTGTCATCAAGCTTCTGTCTGGCTACTTCATTGGGACTGAGAATTTCTGGATGAGCTAAATTCGGATGACCTAACTATGGATCAGGTAGGTGGTGTTGGTTTCCTATATGACGTATTTCAGAGCATAGTTCTAGCTGCCCAGACGACTTTTGTTCTGAGCAGGGAAATTAGATCTAACAAAAATGATCCCAAATTGATTAGCAATAAATTAAAACATTTCATTGATCAAAAGAGAAGCATATATAGGCATATAAAAAAAGGGGATGGGCAGTTAAGAAATCAATATATTCAATTAAAGAGAGAAATAAAAAAAAAAGGAATAAGAAAAGCAAAAAGGGATTATGAGGCTAAAGTCACAAGGGATTCGAAGATTAACCCAAAAGGGTTCTTTCAAGTATACAGAAGTAAGATTTGGGACAAGATAGGCTCACTTAAGAGTAACTCATGTCAGGTCACTGACAGTGATAAGGAAATGTGTGAAGTTTTCAATACTTACTTCCTCTCAGTTTTTACTCAGGAAGATACTAGTGAAATTCCAGAAATAATTAATTATGCAGAACAGGACGATAATAAACTATGCACGATTGGGGTAACTAGTGATATGGTCCTCAGACAAATAGAGAAATTAAAACCTAACAAATCCCCAGGCCCTGATGAACTGTTTGCAAGGGTTTTAAAGGAATGTAAAGAGGAACTTGGCTAATCTTTTCAATATAACACTACAAACTGGCATAGTGCCAGACAAGTGGAAAATGGCAAATGTAATACTTATTTACAAGGCAGGCGACAGGTCCTTAGCTTCGAACTATAGACCAATAAGACTTACCTCCATAGTGGGAAAATCTCATATCAAGAACTGAAGAGGCAATTCGTAACCAGCTTGAAAGGCATATATTGATTAATGAATCTCTGCACGGTTATACAAGGGGCGTTCCTGTTTTATGAATTTACTAACTTTTTTTTTTCACTAAGGTATTTGAGGAGGTAGATCATGGTATTGAATATAATATTGTGTATTTGGACTTCAGTAGGGCTTTCGACAGAGTTCCACATCAGAGGCTATTGAGAAAACGTAAGGCACGTGGAATAGGAAGAGAATTTTTTTCCTGGGTTGAGGCATGGTTGACAAATAGGCAACAGAGAGTTTGCATAAATGGGGAGAAATCAGAATGGGGGCACGTCACAAGCGGTGTTCCACAGGAGTCAGTGTTGGGCCCCTTGTTGATCACAGTTTACATAAACAACATAGAGAAGGAAATAAATAGCAGCATAAGCAAATTTGCTGATGACTCCGAAACAGGCCGTCCAATTCATTCTAATGAGGACATTAGAGCACTTCAGGGTGATTTGAATAGACTGATGCAATATTCGGAGAAGTGGCAGATGCAGTTTAATATAGACAAATGCAAAGTTCTAAATGTTGGACAGGAAAATAACCATGCCACATATAAACTAAATAATGTAGATCTTAATATTACTGATTGCGAAAAGGATTTAGGAGTTCTGGTTAGCAGTAATCTAAAACCAAGACAACAGTGCATAAGTGTTCGCAATAAAGTGAACAGAATCCTTGGGTTCAAATCAAGAAGTATAAATAATTGAAGTCCTCAGGTTGTTCTTCAACTCTATATATCTTTGGTTAGGCCTCATTTAGATTATGCTGCACAGCTCTGGTCACCGTATTACAGAATGGATATAAATGCTCTGGAAAACGTACAAAAAAGGATGACAAATTTTATCCCATGTATTAGAAGTCTTCCCCACGAGATAGAGTGAGGGCCCTGAATCTGCACTCTGTAGAAAGGCGTAGAATTAGGGAAGATATGATTGAGGTATATAAATGGAAAACAGGAATAAATAAAGGGGATGTAAATATCGTGCTAAAAATATCTAACCTAGACAGGAGTCGCAGCAATGGCTTTAAGCTGGAAAAATTCAGATTTTGGAAGGATATAGGAAAGCACTGGTTTGGAAATAGAGTTGTGGATGAGTGGAACAAACTCCCGAGTTCCATCATAGAAGCTAAGACGTTGTGTAGTTTTAAAAGTAGGTTATATAAATACATAAGGGGGTGTGGGTGAGTGTGAGATGGACCTGACTAGCCTGTGCCACTAGGTCAGATGCCATGCTCCTTCCTTAAGTGAATGTGGCCTGGCCTAACTAGGTTAGGGCGTTGGCTTAAGCCGGTAGGAGAACTGGAACTTCCTCACATGGGCCAGTAGGCCTGTTGCAGTATTCTAGCAATTTTAAAAGATTTATCAATTACGTTTCTTGAGTTTTTCAGATCATTAGCTATTTCATAAATTTTGGATATTTCTTCATCTATGAACCCTGGACTACAAATACGCAAAGCTCTCAAAAATTGATGAGAAAACAGGCAGTTTAATTCTATCTTGATGTGAAGAATAATAGTGTACATAGGAACAGTTATTTGTTGGTTTTCTGTAAATTTGAAATTTAAAGTCATTGTTACCCTTAATAATTAAAGCATCTAGAAAAGGCAATGAGTTATTTTCTTCAAACTCAACAGTAAAGTTCATAGAATGGGCTAAGCTATTTAATTTGCCAAGGAAATGGTGTATATCTACATTCTTGGCATAAGGCACAAAATATCATCAACATATCTGAACTATTTAGGTCTATTAGGGAGGATTGTGTTAAGCAACCTTGTTTCAAAAATTCCATGTATAGGTTACTAAGAATAGGTAAAAGAGGATTTCCCATTGCCATACCAAGCTTCTGAATATAAAACTTATCATTAAATACAAATTTTGCATCAACAATGCAAAGTTTAATAAGTTTAATGATAGTAGGAACTGGCAATGGTAAATCATAATTAACAAGTTCCTCAGATAAGAAACTTAATAAATCATCAACTGGAACTTTTGTAAACAAGGAAGTAACATCAAAACTAACCGTGTTAAAATCATTTAAGTCAGTCAAAGAGCTTACTTTATCAACTAAATTTATTTTGTTTTTAACATTAAAGTTAGAAATTTTTCCAACAATAGGGCTCAAAATGTCGACAACTCATTTAGATAATTTATACGAAATTGAGCCTATGGAATTAATAATCGGTCTAACTGGATTACCTGGTTTGTGTATTTTTATTAATTCATACATGTAGGATAAAGATGGATTAGTGGAAGTAAATTTTTTAATTAATTCATCTTTGCCTTTCATTAGAAGTTTTATTGTTTTATCGAAATTGTTATTAACGGTTTCTAAGGGATTCTTTCTAATTTTAGAATAGGTTTCAGTATCATCTAGGAGATTATTCAGTATACTATTCGCTGATCTACCCGTACGTCACCTACGCTATTTGTGCCTGGGCTTCCACAACAGCAAATCACCTTAAGCCAATAATAACTCAACAGAAAGCCGCAGTAGGAATGATCACACTGCTAGACAACACCCCCTCCCCCACTTTTCAAAGACCAAATTTTACTCACTATACAAAAAAAAATTCATTCTTACTACCGTGCATCCTACATTTACAGAACATTAAATTCTAATATTAATCCCGACCTGAAGCACTTTCTTGGTAGTTGGAACAGGACCCACAGACACAATACTAAGCAAAAAAAATTCTTTGACACCCCGTGTCTGGCTAAATTCAATGCACATAAGAGGGTCCAAAATCTGGAAGCCTTTGCCGGAAATTTCCAGAGCCATTGTCTCAAGCAGCATCTTCAAAACTACTGTTGAAAAACACCTAACGTATCGCAACATCAGGTAAATATGTGAATGCTATATATCCCTATTCTCATTGTCACAAACCACACATTGTATACTATGCAAAGAAATAAAAAAAAATTAATTTAATTTACTTTAATTTACTTTAATTTAACTTGAGGTTCTGCCACGGGATTGGCTGACTAGATACAGATGAACCTCATAAAGTGACAACTGAGTGTACATATCGCAAAAAAAAATAAAAAATGCAAAACAAGCCTAAAAAGAGGAGCATGATGGAGCTCAAGGCTTTTGAAGCACTGTCAAGTAATGCTTCAGAAATTTAGAAATGAGGAAATACGTGAATGAAAAAGAAAATCCTCGGAAGTGAGTAGGAGCAGTGGCTAGCGCCATGTTCAGTCTCTGAGAGTTTAGTCATGGCGCCACAGTGACCATTTTCCACCAAAGAAGAGCGGCCTAAACAAGTAAACCTGCAAAAATAATTTATCCAGTAGCAGTCTTGCAAGATTTTCACCGAAATAAACCCTCAGTGGGGCCATCCAGTTGGTATTATGATTATGATGCTTAAAATGCTTGAGAAAGGCTGATTTACACTGTGTACATCTAATATGGATTTATGTTTAATTGATGAATACTGATTAAATTTGTACATATTTATGGATTGTACGATTGGTTTTAGTGTTTGCAAGGAATTTCATATACTCCAGACACATCAATTTTTTTTTTATATTACTGGTAACATCAATGATCTATTATGTTGTTTTAGCGATACACATTTATGTTGTGAGTAGGAACTATATTTTTTTCGGATTTTGGCACGATCTATGGTAAAGAATTAAGAGCTCTCTATCATATTGCATTACTTTTTTAATTAGCTCTTTAGTAACTAACATTGTCTATTGCTTGACTTTTGATTTTTTTTTCTTTTTTTTTTTGCCTGAATCATTTTGGAGAGTCGAGTCTTATGTTGTGTAATGGTGGTAGTGCTATTTTTCTTATTCTAAATGTTGTCTAGAGCAGCTGCCTTCATTACGTTTTTCTTAACCTGGTCAGAACATTGTGGCTATGAAGAATAAATGACTCAATGTTTAGGTTTTCATCACAGACTGAATTTCAATTTGTAAATGAGTAAACAAACTGCACGTGAGGTCTTGGTAAATAAACAATGTACCAAATTTCTGCTTAAGTTTATAATACACAATATGTGAAAACTTTGGATATTATAAAACTATGTATCAAAGTTCGTCCAGCAGTATCGCCTACAAATTTTCACTGCAAATATCCTACACCTTCCAGTATTGTTCTTTACAAATCGAGCGAGAATTATTCATACAAGCCATTGCTATAACATATTTAAAAGAAAATCAATGTCATTTTTTTTTTAATTTCAAGACTGGATAAAAAACTACAGAATTATGCCTCCCGCGATGTCCTCTTTGAGCATCGAAGCCCCGAATCTCCTGACGAGACTCAACGTTGTTACCTGCCCTCCACATCATTATACTGTCAGTCACAACGATCCAGAGAACGTAGTTCTAACAAGTCAGTTTTCTGGAAAATGTGGGGAGGGGGAAGGGAGGGGGAAGGGAGGGGGAAGGGAGGGGGATGAAGAGCTTAATAACAAAGGCTAAATTTAAACTGCAGTGGTGAGGAATAATCAAGTGGGGCAAGGTTTCTCGTGCTGGCAAAGCTGCGACATTGATTGACTTTCTGGTAATGATGACAGAGTGCGCAGGCTGTTGATATGTTGTCATGACGGTGTTAGCTATTACTGTTGGCATGTTGCTGCTAGTAAAATGTTATAATATATGTAGTTTCATATCCTGTGATTTTTAATATGCATTTTGATATTACTGAAATTACATTTTCACGCTCAGACCACTGAGACCAAACACTAAACCAGCGGTCTCTGTGCAGCAGTCCATATGTAAGGTGGCCTGGTGGCTAAAGCTCCCGCTTCACACACGGAGGGCCCGGGTTCGATTCCCGGCGGGTGGAAACATTTCGACACGTTTCCTTACACCTATTGTCCTGTTCACCTAGCAGCAAATAGGTACCTGGGTGTTAGTCGACTGGTGTGGGTCGCATCCTGGGGGACAAGATTAAGGACCCCAATGGAAATAAGTTAGACAGTCCTCGATGACGCACTGACTTTCTTGGGTTATCCTGGGTGGCTAACCCTCCGGGGTTAAAAATCCGAACGAAATCTTATCTTATCTTTCCACCTCTGACTTCATCCACCGCCTGACATCTAGTGTGTCGTAGTTTTAACAAAGCGCATGGTACAACATAAACCACCACAGGTTAGAGTAGTATAATTATATATATATATATATATATATATATATATATATATATATATATATATATATATATATATATATATATACATATATATGTCGTGCTGAATATTTAAAACTGATCAATTAGTAAGAACTCATTTAAAATTAAGTCCTTTCTAAACCCAACTAAATATATTTTAGATTTGATTACAATAATTTAATACTAAACAAACACAGTGAAATATATTTTTTTCGTTAGGTTCAGAATGATTTTGGCGAAATTATTGCATACACAAATTTTCACTTGTCCTGTATGGCAAGATGAGCGTTGCTATTTAAGCCAAGATCGCAAGTTCTGCCTATTCGGCACGACATATATATATATATATATATAATATATATATATATATATATATATATATATATATATATAATATATATATATATATATATATATATATATATATATATATATATATATATATATAAATATATATATATATATATATATATATATATATATATATATAATGTCGTGCCAAATAGGTAAAACTGGTCAGTTAGCAAGAACTCATTAAAATTAAGTCCTTTCTAAAATTTCTTTTAAGGATACATCTTCTTTTTCATTTATGTTAATGTAAAACATAATGATTTTGTACCAAAAGAACCTTAGAAAACTTACATAACTTTATTATAACAAGTGCAATTTAATTTAGCCTAATCCAACTAAATATACTTAAAATAAGTTTACAATAATTTAATAATAAACACAATGAAATATATTTTTTTCGTTAGGTTCAGAATGATTTTTGCGAAATTATTGAATACACAAATTTTCGCTTGCCTTATTCGGCAAGAAGAGCATTGTTATTTAAGCTAAAATCGCAAGTTTTACCTATTCGGCACGACACATACACACACACACACACACCACACACACACACACACCCCACACAACACAATACACACACACACGCAATCAGCGAAGGCGGGCCAGGAGCTGTGACTCGACCCCTGCAACCACAAATAGGTGAGTACAAATAGGTGAGTGAGTACACATACCACAACACACACACACACACACACACACACACACACACACCACACACACACCACACACACACAAACAAAACACACACAGAAAACGAGTCCTTGGTTTACCCGAAGGTGTAGGGAGGCAAAAACTAAGGCAACAGAGAATGGAAAAGGTACAGGAGGCATAGGACCCAGGAAAACAAGAGATTAGTAGAAGAGCCAGAAACGAGTATGCACAGATTAAGGGGGGAGGCCCAGGCGACAGTATAAAAAACGACATAGCATCGAAAGTCAAATCTGACCCGAAAACTGCTGTATAGCCACATTAAGAGGAAGAAAAACAGTCAAGGACCGGGTGAAAAGGCTGAGGAAAGAAGGTGGAGAACTCACAAGAAACGATAAAGAGGTATGTGAGGAGCTCAAACGAGATTTAAGGAAGTATTTACAGTAGAGACAGGAAGGACTCTGGGGGACAGCCCAGATGGGACACCAACAAGGAATACCCCAACAAGTGTTGGACGACATACATACAGATGAGGAGGAGGTGAAGAAACTGCTAAGGGACATCGATACCTCAAAGGCAATGGGACCAGACAACATCTCCCCGTGGACCCTTAGAAAGGGAGCAGAAAATGTTGTGCGTGCCACTTCCCACAATCTTCAACACGCCCCTTTGAAACTGGGCAACTACCTGAGGTATGGAAGACGGCAAATGTAGTTCCCATTTTTAAAAAAGGAGACAGAAAAGAGGCACTAAACTATAGACCTGTGTCATTGACGTGTATAGTATGCAAAGTTTAAGAACATAAAAAACATAAGAACGAAGGAACACTGCAGAAGGCCTACTGGCCCATGCGAGGCAGGTCCAAGTCTCCTACCGGCTTAACCCAATGCACCAACCTAGTCAGGTCGGGTTCACATTGACTTAAGGGAGGAACACGGCAACCGACCTGGTAGCACAAGCTATCAGTCTAACTCAAAACCCACCCACATCTACTCATGTATTTTATCCAACCTATTTTTAAAGCAAACACAACGTTCTGGCCTCTATAAGGGTATTTGGGAGCTGTTCCACTCATCCACAACTCTATTACCAAACCAGTACTTCCTATATCCTTCCTGAATCGGGAATTTTTCCAATTAAAACCATTGCTGCGAGTCCTGTCTAGGCTAGATATTTTCAGCACACTGTTTACATCCCCCTTTATTTATTCCTGTCTTCCATTTATACACCTCAATCATATCCCCCCTAATTCTACGTCTTTCTAGAGAGTCCCAGTTTCAGGGCCCTTAGTCTATCCTCATAGGGAAGGTTTTGATACATGGGATCAATTTTTGTCATCCTCCTTTGTAAAATTTCCAGAGAATTTATATCCATTCTGTAATACGGTGACCAAAACTGTGCAGCATAATCTAAATGAGGCCTAACCAAGGATGAAATAGATTTGAAGAACAACCTGAGGACTCCTATTTTTTTATGCTTCTTGATATAAAAGCCAAGGATTCTATTAGCTTTATTGCGAACACTTATGCACTGTTGTTTTGGGTTTCAGATTACTGCTAACCAGAACTCCTAAATCTTTTCGCAATCCGTAATATTAAGATCTACATTATTTAGTTTATATTGTGGCATGGTTATTGTCCTGTCCAACATTTAGAACTTTGCATTTGTCTATATTAAACTGCATCTGCCACTTCTCCGACCACTGCATCAGTCTTTTCAAATCTTCCGGGAAAGTGCTCGAATGTCCTCGTCAGAATAAATTTCGACGGCCTATTTTGGTTTGTCATCGGCAAACTTGCCGATGTCGCTCTTTATGCCCTCATCTATGTCGTTTATGTAGATTGTGAACAGCAGGGGGCCCAACACTGACCCCTGTGGAACACCGCTCGTGACGCTTCCCCACTCTGATTTCCCCCCATTTATGCAAACTCTCTGCTGCCTATTTGTCAACCCATGCCTCTATCCAGGAAAAAATTTCTCCTCCTATTCCATGTGCTTTAATTTTCCTCAATAGTCTCTGATGTAGGACCCTGTAAAAAGCCTTACTGAAGTCCATATACACAATATCATATTCATTACCATGATCTACCCCCTAAATACCTTAGTGAAAAAAGTTAAAAAATTCTTTAAGGCAGGAACGCCCCTTGTAAAACCATGCTGAGATTCGTTGATTAATTTATGCTTTTTCAAGGTGGCTACAAACTGCCTCGGCAATTATTGATTCCATAAATTTTCCCCACTATGGGGTTAGGCTTTTTTGGGTCTATAGTTCGAAGCTAAGGACCTGTCACCTGTTTTGGAAAATAGGTATCACATTTGCCATTTTCCACTTATCTGGCCCCATGCCAGTTTGTAGTGATATGTTGAAAAGATTAGCCAAAGGTGTGCTAAGCTCCTCTTTACATTCCTTTAAAACCCCTTTGCATACAGTTCATCAGGGCCTGGGATTTGTTAGGTTTT
The DNA here is from genome assembly GCF_026875155.1 of Cherax quadricarinatus. Lineage (NCBI taxonomy): Eukaryota > Metazoa > Arthropoda > Malacostraca > Decapoda > Parastacidae > Cherax > Cherax quadricarinatus. Next base: position 83,109,290 of record NC_069404.1, read on the forward strand.
AATTTATCTATTTGCCTAAGGACCATGTCACTTGGACCCTAATAGTGCACAGTTTATTATCGTCCTGTTCTACATAATTTATCATTACTGGAAATCGCTGATATCCTCCTGTGTAAAAACTGAGAGGAAGTATGTGTTAAAAATTCTACACATTTCCTTATCACTGTCAGTGAGCTGACCCGAGGAACTTTTGAGTGGGCCTATCTTGTCCCTGATCTTACTTCTGTATACCTGAAAGAATCCTTTTGGGTTAGTCTTCGATTCTCTGCAACTTTAACCTCATAATCTCTTTTGCTTTTTTTAATTCCCTTTTTTATTTCCTCTTTAACTGAATATATCGATTTCTTAATTGCCCTCTCCTCTTTTGATTTGCCTATATATGCCTCTCTTTTGACCAATCAGATATTTTAATCTATTTTTCATCCATTTTGGATCATTTTTGTTTGATCTGATTTCCCCATTTAGAACATAATTTGATTTAGCAGCTAGAACTATGCCTGGAAAGCGTCATATCGGCAACCATCACCACCTACCTGACCCTTAGTCAGGTCATTCCCGTTCAGCCCACCTAAGTAATTTTTCAGTCCTATGAAATCAGCCAAGCCCAAAGTCAGGGACGGAGACTTGATTGCCAATATTAGGGGAATTCCTGATATATTAAAACTGAGTGATTTGTGATCACTTTCCCCAAGCTCATCATTAAACCTCAAGATTATTAATTAGTGTTTCCCTACTGGCAAGAACCAAGTCAAGGAGGTTATTTCCCTAGTTGGCTCTGTCACAAACTGTTTTAAAAAAACAATCCTGGATCGTATCAAGAAAGTCACCTGACTCTAAATTTCCCGGGCAAATTGCTCCAGTCAGTCTGTCTATAGTTGAAATCTCCCATTAGCACAACATTTTCGTATGGGGATGCCTTACGAATTTCTTCCCCTAGAAGTTTACTGCACTCCCTATCAAGATTTGGGCCCTGTAAATCACACCCAAAATTATGTTTTTCTCGGGCCCCCGAGAAGCTGTAACCAAACAGATTCAGTGGCAGACGCTTCTAAAATTTTAATATCTTGTCTAACACAACAATTTAAATTGTCTCTGACATACATCGCTACTCCACCACCCTTCCTATTGACCCTGTCTGGAGTTTACCTGGAGAGAGTTTCGGGGGTCAACGCCCCCGCGGCCCGGTCTGTGACCAGGCCTCCTGGTGGATCAGCGCCTGATCAACCAGGCTGTTGCTGCTGGTTGCACGCAAACCAACGTACGAGCCACAGCCCGGCTGATCAGGAACTGACTTTAGGTGCTTGTCCAGTGCCAGCTTTAAGACTGCCAGGGGTCTGTTGGGAATCCCCTTATGTGTGCTGGGAGGCAGTTGAACAGTCTCGGGCCCCTGACACTTATTGTATGGTCTCTTAACGTGCTAGTGACACCCCTGCTTTTCATTGGGGGGGATGGTGCATCGTCTGCCAAGTCTTTTTTCTTTCGTAGTGAGTGATTTTCGTGTGCAAGTTCGTTTCTAGTCCCTCTAGGAATTTTCCAGGTGTATATAATCATGTATCTCTCCCTCCTGCGTTCCAGGGAATTTCAGGTTTAGAAAACCCCAAGCGCTCCAGTAATTTAGGGGGTTTTATCTCCGTTTTGCGCGCCGTGAAAGTTTTTCTGTACATTTTCTAGGTCGGCAGTTTCACCTGCTTGAAAGGTGCTGTTAGAGTGCAGCAATATTCCAGCCTAGATAGAACAAGTGACCTGAAGAGTGTCATCATGGGGTTGGCCTCCCTAGTTTTGAAGGTTCTCATTATCCATCCTGTCATTTTTAGCAGATGCGATTGATACAATGTTATGGTCCTTGAAGGTGAGATCCTCCGACATAATCACTCCCAGGTCTTTGACGTTGGTGTTTCGCTCTATTTTGTGGCCAGAATTTGTTTTGTTTCTCTGATGAAAAATTTAATTTCCTCATGTTTAACCATATCTGAGTAATTGAAATTTCTCATCGTTGAACTTCATATTGTTTTCTGCAGCCCACTGAAAGATTTTGGGTTTATGTCCGCCTGGAGCCTTGCACTGTCTGCAATGGAAGACACTGTCATGCAGATTCGGGTGTCATCTGCAAAGGAAGACACGGTGCTGTGTCTGACATCCTTGTCTATGTCGGATATGAGGATGAGGAACAAGATGGGAGCTAGTACTGTGCCTTGTGGAACAGAGCTTTTCACCGTAGCTGCCTCGGACTTTACTCTGTTGACGACTACTCTCTGTGTTCTGTTAGTGAGGAAATTATAGATCCATCGACCGACTTTTCCTGTTATTCCTTTAGCGCGCATTTTGTGCGCTATTACGCCATGGTCACACTTGTCGAAGGCTTTTGCTAAGTCTGTATATATTACATCTGCATTCTTTTTGTCTTCTAGTGCATTTAGGACCTTGTCGTAGTGATCCAGTAGTTGAGTCAGTGTGGAATAATTTATAGCCTTGTATGTGACATTCAGAGGGCATCTCTCTATCTTTCAGATTGAGCCAGGTCTCTGTCATAGCAATAATATCTATGTTTCCTGCACTTGCAATTAATCTTAGCTCATCTATCTTATTTCTTACACTCCTGCTATTAGTATAGTAAACCTTAAGGGAGCTAGTCCCCTTGCTGCCCTCTGCTGTCCCCTTTTGTTTGCTGACCTGATCTATTGTCTTTATTTATAACTTCATGCTGAATGCCTTTTATACATTTACTGTTTCCAACCCAAGTGTTGCAACCTGCTTGTTTCCCACACACACCCATACCTCTATCTTCCATCAGTTTAAAATCATAGGCATTTCACCAATGGCCTTCTCAATCGAGTCTGCAAGTGCTACCACCCCAGCCCCAGAGAGATGTACCCCATCCCTTGCATACTATCATGTTTGCCATAAAAGTTGTTCCAGTTGTCATGAATGGGATTGCAAGTTCCTTGCAGTATCTGTCTAGCCAGCAATTTACACCAATTGCCCTAGACAACCATTCATTTCCTACTCCCCTTCTAGGCAAGATGCTACATATGATTGGGATCCCTCCCTTAGACTTAATGAAATCTATAGCTGACCTGTACTTATCTAGCAGCTCTTCTCTCCTACCCTTCCCAATATCATTTCCACCAGCACTGAGACAGATAATGGGCTTGTTCCCATTACCTGACATGATCTTATCCAGCCTGTTGACAATGTCCCCAACACCAGCTCCAGGGAAGCACACTCTATCTCTCATCTTCTTATTCCTATTACAAAAAGCACGGTCAATATATCTTACCTGAGAGTCACCAACCACAAGAATGCGCTTACCTCCATAGCAGGGGCAGTAGTACCCTTACCTTCACTGGCCACTGAAGTACATTCATCCTGAAGAACAGAGAAGCGATTTCCTACCTTCAGATCTTCACTCTTAACTTTCCTTACTCTGATGCGCCTCCCATTACTGTGAACCACTCGCCACTTGTAGCAGGTGCTGGACTGCACCTCACTGCTGGTAGCCGTTGCTACCTCCCCAACTACAGCCTCCTCACAGCGAGAGACAGACTGCACCTCACTGCTAGAAGCCTCATTCCCACAACTCCAGCCACCTCACACTCTCTCCCAGACCCATTGAGGTGGACCTTCAGCCTCCTAATCTCCTCCTGGAGAAGCAAGACCTCCTCCTTCAACTCTCCAACCTCAATTTTTAAAACACTGCAGAAGCAAGCCATGCTTTGTAACCGTCCACACTAATCCCCAAAGCAGCTCAGGGTCTGTGACCTCACGTGACGACTGACCACTGACGACTGACGACTGACCACTGACGACTGACGACTGACCACTGACGACTGGCGACTGACCACTGACGACTGGCGACTGACCACTGACGACTGACTGACCACTGACGACTGACTGAGTTATGGAGAAGATTATCAGGAGGAGAGTGGTTGAGCACCTGGAACGGAACAAGAGTATAAATGCCAACCAGCACGGATTCATGGAAGGCAAATCCTGTGTCACAAACCTTCTGGAGTTTTTTTGATAAAATAACAGAAGTAAGACACGAGAGAGAGGGGTGGGTTGATTGCATCTTCTTGGACTGCAAGAAGGCCTTTGACAGAGTTCCTCACAAGAGATTAGTGCAGAAGCTAGAGCATCAGGCGCATATAACAGGAAGGGCACTGCAATGGATCAGAGAATACATGACAGGGAGGCAACAACGAGTAAAGGTACGAAATGACGTATCACAGGGGGGCACCTGTACGAGCAGGGACCCAAAAGGGGTGGGTCCTGGGCCATTGTTTTTTTGGGTATATTTTAACACATGATGGAAGGGTTAGACTCAGAATTTGCCCCCTGTTGCAGATAAAGTAAAAGTTAATGGGAAAATTTAAATCAGATGAGGACCGGGCAGGATTTTCAAAGAGACCTGGACAGACTGGAAAACCGGCCCCAGAAAAATGGCTTCTCAAATTTTAATCCCCCTAATGCAAATTCTTAAAGATAGGGAAGGGCACGGAAGACCAAAAGACCGAGAAATAGGCTAGGGGGCCCAAAAGACTCCCAAACCTCCTCAAGGAAAAGTTTTTTGGGGTGAGTTTTAACACCGAGCAGGTTTTCCAAAGCACACATCAATCAGATAAGGGCGGAAAGCATAGGGGCCCACCGGGCAAACCTGAGAACAGCATTCCGAACCTTAGAAAGGGAATCGTTCAAACACTCAAAACCGGGTTTTTAAGGGGTCGGGCCCCATACTGGAGTAGGCAGAAAGCCTTTTGGGAAACCCGAAATTTTTGATAAAGCACGTCTAGAAACTAGAGAAAGTAAAAGGTTGCCACAAGGTTATTTTCCAAGCAAGGGGAATGTCCATGAAAAAGTTTAAAGGGGAAATCGGCCTGACGACACGGAGGACAGGGGGGTTCAGGGAGACAAAAATTTCCCAAATTCAATTTAAATTCAAAGTTTTTTCCCCCTATAAGGTTTACAATGCGATTTTTACAAAAATTTTGGGTTATTTTTTTGGTTTTACATGTCGAAAAAAATTGGGTGATTACAAGTGTACCACTAAAAACGCTTAGCATGGCTAGGCATTTCGGCATACTTTTTTTTTTATTTTTAAAATTGTAAAATATTAAAAAATTATAAAGGTAATTTGGGCTTATTTTTTGGGGACAAAAATACTAGTTTATGTTTTTTACAATGTGAATGCTTTTTTTTTTGAACCATATATTTTTTCAGTATTGGAGTATCCCCCAGGTTCATTATTTAAGACTAGTTTTAATATTTCTGTTTATGGTCAAATGAGGAGCGGGTAAGGGGTGAACCACCGGGTTGGGTATTCGGTATTTATTTGACGGGGTGAAATCAGGGAATAAATTTTTTCTAATGGTATTTTTGAAGGTGATAAATTTTTTCGGCAGTTAAAGGTTCTCAGGTAGGGTTTTCCCAGATTTTGGGGGGCCCTTTGACAAAACTTTAAAAATTTTTTGAAAATTTAGTGGGACACGGGGAATGCCCGTAGAGATGTTTGTTCTGGTTTTTATGCCTTGAGTTCTGTAAACAACTATCAAGAAAGCGTTTTAGGTCAAGGTTATTTTAAATTTTTAAGGCCCTGTAGATATAGTTTGCACATTATATGTGTGGATGTACTGAACTGGGAGTAAGTTTAGATTTTTGAAGAGTGGGGGGGTGTGCTGCCAGGATGGGTTTTTAAGTGATTTTTTCTTACTCCCAGCTTTTTTTTTGGGTTTTATTATGGTTTTAGGTGTTTGCGCAGTTGATCCCCAAGCAAAAATAGCATGGGTTTGAGGTAGGATAAATAAATGATGGAATAGTGTGAGAAGGGCTTTTTTCGGAAAACGTATATCGTATTTTGGGGAGAGGACCCCCAACCTTTTTTGATATTTTTTTTGGCTATATGCTGGTTTTGGGGGTGCTAAAAAATTCGGGTTTTTTCCCAAGGAAATTTTAACCAAAAAAATTTTTCCCCCATTTTTCTGGTAATTAGAGTGTTGTAAAACTTAATTTTAATTTTGGGCATCTCCTGCTCGGGCTACCAAACATAAAAATAAATTTTTTGTCAGTTTTAAGGGGAAGTTTATTGGTTGTCATCCAACCCGATTTTTTTTTTTTTTTTAATCACTCCTAAATTCAAAAAGGGGTGTTGAGGGGCAAGATTAGGGTGAGAGATGACAAAGTCGGGGCATCAGCAAAGAGAAGGTTTTTCGGGTTTTGGGGGATACATTTGGAAGGCCCATTGATGTATATAAGGAAGAGGGGGGGCCCAAAGGACACTTCCCGGGCGGAACTCCAAAAAAGGGGCCGTTTGCTGATGGGGGTGTTTTTAATGGTGATGTACTGATCCTTTTAGTAATGTAAGATTTGAAATAACAAGCGCAGGGCCCTTCTTATACCGTAGGGGGTCAAGGGGGGGGGGGTGGGGTTTTTGGGTGGTTTACTGTGCCCAAAAGTTTTTTTCTTAGGTAAATAAAAATTCCTAGTGGATTTTCCCTTATTTTCCCAATGCTGTGAAAAGCAGATCTACTTTTTTTTATGATTCATCATTAGTGCTTTTATTTTTCCCTGTTTCCAAATTTGGCGGGGGTTGAGTATGTTTTGAGCCTTTAAAATGAAATACAGTCTCTTGTACAGGGGAGTTTTGGGTTTGGATAGAAAAGGGTAATAAGATTTGGGCCAATAGTTTTTTAAAGTTTTGTGGGTCACCCCCTTTTATGAAATTGGGGGAAATTAACCCTTCCCTTTTTGAGAAAGTTTGGGGAAGTGCTAGTCCTTTTGGGACTTTTTTAAAAATTTTAATGAAAAGAAATGCGAAAGGAAAAGGGCCGCTCGCTTGTACAGTAAGGGTTTGGGACAGAGACGATTCCCCGATTATTTTTAAGTGATTTTTATATCCCAATAAACTTCCTGGCCAGTTGGTGAAAAGAAAAAGGGGAAATTTTGGGGAAAATTTAAACCAAACTGGGTAGCCCCCGGCATGGGCATTGGTATGTGGGATTTTACGGCGAGATTAATCCTATTTTTGAGAAAAAAGTCGTTTATTTTGTTAGCTGTGTCGGGGGAATTTTAAGTGGTGTTTCATTGGGTTTAGTTGGGGACAATATTTTTGTTTTTTCTCAGTTTGGGGGTCCCTAGAATCTGAGAATTTTTTTCCGGGTCTTTTTTATATCCCCTCTTTTTCGGTGAATCTTTTGGGAGTAGTATGGGTTTTTTTGGCTTTTTTATTATTTTGGGTGAGGGGCTGATAATAGGTTTAAGAGTTCTTTTGTTTTAAGCCCTGTCTATATTGCTTTTCAAAATTGGTGTTTCTTGTCTATGGATTTCAAAGGGTGCTGGTTAGCCATGGGAAACCCAAACCCCGTTTTTTTTTTGTGATCTTTTTTTTTTTTTATAGGACAATTTTTGTTGTATAGTCAATTTTTTGGGTTAAGAAAGATGTTTTTCCATTTCACCCAATACCATTGGCCTTGGAAAATTTCTGTAGGCCAATCAACAGCCCCTCAAAGGTCAGCAAAAATTTCCTTACTGGGGGCCTCATAAAGGGATCCAAAAATAGATTTTTGTTGTCCCCCAAGTGGGGGTTTTACTAATTTTTTGTAAAGGGGGAAAGGGGTAGGGTAGGGGTCTGGGGGGCTACTGTATTATCCCTAAATTTAAAAGGGGGGCTATATTTTTGGTCCATATTTTGGCCCTATTAGGGTTGCCCCTTGTCTCAGTGAGCCTGGTTTTAGTTACTGTTGGTATAAAGAATGTTTTGGTTCTTATTTTTGGGATGAAATCAGTTCCCAGGCTAATCATCTATAAGCCAAGGTTGATTTTGAAGCCCCCCAGTAAGAGAAGGTGGTGCTTATTCATTTGTCTTTTTTTTTTAAGGGACTTTAATTTTCTCACGGGAAATTTTGGGAAATGTTTGTGGGGGGTTACCCGGGTTTAAAGGGCCCACCGTTTTGTTATGGGCGCTTAAGGTTTTTTACAGAAAATTTAAAAGCAAAATGTTTCCCCCATATTCATCACTAAACAAGTGGTGCTAAGACAAAAAAGGGTTATGAAATTTAGATTGCAATACCACCCCCAACTTGGTTTTTTCTGCAGTTGTAAATTGCTGTGTATCCTGGTAGAGGGTGATATTATTGTGTCCTGCTTAAGCCAGGTCCAGTAAAAATAATGCAGGAAAAGGGGTGTTTTTAGGATTCGGGATGCTAGGGGGGGGTCTCATAGTGTTTCTTAAGGACCTGAGTTGTTTTAAGAACTGTTAACTTTTGGGCATTTTTTTGGGATGGGTGGTGGTTTTGTGATGCTGTTAAAAAAGGCAGTTTCCTTTCCCAATGGTTTTTTTGTTTGGGGTTTCAGATTATGGGGGGTTTAATCGGGGTCAACGTGATCAATCACTTCTGGGTTTGAATTAGGTTTTTAAATATCCGGGGGTTGGGGTTTGTGTTGATTTTCCCCCACTGTATCTGTAGGGGGTTTGGGAAGTTTGGAAAAAGTATATAGTTTAGAGTTTTTTGGGTCATGTAAACTGCAAGAAGCCCCCTCACACCTTTTCCATCCTAGGGGGGGGGACCCATGGACAGGGGGTCTTTCCCCCCATTTTACTAAAAACAACAAACATAGCCCCATTTCCCCAAAAGGGGGGCAGAAAACAACACAAAGAACTACAGACCAATAGAAACTAACATCCCTATCAAAAAATTTTGGGAAAGGGGGCCCTAAGAAGAAATGATCACCACCCCATCTAGAAACCCTTCAGTTACACAACCCAGGGAAACCATGGGTTTAGAACGGGTCGCTCCTGTCTGCCCTCAACAAATTGGACCACTACAAAAGGTAAAAAATGCACAGAAGACAAAAAGAATGCAATTAATATTTTAAAAAGATTTTCCCAAAAGCCTTCGAAAAATGTGCCCCAATGGCTAATAGCGCACAAAAAGCTTTGCAAAAGGAAAAAACAGAAAAGTCGTCGATGGATCTATAATTTTTCCCACTAACCAAAAACCCCAGAGAGTAGTCGTCAACAGAGTAAATCCGAGGCCCGCTACGGTGAAAAGCTCTTCCACAAGGGGCCCCGTACTCGCTCCCCCTCTTTTTCCCATCCTTTATATCCGACATAGACAAGGATGTCCCGCCACAGCACCCTGCCCTTTCCCTTTTCAGAAAGACACCCGAATCGCCTTTACAGGTCCCTTTATTGCAGACAAATGGGAAAGCCCAGGGAACCATCAACCAAAATTTTTTCAGTGGGGTGCGAAAACAATAAAGAAGTTCAAAAGATGAGAAAATTTCCAAATTTCTCAGAATGGGGAAACAGGAAAAAAATTAAAAAACTTCCCTCAAAATACAAAACAAAATTTTGGCCCAAAATAAAGCCCAAACACCAACGTCCCAAAAACCTGGGAGTGATCATGTTTGAGGGTCTCACCTTTAAGGACCATAAACATTGTATCAATCGCATCTGCTAAAAAATGACAGGATGGAAAAATGAAAAAACCTTCAAAACTAAGGGGGGCCAAGGGCCCCAAAGCACTCTTCAGGGCCAAATTTTTCCCATCTAGGGGTGGAAAATTTTTCTGCACACTAACAGCCCCCTTTCAAAGGGCAGGTGAAAATTTCCGCCAGAAAATGTAAAGAGAACTTTCCCCTGCGCGCATAACGGGATAAAAACACTCAATTAAATTTGGGGGCGCTTGGGGGTTCCTAAACCTGTAAATTCCCCCGGAACCAGGAGGGGGAATACATGATTAAAAATTTCCCGGGGAAAAACCCCAGAGGGACTATTCCGAACTTTCCCCACGAAAATCACCCACTACGAAAGCAAAAGACTTGGCCAAAAAGATGCAACCCTCCCCCCAATGAAAAGCAGGGGTGTACTACCCCGTTAAGGGGACCAACAAAAATGCCCGGGGCCCGAGACTGTTCCCAAATGCCCCCAGCCCCACATAAGGGGATTAAACCCAAAAGACCCCTGGCAGTCTTCAAGCTGGGACGGGAAAAAGCACCTAAAGTCAGTTTTCCCGGGTCACCGGGGTTGGCTCGTATTTGGGTTTTCGTGCAGCCAGCAGCAAAAGCCCCGGTTGGGTCAGGCCTGATCCACCAGAGGCCTGCTCAGACCCGGGGCCCCGGGGGGGTTACCCCCCCGGGCCCCTCTCAGGTAAACCCAGGTATAACACTACTACACATAAAAAAGTTGAGTTTTCATGTGTTTGGGTGGGAAAGAACTAAAGTAAAAACTAGGTATTTAAATAGTAAATATAAAAATACAATTAAAAATAGAACAAGACTCTCACTTGTAATTGCCTAAGGGGCAATAATGAATTTTGTGGGGTCTATGTTTTTACTAGATGGGGCTAAAATACAATAGGTTTAATCTAAAAAATTTAAAAAAAAAAATTAAAAATAGCACTAGTCCCCTCACTAGTAAGGGGACTATGGCTAATATATGGGAAAAAGGGATTTACTAGGGCTTGAGGTAGAATGACTATTTTACAACTGAAAATTAAAACTAAAAATTAAAAAAAATACAAATTAAAAAATAGCACCAGTCTCTCACTATAATTGCAAAAATGGGCTAATAAAAATTTAATTTTTGGGATTGACTTAAAAATTGGGGCTAGAAAGGGGCTATTACAACACTTTTGTCAATAATAAAAAAACAAATTTTCAATACCCAGTCCCCTCACTAGTAAAAAGCACTAGGTCCTAGTATAGTGGGAATTTTTGGGAAAGACTATGTATTGGCCCAGAAAAAGCTATAGTACAAAATAGGTTTAGTCTAATAAAAAAAAATCAAATTTTCAAAAAAGCACCAGTCCCCTCACAAATAATTTCACTATGGGCTAGTATAGGTGAAAATTTTTATTGATTTTGTATTGAGCTAGAATAGCTAGAGAAAAAAAGTGATTAAAACAAAAAATTTAATAAAGGAACCCAAAACCCCAATTGGGAATTGCACTAAGGTCTTATATAAGTTTTTTACAAGAAATTGAAATATAAATTTGATTTAAATTGACAGGAAAAAAAATACCAAATAAGGTAGGGAAATAATAATAAAAAAAAAAAAAATTGGGTAAAAAAAAAATGGGAATTTATTGGGTTTTAAAAATATGCTAGTTTTGATGGTAAAACAGGATGATATAAAAGTTGTATTTGAAAAAAACTAGGTTAAAAAAGTATGGGAAAAAAAATGGTCATAAAAGGGAAATTTTTCAATAAGTTTTGGGTCAATATAGTTTAAAGTAAAATTGGGCAATAATAGGGATTTAAATAAAATTGGGGAATTAGTTTTTTTTTTAAAAATGAGGTAAAATTTTTGAAGACAATTTGGTTTGTTTTAAAAAAATAAGATGGAACATGATGGGTAAGTTTTTAAAAAAGGGGATAGATCTGTAGATATTTAAAACAATTAAACTATGAGGAAAATTCGTTTAGTACAACAATGACAATTAAAAGAAATTGGGGTATTATAATTTTAGGGGGGACAAAATTTTTGACAATATAACACAAAAGACAATAAAAAACATAAAAAATTCGGGATGGAATAGACAAAATGGAAAAAAGACAGGATGTTTCCCGGGAGGGGCACAGAAACAAGAGGCCAAAAATTGGAAGTTTTAAGACACAAAGATCAGAGAGATATTAGGAAGTATTTCTTCAGTCATAGAGTTGTCAGGCAGTGGAATAGCCTAGAAAATGAAGTAGTGGAGGCAGGAACCATACACAGTTTTAAGACGAGGTTTGATAAAGCTCATGGAGCGGGGAGAGAGAGGGCCCAGTAGCAACCGGTGAAGAGGCGGGGCCAGGAGCTAAGACTCGACCCCTGCAACCACAAATAGGTGAGTACACACACACATGCATACACGGCGGTAGAGTGTAGTGGGTCACTAGGCTCCGAGAATCTTAATGTTTTAAGAGCATACATTAGCTGCTAACAGCAACCAGTGGTAGTGAGTGACAACGTCAGTAAACAACTGTACAAGTGATAACCAAAGTTATTAGTTAAAAAAGGCAAGAGGAAGGCTGAAGGCACCTGTTGCCACACACAAATATACAAAGACCAAAGCAAGTGACGAGAGTCAGGAGGTCGAGAGTTAAGAGCTCTGGAGAGTTAAGGCTCTGGTGGCCTGGTGGCTAACGCTCTCGCTTCACACGGCGAGGGTCTGGGTTCGATTCCCAGCCAGAGTAGAAACATTGGACGTGTTTCTTTCCACCTGTTGTCTATGTTCCCCATCAGTAAAATGGGTACCTGGGTGTTAGTCGACTGGTGTGGGTCGCATCCTGGGACACTGACCTAATTTGCCCGAAATGTACCGAAATGCGGAGCATAACAAGGGACTTTCTATATAGTAGTATGTCATTGTTGTTAGCTAGGACTGTATACCTTGTACATGTACTTGTAGTAAATAAAGATATTATTATTATTATTAAGAAAAATGTGGGGTAGCATACAGTGAGTGTGAAAAAATTAACAAGAAAAGAAAAAAGTATAACTAAGGAAGGTGGCAAGCAGTAGGCCTCCATGAAGTGGTGACGTCATAGCAGGTTGTGTGTCATTATAAATAAGAAGTGTAACTTACCAAAAGTGAAGTGCAATTTACCAAAAGTGAAAAGTGAAAACACTTGAGGAGTGTGTGGTTTACGAGTATAAATGGATATAACTTATCACAGGTGAAGGATTTCGAGAAAAGTCTTAGAAGGCCTATGTGTATGACAACAAGGAGAACCAGCAACTTGTCCACCGTTCCACTGCCAACACAAGTTCCTCTCACCTAATGAGGTTGCATGTTGTCCCAGAATTACTGGTCTCTGCACATTGTAAGATAAGGATCACTCACTCCTACTAGCTATTACCAGAATTAAAGTAGAAACAACATAAATAAGGTGGAGTTAGGATTGATAAGTGCGTGAAGAGAGGTTGGTGGGAAGCTAGTGAGGGTCACCCTCAAAACACACACACACACACACACACACACACACACACACACACACTAGCACAAGCGTTGGGCACTTGTAGAAGCTGAGTATTAGTATTAGAGGCATTAGTATTATAAGTATTAGAATTACTAGTATTATTATTCGTATTTATTAGTATTATGGATACATAGAAGTGAGGAGAATTATTTCTGGGCACATATAAACAACAAGTGTATTCTATCATAAGTGAAAAGTGAAATCACTTGAGGAACACGGGATGTATGAGCACATATGGTTATAAATATCACGGGTGAAGGATTTTCAAAATAGTGATACAAGGCCTATGTACGATGACTACATCATCAGCATTTGGCAACTTGTAATCACCCCACTGCCAGTGCAAGTACTTCTCACTTATTGAGGTTGCATGTTGTCAAATTTTGGTCTCTGCATCACTGTTAGATACTGGTCACTCACTCCTGCAAGCTATTACCAGAATTAGAGCAGAAATAGCATAGATAAGGTGGAGACAGGGTTGATGAGAGTGTGAGGAGAGGGAAGCAGTCTAGCGAGGGGTAACGTCAGACACACACACACAAGGGTAGACACTTGCAGAAGTCATTGTTTGCATCGCTCCCGGGCCGTGCGGACCTGCTGTGCAGACGCTCCTGATTGAGTTGGCTTTTGCGCAGTTTACCAGACTAGAGCTGCCACTAGCATGGTGTCGCACTCAATGGAACGACGAGAATCTTCGTTAAAATGACGTCTGCACGAGTCTACGAGGCGGTGGTCGACAAGTATCAGGAGACCACCATACGAGTTAATGCAGCTGTGTCGGTGCGACTCCATGATGTATCTCGACAATACACTTGGGTGAAAATCAGGAATGTGCCTTTTGAGGCGACTGATTTTGATATTAGCAGTGAACTGCATAATTATGGAATGGTTCACATAGCCACAGCAGGGAGATGGGCAACTGGACCATATGCAGGTACTCTGGAAGGTACATATTCTGTTAAAATGACTTTACGACATCCTATTCCTTCATATGTTGTGTTGAAGGAATTATGGACTCAAGTCTATGTCACGTATGCGGGGCAACGACGTACGTGTCGGGTATGTGGGTCATATGACCACATCGCAGCGCAGTGTGAGAAACGAAGTGGGTACCCGGCACAACAATGGCAACGGCAGCCAGTGGGCGAGGTAGGCGCGAGTGAGAAAGCCTCTTTGATCACTCCCCAAAAACGATTGTCATGGAGTGAGGGGTGGACAAAGAAACGGAGCCGAATCCCCAGTTGTAATGCTACAAGGTGAATCTCAGTTTTGGAATCTTTCAGGTTTTAGAGGGGGAAAATCCCTATAGGGTGAAGAAGTGGCGGCGTCTTTGGTAAAGGGTTGGATGTCTTGTTAGAGGAATTGCAAGTATGGGGAGACCCAGGCTTAGTTCTGGGGTGCGTAAATGATGGTATGGGGGAAATTGACTTTTTTGTCGACGAGAGGTCTAAAGGATTAAAGGGTGCTTGGAAAGGGCGGGGGTGATCAGGCGGTGCTTCAGATGTAAAATGCAGGTGGAGGGGGGACAAAAAAGAGGACTGCGCATCATCGGATTCTATGTGTGCTAACCCCCTCCCAATCCCCCTGGGAAAAAGTCTTGGGTGGGGGTCGCAGGAGAAAAAGGTGAACCCAAGGAAGGGTTGCAAAGGTGTTTCCCCAAAAAAGGGGGAAAAGGGGGCGAGGTGTGCAAAAACAAAAACGGGGGTTTTTAAAGTCAGGGGGCGGGGACAATGGGAAAAAACCCCTTTTGTTAAATTAAAGTGTTTTACAAAAAATTAAAGGGTTGAGACCCGAGAGGAAGCTTAAGTGGTTTAATGAGTTTTTTGGTCGATTAGGTGTGGATGTGGTATTTTTAAAGGGAAAACATTTTTTGGGCCCCTGATTATGGTTGGATAGAGTGGTTTAAGTATAATGGATGCGACCGTGGGGTGCCTTTTTGGGAAAGGAAAATAGCCCGTTTTAGTAAAGGGAGTAAAGGGGAGAGGGGAGAGTAAAGGTGGAGGAAAACCGGGTAGGGTTCCCCCTTTGTTTGTAGTTATAGGCCCGGCTGGGTTGTGGGTTTAAAATAAATTTTTTTCAGGGTGTACTGGTCTATTTTTTTACTGGGTTTTCCCAATGTGGGAAAAATTGGCGGAGTTGGAATTGGGATAGTCGTAAGATGTGGAGCCTAGAGGTGCGGGGTTTGTTTGGGTTATTGGGGGTATATTGCGGGGTGGGTTAAAAAGGGTGTGTGCGGGGGGGGGGGATGGTAGGCATCCTTCATAAAAGAGGGGATGGGCGAGGTTTGGGCCGATGAGGCCCTGTGCGGTTACTGTGGGAGGGGGTGATGTGATAGTGTGGTTTTTTTTGGATCATAGGGTGTTTAATAGATGTGGATATTGGGGTGTGCCTCAGGGGGTCCATCTTTTTTGGGAAATGAATTAAAAGGTTTTTTGAAGGTGAGGATAGTTTTGTCTTTTGGAAATATGGGATCGTTTAGTGGTTTAAGCACCGGGGATGTTCCCTGGTTTTGGTGGGAAAAGAAGAAAAAAAGTTTAAGGAATATTTTAAATTTAATCGGGGGGGAGATTAATCAGTTACAATTTCGGTTTTCAAAAATATTTAGAGGGGCAGTTCGCGAAGCTATGACAATTAATGCTTATTTTTCAGTTATTGAAATTGAAAAATTTGAAGGAACATATCGAAATTTACAAAATGGAGGGTTTTTGGGAAAAAAGGGTTTAAGGGCAGGCTTGAGGGGTTTTGTGGGGAGTCGGGGGCCCTCGGGTGTGTGTTGCGGAGCAACACGACGTCGCAAGGTGGAGTTAATGGTGTTGGAAGTTCAGATAGGTAGCAAGGGTATAAAGGGATCGGTGTTGCGACGATGAGGGTTAAATGGGTTTTATTAAAAACTAGGTTAAGTTGAAAACGCAAAAATGTGGGAATAAGCGAAATGCTTTTCAGTCCTTTTGGGGGTTTGTGCGGTGTGAGTTGCAGAGATATCGATTTGTTTTTGGGGGGGCCGATTAAAGGAGTGTGGACTGGGAAACTTTATCCGGGGGGCAATTAGTAGGCACCAGGAATTGTGGTTTCCCAGCGTTTTTTTTTCAAAATTTGGAGCGTTTTAAAAGGGTTTTTGGGAAAATTTTTTTAAAATCCCTTAAAACGGGATCGGTCTTTGGGGCCAGCAAAGCATGGCTGTGGGCGTTTTGTCCCCAAAGGTGAGCCCTTAACGTCAAAGATTGTGCTATTTCTTATTGTGTGGGGATTTTAAAATTTTTTTTCAAGGATTTTGCTAACAGAATAAAAAAAGGGCTGGGTAAAGTGATTTATAAGGGGAAAAATGGGGTGTGGGAAGGTCTATGTATGACGGGCCCCGGGGTTTGTTAGAAGTTTTATTGAAGAAAGAGTAAAATTGGAGGGGGGGGTGTTGGCTATAGATTGGGAGGCGGCATATGATAGTGTCAGGAACGGGAAGCGTTATGGAAGATTATGAGATGGCAGGGGTTGAGAGAGGAAATTATTTTCATGGGCCCAATTATGTATCAAGATGCTTCCTGAGAGTGCAAGTAAATGAAAAAAGGTTTAGGAGATCCAAATTCAGATGAGAAGGGGTCTACGTCTGGGTTGTCCCCTTTCACAATTTTTTTTGCATGATTAAAAAAATGGATCCCTTTTATAAGAGGAATTTGGGTCTTATTTGCAGCTAATGGGGTAGGTATAACGAAAGGGCGGTGGGAGGGCTGGCTTTGTTGGATATGTTGACGACACAACGATTTTTAGTATGTGGGGTAACAGGGATTTGCCTCGGGTGGAAAAGTTAGTGACTGTTTTGAAAGGGCTTCTGGTTTGTCAATTAATAAGGAGAAAACTAAGTATATGGATTTGGGGATGGGTTAAGGAGGATATGTGAAGTAGTTGAAAGTGGAAAAAGGTTGACCAATTACTGATATGTGGATCGTTTATGTAAGTGATATCAAGTTAGCAAACAAATAAATTCAGTGCTATTGTAGATAGTGTACTGAAGCATCAGTGGTTTTACAAGCTGCACACTTAACTTTGAGCAAAAGAGTAATTACAAACGAATGTTCTATTATATAGAAAACTTTGGCATAGTTGCAGTAATATATCTGATACTTCGTAGTGAGATACAAAGGTTACAAAAGCGCGTTTTTTAGATTCATTTGGGGGTACTGGAAGGAATGGTTAGTTAGTGCGGTTGTCACACTCCGGTTGGGCGAGGAGGGCTGGGGTCTATAGCTGTTAAAAAGAAGGATTTGAGTGTGTATTTGAAACCCGTAGTTATAAGCGGGAGGGGGGGGGGCGAGGGAAGGCGGACTTCCATAAGATACGAAGGATATGCAAAGATGGTGGTGGGTAGGGAATTCATATAGGTGAGGCAATGTTAAGGGTCTTCATAAACATGAGGAGATTTCACATATTAAATTGGGAAACCTTGATGGGGGCATGGTATAAGGCAGTGGTTTAGCGGTGGTAGAAGGGGTTATCGATGTATGATTGGCGTAATATTTGGGGGCGTTTGAACAAATTGCGTTTAAAAACTAAAGTACGAGACGTTATGTATAGATTATTTACATTGGGATCTTACCGTCTGGGATGGTTTTATTCCTTAAGAGAATAGGGAGGATGGGATATGCAATGCTTGTGGGGATTGGAAACTATTTTCCTTATGTGTATTTTTGCCGAAATGTATTGAACTATAAGGGCTTGGTTGGTAAGGTTATTAGGGTTAGTGGGAGGGGAGAGGGGGGGGGGTTGAGGTGTTGAAGGTTTTAAGCTTGACTTAGGTGGGGTGAATCAAATGGTAGAGAATGCAGAGTCGGGTATATAATTAAGGATTATTTTATATGTCTTGGGGTATGTGAGGAGCAACGTGTGTTGAAAGAATTAATGCGTTAATAGAACTTTTTATAGGACAAAGTGTTGGGAATAAGGAGGGTATGGGGGGAGATGGAGAGGGATTTAAGTGAGGGTTATATAGGAAATTTCAATTACGGGATTATTATATTCAAGGGGGAAGCGCTAACCCATAGGGATATACAGCGCCTGGGGGGGGAGATGTGGAAGGCATTCAGGCTTAATTTGGGGAACTGGAGCACAGATCCAATTCCCTAAATCAAGAGCCCCTCACCAACATCAAGGAACCTTCCCTGAGGGGTCACATTACGGGATTTAAGGGAGTTGACAGGCAGGTAAGGGGCCGAAATGGGCTGATGGTTTCCTAGAATGGGCCGGCGGGGGGTGGTAGCGTGATGAGTTTGTTTTATGTTATATGAGGTATGTCAGGGGTGCAATTTAGCATTATAGGTTCGGAGTGTTTCAAGTACAATACAGTTATATTTGGAATTGTTGACCTATAACTTTATATATATTTACTTTCATTGACGGAGCAATGATCTGGGATAATCTAACGGGCTCAGAAACCAGACCTGCTCCCCCCAACAACTACAAACAATCGCATTGGGATGGTCCAATAGTGGAAAATATAGCCTCAACGATGCTTCAGAGTGTGTCAGGGAAGGATAGAGCCCGCCTGCTGGCAGTGAGAGCCCCTCATGCTGGGGGCTTTCTGTTGGCTGTTCCCAACTCCAGCCTTGGCACACACCTCGACCCACAGACCATCCGCATCGGTGTTGCCCTTCGACTTGCCGCCCCTATTCTCGCCGAACACAGGTGTATTTGTGGCAGTGAAGCAGCAGACCGATTCGAGTACCATGGTCTTGTGTGCCGTAAATCGAGGGAATGATTGCAAGACATGAGGAGGTTAATAACATTATCAAGAGGAGCCTCACAACAGCTGGCATGCCAGAATAAACAGTAAGGGAAGCCACCGAACTATGCAAGATCTGACGGCAGCCAGAAGCGTCCGATGGTATCACCTCTCACAAGCCTGGACAGATGGGAAGCCAGGTGGGTGTGGGACATACATGTGCATCTACCTTGGTGATACCTATATCCAAAATACACCAGGGATGGAAGGGAGGGGGCAGCTTGCCAGCTTTAGGGAGTTACAAAAGTTAGAATATATCGGAGAACTTGCCCATCAATTATTGTTTGTTCCCATAGCTCAGAGACCCTCGGCTCATGGAGAAAGAGTACATCTAATTTCTTAAGGTAGCTGGAGAAAAAGACTCATCAGGTAACTAGGGATCCCCAGGACAGCTAGTTTTCTGTTCCAGCGGCTCAGTGCGGGCTGGAAAGGGGGTAATGCATGCTGCATTTTGGGCACAGCCCCAGCTCTGAGGAAGCCTGGATGAGATTTTCGCCTTATAATCGGTGATACACACGTAACAACATGTACCTTATATGCCACCTTTATACAACAATGTATCTCTTTAAATCTTCTAGAACCAATTATGTAATAAAATATTCCTATTGGTAAAAAAAAATAGTTTTAAAAGATGGGGTGGTAGGGGAAGTGGAATATTCAAATGGCTTCAGGAAGAAATCCAAATATTCTTCCTTGAAGCCTTTTTATCCACTTCTCCGAGGCATATGGGTCAACAATTTACACCAGAGGTGGACCCACTTTCAGGGATTTATCATTAATGGTTTTTTTTTTCTTATAACACATTTTTCAATGAATCAGTACATATTTTCTATGCGTAAATGTCAAAAAAAAAGGCTTTTTATGTTTCAGTTTAATTACAATGTACTTTTGTAAGCACAATTGAATTGGTTGTTAATAGAAGCATAGTGTGTTATGATACATTAGGGTATTGTTTTTCTTTTTAATTTGTCTAGATGGTTGGCCATTACTATGTATGTAGTTATGTTTTTTAGGAAACCTTGAAGTTGGAAAAGAATGAAGACAATTATTCATGGTTGAGTCGTCGTATTTTCATGTAAATGACGTTGGAAGTGATTGTGTTAAATTTGAAAATATACTTTATATTATTATTTATAATGTATGTACCTGAATGGTAAATTGAAGTCTGAAATTTTAGAGATGAAGGAGTGGGTTTTCCTTTTATTATTCCTTTTTTTTCATTTATGGTAACTAAGCATGGGTTGTATCATGTACACCAACGAATTATGGTTGGGGTATATGGTAAATTTTTCGTGTGATTAGATATTATAATACAGATGGAATATAGGCTTAGGTTAGGTAAAATTATGACAATGTGAAATGTTTCTTGATACAATCGGCTCTTTATTATGCTCCAAATTGGGTAGAAGGTTCTAACGTATGCATTATTGATAAATGTTGAGCTAATTCTAATCTGATATGGTTTACGATGTGCAATGTACATGTGCACACCTAGGCGAGCGGCCTGCGCGGACCGTGCAGTTCCTCATGGACCTGTATGGTCAGGTGTAGGTGTTCGCTCGGATGTGTTCTTGACATCATAGGTTCAATTATTACCCCATATTTCTTTCCGTGTTCAGTGCAGAAGGAATTTCGTCTGTAACTAAATGATGAATGTATACTTGTATTTTATCATTCTAGTGTACATTAAGAGCAAGGATGATTAACTGGAGGAAGGGTTAATATAGGTTGTATGTTTTTTTTTTAACGAATGTTAACTTATCCACAAGTATCTAGTATAGGACAGTTTTAAGTTTCGGTATCAGATTTTATAGTTGGTTATAGTTGTCATATTTGTTATAATTGTTATGTTATTTGTTATGGTTTCAATATCTAATGTAATGTTTTTCAGTTATTGTCATATTGTCATCTTTATGGTTTTTCCTTTTGTCTATTGTCTTTTTGTATGGTTTTAAATAAAATATAAAAAAAAAAACTTGCAGAAGTTGAGAGAGGCTAAGTTTTAGAACCTAGTATTACTTTCCGTATTTTATAAGTAGATTTGATAAGTGTTAGAATTACTATTGGTAAGTTTTAAAATTGCTGGTATTACTACTGGTATTTATTAGCAGTATGAATACTAGAAGTAGGGACACACACACACATACACACATATATACACAAGAGTGGAGTAACAGATGCCACTCAACCACATACCAACTACCTCCCCTACCCACGACTGGACATCCGGTCCCAAGCCCTCTCTCCTCTCTCTCTCTCTCTCTCTCCTCCTCTCTCTCTCTCTCTCTCTCTCTCTTTTCTCTTCTCTCTCTTTTCTCTCTTTCTCTCTCTCTCTTTCTCTCTCCTCTCTTCTTCTCTCTCTCCTCTCATTCTCTCTCTCCCCTCTCTTCCCCTCCTCTCTTCCTTCCCTCCTCTCTCCCTCTCCTCTCCTTCTCTCTCCTCTCTCTTCTCTCTCTCTCTTCCTCTCGCTCACTCTCTCTCTCTCTTTTTCTCTCTCTCCTCTTTCCTCCCCTCTCTCACCCCCCTCTCTCTCTCTCTCCCTCTCCTTCTCTCCTCCTCCCACCCTTTTCCTCTCTTCCCTTCACTTCCCTCCCTGCTCGAACCAAACTCTTCCTTTCCAATTTCCTCTCCACTTCTCGTTCTCTCTCTCCCCTCCTCACACACACCTTCCATTCATCTTCCCTTCCCTCCCTTGGCCTCCCCTCCCTCCCCACTCATTATCCCTAGCCTTCTTTCCAGCATTCTCTCTAACTCTCTCTCTATCTCTCTCTCTCTCTCTCCCTCCCTCTCTCACACACAAGCTCCTTTCCGTGGTAAAAAAAAAAAAAGGTAACCTAAGGGAGCCGAGACCCAGGGGTCTGGAGGTCGAACCCAGGAGGGAGGAATCTGGGAGGGAAGATTAGGAGGTAGAGCTCACAAAATTGGAGGAAGAGTGGGGAAGGAAGCTAGCTGAGCTCGGCAGGGTAATGGAGGAGAGGATAGCTGAAGAGAGCAGGAAGTGGGGACTACAAGTCTTAGCAGCAGAAGATAAGATAAAGTTGAAGATTGAGACACTTATGCAGCATATGGGAATCTTTATTCAGGAAACGTTTCGCCACACAGTGGCTTCATCAGTCCAATACAAAGAGGAAGGCATAAGGAGAGGAGGAGCATGAGGTAATCAGTCCCTCGGCCTGGAGTCGATGTGTTCAGTCCATCAATCTTGTTAGAATGTACAGCATAGGGCCGTAGACGTGGTTATATACTGTATGAGGTGAGGTGAAGCAGGCGAGGTGGGGTCATAGTGGTACCATCCACTAGTCGAAGTAGGTCTTCTTCCAAAGGTTGAACAAGTGTTGAAGAATTCTTTGTAACAAGATCCCATGATGCTGCAGGTCTGACAGTGTGTGTGAATGGTTTGAGAAACCGACAAGTTGAAGATTGAGACACTTATGCAGCATATGGGAACTTTATTCGGAAACGTTTCGCCACACAGTGGCTTAATCAGTCCAATACAAAGGGAAGGCGTAAGGAGGGAGGAGCATGAGGTAATCAGTCCCTCGGCCTGGAGTCGATGTGTTCAGTCAATCAATCTTGTAGAATGTACAGCATAGGGCCGTAGACGTGGCTTATATACTCTAGTGAGGTGAGGTGAAGCAGGCGGAGGCGGGGTCATAGTGGTAACCATCCACTAGTCGAAGTAGGTCTTCGTCTAAAGGTTGAACAAGTGTTGAAGAATTCTTTGTTAACAAGATCCCATGATGCTGCAGTGTCTGACAATTGTGATGAATGGTTTGAGAAACCGACAAGTTGAAGATGAGACACTTATGCCATAGGGAATCTTTATTCAGGAAACGTTTCGCCACACAGTGGCTTCATCAGTTCTCAACCATTCATCACAAACTGTCAGACACTGCAGCATCATGGATCTTTTTTACAAAAAAATTCTTCAACACTTGTTAAAACCTTTGGCCCGAAGACCTACTTCGACTAGTGGAGGGGTACCACTATGCCCCCGCCTTCGCCTGCTTCACCTCACCTCCCCTACAAGTATATAAGCCACTCTACGGCCCTATGCTGTACATTCTACAAAAATTGATGGACTAAACACATCGACTCCAGGCCGAGGGACGTTTACCTCATGCTCCTCCTCTCTTACGCCTTCCTCTTTGTTTTTCTGATGAAGCCACTGGTGGCAAACTTTTCCTGAATAAAGATTCCCATATGCTGCATAATGTCTCAATCTTCAACTTGGGGTTTTCCAAAACCCTTCACAAAAATGTCAGACCTGCAATCATGGGATCTTTTAAAAAGAATCTTCAACACTTGTTAAACCCTTTGGACGAAGACCTATTCGCTAGGGGAGGTACATATACCCTGCCTCCGCCTGCTTCCCCTCCCCTCACTACAGTAAAAGCCACGTCTACGGCCCTTGCTGAATTCTAAAAGATTGATGGACTAAACACATCATCCAGCCGGGGGACTGATTACCTCGCCCCTCCTCTCCTTCCCCTTCCTCTTTGTATGGACTGATAAACCCACGTGTGGCAAAACGTTTCCAAATAAAGACCCCCACATGCTGCATAAGTGTCAAATCTTCAATTGTGGGTTTCTCAAACCATTCATAACTAAGATAAAGGCTTAAAAAGGGAGCTAAAAAACCTGAAACAGAATAGAGAGACAAATACAGCAAGGAATGACATCGGGGGGTTCTATACCAGCACAGATGAGGGGGCTGTGGGGATTCAGGAAAAGATGATACGGGGAAGGGCCAATCGGAACCCCTGCAGTCAATACAAGAACAAGACTTAGCAGAGACTCTAACAGTCAACACATGGCAGGAACAGCTGACGGGGAAGACATCCACGAGCATAGGGGCTGCAGCAAGAGCAGGGTTAAAAGGCAGGAACATCTCGATGAAAGGAGATAAAACACCTCAGAGGATGCAAAGAGAGACACAGTGGGAGGGGGAGAGGGAGGGGTAATGTTTTCTCGGGCTCCAAGAAGTTGAGGGGGAAACCTATGATGAAAAAAACCGGGGGAAGAAGAAAGTGATTAAGGATTTTGAAAGCAATAGGAAGGAGCATACCCAGGTACAAATTCTGGAGAATTGGGTGGTTTGCATGCAAAGGAGATGGCCTGTCAGAGTAGTCTTAAAGGCAGAATCACTGAACCAGGGGCCCGCAGGAGAAAGCATGACTGAGGGACAATTCAGAGTACTGGAGCGTGCCTCGATCAGACAGAACACAGAAGAAAAGAAGAAACTGAGAGGGTACAAAAACGAAGAGGAATTAAAGGGCATCGATGAGGCGAGAGAACCCAGCTCAGGGGGAAGGACAAATCCCCCCCTACAGAGACACCCACAAAAGGGGCCCAAACCACGACAACCCGAAAAACTGAACAACCTAACCCAAAAACCCGCACACTGTTCCCTTGCCCCCACCTTACAGCCCCCTTTTGGGGCACTCTGCCCCCACCCCCACCACAAACCCCCCCACACTTTGAAAACCCCAATACAACGAACAATCTAAACCAACCCCCCACACTGTTCCCCTGCCCCCCCCCCCCCACACACAAAACCCCTGGGACAGCACTCCCCATGGGCCTCGACCTCACCCCCACCAAAAATCCCACCCACACCACAAACCCCCATAAACCCCCCCGGGCTCCCACCCCCCAACCCCAATATTCTCCCAGGTCCCTGTGAAAGACAAAAGCTGAGGGTGGGGACACAAAGAGATGGGAAAAGCAAAAAAATATAGGAATGGGACGAAAAATCAAAAGAAAACCCGGAATCAAAAAATCACAAAACAAAACTCACTGAAACAAAAACAGACACAGTCTTTCCCCCAGGGGATCAGTCCGAGGGAAAAATGAAGGGGCAAGGGGGGGGAGGGGGGGCACTGTCTAAAAAAAGATGAGTTTTGGGAATGGAGGGCATGGGCGAGATTGGGGAAAGGGACTAATGCAGGAACAATTCAAAACTGGGGGAACAAAGGTAGTCATTGCTGGATGTATAACCCCCACAGAAATCAGGGGCCAAAGGGGGTATGATGAAACAAAAAGAGCGATGATGGACCACTGACTGAGGGGGGGGGAAAAGGGCCCAAAAACAGAGCAAAGTTACTGGTTTTGGGTGATTTCAAAACCCCAGGGGGACTATTGGGAAAACCCGGGGCCTCATGGGGCCCTGAAAATGGAACCAAGATGAAGGAGTGGTAAAGGAAAACCCCATGCATCAAAAACATCGGGCCCACCAGAGCGAGGGGAGGAAAAAACCCCCAAACTGGACCTTGTGTTCACTCTATAGCTCGGGCATTTATGACCACTTGGGGGGACCCCCCCAGCTAGTGACCACTAGTTCGAGTTTGATTCATAGTAGATTCAGGGGGGAAGGGGACAGGATCGAAAGGAAAAACCCAAAATATAAAAGGGGGGACACTATAAAAAAGGGGGAACTTCCCGCAGGAGGTGCAGTGGGACAGAGAAATTGTAGGAAAGCTGCAAATGAAAGAAGGAGTATGTTAAAAACAAAATGCAAGGAGGCAGAGGAAAGGTTTTTCCCCAAGGGGGAACGAAAAAGGGGGAACCAAAGCGAGTCCTTTGGGTTTTTCCCAAAAGGGGCAGGGGGGGCAAAAACTAAGTGATTAAGAAAGGAAAAAGGTATAAAAGGGAAAGGGCTCAAGAAAAAAGGGGATAGTCGAAGGCCAGAAACGAATAACAGATAAGGAGGGAGGCCCCTGACAGTACGAAAAAGACATATGATTCGAAAGCCAAGTCGACCCAAAATGCTGTTTGCCAATTAGGGGAAAAGATGACAGTCAAAAACCAGGTGATCAGGCTGAAGAAAGAAAATGGGGAACTCAAAGAAAAGATCAAGAGGTATGCGGGGCTCAAAAAAAGATTTTAAAGGGAAA
Organism: Cherax quadricarinatus; assembly: GCF_026875155.1. Taxonomy (NCBI): domain Eukaryota; kingdom Metazoa; phylum Arthropoda; class Malacostraca; order Decapoda; family Parastacidae; genus Cherax; species Cherax quadricarinatus. The sequence goes on from NC_069404.1 coordinate 83,134,916, forward strand.
ATTCACAGTGGAGCGAAAATTGGGAAGACAGGACAAGGGGGGAAAACCAAAAGGGAAAGACCAAAAAGGGGCTGGTGAGGGAGTAGGTGAAGAAGCTGTAAATACCTTGATACCTCAAAGGCAATGGACGGGCAAAATCTCCCCCTGGGGCCCCAGGGGGGGGGATAACGGTGGCCTTAACCACAATTTCCCAAGCTCCCCTTTAAATGGGCAACTACCTAGGTATGGGAAAACCTCAAAATAGTTCCCATTTTAAGAAAGGAAGAGAAAAAGGATTAAATTACAGACCAGTGTCATGACCTGTATAAATGAAAGCATGGGAAGATTATCAGGGGTGGTGGGGCACCTGGAAAAGAAGAGGGTTATAAACGATAACCACACAGATTCATGGAAAGGGAAATCCCCTTTTCCAAACCTTTTAGAGTTCATGACAAAATTACGAAGGTACACGAGAGAGAGAGGTGGGTTTTATTTATTTCTTTGGGTGCAAGAAGACCCCGACACAGTTCCCAAAAGCGACTAGGCAGAAACTAAGGATTTGGAGCGTATAACAGGGAAAGGGGCCCCTTCAATGGATCAGAGAATATCTGACAGGGAGGCAAAAAGGAGTATGGTACAGGATGAGGTAATCAAGTGGGCACCGTGGCGAGCGGGGGGTCCCCCAGGGGGCGGCCTAGGCCAGTGCTATTTTTGGTATATGTAAAGAAAATGATGGAAGGGGGACTCAGATGTCCCTGTTCTTTGATGTGGAAATTTAAAAAAGGAGAAATTTAAAACAGATGCAGGCCCCCCCAGGGCTTCCCAAAAAGGGCCTGGACAGGCGGCCCCGTAGTCCCCTAAATGGCTTCTAGAATTCAACCCGGCCCAAAAGCAAAGTCATAAGATCGGGGAAGGGCAAAGAAGACTGCAGAAAGGTTTTGACTAAGGGGGACCCAAAGGGCTGCAAACCCGCTCAAGGAGAAAGATTTTGGGGGGACCAAAAACACCGAGCAGGGCTCCGGGAAACACACTCCAAACCCGATAAAGCTTTCCAGCACATAGGCGCCTGGCAAACCTGAGAATGGCGTTCCGATACCTTAATAAGGAATCGTTCAAGACAATGTGTACATCGGCCCATACTGGGTATGCAGCACCAGTTTGGAACCCACACCTGGTCAAACACGTCACAAAAATTAGGGGAAAGTGCAAATTTTTTGCAACAACGTTATTTCCCAGAGCTCAAGGGTATGTCTGTGAAGAAAGGGTGAGGGAAACGGACTGATGACATTGAAAGACAGGCGGCTCAGGGGAGACATGATAACGACATACAAAATACTGCGTGGAATAGACAAGGTAACAGAGGACAGGTTGCTCCAAAAAGGGGAACACAGAAACAAGGGGTCACAATTGGAAGTGAAGACTCAAACGAGTCAGAGAGATGTTAGGAAGTATTTCTTCAGTCATAGAGTCGTAAGGAAGTGGGAATAGCCAAAACAAGTGATGTAGGGGAGGCTGGAATCAGATATAGTTTTAAAGGGACGAGGATGACAAAGCTCTGGAAGCAGAGAGAGGACCTAGTAGCGATCAGGGAAGAGGCAGGGCCAGGAGCTGAGTCTCGACCCCCGCAACCAGAATTAGGTGAGTACAATTAGGTGAGTACACACACACACAAAACACACACACACACACACACACACACACACACACACGAAAGAGTCAAAGAGGCATCACCGGACATCATAGCGCTCACAGAAACCAAGCTTACAGGTATGATAACAGATGCCATCTTTCCAACGGGATACCGATCCTGAGGAAAGACAGAAGGAACAGGGGGAGGGTGGGGGAGTGGCACTGCTGATCAAACACATGGAATTTTGACGAGCTGGAGAGAGGAGACAGCAGAGAAGAAAGTGATTACATAGCGGAACCCCTTCACTACTGGAGGTCCCAAGGTGGTAATTGCATTTATGTATAACCCCCCACAGAACAGCAGGAGGCCAGGGCAAGAGTATGACGGGGCAATAAAGCGATGGTTGAAACACTGGTGCAGTGGCCAGAAGAGCTCATGCATACAGGGCAAAGCTCCTGATCAAGGGTGACTTTAAAACCCCAAGGAGATCGACTGGGAGAACTTGGAGCCACATGGGGGCCAAGACACATGGAGGGCTAAGATGATGGAGGTGGTACTGGAAAACTTCATGTACCCAAAACGTAAGGGCACTACAAGAGAGAGAGGAGAGGATGAACCAGCAAGACTGGACTTAGTATCACTTTAGTAGTGCCCGATATTTAGGACAAACACATACGAAAGACCCCTTGGGGCCAGCGATCATGTGCTTTTGAGCTTCGAATACACAGTAGAGCTACAAGTGGAAGGGAAAGCAGGAAGGCCAGGACAAATGAAACCAAAATACAAGAAAGGGGACTACATGGGAAAAGAGGAACTTCCTGAACGAGGTTCAGTGGAACAGAGAACTGGCGGGAAGCCAATTAAGAGATGATGGAATATGTAGCAACAAAGTGCAAGAGGCTGAGGAGAGGTTTGTACCCAAGGAAACAGGAATAATGAAAAAGCCAGGATGAGCCCATGGTTCACCCAAGGTGCAAGGAGGCAAAAACCAAGTGTGCTAGGGAATGAAGAAATATAGAAGGCAAAGGACCCAGGAGAATAAGGAGGCAGTCGTGAGCCCAAAAAAAAAGCACAGGAA
>NC_069404.1:83138102-83168073 GCF_026875155.1 Cherax quadricarinatus
TAAGGGAAAACACCATAAGTTTTCCGGGGCCCAAAACTCTTTAACAGCCTCCCATCAAGCATTAGGGGAATTGCCAATAAACCCCTGGCTGCCTTCAAGAGAGAGCTGGACAGATACCTAAAGTCAGTGCCGGATCAGCCGGGCTGTGGCTCGTACGTTGGACTGCGTGCGGCCAGCAGTAACAGCCTAGTTGATCAGGCCCTGATACATCGGGAGGCCTGGTCATGGACCGGGCCGCGGGGGCGTTGATCCCCGGAATAACCTCCAGGTAACCTCCAGGTATGTGGGAGAGTAGTGGGGAGGGGGGTTGGAAGGAGGGAGAAGGAAGTGGGTGAATGGGAGAGGGAGAAGGGGAAGGAGGGAGAGGTGGGGAGAGGGAGGGTGAAAGAGGGAGGGGAGGGATCAGGTGAAGGAGTGAGATGTTGGTGGGGGAGGGGGGAGTGTATGTGTGAGTCTGGCAATGTGTTGTGTGTGTATGTGTGAGTCTGGCAATGTGTGTGTGTGTGTGTTGTGTGTGTATGTTGTGTGGTGTGTGGTGTGTGGTGTGTGTGTGTGTGTGTGTGTGTGTTGTGTGTGTGTGTGTGTGTGTGTGTTGTGTGTGTGTGTTGTGTGCATGTGTGTGTGTGTTATGTGTGTGTTGTGTGAGTGTGTGTGTGTGTGTGAGTATGTGCATGTGTGTGTGTGTGTGTGTGTGTACTCACCTAGTTGTACTCACCTAGTTGAGGTTGCGGGGGTCGAGTCCGAGCTCCTGGCCCCGCCTCTTCACTGATCGCTACTTGTGTGTGTGTGTGTGTGTGTATGTGTGTGTATGTGTGTGTGTGTGTGTGTGTGTGTCTTGTGCAGTGTAATGACTGGCCGCAACTTCTTGTGACCTGACCACAACCCTCCTGGGACTTGACCCTCGCACCGTCTTACAATGTTGCCCTTAAAAGTTTGTCCCGCCAACTAGCTTATAGTAATACTCGCCTTGTGTGTGTGTGTTTACCTGGAGTTTACCTGGAGAGAGTTCAGGGGGTCAACGCCCCCGCGGCCCGGTCTGTGATCAGGCCTCCTGGTGGATCAGAGCCTGATCAACCAGGCTGTTGCTGCTGGCTGCACGCAAACCAACGTAGAAGCCACAGCCCGGCTGGTCAGGAACTGACTTTAGGTGCTTGTCCAGCGCCAGCTTGAAGACTGCCAGGGGTCTGTTGGTAATCCCCCTTATGTATACTGGGAGGCAGTTGAACAGTCTTGGGCCCCTGACACTTATTGTATGGTCTCTCAACGTGCTAGTGACACCCCTGCTTTTCATTGGGGGGATGTTGCATCGTCTGCCAAGTCTTTTGCTTTCGTAGTGAGAGATTTTCGTGTGGTCAAGTTCGGTACTAGTCCCTCTAGGATTTTCCAGGTGTATATAATCATGTATCTCTCCCGCCTGCATTACAGGGAATACAGTTTTAGGAACCTCAAGTGCTCCCAGTAATTGAGGTGTTTTATCTCCGTTATGCGTGCCGTGAAGGTTCTCTGTACATTTTCTAGGTCAGCAATTTCACCTGCCTTGAAAGGTGCTGTTAGCGTGCAGCAATATTCCAGCCTAGATAGAACAAGTGATCTGAAGAGTGTCATCATGGGCTTGGCCTCCCTAGTTTTGAAAGTTCTCATTATCCATCCTGTCATTTTTCTAGCAGCTGCGATTGATACAATGTTATGGTCCTTGAAGGTGAGATCCTCCGACATGATCACTCCCAGGTCTTTGACGTTGGTGTTTCGCTCTATTTTGTGGCCAGAATTTGTTTTGTACTCTGATGAAGATTTAATTTCCTCGTGTTTACTATATCTGAGTAATTGAAATTTCTCATCGTTGAACTTCATATTGTTTTCTGCAGCCCACTGAAAGGTTTGGTTGATGTCCGCCGGGAGCTTGCAGTGTCTGCAATGGAAGACACTGTCATGCAGATTCGGGTGTCATCTGCAAAGGAAGACACGGTGCTGTGGCTGACATCCTTGTCTATGTCGGATATGAGGATGGGAACAAGAAAGGGAGCGAGTACTGTGCCTTGTGGAACAGATCTTTTCACTGGTAGCTGCCTCGGACTTTACTCTGTTTTACGACTACTCTCTGTTGTTCTGTTAGTAAGGGAAAATTTAGATCCATCGACCGACTTTTCCTGTTATTCCTTTAGCATGCATTTTGTGCGCTATTACGCCCTGGTCAACTTGTCGAAGGCTTTTGCAAAGTCTGTATATATTACACCTGCATTCTTTTTGTCTTCTAGTGCATTTTGGACCCTTTTCGTAGTGATCCAATAGTTTAGACAGAAGGAGCGACCTGTTCTAAATCCATGTTGCCCTGGGGGTTTGGGAACTGATTTGGGTTTCTAGTTGGGTGGTGATCTTGCTTCTTAGGACCCTTTTAAAAGATTTTTATGATAGGGATGTTAGTGCTATCGGTCTTTTAGTTCTTTGCTGTTGCTTTACTGCCCCCTTTGTGGAGTGGGGGGTATGTCTGTTGTTTTTAGTAACTGTGGGACGACCCCCCTGTCCATGCTCCCTCTCCATAGAATGGAAAAAGGGTCTTGATAGGGGCTTCTTGCAGTTCTTGATGAACACGGAGTTCCATGAGTCTGGCCCTGGGGGGCAGAGTGCATGGGCATGTCATTTTTCGCCTGTTCGAAGTCATTTTTGGCGTCAGGATAACATCAGATAGGCTTGTGTTAACCAAATTTTGTGGCTCTCTCATAAAATATTCATTTTGATCTTCGACTCTCAGTCTGGTTAGCGGCTTGCAAAAAAACTGAGTCATATTGGGACTTGAGTAGCTCACTCATTTCCTTGCTGTCATCTGTGTAGGACCCATCTTGTTTAAGTAGGGGCCCAAATACGGGGACGTTGTCCTCAATTTTGATTTGGTATAGGAGAATAAATACTTGGGTTTCTTTCGATTTCATTTATGGCTTTTAGCTCTTCCGCGATTCCTGACTCCTATAAGTTTCCCTTTTTAGCTTAAGTTCGATGCTTGCTATTTCTTGACCAGTGTCTCCCTACGCATTTCAGATATATTGACCTCTTTTTGCCGCTCTGTTTTTCTTTTCCCTCGCCTGTAAAGGGAGAGCCTGTCTCTTTCCATTTTACATCTACTCCTCCTTTTTCTTAGAGGAAATAAGCCTTGTGCATACATCGAGTGCCACCGAGTTAATCTGTTCTAGGCATAAGTTGGGGTCTGTGTTACTTAGTAATCTTTCCAGCTTATATCGGTTGGGACTTGGTTTACTTGGTCCACTTTATGTTTTTGTTATTGAAGTTGAATTTTGTGAATGCTCCCTCGTGACTATCTATTATGTCGGTCTGGGGCTCCCCGCATACATGTCTGAACCTCAATAATGTTGCGATCTGAGTATATTGTTTTTGATATGGTGCATTTCTTATCAGATCATCATTGTTAGTGAAGATGAGGTCTGTGTATTCTCCAGTCTAGTAGGCTCTATTATTTGCTGGTTTAAATTTAATTTGTGCAGAGATTTAAAAGCTCGTGTGGTGTGAGTTTTCTCAGAGCTGCCTCCTGGTGTTATAACTTTAACAATTTATTTGCTATTTCCTCCATTTTAGGTGCCTTAAGTTGAAATCCCCCAGGAGCAAGATGTTGGGTGCAGAAGCTGGAGATTTTCAGACAGTGGTCAATTTTTAACAGCTGTTCCTGGAATTTCTGGGATGTTGCATCCAGAGGCTTGTAGACTACCACAATGACTAGGTTTTGGTTCTCGACCTTTACTGCTAAAACTTCCACTACATCATTTGAGGCATTAAGCAGTTCTGTGCAAACAAGTGACTCTGCAATGTACAGGCCAACCCCCCCCCTTTTGCCTGTTCACTCTGTCACATCTGTATAGGTTGTAACCTGGGATCCATATTTCGTTGTCCAAGTGATCCTTTATGTGGGTCTCACATGCAGTCCACGGATGAAAGGTATTTTGTTGTTTGTTGCTGGCTTTAGACCCTGTATATTTGCAAAGAAGAATGTCATCGGACTGGTGGTATTGTTGGTACTGGGGGGGGGGGATTTTTTTCCGGCATTAGTATCTGTATCTGTTGGTTTGGAGTGTGTCTGGATTTAAGTATCAATTATTGCTGGTTATTATCCTGTTCCATGTTCACATTGGGAGAAGACTTCCTAGCTTCCTAAGTATTCTTACTGCTAATAACTACTGGAATTAATACTACTCTACTCCTAGGTGGACTATACCTTCTCACACTCGTCAACACGATATTCACTATGTCTATGCTATTTCTATTCTAATTCTGGTAATAGCTTGCAGGAGTGAGTGACCAGTATCAAACAGTATGCAAGGCCAGCCAGAGCCTTCAACATGCAAACCACAAATAGGCGAATGAAACTTGCGCTCAATGGGTGCGGTGACAGGTTGCCAGCTGCTGATGACGAAGTCGTCGTACGTAGGCCTTAAATCCCTATTTTGGAGATCCTTCACCCGTGATGTTTATAAACATATATTCTCATACATCCTGCTTCCTCACGCGATTTCACTCTTCACTGATGATAGTATACACTTCACATTTTATACACTTCACTTTATATGTGTAATGGCACACAACTTGTCGTGACATCACTTTTTCAGGCCTACCGCTGCCAATGTGGCAAAAGCGCCTATGACCCCCAACAGTTTGTGCTTTGAAATATTTTGATTTCAGCTTTCCTCTCACTTTTTTTAACTAATAACTTTAATTATCACTCTAGTATTGTTCACTGACGTTGCACTACCACTGATTACCGCTAGCTGTTATTGCACGCCTTACAACGCTAAGGTTCTCGGAGCCTTGTTACCCACGTCTGCACCCCACGGACCCACGTGTGTGTGTGTGTGTGTGTATGTACTCACCTAGTTGAGGTTGCAGGAGTCGAGTCCAAGCTCCTGGCCCCGCCTGTGTGTGTGCGTGTGTGTGTGTGTGTGTGTTTGTGTGTGTGTGGACTCACCTAGTTGTGGTTGCAGGGGTCGATTCATAGCTCCTGGCCCTGCCTCTTCACTGGCTGCTACTGGGTCACTTTCCCTTCACCATGAGCTTTATCATACCTCTGCTTAAAGCTATGCATGGATCCTGCCTCCACTATATCGCTTCCCAAACTATTCCACTTCCTGACTACTCTGTGGCTGAAGAAATACTTCCTAACATCCCTGTGATTCATCTGTGTCTTCAGCTTCAAACTGTGTCCCCGTGTTGTTGTGTCCAGTCTCTGGAACATCCTGTCTTTTTCCACCTTGTCAATTCCTCTCAGTATTTTGTAAGTTGTTATCACGTCCCCCCTACCTCTCCTGTCCTCCAGTGTCGTCAGGTTGATTTCCCTTAACCTCTCCTCATAGGACATACCTCTTAGCACTGGGACTAGTCTTGTTGCAAACCTTTGCACTTTCTCTAGTTTCTTTACATGCTTGGCTAGGTGTGGGTTCCAAACTGGTGCCGCATACTCCAATATGGGCCTAACGTACACGGTGTACAGGGTCCTGAACGATTCCTTATTAAGATATCGGAATGCGTTTCTGAGGTTTGCCAGGCGCCCATATCCCTGCAGCAGTTATTTGGTTGATTGCACTTCAGGAGATGTGCCTGGGTTTACTCCCCCCAAGATCTTTTCCTTGAGTGAGGTTGTAGTCTCTGGCCTCTAGACTGTACTCCATCTGCGGTCTTCTTTCCCCCTTCCCCAATCTTCATGACTGCACTTGGGGGGAAAAACTCCAGGAGCCAATTGCTGGACCAGGTCTGCAGCCTGTCCAGATCCCTTTGAAAGTTCTGCCGGGTCTTCGATCGAATGAATTCTTCTCATCAACTCTACGTCATCTGAAAACAGGGACACCTGGGAGTTTATTCCTTCCGTCATGTCGTTCACAAATTACCAGAAACAGCACTGGTCCTAGGACTGACCCCTGTGGGACCCCGCTGGTCACAGGTGCCCACTCTGACACCTCGCTACGTACCATTACTCGCTGCTGTCTTCCTGACAAGTATTAATTGATCCATTGTAGTGCCTTCCCTGCCCACCCCTACTTGGTCCTCGAGTTTTTGCACAAATTCTCTTGGGGTTGGTAATGTGTCAAACGCCTTATTGCAGTCCAAGAAGATGCAATCCACCCACCCCTCTCTCTCTTGTCTTACTGCTGTCACCTTGTCTTAGAACTCCAGTAGGTTTTGACACAGGATTTCCCGTCCCTGAAACCATGTTGGCTGCTGTTGATGAGACATTCCTTTCTAGTTGTTCCACCACTATTCTCCTGACAATCTTCTCCATGACTTTGCATAATATACATGTCAGTTACACTGGTCTGTAGTTTAATGCTTCATGTCTGTCTCCTTTTTTAAAGATTGGAACTACATTTGCTGTCTTCCATGCTTCAGGAAATCTCCCTGTTTCCATAGATGTATTGAATATTGGTGTTAGGGGTACACATAGTGCCTCTGCTCCCTCTCTTAGGACTCATGGAGAGATGTTATCTGGCCCCATTGCCTTTGAGGTATCTAGCTCACTCAGAAGCCTCTTCACTTCTTCCTCGGTTGTGTGTACTGTGTCTAGCACCTGGTGGTGTGCCCCACCTCTCCGTCTTTCTGGAGCCCCTTCTGTCTCCTCTGTGAACACTTCTTTGAATCTCTTGTTGAGTTCCTCACATACTTCACGGTCATTTCTTGTTGTCTCTCCTCCTTCCTTCCTTAGCCTGATTACCTGGTCCTTGACTGTTGTTTTCCTCCTGATGTGGCTGTATAACAGCTTCGAGTCAGATTTGGCTTTCGCTGCTATTTCGTTTTCATATTGTCTTTGGGGCTTCCTTCTTATCTGTGCATATTCGTTTCTGGCTCTACGACTGCTCTCCTTATTCTCCTGGGTCCTTTGCCTTCTGTATTTCTTCCATTCCCTAGCACACTTGGTTTTTGCCTCCTTGCACCTTTGGGTGAACCATGGGCTCATCCTGGCTTTTTCATTGTTCCTGTTTCCCTTGGGTACAAACCTCTCCTCAGCCTCCTTGCACTTTGTTGCTACATATTCCATCATCTCATTAATTGGCTTCCCTGCCAGTTCTCTGTTCCACTGAACCTCGTTCAGGAAGTTCCTCATTCCCATGTAGTCCCCTTTCTTGTAGTTTGGTTTCATTTGTCCTGGCCTTCCTGCTTTCCCTTCCACTTGTAGCTCTACTGTGTATTCGAAGCTCAAAAGCACATGATCGCTGGCCCCAAGGGGTCTTTCGTATGTGATGTCCTCAATATCTGCACTACTCAAGGTGAATACTAAGTCCAGTCTTGCTGGTTCATCCTCTCCTCTCTCTCTTGTAGTGCCCTTTACGTGTTGGTACATGAAGTTTTCCAGTACCACCTCCATCATCTTAGCCCTCCATGTGTCTTGGCCCCCATGTGGCTCCAAGTTCTCCCAGTCGATCTCCTTGCGGTTAAGTCACCCATGATCAGGAGCTTTGCCCTGTATGCATGAGCTCTTCTGGCCACTGCAGCCAGTGTTTCAACCATCGCTCTATTGCTCTCGTCATACTCTTGCCCTGGCCTCCTGCTGTTCTGTGGTGGGTTATACATCAATGCAATTACGACCTTGGGACCTCCAGAGTGAAGTGTTCCCGCTATGTAATCACTTTCTTCTCTGCTGTCTCCTCTCTCCAGCTCGTCAAAATTCCATCTGTGTTTGATCAGCAGTGCCACTCCTCCACCCCCCCCCTGTTCCTTCTGTCTTTCCTCAGGATCTGGTATCCCGTTGGAAAGATGGCATCTGTTATCATACCTGTAAGCTTGGTTTCTGTGAGCGCTATGATGTCCGGTGATGCCTCTTTGACTCTTTCGTGTGTGTGTGTGTGTGTGTGTGTGTGTGTGTGTGTGTGTGTGTGTGTGTGTACTCACCTAATTGTACTCACCTAATTCTGGTTGCAGGGGTCGAGACTCAGCTCCTGGCCCTGCCTCTTCCCTGATCGCTACTAGGTCCTCTCTCTCTCTGCTTCCAGAGCTTTGTCATACCTCGTCTTAAAGCTATATCTGATTCCAGCCTCCACTACATCACTTGTTAGGCTATTCCACTTCCTTACGACTCTATGACTGAAGAAATACTTTCTAACATCTCTCTGACTCGTTTGAGTCTTCAGCTTCCAATTGTGACCCCTTGTTTCTGTGTCCCCTCTCTGGAGCAACCTGTCTCTGTCTACCTTGTCTATTCCATGCAGTATTTTGTATGTCGTTATCATGTCTCCCCTAAGCCGCCTGTCTTTCAATGTCATCAGTCCGATTTCCCTCACCCTTTCTTCACAGGACATACCCTTGAGCTCTGGAACTAACGTTGTTGCAAACCTTTGCACTTTCTCTAATTTCGTGACGTGTTTGACCAGGTGTGGGTTCCAAACTGGTGCTGCATACTCCAGTATGGGCCTGATGTACACATTGTCTTGAACGATTCCTTATTAAGGTATCGGAACGCCATTCTCAGGTTTGCCAGGCGCCCATGTGCTGCAGCAGTTATCTGGTTGATGTGTGCTTCCGGAGACATGCTCGGTGTTGTGGTCACCCCAAGATCTTTCTCCTTGAGCGAGGCTTGCAGTCCTTGGCCACCTAGTCTAAACTCTGTCTGCGGTCTTCTTTGCCCTTCTCCGATCTTCATGACTTTGCATTTGGCCGGGTTGAATTCTAGAAGCCAGTAGCTGGACTACGTGTCCAGCCTGTCCAGGTCTCTTTGAAGTCCTGCCTGGCCTGCATCTGATTTAATTCTCCTCATTAACTTCACATCATCTACGAACAGGGACACCTCTGAGTCTATCCCTTCCATCATGTCATTCACATATACCAAAAATAGCACTGGTCCTAGGACCGACCCCTGTGGGACCCCGCTCGTCACAGGTGCCCACTGTGATACCTCATCCTGTACCATGACTCCTTGTTGCCTCCCTGTCAGATATTCTCTGATCCATTGAAGTGCCCTTCCTGTTATACGCTCCTAATCCTCTAGTTTCTGCACTAGTCGCTTTTGAGGAACTGTGTCGAAGGTCTTCTTGCAGTCCAAGAAAATGGAATCAACCCACCTCTCTCTCTCGTGTAGCACTTCTGTAACTTTGTCATAGAACTCTAGAAGGTTTGTGACACAGGATTTGCCTTCCATGAATCTGTGCTGGTTATCGTTTATAATCCTCTTCTGTTCCAGGTGCTCCACCACTCTCCTCCTGATAATCTTCTCCATGACTTTGCATTCTATACAGGTCAGTGTCACTGGTCTGTAATTTAATACCTCTTTTCTCTCTCCTTTCTTAAAAATGGGAACTATATTTGAGGTCTTCCATACCTCAGGTAGTTGCCCAGTTTCAAGGGATGCGTTGAAGATTGTGGTTAATGGCACACACAGTATATCTCCTCCCTCCTGAGGACCCACGGGGAGATGTTGTCCAGTCCCATTGCCTTTGAGGTATCAAGGTCACTTAGCAGCTTCTTCACCTACTCCTCACCAGCACCTGTTGGTCTATTCCCTGTTGGTGTTCCCCTCTGTCCTGTCTTCCCAGATTCTTTCCTGTCTCCACTGTGAATACTTCCTTAAATCTCTTGTTGAGCTCCTCGCATACCTCTTGATCATTTCTTGTGAGTTCCCCATCTTCTTTCTTCAGCCTGATCACCTGGTCTTTGACTGTCATCTCTCTCCTAATGTGGCTAAACAGCAGTTTTGGGTCAGACTTGGCTTTCGATCATATGTCATTTTCGTACTGTCGCTGGGCCTCCCTCCTTATCTGTGCATATTCGTTTCTGGCTCTTCGACTGATCTCCTTGTTTTCTTGAGTCCTTTGCCTTCTATACCTCTTCCATTCTCTAATGCACTTAGTTTTTGCCTCCCTGCATCTTTGGGTAAACCAAGGACTCGCTTTGGTCTTCCCATTGTTTCTGTTGCCCTTGGGAATAAACCTTTCCTCTGCCTCCTTGCATTTTGTTGTTACATACTCCATCATTTCATTTGCAGTCTTTCCTACCATTTCTCTGTCCCACTGCACCTCCTGCAGGAAGTTCCTCCTTTTATAGTAGTCCCCCCTTTTATAGTTTGGCTTTTTCCATTCGACTCCTGCTACCCTCTCCACCTGCAACTCTACTATGTAATCAAAACTCAGAACTACGTGGTCACTAGCTCGGAGGGTCCTCTCATATGTGATGTCATCAATGTCTGAGCTACTCAGAGTGAACACAAGGTCCAGTCTTGCGGGTTCATCCTCCCCTCGCTCTCTGGTAGTGTCCCTGATGTGTTGATGCATGAGGTTTTCCAGTACCACATCCATCATCTTGGCTCTCCATGTTTCACGGCCCCCATGTGAGGCTCCAGGTTTTCCCAATCAGTCTCCCTGTGGTTGAAATCACCCATAACCAGTAACTTTGCTCTGCTCGTTTGAGCTCTTCCTGCCCCCTCAGCCAGTGTGTCCATCTTCGCTCTGTTGTTCTCATCATATTCCTCTCTTGGCCTCCTGCAGTTCTGTGGTGGGTTATACATCACAGCAATGGCTACCTTATGTTCCCCAGATTGAATTGTTCCTGCTATGTAGTCCCTTTCTCCAATCTCGTCCATGCCCTCCATTTCCTCGAAACTCCATCTTTTTTTATGAGCAGTGCAACCCCTCCTCCCCCTCTGCTCATTCTATCTTTCCTCAGGATCTGATATCCCTGTGGGAAGACTGTGTCTGTTATTGTCTCAGTGAGTTTCGTTTCTGTGACTGTTATGATGTCCGGGGACTTCTCATTGATTCTTTCGTGCCATTCCTCATATTTATTTGCTATTCCATCTGCATTTGTGTACCACACCCTCAGCTTCTTGTCTTTCACAGTGGACCTGGGAGAATATTGGGGTTGGGGGGTGGGAGCCCTGGGGGGTTATGGGGGTTTGTGGTGTGGGTGGGATTTGTGGTGGGGGTGAGGTCAGAGTGCCCATAGGGAGCTGCTGTGGCAGTGGGGTTTGTGATGTGGGGGGTGGGGGCAGAGGGAACAGTGTGTGGGTGTTGGTTGAGATTGTTCAGCTGTATTGGGGTTTTCAAAGTGTGGGTGGGGTTTGTGGTGGGGGGTGGGGGCAGAGTGCCCAAAAGGGGCTGCTGTAGAGGTGGGGGCAGAGGGAACAGTGTGCGGGTTTTGGTTGAGGTTGTTCAGTTGCTTCGAGGTTGTCGTGGTTAGAGTCCTTCTGTGGGTGTCTCTGTAGGGGGCATTTGTCCTTCCACCTGAGTCTGGGTTCTGCTCGTCCTCATCGATGCCTTCAATTCCTCCTTTCGTTTTTGTACCCTCTCAGTTTCATTCTTTTCTTCTGTGTTCTGTCGTGATCGAGGTACACTCTCCAGTACTCTGAATTGTCCCTCAGTCATGCTTTCTCCTGCAGGACCCTGGTTCGAGCTGATTCTGCCTTGAAGACTACTCTGACAGGCCATCTCCTTCTGCATGCAAACCACCCAATTCTCCGAGAATTTGTCACCTGGGTCATGTCTCGCTCTCCTATTGCTTTCAAGATACCTTTGATCACTTTCTTCTTCCCCTGGATTCTTTCATCATAGGTTTCCCCTCAACTTCTTGGAGCCCGTAGACAAACATTGACCTCTCCCTCTCCTCCTCCCACTGTGTCTCTCTTTGCATCCTCTGAGGTGTTTTATCTCCTTTCATCGAAATGTTCCTGCCTTCAACCCCTGCTCTTGCTGCAGCCCCTATGCTCAGTGGACTGTCTTCCCTGCTCAGCTGTTCCCTGCCACAGTAGTTGACTGTTAGAGTCTCTGCATAAGTCTTGTCTCTTGTATTGACTGCAGGCTTCACGATTGGCCTTCCTGTACTCATCTTTTCCTGAATCCCTACAGCCCCCTCATCTGTGACTGGTATAGAAGCCCCTGATGTCATTCCTGTGCTGTCATTTGTCTCTCTATTCTGTTTCAGGTTTTTTAGCTCCTCTTCTAAGCACTTTATCTTATGTGTGATGAATGGTTTGAGAAACCGACAAGTTGAAGATTGAGACACTTATGCAGCATATGGGAATCTTTATTCAGGAAACGTTTTGCCACACAGTGGCTTCATCAGTCCAATACAAAGAGGAAGGCGTAAGGAGAGGAGGAGCATGAGGTAATCAGTCCCTCGGCCTGGAGTAGATGTGTTCAGTCCATCAATCTTGTAGAATGTACAGCATAGGGCCGTAGACGTGGCTTATATACTGTAGTGAGGTGAGGTGAAGCAGACGGAGGCGGGGTCATAGTGGTACCATCCACTAGTCGAAGTAGGTCTTCGTCCAAAGGTTGAACAAGTGTTGAAGAATTCTTTGTAACAAGATCCCATGATGCTGCAGTGTCTGACAGTTGTGATGAATGGTTTGAGAAACCGACAAGTTGAAGATTGAGACACTTATGCAGCATATGGGAATCTTTATTCAGGAAACGTTTCGCCACACAGTGGCTTCATCAGTCCAATACAAAGAGGAAGGCGTAAGGAGAGGAGGAGCATGAGGTAATCAGTCCCTCGGCCTGGAGTCGATGTGTTCAGTCCATCAATCTTGTAGAATGTACAACATAGGGCCGTAGACGTGGCTTATATACTGTAGTGAGGTGAGGTGAAGCAGGCGAAGGCGGGGTCATAGTGGTACCATCCACTAGTCGAAGTAGGTCTTCGTCCAAAGGTTGAACAAGTGTTGAAGAATTCTTTGTAACAAGATCCCATGATGCTGCAGTGTCTGACAGTTGTGATGAATGGTTTGAGAACTGATGAAGCCACTGTGTGGCGAAACGTTTCCTGAATAAAGATTCCCATATGCTGCATAAGTGTCTCAATCTTCAACTTGTCGGTTTCTCAAACCATTCATCACAACTGTCAGACACTGCAGCATCATGGGATCTTGTTACAAAGAATTCTTCAACACTTGTTCAACCTTTGGACGAAGACCTACTTCGACTAGTGGATGGTACCACTATGACCCCGCCTCCGCCTGCTTCACCTCACCTCACTAGAGTATATAAGCCACGTCTACGGCCCTATGCTGTACATTCTACAAGATTGATTGACTGAACACATCGACTCCAGGCCGAGGGACTGATTACCTCATGCTCCTCCTCTCCTTACGCCTTCCTCTTTGTATTGGACTGATGAAGCCACTGTGTGGCGAAACGTTTCCTGAATAAAGATTCCCATATGCTGCATAAGTGTCTCAATCTTCAACTTGTCGGTTTCTCAAACCATTCATCACAACTGTCAGACACTGCAGCATCATGGGATCTTGTTACAAAGAATTCTTCAACACTTGTTCAACCTTTGGAAGAAGACCTACTTTGACTAGTGGATGGTACCACTATGACCCCGCCTCTGCCTGCTTCACCTCACCTCACTACAGTATATAAGCCACGTCTACGGCCCTATGCTGTACATTCTACAAGATTGATGGACTGAACACATCGACTCCAGGCCGAGGGACTGATTACCTCATGCTCCTCCTCACCTTACGCCTTCCTCTTTGTATTGGACTGATGAAGCCACTGTGTGGCGAAACGTTTCCTGAATAAAGATTCCCATATGCTGCATAAGTGTCTCAATCTTCAACTTTATCTTATCTTCTGCTGCTAAGACTTGTAGTCCCCACTTCCTGCTCTCTTCAGCTATCCTCTCCTCCATTACCCTGCCGAGCTCAGCTAGCTTCCTTCCCCACTCTTCCTCCATTTTGTGAGCTCTACCCCCTAATCTTCCCCCCCAGATTCCTCCCCCCGGGGTTTTGGGACCCCAGCCCCCTGGGGCCTCGGTCCCTTGGGTTACCTTTTTTTTTTTTTTTTTCCCCCGGGAAAAGGACTTGTTGGTGAGAGAGGGAGGAGAGAGAAGAGGAATTTTAGAGAAGAGTTAGAGAGAATCCCGGGGAAAAAAAAGGCTGGGGAATTTTGTTTGGGGGAAAGGGGAGGGGGGGCCAAGGGGGGGAAAGGGAAAGATGAATGGGGGTGTGTGTGGGGAGGGGACGAGAGAACGGAAGGGGAGAGAGAAAAAATAGAAAGGAAGAGATGGAGATCGACAGAGGGGGGGAGAAAGATGAAAGGGGAAAGAGAGGGGAAAGGTAGAGAGAGAGGGGAGAGAGAGAAAAGAGAAAAGGGGGGAGAGAGAGAGAGGAGGTTTGGGGACCGGATGCCCCAGTCGTGGGTGGGGAGGTATTTGGGTATGGGGTTGAGTGGCATCTTTTTACTCCACCTTGTGATTTTTGTGTGTAGTGTGTGTGTCCCCCTTCCTTCTAGTATTAAATACTGACAAAATCCAGTAGAAATTTACCGGGGGGCAAATTTTAAAAAATTTTCCAATAATAATCTAAAACTTATAAAATTACTTAAAAAATACGGAAAGTAATATGGGTTTTCTAAAATTAGGCCCCCTCTCAACTTTGCAAGTTTTTTTTATTTTTTTATTTAAAACCATAAAAAAAGGGACAATAGAAAAAAGGGAAAAAAACCCTAAATTTGGGAAAATTAAACAATAATGAAAAACATTACATTAGATATTGAAACAATAACAAATAACAAAAAATTATAACAAAATGACACTAAAAACCAACTAAAAAAATTGAAAACCGAAACTTAAAACTTTTCCTATACTAGTTTATTTGTGGATAAGTTAACATTCGAAAAAAAAAAAACATCCCAACCAAATTTTTAACCCTTCCCCCAATTATTCTTCCTTGTCTTAATGAAAACCTAGAATGATAAAATACAAGTATACTTATCTTTTAGTTACAGAAAATTTCCCTTCTGAATTGAAAAAGGGGAAAAAAATTTTGGGGAATAATTAACCCTAAAATGTCAAAAACCCAACATCCGAGCGAACACCTACCCCACCTACAGGTCCATTAGACTGAAACGGCCCGGCAGCTGTGCCCAGGTGTGCACATGTCCCTTGCACATGTACCTACAAAAAAGAATTACTCAAAAATTTATAATAATGCCAAAACGTAGAAAAAAATTTACCCAATTTGATAATAAAGAGCCGATTGTATAAAGGGAGCTTTCCCAAAATTTGGTCATAATTTTCCCCAAACCCAAAGGGCCTGTATTCCCCTGTATTTAAATATCTAATCAACACAAAAATTTTAAACCATATACCCCTAACCATTTTGGGTTGGGGTTTTCAGGGTTTACAACCAGTATTCCCATAAAAAAAAAAAGGAAATTTAAAAAAAGGGAAAAAACCCACTTTTTCATCTCAAAAATTCAGACTTCAATTTACCATTCAGGTACATACTTTAAAAATTTTTAATTTTAATAAAAAAAAAGTAAAATTTTTCAGATTTAACACAATCATTTCCCCACGCCCTTTTTATAAGAAATACGTGACTCAACCTGAATAATTCATTCATTCCTTTAAACCCTAAGGGTTTTCCCAAAAAAAACTTAACTACTACATGTATTGCCCCCTATCGAAAAATTAAAAAGAAAAAAAATCCCCCAAATTGATCATAACCCCCTATCCCTTCTTTTGGAACAACGAATTAAATTGTGTTAAAAAAAAATTACATTGTAATTAAACAAACCCAAAAAAACCCTTTTTTTTTTTGACTTTTAGCATAAAAAAAAAAATATGTATTGAATTTCTTTGGGGAAAATGTTTTTAAAAAAAAACCCATTAAATATAAATCCCTAAAAGTAAAAAATATATAAAGTTATAGGTCAAAAACCCCCAAAATATAACTGTATTGTACTTAAAACCATTTCAAACCTAAAATTTCAAAAATTGGGCCCCCCGACATCCCCTCTTAAATAAAAAAAAACCTTTCCCGCAAACCCCCCTTTCAAAGGAAAACCCCACCCCAAATTTCATCCCCCTTCCCTCCTTTTAAAAATTTCCCTTTTAAATCCCTTTAAGTGCCCCCTCAGGGAATTTTCCTTGTTGTTGGTGGGGGGCCTTTTGATTTGGGAAAATTGGATCTGTGCTCCATTCCCCGAATTAAGCCTGAATGCCTTCCACATCTCCCCCCAGGCGCTGTATAATCCAAAGGGGTTTAACGTTTCCCCCTTGATTTTTTTAATAACCCCGTAATGTGAAATTCCTAAAACCCCTTTCACTTAATTCCCTCTCCTTTCCCCCCCCCTTTAAAAACCCCCTTTAAATTTTCTAACACTTTGTCCTATAAAAAGTTGCTATTAACGCATTAATTTTTCAAAACAGTTGGGTCCCTCTCATACCCCAAAAATATAAATAAAATCCGAAATTAAATATACCCAAAACCGTTTATTTCCATTTGATTCACCCCCCCTATTTCTAAGCTTAAAAAAAACACTGCAACCCCCCCCCCCCTCCCTTTAAAACCTTTTTCCCTTTTCCCCCAACCAAACCTTTTTAATTTTCAATCCCTTTCCCGAAAAAATTTCCCCAAAAAAAGGGAAAAAAATTTTCCAATCCGCCACAACCCTTGATACCCAAATCCCCCTTTTTTTCCTTTGGAAAAAAAACCTTTCCCCAAAACGGTAAGATCCCATGTAAAAATTTACATAATTTCCCTCGTATTTTTGGGTTTTTAAAAACGCAATTTTTTCCCAAACCCCCCCCAAATTTTTACGCTAATATACATGGAAAAAACCCCTTCTACCCCCGGGCTACCACTGCCTTACCATCCCCCCATAAAGGGTTTTCCCCAAATTTTTAATATGTAAAGGTCTTCATGTTTAGGTTGCCCCGTAACATTCCCCTAAAACCTATTATAAAACTCCCTACCCCCCCAACCGTTGCAATCCTGACGAAATTTTAAGAAGCCCGCCTTCCCTCCCCCCCCCCCCCTCCCGCTTATAAAAAAGTTTAAAATACACACTCATAATCCTTTTTTCAACGCTATAAGCCCCCGGGCCCTTCCCCCCCCCAACCGGGGGGTGTAAAAACCAACCCCCCCCCCCCCGCCTTATTTAAACCATTCGTTTTCCCATACCCCCAAATGAATCTAAAAAACGCGTTTTTGTAACCTTTGAATCCACTACAGTATGGGTATATTACTAAAATCCCAAATTTTTTTAACTATATAAAAAAACATTCTTTTGTAATTACTCTTTGTTTGCAAAGTTAAGTGTGCAGCTCGTAAACACTGATGCCTTAAAGTACCCCATCTCCCAATACGCACTAAATTTGTATTTTTTTGTGCTAATTGTTTACCACTTAAAATAACGTTTCCCCCCATACAGTAATTGGAAAAACCTTTTTCCACCTTTAACTACTTCACATTCCTCACTTAACCCATCCCCAAGATCCAAACTTAGTTTTTTGCTTATTTAAAGGCCCCACCAAAGCCCTTTAAAAACATTTACTAACTTTTCCCCCGAGGGGAAATCCCCGTTACCACTTACAAAATCGGTTTTTTTCGTCAACTTTTCCCAAAAATGCCAGCCCCCCCCACCCCTTTCGTTACTACCCCCTTAGCTGCTAATAAGACCCAATTCCCCTATAAAAGGGATCCCGTAAACCCCGCAAAAAAATATTTGTTTAAAAGGGGGGCAACCCCGACGTGACCCCTTCTCATCCCAAATTTGGGTTTTCCTTAAACCCTTTCCCTTTTCTTCCACTCTCAAGGATGCATCTTGATACAGTAAATTTTGGGCCCCTGAAAAAATTTCCTCTCCAAAACCCCCCCCACTTTATTTAAACCCTTTCCCTTAAGTTTTCCCCTTCTAAAACTATCAGCCCCCCCCCAAACAAAAGGCCCAAACCCCCCCCCCCCCCAAAATTTTTTTCTTTTTTTCAATAAAAAATTCTAATTTAAAACCTTTCCCCCTCATAATTTAAACCCCCCGGCAACCCCCCTATTTTCCCCCTTTTTCAATCCCCTTTACCCAAGGGACCTTTTTTATTTGTTAGTAAAATCCTTGCAAAAACTTTTAAACAACCCCACAATAACGAAATTTAAAGATAGTCCCCCTTTATGTTAATGGCTACCTTTAGGGACTAGAAAGACCCCAAACCATGGGTTTGCTGTGGCCCCTAAGACCCGATCCCGCTTAAGGAATATTGAATTAAATTTAAACCCAAAACCCCTTTTTAAAAAACCCCAAATTTTTAAAAAAAAAGTCGCTGGGAAACCCAACAATTCCCCGGTGCCTTTCCCAATTGGGGCCCCGGAAAAAAGTTCCCTTTTCTACACTTTCCCTTATCGGCCCCCCCAAAACGAAAACGTTTAAAGCTCTGTCAAATCACAACCGCACAAACCTTCCATTGGGGCTGTAATGCTAATTTTTCTTATTCCCCCACTTTGGGGTTTTCAACTTAAACCCAAGCATCAATATCCCACTCATACCCTCAGTCGTCGTCAAAACCTGATCCACTTTTTACCCTTGCAAAACCTACCCGGGAAAATTCAAAAACCATTAAAATCCCCTTCCTTGCGACGCTTTTGTTGACTAGCAACACACACGCCGACGGGGCCCAAACTCCCACAAAAACCCCCCTCAAAACCCCGCCCTTAAGCCTTTTCCCCCCTCAAACCTTTTCCCTTTTGGGGGGGGAAATTTTGTATATGTTCCTTCAAACTTTCAATTTCAATAACAGAATTAAATTTGCATTAATTTGTGCATTGCATTTTGGCCCCAACTGCCCCCCTAAAAATTTTTGAAAACCCTATTGTAACTGGGTTATATCTCTTCCCTCGATTAATTTTAATTTTTCCTTAATAAAGTTTTTTGGCTATCATTTCCCCCCTTAAACCCTGGGAAAAATCCCCTTTGGGGCCCTTAAACCACTAAAAAGATCCCATTTTTGTCCAAAAAAAAACAAAAGGGCAAACCTCTACCTTCAAAAAACCCTTTCATTCAGTTTTCCAAAATGATGGACCCCCCCGAGGCCCCACCCCAAAAATCCCCAAAATTTTTACAACACCTCTTTGGGTCCAAAAAAACCCCAAAATATCACATTCACCCTCCGCAAGTAAACCCCAATGGGACTACATTTGGCCCAACCTGGAAAAAAAAAACCCCGTTTTTGAAGGTTTTCTCTACCATCCCTCCCCCCCCCACCATCCTTTAACCCCACCCCCGGGCAAAAAATCCCCCAAAAAACCCAAAACACCCCGCACCCCCTAGGGGCCCCCCTTTTTTTAAAAACGGATCCAATATCACGCAATTCCAATCTCCCCCCAATTTTTTTCCACAAAACGGTAAAACGGGAAAAATTGACCAGACATCCTGAACAAATTTTTTGGTTTTTTACTCACAACAAAAATCACCGGGCCATAATACACATACTAAATAAAAAGGGACCCAAACCCCGGTTCCCTCCCTCTAATTACACTCCCCCTCTCCCCCTTTTCTACGCCTTATAAAACGGCTAGGGGTTTTCCTTTTTCCAAATGGAAACCCCCCGTTCGCATCCAGTTACATTTAACCACTATATCCCAATCATAAACAGGGGGGCCTTAAAAATTTTGTTCCTGAAAGAAAACCCCATCCACACCTAATCGCACCCAAAAACTCATTAAAACCCCTTTAAACTTCCTCCGGGTCTCAACCCGTTAATATTTATAGTAAAAAACTTTTAATTCAACAAATTGGGGTTTTTCCCATTGTCCCCGGGATACTTTTAAACCCCCCGTTTTGTTTTTCGCAACACCTTTTGGGCCCCCCCCCTTTGTTGGGAATACCTTTGAATCCCTTGTTTCCCGGGGGTTTACCTTTCTCTCTCTGCTGTACCTCCACCCAAGTTTTTTCCCCGGGGGTTTTTTCAGGGGGTTTGAACATCATAGAATCCCGAGATGCTGCCCGTCTCCCTTTTGTGTCCCCCCCTCCCCTGCATTTGGACATCTGAAACACCCTCCTGATGCACCTCCGCCTTACTGCAAGACCCTTTAATCCTTTAGACTCTTGTCGACAAAAACTCATCTTGCCATACCAAACTTTCCCCGCTCCCCCGGGAAAAAAAACCTGGGTCTCCCACATGATCTATGACAGATTCCTCTAACAAAAATCCTAACCCCTTTACCCAAAAAACGCTGCCATTTCTTTCACCCCTATTAGGTATTCTTCCCCTAAAACCCATGTATGTCCAAAGACTGAGGGTTCACCTTTTAGCATTAAAAATTTGGGGATTCAGCACCTTTTTTTTGGGCCACCTCCCAAAATCCTTTTACAATCGTTTTTTGGGGCGGTGTATCAAGAGGCGTTCTCACTCGTTTGCCAAACCCCGCCAAGGGTGCCGTTGGGCCCTTGTTGTGGGGTACCCCCTTCGTTTTCCCCCACTGCACCGCGATGTGGTTTTTTGACCCAATACCCCACACGTACGGGGCCCTTTGCCGGCCCCCTATGTTTACATAGCTTGAGTCCCAAAATTTCCCTTAAAAACAAATTGAAGGAAAAAGGAGTCGTTAAAAATCATTTTAACAGAAATATGTTTCCCTTTCCCGCGTACCCGCATCGGGCCAGTTGCCCCTCACCCTCCCCGTGGCTATGTGAACCCCTTTCCCTAAAATGCGTTCACTGCTAATAAACCAAAAACATCGCCTCAAAAGGCAATTTCCCGAATTTTTTCACCCCCTTTGGGGATTGGGCGAATACAAACATGGGTCGACCCACACAAACTGTTATTAAATCGTTTTGGGGGTTCCCGATACTTTTTTAACCAAACCGGCCCCTTTAATCGTGATTTTTTAAAGAAGATTTTTGGTTTTTTTCCATTGAGTCAAACACCATGCAGTGGAGCTCTAGTTGGTTAAAAATGCGCAAAAGCCCAAATCAATTTAGGGCGTAGCACCGGGAGGGCCGGGACGGCCCGGGAGCGTGCAAACCCAATTGAACCCTTTTGCAAATGTCCCACCCCTTTTGTGTTTTTGTGGTTAAAAACGAAACCCCCCGCTTTAAAAAGACCGCTTTCCCTCTCCTCACACTCTCATCAACCCTTTTCCCACCTTATCTATGCTATTTCTGCTCTAATTCTGGTAATAGCTTGCAGGAGTGAGTGACCATATCTAACAGTGATGCAGAGCCAAAATTTGACAACGTGCAACCCATAGGTGAAATTTACTTGCACTGGCAGTGGGGCGATTACAAGTTGCCAAATGCTGATGACGTAGTCATCATACATAGGCCTTGTATCACTATTTTGAAAATCCTTCACCCTGATATTTATAACCATATTGCCATACATCCCGTGGTTCCTCAAGTGATTTCACTTTTCACTTATGATAGAATACACTTGTTGTTTATATGTGCCCAGAAATAATTCTCCTCACTTCTATGTATCCATAATACTAATAAATACGAATAATAAATACTAGTAATTCTAATATTTATAATACTAATGCCCCTAATACTAATACTCAGCTTCTACAAGTGCCCCAACGCTTGTGCTAGTGTGTGTGTGGGGGTGTGTGTGTGTGTGTGTGTGTGGTGTGTTGGGGTGGTGTGGGGTGTTGAGGGTGACCCTCACTAGCTTCCCACAAAACCCCTCTTCACGCACTTTTCAATCTAACTCCCCCTTATTTATGTTGTTTCTACTTTAATTCTGGTAATAGCTAGCAGGAGTGAGTGATCCTTAAACTTACAATGTGCAGAGACCAGTAATTCTGGGACAACATACAACCTCATTAGGTGAGAGGAACTTGTGTTGGCAGTGGAACGGTGGACAAGTTGCTGGTTCTCCTTGTTGTCATACACATAGGCCTTCTAAGACTTTTCTCGAAATCCTTCACCTGTGATAAGTTATATCCATTTATACTCGTAAACCACACACTCCTCAAGTGTTTTCACTTTTCACTTTTGGTAAATTGCACTTCACTTTTGGTAAGTTAAACATAAGAACATAAGAAAGGAGGAACACTGCAGGAGGCCTGCTGGCCCATACTAGGCAGGTCCTTTACAATTCATCCCACTAACAAAACATTTGCCCAACCCAATTTTCAATGCCACCCAAGAAATAAGCTCTGATGTGAAAGTCCCACTCAAATCCAACCCCTCCCACTCATGTACTTATCCAACCTAGATTTGAAACTACCCAAAGTCCCAGCCTCAATAACCCAACTAGGTAGACTGTTCCACTCATCAACTACCCTATTTCCAAACCAATACTTTCCTATGTCCTTTCTAAATCTAAACTTATCTAATTTTGAATCCATTACTGCGGGTTCTCTCTTGGAGAGACATCCCAAGACCTTATTAATATCCCCTTTATTAATACCTATCTTCCACTTATACACTTCGATCAGGTCTCCCCTCATATCTTCGTCTAAACAAGTGAATGTAACTTAAGAGTCTTCAATCTTTCTTCATAATGAAGATTTCTAATGCTATGTATTAATTTAGTCCATCCTACGCTGAATGTTTTCTAACGAATTTATGTCCATTTTGTAATACGGAAACCAGAACTGAGCTGCATAATCTAGGTGAGGCCTTACTAATGATGTATAAAGCTGCAGTATGACCTCTGGACTTCTGTTGCTACACTTCTTGATATAAATCCCAGTAATCTATTTGCCTTATTTACGTACGCTTAGGCATTGCTGTCTTGGTTTAAGGTTGCTGCTCACCATAACCCCCAAGTCATTTTTGCAATCTGTATGGCTAAGTTCTACATCATTTAACTTATAAGTACTAGGGTTATGGGCACTCCCAAGCTTCAGAACCTTGCATTTATCTACATTGAACTGCATCTGCCACTTTTCTGACCAAGAATAGAGTTTTGTTTAAATCCTCCTGAAGTTCCATAACATCTACGTTTGAATCAATTATCCTACCTATCTTTGTGTCATCGGCGAATTTGCTCATATCACTAGTAATTCCCTCATCAAGATCATTGATATATATTATAAACAACAACGGGCCCAAGACTGATCCCTGTGGAACGCCACTTGTTACAGATCCCCACTCGGATTTAACCCCATTTATGGACACTCTCTGCTTCCTGTCAGTGAGCCATGACTCGATCCACGAGAGTACTTTTCCCCCCAATGCCATGAGCTGCCACTTTCTTTAACAGTCTATGGTGCGGAACTCTATCAAAAGCCTTACTAAAATCTAAGTAAATAATATCAAATTCTTTATTGTGGTCAACAGCCTCAAAAGCTTTACTGAAGAAAGTTAATAAATTAGTTAGACAAGACCGGCCTCTTGTGAATCCATGCTGAGTATCATTAATCAAGCTATGCTTATCGAGATGGCTTCTATATAATCTCAGCTATAATTGACTCTAGTAATTTGCCTACAATTGAGGTCAGGCTTATTGGGCGTAATTTGACGGTAACGACTTGTCCCCTGTTTTTAAAAATAGGAGTTACATTAGCCATCTTCCACATATCAGACATTACAACCTGTTTGAAGAGATAAATTAAAAATATTAGTTAATGGTTCACAGAGTTCCATTTTGCATTCCTTAAGAACCCTTGAAAAAACCTCATCAGGACCCGGCGACTTATTTTGCTTCAGTCTGTCTATCTGCTTCAACAACCATCTCACTAGTGACTGTGATGTTACATAATTTATCTTCTTCTAGCCCACTGTAAAAATTAATTACTGGAATATTGTTAGTGTCTTCCTGTGTAAAAACTGAGAGAAAATAATTATTTAAAATCAAGCACATTTCATTCTCTTTTGTCAGTAAGATGTCCATAGTTATTTTTAAGGGGACCTAATCTTATCTCTAACTTTTGTTCTATAGACCTGGAAAAAACTTTTTGGGTTAGTTTTAGAATCCCTAGCAACTTTAATTTCATAGTACCTTTTAGCTTTTCTTATCCCCTTTTTAATGTCCCTCTTAATGTCAATATACTGATTCATAAGATGGACCCTCACCTCTTTTGATACGCCTATAAATTCCTTTCTTAATGCCCTAGTAGATATTTTAGCCTATTATTCATCCATTTTGGGTCATTTCTATTTGATCTAATTTCTTTATATGGGATAAACGCTCTTTGAGCAGCATGTATAGTGTTCAGAAAACTGTCATATTGATAGCTCTCTTCGTTACACCCCAGTCAACAGATGATAAGTGTTCTCTAAGCCCATCGTAATCTGCTAAGCGAAAATCTGGGACTGTTACTGAGTTATCGCTACTATCGTACTTCCATTCAATGCTAAATGTAATTGATTTGTGGCGCTAGCACCCAGTTCCTCTGAAATTTCTAAATTAATTAAACAAGGGATCATTGTTTGCCATAACTAAGTTCAAGCAGGTTATTTCCCCTTGTAGGTTCTGTCACAAACTGCTTCAAAAAACAATCCTGAAATACTTCTAAGAAGTCGTATGATTCTAAATTCCCAGTCAAGAAATTCCAATCAACATGACTAAAGTTAAAGTCTCCTAGAATTGCTACATTATCGTGCCTTGTGGCCTTAATAATTTCCTCCCATAGTAGTTTCCCTTGGTCCCTATCTAGTTTGGGGGACGGTATATCACTCCTAAAATCAGTTTTTCATGCCCCTCTGAAATTCTATCCAGACTCTGTATGTGTTACTTCAGACTTAATACCCGTTTTTATGCAACAGTTCAAGCGATCTCGGACATACAATGCCACCCCCCCCCCCCTCCCAATACTTCTATCTTCTTGGAACAATTTAAAACCCTGAATTTGACATTCCGCAGGCATGTCCCGACTTTTTGAATTAAACCACGTCTCAGTTAAGGCAAATACATCAATGTTACCTACACTAGCAACTAATCTCAACTCGTCCATCTTATTCCTAGCACTACGGCAATTAGCATAATAAACATTGAAAGACTCTCCTTTCTCTTTACCCTTCCTGCTCATTTCTATTTTTCTACTAAACCTATTACTGTCCTTATCACCCAAGGTCCCCTGGCTTTTCAATATCTATCTCGTTCTTATTATTACTAGTTTCCCCTAGAACTCGTAATATTACTACACTGGACTTCACTGTTTTCCTGCCAAAACCATACCACTAACTATTCCTAGTTTAAAGTCCTAACTGCTCCCTCCACTGCAGTTGCCAGTGCTACCACCCCAGACCTAGATAAGTGAACCCCATCCCTAGCATACAAGTCAATTCTGCCATAGAAGAAGTCCCAGTTGTCAATGAATGTTACCGCATTTTCCTTACAGTATTTGTCCAGCCAGCAATTGACACCAATTGCCCTGGACAACCATTCATTTCCAACTCCCCTCCTTGGCAAAATACCACATATGAGAGGGTTCCCACCCTTACTTCTAATTATTTCTATTGCTGACCTATACCTGCTAATCAGGTCCTCACTCCTACGTCTGCCAACATCGTTGCCTCCAGCACTGAGACAGATAATAGGATTGCTCCCATTACCTCTCATGATGTCATCCAGACGGCTAACAATATCCTCCATCCCACACAACCTGCTATGACGTCACCACTTCATGGAGGCCTACTGCTTGCCACCTTCCTTAGTTATACTTTTTTTCTTTTCTTCCTTTTCTTGTTAATTTTTTCACACTCACTGTATGCTACCCCACATTTTTCTTGTTAACCAACCTCTCTTAACTCTCGACCTCCTGACTCTCGTCACTTGCTTTGGTCTTTGTATATTTGTGTGGGGCAACAGGTGCCTTCAACCTTCCTCTTGCCTTTTTTAATTAATAACTTTGGTTATCACTTGTACGGTTGTTTACTGACGTTGTCACTCACTACCACTGGTTGCTGTTAGCAGCTAATGTATGCTCTTAAAACATTAAGATTCTCGGAGCCTAGTGACCCACTACACTACCGCCGTGTGTGCATGTGTGTGTGTACTCACCTATTTGTGGTTGCAGGGGTCGAGTCTTAACTCCTGGCCCCGCCTCTTCACCGGTTGCTACTGGGCCCTCTCTCTCCCCGCTCCATGAGCTTTATCAAACCTCGTCTTAAAACTGTGTATGGTTCCTGCCTCCACTACTTCATTTTCTAGGCTATTCCACTGCCTGACAACTCTATGACTGAAGAAATACTTCCTAATATCTCTCTGACTCATTTGTGTCTTCAACTTCCAATTGTGGCCTCTTGTTTCTGTGTCCCCTCCCTGGAACATCCTGTCTTTGTCCACCTTGTCTATTCCATGCAAAATTTTATATGTCGTTATTATGTCTCCTCTGACCCTTCATGGGACATTCCCCTTAGCTCTGGAACTAACCTTGTGGCAAACCTTTGTACTTTCTCTAGTTTCTTGACGTGCTTTATCAAGTGCGGGTTCCAAACAGGTGCTGCATACTCCAGTATGGGCCTGACATACACGGTGTACAGTGTCTTGAACGATTCCTTACTAAGGTATCGGAATGCTGTTCTCAGGTTTGCCAGGCGCCCATATGCTGCAGCAGTTATCTGATTGATGTGTGCTTCCGGAGACATGCTCGGTGTTATACCACCCCAAGATCTTTCTCCTTGAGTGAGGTTTGCAGTCTTTGGCCGCCTAGCCTATACTCTGTGGTCTTCTGTGCCCTTCCCCTATCTTCATGACTTTGCATTTGGCAGGATCAAATTCGAGAAGCCATTTGCTGGACCAGGTGTCCAGTCTGTCCAGGTCTCTTTGAAGTCCTGCCTGATCCTCATCTGATTTAATTCTCCTCATTAACTTCACATCATCTGCAAACAGGGACACTTCTGAGTCTAACCCTTCCATCATGTCGTTCACATATACCAAAAATAGCACTGGTCCTAGGACCGACCCCTGTGGGACCCCGCTCTTCACAGGTGCCCACTGTGATACATCATTACGTACCATGACTCGTTGTTGCCTCCCTGTCACGTATTCTCTGGTCCACTGCAGTGCCCTTCCTGTTATATGCGCCTGATGCTCTAGCTTCTGCACTAATCTCTTGTGAGGAACTCTGTCAAAGGCCTTCTTGCAGTCCAAGAAGATGCAATCAACCCACCCCTCTCTCTCGTGTCTTACTTCTGTTATTTTATCATAAAACTCCAGAAGGTTTGTGACACAGGATTTGCCTTCCATGAATCCGTGCTGGTTGGCATTTATACTCTTGTTCCGTTCCAGGTGCTCCACCACTCTCCTCCTGATAATCTTCTCCATAATTTTGCATACTATACACGTCAATGACACAGGTCTATAGTTTAGGCCTCTTTTCTGTCTCCTTTTTTGAAAATGGGAACTACATTGCTGTCTTCCATACCTCAGGTGTTGCCCAGTTTCCGGGGAAATGTGTTGAAGATTGTGGTAAGTGGTACGCACAACATATCTGCTCCCCCTCTAAGGACCCATGGAGAGATGTTTTCCGGTCCCATTGCCTTTGAGGTATCGAAGTCCCTTAGCAGTTTCTTCACCTCCTCCTCATCTGTATGTATGTCGTCCAACACTTGTTGGTGTATTCCTTGGGTTTGGGGTCCCCATCTGGTCTGTCCCCCAAGTCCTTCCTGTCTCTACTGTAAATTACTTCCTTAAATCTCGTGTTGAGCTCCTCACATACCCCTTGATCGTTTTCTTGTGAGTTCCCCACCTTCTTTCCTCAGCCTTTATCACCTGGTCCTTGACTGTTGTCTTCTTCCTAATGTGGCTATACAGCAGTTTCGGGTCAGATTGACTTTCGATGCTAGTCGTTTTCATACTGTCTCTGGGCCTCCCCTCCTTATCTGCGCATACTCGTTTCTGGCTCTTCTACTAATCTCCTTGTTTTCCTGGTCCTATGCCTCCTGGGACCTTTTCCATTCTCTGTTGCACTTAGCTTTTGCCCCCTACACCTTTGGGTAAACCAAGGACTCGTCTTGGTCTTCCTATTATTTCTGTTTCCCTTGGGAACAAAACTTCCTCTGCCTCCTTTCACTTTGTTGCCACATAAATTCCCTCATCATCTGTGTGTGTGTGTGTGTGTGTGTGTGTGTTTGTGTGTGTATGTGTGTGTGTGTGTGTGTGTGTGTGTTGTGTGTGTGTGTGTGTGTGTACTCACCTATTTTTACTCACCTATTTGTGGTTGCAGGGGTCGAGTCCTAGCTCCTGGCCCCGCCTCTTCACCCGGGTTTCTACAGACCTCTCTCTCCCCGCTCCATGAGCTTTATCAAACTCTCTTAAAAAATGTGTATTTGGGTTTCCCGCCTCCACTACGTCATTTCTAGGCTATTCCACTGCCTTACAACTCTATGACTGAAGAAATACTTCCTACTATCTCTCTGACTCATTTGTGTCTTCAACTTCCAATTGTGGCCTCTTGTTTCTGTGTCCCCTCCCTGGAACATCCTGTCCTTGTCCACCTTGTCTATTCCACCAGTATTTTATATGTCGTTATCATGTCTCCCCTGACCCTCCTGTCCTCCAGTGTCGTCAGGGGCCCATTTCCCCTTTAAACTTTTTTCATAGGACATTCCCCTTAGTCTGGAACTAACCTTGTTGCAAACCTTTGTACTTTCTCTAGTTTCTTGACGTGCTTTAATCAAGTGCGGGTCCAAACAGGTGCTGCATACTCCAGTTGGGCCTGACATACACGGTGTACAGTGTCTTGAAAGATTCCTTACTAAGGGGGTCGGAATGCTGTTCTCAGGTTTGCCAGGCGCCCCATATGCTGCAGCAGTTATCTGATTGATGTGTGCTTCCGGAACATGCCGGTGTTATACTCACCCCAAGATCTTTCCTTGAGTGAGGTTTGCAGCTTTGGCCCCTAGCCTATACTCTGTCTGTGGTCTCCTGTGCCCTTCCCCTATCTTCATGACTTTGCATTTGGCGGGATTAAATTCGAGAAGCCATTTGCTGGACCAGGTTTCCAGTCTGTCCGGTCTCTTTGAAGTCCTGCCGGGTCCTCATCAGATTTAATTCTCCTCATTAAAACTTCACATCATCTGCAAACAGGGACACTTCTGAGTCTAACCCTTCCGTCATGTCGTTCACAATACCAAAATGCAGGTCCTAGGACCGACCCCTGTGGGACCCCGCTCGTGTCACAGGTGCCCACTGTGATACATCATTACGTACCATGACTCGTTGTTGCCTCCTGTCAGGTATTCTCTGATCCATTGCAGTGCCCTTTCCCTGTTATAGCGCCTGATGCTCTAGCTTCTGCACTAATCTCTTGTGAGGAAACTGTGTCAAGGCCTTCTTGCAGTCAAGAAGATGCAATAAACCCCACCCCTCTCTCTCTTGTCTTACTTCTGTTATTTTAAACATAAAAAATCCAGAAGGTTTGTGACACAGGATTTGCCTTCCGTGAATCCGTGCTGGTTGGCATTTATACTCCTGTTCCGTTCCGGTGCTTTCCACTCTCCTCCTGATAATCTTCTCCATAATTTTGCATACTATACACGTCAATGACAAGGTCTATAGGTTTTAGTGCCCCTTTTCGTCTCTTTTTGAAAATGGGAACTACATTTGCTGTCTTCCATTCCTCAGGTAGTTGCCCGTTTCCAGGGATGTGTTGAAGATTGTGGTAATGTGTGTGTGTGTGTGTGTGTGGTGTGTGTATGTGTCGTCCGAATAGTAAAACTTGCGATTTAGCTTAAATAACAATGCTCTTCTTGCCCAATAAGGCAAGCGAAAATTTGTGTATTCAATAATTTCGCAAAATCATTTTGAACCAACGAAAAAATATATTTCATGTGTTTATTATTAAATTACTGTAAACTTATTTTTAAATTTTATTTAGGGTTTGGGTTAGGCTAAATTAAATTGCACTTGTTATTAATTTAAGTTTTTGTAAGTTTTCTAAGGTTCTTTTGGTTACAAAATCATTATGTTTTACATTAACATAAATGATAAAAAGATGTATCCCCTTAAAAGAATTTTAGAAAGGACTTAATTTTAAAGAGTTCTTGCTAACTGACCATTTTACCTATTCGGCCGACATTATATATAAAATATATATATATAATATATTATATATATATATATAATATAATATTATATATATAAAATATATATATATATATATAATTATATATATTATATATATATAATTATACTACTCTAACCTGTGGTGGTTCATGTTGTACCATGCGCTTTGTTAAAAACTAGACACACTAGATGTCAGGCGGTGGATGAAGTCAAGGTGGAAAATAATTTGATTGGTTTATTTGTTTTTGCTGATCCGTTGAAGGGTAGCTGGTCACCTTACATATGGATACTGCACAGAGACCGTGGTTTAGTG